>CM060697.1:147138121-147865621 GCA_030686995.1 Artemisia argyi
CCATGTAGATAACTTGAAAAAAAAAAAAAAACTTTATCAACAGTTTAATTTAACCATATATATGCATGTAAGTAACAAGTGAAACAGAAATCAAAACAACAATCAAGTAGCATAAATTCAACATATTTAACCACCCTAAATGCATATATATATAATCAAGCTGAATACTTAACGAGTCAAAAATGGAAAGTTTATGATGAAACAATCTAGGTTTGTACAAAAAGATAGTTATGATAGGTTAATTACGTCTGACGAGTTTGTTGGTGCCTTTGATAGTGTATGAATCACAGTCTTTCTTTCCTGGTTTCGTTTTCGCCATTGAACAAATTAAGCTCAGGGGTTTTTGATCAAGATCGGATTATAGAAAAATGAGCAATAAGTGAAAACCCCTAGATTTTAGGTGCTGAATGGGAAGAAGGTGTGTGTGTGTTAAATGTGTGTGTTGTTGAGCGAGTGAGCAAGTGGAGAGTGAGTGAGTTTCATTTCATTTTACCAAAAACAAACAAGCAACATGCACACACACCAAAATACTACAGTACTCACTAACATCGATCTTCACAACACATATGACTTTCGTGTTTCTCAACTTATTGGATTTCTTTCTTCTTTTTTTTCTGCTCTCTTGTTTTCCCATAAAAAAGCAAAATCAGTTTTAAGACGTCTTAAAATAATTGTTCACTTGACATAAAACAAATAATTTAAAAAAAATAATAAATGATTATTACTGCTTTCTTTCTTATACTTTTTAAATATTCACAGTTGTTTTTATTACTGCTTTCTTTCTTATACTTTTTAAATATTCAAAAAATGAAAATGTGGACTATTAATTTGTGACTGAGGGGATACTGTTTTTTCTCTTTTACTTTTTACAGAATAACAGTTTACACTTAACTAATTAATTAATGTCTTTTTTTTAAAGTTTATAAACATCAGCTAAGGATAATATGGTAAACTCGATCAAACTTCTCTATCTATTTTAAGTAGTAGACAATTAAATTGTAACATTCCGAGAAAGAAACATGGACTATTAATTTGGGACGGAGAAAATATTATCACACTAGTAAGAGCACAAGGTACAATTTAGAACGAGGCTCACCAATCCTAGGTAGCCCTCACCATTTCGCACGCCACAACACCTGGCCCACAACCTCGCCAAACCACTCGCCAGTTATTTGGCATTCACCAAATGAGAAAAAGTGTTTTAAATTTTTGTTTGATTTGTGTTTTAATTGGGTATGGTGGGTTTCAAAAGTGAAATTTTGGTTTAAGTTACTTGGAGGGTATTTTTTGGTATGTGAGTGAGAGATAAGTGAAAAGAGGAAAAGTTGATGTGACGCTTTGACTTAGAGCATTCGGTGTCATCACTTGAGGAGTGAGTGAAACCTTGACATTCTCACGTTAAACCAAATTAACCACACCGTGTCCTTGTGTTAAAGGTAAACTTTCACCTCCACGTTAAAGCTTTAACGTGCGTTAAAGTGTTGTTTTTTTGTGAGTTAAGGTTTAACTCCCATACCATGTGGTGTGTTAAGGTTTAACTCAGGTTTTTTTAGTTGAGTTATGATAAAAGTGGAGCCCAAAATATTGAGTTAAAGTTGAGTTATGACTTATGATAAAGGGATGTTTTTTTTAGTTAAATGTAAAAAGGTTAAAGCTGATGTGTCACTGACGTGGCACTAGGTGAAAGTTTAACTCCGGTTATGACACCCAATGCTCTTAGGGAAGTTATTGGCACACTCAAGTAATTGATTTGCACACTCACAGTACAAATAGATAAAGTACAATGTGAATTCTGTACAACTAATTAAAGCATAAATAAAAATGTCCTAATAAATTTTAAAAGTGTGCAAATCACTACTCTTTGACTTATGTTACTGCACTTTGTGCTTTAATACTACTCAGTATCGATACAACTTTCGCCAAGCTTATGATATTATTAATGCGCTCATAAGCTATTCTTTTTCTACTTTAATAAGCTTAATTAAACACTGCCAAGCTTATGATATTATTAATGTTCTCATAAGCTATTCTTTTTCTATGTTTATAAGCTTAATTAGACACTTTGAGCATACAGCTTATTCATTTCAGTTTACCATTAGCTCATGTGAATTAACGGGGAAAAAAGTAAGTAAATCATTGCCCTTTTGAAGGATAGGCTTCTTTACAAGCGTTACACATGTCTCATAAGTATAATGCCCGACACAAGTGATAGTTTAAAATTTCAATGATGCACCCGTAGACTTAAATGTATTTAGTCAGCATTATGTTGAGCATTACATATATTGTGAGCATGATGCGGCTGTCAATGTGGTTCGCGCCACGCTATGTACATGTTTATTGTGTGCGTATCACATTATCTTTGATGTAAGGGCGGAGCCAGAAAGTTATGATCGAGGGGGTAAATTTTGATAATTTTTAGAAACTACACTACAAATCAGTTCGTTGGTGAGGCAAATTACGTAAAAAGCCAGATATTTTGAAAATTTTACACTACAGTTTTTCGCTAGGGGGGCACGTGTCCACCCTGCCCACTCCTGTCTCCACCACCGGTGACTGGTGTGATGTAATGAGATTCTAGTGTTGTAACTTATAACCGGGTTAAAATTAACGAAATGTGGTTGTCAATGTGGTTCTTATGTGAAATTATTGATCGGTTTTATAACACTTTATGCTCTAACAGTGTCTAACTATAATGCCTCCTTTCTTAAAAGTCCAGTCAAAAGTATAAGCTTTTTATGTTTCTGCTAGGCCACGTTTTTTGGACTTTTGCTATTTAATGTCTGTTTCCCCTCTAGAAGTTAAGTTCAAATTGCTATTCATAAACTCACACGCCAACATCTTATATTTTACTCCATAACATCGAGATATTAAAACAAGAAGAAGCAAAATGAGTTTTATAATTTCTCAATTGTGTATTGGATATTTTTTAAAGGAGAGTCGTTTATTTTGAATATTCCTACACTCATTTTCTGTAGACATACATAGTTTTCATAATAATTACTGTACATTTTTTTGAGATATACGTAACACAAAATTTTACTCATTTAAGTGTGCATTAACTTTTCAACTACTAACTTCAAAACTTATCAAGAAAATTAATTATCTCATCTGCAAAAGAACTTATGATCAGTCAAACGACTGTATTATTACCTCTGTGTTAATGCGAGTACAAGCATTAGGACATTCTATCCAAAATCAAACAATTCACTCTTTGCCAATTTTGTACCACACAACAAACACACAATGCTCAAAGAGATAAACCATGATAAATAATTGTATAAACAAAAATTAATCAGCAGTTTATATCGACTTTGAGTTTGTCTGATACTCGCATCAGGAGTACTCGAACATATTTGGCAACCATCCCTCTAAACAGTTATAAGTATATAGTATGTAAAGACATCAAGTTATTCACTATTGTTAAGATTCAATGTTGATGAAAGTACTTGAGATATGTTTTCAGATCGAACACGATATTAAGTAGTCGGATATGCAATCGTCTTCATAAGATTTCATAAATTTGACCACTGATATAATTTTCTACTCTAGCTTTTACATTCATAAAAAATAAACCAAAGGGCCTGTAACCGCTGTACCAAGTGTATAGTGTGAGACTGTAAGTTGCCTTTTCAAGAAGACGGCTAAAAAATATAAACAAAAAAAAGTTACCTGTATCAAACAAGTCTAAAATGTTCATAAGATATTTTCGATAGAATCTTCAAATGGAGAAATCATATTTGAGTAAATTGTTTTAAGTGTTCGATCAAAATATTTCACTCAAAAAACCATGCATAAAGTCCACAAAAAGTTCTATAGAATGCATGCTATGTGTTATCTTGAGAAACTATACCCAAGACAGATTATTGGTTCTGTTCTCTTGGCTCAAAAATGGCATCTCAAAAAAGTAAATTTTCAGTATCAATTAGAGATCCGTCAAGACACCTATGCTTGCGCTCCAAGCTCCAGTTGTAGTGTGTGGTTGATAACATCAGAGTTTGGACCAACAAACTGAACAGGACCTGAGAAAGATATGATGCAAAGTGAATATGATTTTTTTAAAAGTTTGACGTGCTTATAAAATTATAACAAGACATGGGTGAAAATTATTTTTATGAACGGAGATATAAGATAATGTACCTGGATTAATGTAGCGGTTCTTGATAGACCATTCGTCACGCATAGATGCAAACTTTTTAAAAGGAGCGCCTGATATAACAGATATATAGGTGTTATACTTAAACGTTGCACCAGATTAATGTTGCACATATCAATCCAACTAGTAAATTGTAGGTGTCAATTCGACCCTTTAATTTATAATTGGGTCACTTTGGGTTGTGTTTGATCTCAAACGGGTCAAATGAGTTCAATGAAAACGGTCAAGACTGGGATAGAATGGGTTGAATTCGGTTAAAAGTCGACCAAAATCTATTTTCAATGCAAGCTTTAACCGTTTTTATTTTCAAAGATATAAGATTATTGTTAGGATTGAGGAAACTATTGTTAATCATATTAACGCACCAATTTTTATCTACTTCTTTCAATGTAAACAACCAAACTTTTCAACGGATTAACCAACTTTCCTGAATGGCACCTTTTCACCCCTACATTCTCTAGAAAGACAAACAGACGTAAGGAATGAAGAATTATTTACCTTCGAGTTCCACCATTGCTTTCTTAATCACAGGCTTAAACTTGCCTGCAAAAAGTTTACGGTGTAACTTTAGAAAACAAAGACAGTAAAAAATAATGAATACTATAAGGGAAGATTTCTGGGTTGATTTCGCTATCTGTAACAGTGAGCAAAATAGATGATTCTGCCTTAAAAAGTTACCAAAAATAAGGAAATATTGTGATTTCCATGACCACCCAATATGAAAAGTAGTGTATCATCAATAATGGGTAGATACATAACAAAATATAACGTAAAAAAGGAGATACTGCAAGTTCAGTCAAACACTTAATATGGAAATTCCTAGAAAATCTTTATGGGACATGCTAACTAACAACCTTAAGTGAGTTTTAATCATGAAGAAACAAAGAGAAAAATGCATACCATGTCTCCTCTCCACATCCATTAAAGATGTCAATGCTGTCCCACCTACAGTCCAATCTTCAACCGGAGCTCCCAAATTTCCCACCTAAATGTAATAACGTAACCATGCATAAATTGTAAGATTGGCATATGAAGATCCAGAGTTTAGAACGATGAATATATATAAACGATTTACAGATAAAAGAAAGTTTGAAAGCCAACCGAGGAAATCAATCCAGTCTTCCCAGCATGGAGTAGAGCTGCAGCTCCATAACCCAAAGCATAGCAGTAGTTTGAGTCGAAATTGGTGGGCAAACCGCACCTACCTTCATAGCTACATAAAGAGAGAGTGTTTTAGAAGATATGGAACCAGTGACATGTAACCAATGATTGTGTTTTTGGTTTCATCGCATCAAATAAACTAGTGATGAAACTTTCATCTTATTTATTTAAAAATGGGTCAAAATGGGTCAACAGGTGAAGGTCGTCCGAAATGTAATTTTTAAATCATTTTCTTCAAAAGATTGGATTTATCATTGTGTATTTTACTACTATCATATTTGAGAAACTAATTTCATTCCAGTTTTTTTGGGAAAAAAAGTGTTTGACCCGCCCAATTCAGTCCATACAAAAGATCACCTATTTTCATCCATTACCCAACTCATCAATTTTCCACCTCATAATATAACTTCATCAGCATAAAAAGCATATCAGCATTTACTTACCCAAAAAAGTGAGGCTGCCCTTTGAATTCCTTCGTATATTTACCATCCTTTTTCCTGATCTCTAGCTCAGCTTCCACCATTTGAATAAGCATCTTTTCAGTTTCAATTTTAGCAACCTATACATATTCACAGAAAGAAAATACATTAACTTGAACACGAATAGAATACGCAAAAGAATGTGTCAGATACTAATCTTTAATGATCAGATTATGCAGCAATCAAGAGCCATCAATACCTGCACATTTCCATGAGGATCTCTTTCTAGCAGCAATTGTTCCTGAATAGCTTTTGGTAATATCTCAAAGAGCTCATGAGACTGGCTTCTAAGTTTCTTCTTCCATGCTCCTTCTTGATCAAGAACATCATGTGCTAATATTTCATTCAGCTCTGCAATAAGTTGTTGCACCTGCGGATCATAATGAACAATGACACAGTTACATAAAATACGATGATCAAGATTATATTGTTACACTTTCTCTTAAGGGTCAGGTCGTATACCTCTGGAATGAAATCAATCAGACCTTCTGGTATGAGAATAATACCATAGTTGTAACCAGCATCAGCACGTTTCACGATTATATTTGTTATATAATCAGTGACATTCTTCAGAGTCTGCTTTTGGGCAGCAACCTGTTAAAAAATAAATAGAATTATAAAGACTATTATGAGGAATCCTCTGAACAGAAGACGCCTAAGGGTCAAAGTCGACTAGTCATTTGAAGAATGTCGTTATAGTTACCAATCTAACTATTCGGTGAACTTTTGATCATTTATTCAGATAACATAGGGCAAGAATAAAGGGATACCTCTTCTCCAATGATTGTTATGTTTGGATGAGTCTGCAAAGAGCATTCCAGTGTTATGTGTGATGCAGCACGGCCCATTAACCTTACAACTGTAGTCAAATTTACAAGAAGTAAAAAAAATGTTTAGATAATAATTTGGTACAAGATTACTTAGCAACAGGCAACTGTAATGCGCACTTACAGTGATAATATTTTCCAGTGGAACGTGCATCGACCATCAAATTTCCAATCATTTCTGAATATATCTGCATATCATACAGAAAAAGTTGAATGAAAACCTTGAATATATTAACATGATACAGTGGTAAGCCCACTTAATACAATCTGGTGCGGTGAAATTTGAGCGGATTACCTTGCACGCAGTGTCAAATCCAAAACTTGTTGGAACTTCTTTGCACTTCAAGTCACCATCAATGGTCTTTGGGCATCCAATGACCCGAGTTTTCAAGTCATTAGCCCTACAAAAAAAATAATAAATAAATAAATATCCATATGAATGATTATCTGTTTGTTGACAAATATTGAAACATGTAGAACTCGGATTTGAGTACAGACAGAATATAACTTACTTAAAGTTTTCTGCTAGCAGGCAAGCATTTGTATTCGAGTCATCCCCACCAATGACCACAAGTCCATCCAAATCAAGCTTCTTAACAGTTTCCTGAGCTTCTTTAAACTGCAAAAAAATCAACCTCGATTAACAAACTTAAAGTTTTAAGCAGTGCATTGCAAATTGAAACATTAAAAACCTGCTCAGGTGTTTCAATCTTGTCCCTTCCACTGCAAATCATATCAAAGCCACCCTACAAAGTATAATTACGACAAAAAATTGAGCACAATTTCATGTAAAATCATATGATTTACAATCTACAAGCTATAACGTGTGTTCTTAATCTAGTTGCCAAATCATAAAAAAGAATGGAACAGTTGAAAATCACCTGATTTCTGTAAGGATAAACAAATTCATCGGTCAACTGAACATATTTACCCTTCATAACTCCAGCAGGTCCTCCTCTAAACCCGTACATTGTGCTGTCCTTGGTACTTTTCTGCAAGTAGTCTGTATTCCAGCCAAAGCACATAATGTAAGTAAAACCTTAGAAAACTGATCAGATTATAAAAACAAGTTACACCTCACAACCACATGTTAAATAGACATGTTAAATTCGATAATTTGCTCACCAAATATTACAGAAATCACATTGTGTCCACCAGGAGCCTGTCCTCCAGATAGAACAACACCAATCTTTAGACTCGCCTCAGGTAGTGAGCCTCCAGCTTGCAATGAAGCTGATGGTTGCCCGAACAGGTTGGGAAATAGCTTGGCAATCTCGTCTGAGTTGTTACAATACAAGCATTGAAGTTAAGAAAATACATAAGGTGATATATGTCGTGAAACAGATGATCTAAAGACTTGAAGTTTAGTGTGCAAATAATAAGATACTCTAGTAAAGATCAAGAATCTGAGCATAAACTAAAAAGAGTAAAAATCGCAGGTTATCAATAATTTTGTTTACTTCTCAATTTTCATTATCGTATACAAATCAATGACTTCTACACTCATTGACAACTCAAGGTGACCTCATACATGAGAATATCACATACAACTCACAAAACAACTAACAGATGCAATTGATGCCTTATATCCTTGAATAAAAAACACAAGGTTCTACCATCTTTGATGAAAATCATCACATTGTCTGATATTTGTTAAAACGCAAGCTTCTGTCAACATAAACGAAAAATTATCATTCATGAATCGCCTAAGTATTAGATCAGATTGAAACCAGTGATCACACACATTCATTCGGTAGTAAAAATTCAAACAAAAACATCAATCATCATCTCTAACAACTCATGACCTAATAAATTTCACTTACTACGTGTTTATCACTCAATCAACTAAACAATGAATCACAGTCTCATTGTGCCTATACTTTTCCATATCATAAAAATCACGCACGCTCATTCCATACACACTTTAAAATAAATCACATAAATCGTCTCTATTAAATAACAATAGATAATCAAACTCCTCAATGTTTTTTTCTTTTTTTTTTTTTTTTTTTTTTTTTTTTTTGGCAAGGCAAAACTCCTCAATGTTGGGATCTCATTCAGAACAACACACAATTAAAACTCAAAAAACAGAAATCAATCATCTCTTTAACAACACGTACATAACCTAACAAATCACAACTATTATATATGATCAGTACAAATAAAAAAATCACACTCTCGTAATCTCGCTACTCCTACGTGTCAGATCTCATTAACATCGCTCACACACACACACTCATTCCATGCAAACACTTAAAACACACACACACCAATCCTTAAAAATAATCAAACAAAAACGACCAAGAACATAAAATCAACCTGGATTGCCAGCAGCAGAGCTCTTCGGTCCATCGACAACACCAAAAGACGTTTTCAACACAGACGGAAGCGGAAGATCGAGCTTAAGACGGCTAGTTTGAACCTCAGTGTAATATCCAGGTTTTTCATCTCCACTAGACATGATTAAGGTGATTAGTCGTAAGAAAGTTAATGGCTGGTGATATGAGCGAAGTTATTAGGGGTTATAAAAAAATTCTTGTGAGATGCATGTTTTTGTAATGGAGATGGTACGTGATAAATATATGGAGTGGATTTTGTTGCTTTATTTGCACGATATTCTTTCTATAGGAAAATTCGGGTTACCGGGCTGCTTGTTTTTTCTTTCTTGGGCTAAACATAATTTGTCTTTATCATTGTTCGAATCTTATAATTTCGTGCACATCTTTTCAAATTTTGATTATTCCGTGTATTGATTTTAAAAATACTTGATTCGATTCTAAATATATGTTGATTACCAAAAATACGTCAATTGATACATAGAATATTCAAAAATTTAAAAGATGTGGTTGAAACAATCAGATTCGAACAATGTTACACACAACTAAAAAAAATGTAAATAGCATGATACTACATTTTCAGACAATTTTTTCAGGGTTACATTATTATAAAACATTAACAAGCTTTCTCTAATGTTATATTTTAGTACGTAAATTTCAAAAATTATTAAGTGTAACAAACTTTTATAAAATGTTTCAGTATTCACATTTCGATGTATTGTCATATCAGAAAATCTGACACATGTCACTAATTTTCACGTGAGATTTTAACTCTCAAAGTATATATGTCGCTTAAAGGAAACAACTAAATGTACACGTTAGTAAACGTGTAAACGAAAAAGGTTTTCCAAGTTCACTCTACTCGACAATTAATTAAAGACTTTAATCTAAGAATTTTAAGCTAATTCATATAATCTAATTGATGAGTTTAATAGGAAAATACATACACTAAAATTTGTAATGAATAGAGAAATATCACGCGTACAACTCGAAGAACATCGGTAATTTGATGCCTAAAAAGCAAGCAGGGGTTTTCGGGGTTCATGGAAATTCCCGATGGATGTTTCTCGCCTAATGTAAATTTGCGTTAAAATTCCCGAGTTCTTTGAAATGAACATGGTCACAATTATTAGTGTCTCATAAATATGTGTCTTGTTTAGTTAGTTCATTAATATATCAAAGAGAGATGCATGTCTTGTTCATTCATATTACCTTTATACTCATAGAAAATATATGTGCACCTGATGACTTAGAAACCTGGTTCCGCCCGATTACACATCTTCAATACATACAATATCTGTGAATCTAAAACACAAATTTCTATTATCTTCCATAAATCATCACATTCAGGGGCGGAAGTAATAGAGTGATTAGTGGGTGCTGAGACACCCCTAATCAACTCACTTCATTAAAAGTTATTTAGATTATAAATTGCTTTTCTATAAGTTTTTACATTCAACCCTTTATTATACAGACATGTCTACAAAATTCATGAATGAATAACTTAAACAACAAAACACAACACTATATGTTAATTTCTAAGCTATATTTATCACTATGTCTTTTTGCGTTAAGCATGTGCGGCCACCTTAACTAAAAAATCATGGCTCCACCTCTTATCAAATTGTTTATTTGTTTGATATGTGTCTAAAACGCAAAGCATCTTTCAGCTTGAACAAAAAACCTCATGCATGTTGTGCCTAAGTTTTAATCACATAAACATGATCATACACACAGTTAAAGTTCAAAACAAAAAACATCATACTAATCATGTCTAACAACTCATGACCTTACGAATTTCACTTACGACATATCTTATCACTCAATCACCTAAAACGATTAATTCACATTCTCGTTCCACCTATGTTAAGTTTTATACTAGCGTATCTCATTAACATCAAACACATTCATTCGTCTTCACAACAAATAAACAATGTGTAATCAAACTAATTGCTCGATCACCTCAAAACCAAATTCCTAGCTATTCTCCAACTCCTATATATATATAACATCTCATTAAAATCACACAAAATTATCTCGTACACACTACACACACTCAATTTCATACAAAAAAACATCAATCATTTCGTAAACAACTCGTGTACAACCTAACATATCATATCACATCCAGGATGTGACATCCTCATAATCTCGTTACAACTACTATATATACATGTTATATCGCATTTCATACACACACTTAAACATTTGAAACAAAACACACATATATAATATCAACCTGGATTGCCAGCTGCGGAGCTATTCGATCCATCGACAACATCAAACGAAGATTTAAGCACAGACGGAAGAGGAAGATCGAAGTTAAGACGGCTAGTTTGAACCTCGCTGTACACATTGGCACAACGACCAGGTTTCTCATCTTCGGTTGACATAATGACGACAATTCAACAGTTATCGATCAACGGAAACTTAACAATGAGATGAGTGACGTTAGGGTTATAACTAATTTCTTAGAAATCATGTGAACATGAGATGCATGTAGTTGTTGTATCAGGGGTAATATCGTAATTATGATGTCCGTGCGATTGGGGTGGATTTCGTTGCTTTATTTGCATGGGACTCGTTCTTAATGGAATTACAAGTTTAGTGCTTGTGCATTTGATTTTATTTTTGGTTCGATAAGCTTTTTGTTATTCCAAACGAAGTTGGAAAAGTTTTTTGAACGGTTGAGTATATATATATACTAAAGTTAGTATATATATATATAATATTAAAAAAAAAAGAAAAAATCTACTAGCAGAGAAAAAATTCATCATATGAATACTAAAGTTAGTACGTATAAATAATAATCATTGTTTTTATATATTTGATAGCGTATAAATATTAATGACATAAACCCATTAATTACACGCCAAGATTAAGCTCATCATCAACACTTGATAGGCTCATTATGAACGTTTGACAAGTCTATATGCTTTCCCAGGCAGCATACGACCTGGGAAAGCCTCACAGGCCGCATATCAGCCGCATATCATACACACATAAGACAACTGTCTTCCAACTATCACCTAATAGTTAGTATATGATATCTGACATGTGACAGTGGGAGACACACGACCAAGAATATGGGACGGACACAACCTTATACGAACGAAATAAAGAATGCCACATGTCATTCTCTTCTGCTCAGATGATCAACACGTGACTTGTTTACAGCTGTTGATCATGCACATGAGGTTTATCCCAAAACCCTATATACCTCTTTATAAATAGAGAATATCCCACATAAGAAAAGGGATCATTCTCCTTACAATTTCACACACTTATTCACAAAATGAACGCACATACTTGGTTTGTTTGAGTGTTACCCCAAACCTTGATTCTTAATCAAAATGAACGCACAAAGGAAATGAACAACACAACCTAACGTAAACCCATAACCCATTATAATCACGTTTTACCATCACCTACGTAAACAATACTTAATATCACACAAGCAGAGTACCCGCACGTTGTGGCAGCGGGTACCCTGTAATCAAATTATTTGTCGAACAATAATACCCGATTATGTTTTTCGTGGTAATAAATTTACACATTGCGAGAATTATAGGGAATAATTTTAGTGCAAAATGGTAGAGTGCACATACATCACGATGTAATGCCGATATAAAAACGATAGTACTACGAAGTTGTTATGATTGGTCGTGAAAGTTAGTTGCCAGTTAGTTTATGTGCATGATATAACATAATTATTAATATTGTCATTAATGTATGAGATCATAAGATCCCACACATTAACACGAGACTTATTATTAATACGGATATTGTATATATATTAATAATTACAATATTAACGAGGAAGTTAAATGGGTGAATTACTAATTAGACTTGATTAGCAATTGAGTTTAGTTAAGTTAACTAAAATTAAATATTGTACTAATAGACTTGGGCCAAAACCCTTGAAAGCTCATGGAATGAGTTGGGCGTGACTGCTAATGTGCTTTCTATCAAGAAAATAGACAAATATAAATACTCATGAACTCGAAAAAGACGAATATCAAACAACTCTTCACTCAATTTCACATTTTGCGGCCCAAAATTTTTACCGTGACGGCGTGACCTACTTATCTAAATGATTAATCACTTTTTGAAGGTTGATATTTGGATTTGTAAAAAATGGGGTCTTTGTTGCCAATGCTATTTGTTCGTTCGATTGAAAGTAGGAGTGAGCATCGGTCCAGGATCGAACCGGACCGATAAGACCGAGGACCAAATTAGCCAAAAAGCCAAGATCGAAGACCGGACCGAATGTGATCGGTCCGGTCGGGTCTCGGTCGCTCCGGTCCAACAAGACCAAATACTCGATTTGTGGTCCGAACCGGACCAGACTAAGGACCGAATTAGCAAAAATCCAAGACCTAGGACCGGACCAAATGTGGTCAGCCCGGACCATTCGGGTCGTTTGCTCAGCCTTAATTGAAAGGCATAAACAAAAACATTCTAAGAGAGCTTGGTATGGGAGGTGTTGTTCGTCCATTTGCTTATCAAAGGCGACGCCGTTCGTGAAAATGGGAGGCGCCATTCATCCGTTGTAAGGGATTTAGCTGGTGAAATAACATAGCGCTATTCGTCCTTTTTATTTGGGTATTTTTTGTGAGATATTTCGTGATACCAATAACATGTTATTGGGTTTTTTTTTTTTTTTTTTTTTTTTTTTTTTTTTTTTTTTTTTTTTTTTTTTTATCGCCCCTCCCACATCTAAGAGTAGCTACGCCATCGAGCAAAAGTAATGCTTTGTTAAAAGGAATATTTTAATAAAATTACTAAAACTACACTTTGCAAAACAAAACACAAAATTACAAAGTGTTTAAATATTAGAAAATAGACTTTAAAAAGGGATCAAAATTACACCTTTGAAAGTAACATGGTAAATGTGCAAATTAGAGGCACCCAAACCATTTGTGAACATAACTAATATCTATTCATTTTAGTTAAAACAAGTGGGGTATCCGCGCGTTGCTGCGGGAATGTTGTGTTTAATCTAAATTTGAAATGAAACGATTGTCCAAGTGATCGATGATGGTTTCATGTTCAAACTAAAAAAAATCTTTAAAGATTTGTGAAAAAGTTAAGGGGTGGGTATAGAGTACCATGTGCGGTAACACATGTTTAAGTAGTTGGATTTTAGATTTTTAACTACTCCGTATTAGAATTATAGTAAAATCAATGAAAGTTTAGTCAATTATCAACCTGTTGTGTATATAACTCCACATTTCCATTTAATTTATCATTTTATATCCAAATCAAAAAAACATCTAATATTCTAATGAGCCAATGATCTTGTTTATTTGGTATATTTTCTTAACTTTTTATCTTCGACCCACCCACCATTTCAGTTGAATTTTAACTCTGATCCAGTCCACAAATTTAATAGAGTCTAATAAAGCCCAGTCCACATCCAAAGTAAAATAAGCATATATCCCTTGTTGGTTTGTGACAGCAATTAACTGGAACATTAAAGTCTATATTAAACCACAAGGGAAACGGTGCCGTTTCTCCTTGGGCTTTTCCCGCCAAAATCGTTGGGCCACTTTAGCCTGACTTTCCGGCTTACTTTGGAGAGGTCCGGTCCGGTTGCTATGACATAATTATTACTCCCGTAGTCCTGTTCCAGATCGGTGTTTATTACCTTTTTGGATCTACTTGATGAAACCCTAGATCCAGTCCCATCTCACAATTGCAACGGCAGCCATGGTTATGGACTGATAATCGATGTCCGTCGTGATGTGGTAGCGTGATGGGCTGATAATCGATGTCTGCCGTGGACTCACATGGTAAAAAATATGGGTTGTGTTAATCCGAATGATAGTGTGGTTGTTATCACTTATCTTTGTCAAACGAGAAGAAGAATCTCAATTTAGGTATGTGATTTTATTGTATTATATGAACTCTTGGATTGTGTTCAATATGTTTTAGGGGTTTTTTTAATCTTGGTTATGGGTACTGTGGAAAACTAGAAGGGGGGTTGAATAGTTTACCGCTTTTTCGATTCTTATTTAGCTTAAATAACCTTTGAGAACTTGACGTTTGGTTAAAGATATAAGCACAACTTAATATGTTTGATTCTTTGAATAGACTTTACATGTGAATAACAATTCCAACTTAACTTGTTTCATACTTTGAAAAGCTTTACTTGTAATGATCCTAACTTTGCTTGTTTAGTTCTTTGAAAATCTTTACTTATGTTTAAAGATGTAAAAACAACATTACTTGTTTTGGTTCTTTGAAAAGCTTTATATGTGATCAACAATTCTAACTAAACAACAACATATAATAAGCAAAGGTAGAGAAAGAAACAATCAAACCACAACACGATAGTTTATCGTGGTTCGGCTACAAGGACTCTTTTTCCTTGCCCTACATCCACGCCCCGAGTTTCCAACTCGAGAGTTATAAACACTAATCAACAAGCTCCTTTCACCGGCGAAGAAAACCTTACACGTCGCTTATACTTTTACCGACACAAAGCTAGATGTCGAGTTCTTTTACAAGGGTACAACCACTCCCATTCGTCGCTTACACTTTTACCGACACAAAGCTAGATGTCGAGTTCTTTACCAAGGGTACAACCACTCCCGTTAGTTCTTTTACTAGGGTACAACAACTCCCAACACACTACGTATTTTGAGGCCTAAAACACTAACCTATAACTTCTACATACATGACACACATGAAGTATAAACTACCAAAGCTTATACATGATCAAGCTACCAAGACTTGCAACTTTAGAGTTGAAGCTTGCAACTTCTTAAATGATCTTGTGGAGTTCCTTGCTACATAAGAGAATCACACAAGTCAAAGGTTACTGAGTTAGTTGAGAGAATATGTGAGAATAAGTCCTAAAGGGTTAGCCAAAAATCAAGTTATGGCTTGGTATTTATAGCACACCATACTGCATGCTTGGCGGATCAGGCGGAACCCTCATATGGGTTCCGCCCGTGTACCCCCAGGGTACCGCCGGGTCTGCAGTAGGTTTATGCAATAACTCTTCAAACCAAACAAGGTCTTGTCTTATAAATCCTAGCAACCAAACAATGTCACATCACATTACACTAGTCAAACACCAAACTTGCAAGTCACTACAAAGTTAGTCAAACACATAAATGCATATTGACAAAACTTGCCATAAGTGTGATGTGACAATTCTATTTAAAGAAATAAATATGATATGACAAGACACTTTCTAATTTAAGAAATAAAAAACAATGTTTAGTTTAAAAGGAAATGTGAACCTTAGTTAAACAAGACTTAAACACTTAAAGTGATGATTTACTCTTAGCTAAAGTTCATACTTTGTCATTAACAAAACTTAGCAAAGATCGTAAAATATAAATAACGTTTTTAGGCGATATTTGTATTAACAATCTCCCCCTTTTTGTTGATGACAAAACATAAACTTTATTCAAAAGTAAGCCATAAGATTTAGTGTTAAGTCTTATAAAGTTAGTATTAAAACTTGTTTTTGCAAAGAGTTAGCGAAGCGGGAATATTAAAAGTAGAACAAGTTTAATAACAATTCTCCCCCTTTTTGTCGAAACAAAGAGTAGAGTAGTGAAGCGGAATAATGGTCATGCTCCCCCTTGGTTGATACTCCCCCTAAATGGAGTGCCAAGAGAGGAGACATGGATTTTGAACCTACAAAAGAAACGTTAGTTTCCGCACAAGATAAGTCATGAAGGAATTTCATGTCTAAAACACAACTTAGAGTTGTGAAGCGGAATAATGCAATGCTCATGCTCCCCCTTGAATATTACTCCCCTAAATGGAGTTTCAAGGAAGGAAAACATGGATAATGAACCTACAAAAAGAGAGGTTAGTTTCTAAAACACAAGATTTATGTATGGTACCATATAAAGGTGTAGTTCACATACCATACCTAAAATGGTCAACAAACAAAGAAAACCTTGTAGTGTAATGAACTTCATTTCATGTAAAATTTAGACTTCTTAAAAAGTCAAAGACAAGAAATTTTGGTTACACTATCCTACCTCTAGAAATAAAGAAAAAGCTACAAATAAGCTACGACCATAAAAAGCTATAAGGAAATCATCATTTTCCTTTGTGAGAAACATTTTCCAAAAACAAGGCTAAGGTTGTTTAAGGAAGAAAATGTGGGTTGTGGTTGTAGCGGGCTTTAGTTTGAAGGTTGAGAGGGTGACACGGGTTTTGGTTTGTTGGTTTAAATGGGAAACATTTTCCAAAAGAAACGGTTTTGTTTCATTTTGGAGACTCTAAACTTGAGGTGGTGTTGGTACTCTAAACTTGGTTTGTTGGTTTTAATGAGCAACATTTTCCAAAAGAAACGGTTTTGTTTCATTTTGGAGACTCTAAACTTGAGACGTTCCACAATGTGGTTTAGGATAAACCTCATTTTATTGGATAGGGTGAAACAACAATGGTTTTGGGTGATGATACTCTTGTTGTGGTGGTTGGTTGTGGTCGAAAGACTCATTTTGGTTAAGCAATGACCTTGGTTATTCATTTGTGAAAGGTGGTGGTTGTTGTTGGTCTTGGTGGAAGATCATTGAGATGCTTTTATTTTCTTATACGAAGAAAATAGAGATTCAAAGTGTTGGGAAGGTTCTTGAGGTGGTGGTAGTTATTGTTGTTGTTTGAACAAAATGGTGTAGGCTTGGTTATTTGTAAATGGTTACCATGAAGGTTTTTGTGAATGGGGTGAAACACAAATGATTGTAGGTGTGTATGACCTTGATCATTTGGAAAAATTGAGGATTTAGCATAAAGGTAGGCCAAACTCTCAAGCAATGACGGTGGATGAGGTGCATCATCCAATGACTCGTTTGGTTGAAATATTGGTTGTTTATGGGTTTCCATTTGGGCAATGGTGTTAAAAGGTGACAATGATGGAGGGCTTGATGGTTTAGGTGATAGGTTTTCAAAAGTTTCCAATAGTGGATGTGGTGATGTTGGTGGTGTATGGAAAAGTTCCATTGGTGTAAGTGTTGAAGTAGCAAGATTAAGCAAATCTTGAATAGTGATCACATTGGTATTGAAATGTGTTGAGGATGGTGTTGAGGTAGTGAGGTTAAGGAAATCTTGGATAGGTGAAGAAATATTAAGCGAAGCATCACTTGAAGATGATGAGCTTGACTTGACGGTTTTGTTGAAGCAACAAGGTTTGACACTAATCCTAGTGGCTTTTGAGAAGGATTTTGATGGTTATGGTGTGATTTGAATTGTTGCAAAACTTTCAAATTTATAAGGTTGAAAAGGTGTTGAAATGGGTATTTGGATTTGATGTTCTACCATTCAAAGAATGAGGTTTCAAATGATTTTCATGACCATGTCACATCATCTGATGTTAATTCAATGTAATAGGATGGAGTGAAAGATCAACGTATGCACTCAATGCTTTGTGATCATGGGATGTGATTTGGTTGAAAATGTTTCAATGGTTTGAAGGATCCTTTAAAAGGGTTCCTTGGGTTAGTTATGTTTGAATTTGAATTTTTGGAGGGAAGTGGCTTCCTAATTGTTTTAGTGAGTGAGAGTTGTTCTAATATGGTTATTGGAGTTAATGGAAGATGTTTCTCACTTAGGATAATGGTTTTGACACATTACAAGTTTTGGACTTAAGAAAAATGAAAGAATTTTCTGCAGGTGTCTGGCGGAACCCTCAGAAGACACTGGCGGAACCCATTTGAGGATACCGCCTGGTCCGTTGGGCCATTTCTGGAATTCCTAGAAAATACACTGGCGGACCCCAATTTTGGGTACCGCCAGATCCGCCAGGGATAAAAATTTAGGCAGTCTGCGTTTTTGACCCACGAGACGATTTTCAAAATTTTCGAAAACTCCTAAAATCAAAGAGATAAGGTATTTCTGGTTAGGTGATTCGCCTCAAACAGTCAGATAATTATTGATCAGCCACTTGTGAATGGCCAACTGTAATAGTCAAACAGCTGAGGCAAATGCTTCCGAGGAATACAGTGTTTTCCCGGGTCGTAAGTCCCAACGAGGTGTGCGATGTGATATTATAAACGAATATGTGATTAGTGAATGTGAACAGGTAAGGTTATAAAAGTGTGTGTGTGTGTTTAACTAGGGTTTTATAACTTAAATAAACTAGTAAAATGATTACGTAAAACCTAGATATCTAAAACGTATAAACGTACACCAATTTAAAATCAGACGCGATTGCGTACTGAGAAAAAGGTGAGTTTTAAGAAAAATAAACTATAAGGGTTAAAATTGACAATCCTATAAACTTAAACTTAAAATAAAGTTAAATTAAAAAGAAAACTATTTTTAAGATTATTATATTATTTATTATTAATTATCTAAATAAAAACTATTTAACTATTTAATTAAAACTAATTTATATTAAACTAAAAATTATAAATACTACAAATTAAACTAAAAACTTATAAAAATAATTTCTAAAACTTAAAATGAACTTGAAGAAAGTATAAAAAATAAAAATAAATCTTTTTGTCTTTTTATGAACTTTTTATTAATTAAAAACTATTTATATTAATTAAACTATTTAAACTATTTCAAATTACAAATAATATTAAACTAACTTAGAAAATTATGAAAATATTTATAAAACTAATTAACCATCACAGGAATCCTAAAAAATTATAAAAACTTTATTTTATGTATTTTTAAACTAGTTTACTAATTATTATTCTATTTATTATTTAATTACTATTTAAACTATTTAATTTATAAAAACTATTAAATGAACAGTATAAATCACAAGAAAATTTCTAAAATTATCTTATGACTTATAGAAGCTAGGAAAAATATAAAATATAGGTTTTACTATATAAAAACTAATTATGCTATTTATAACTTATTTATTAATTAATTATTAATAAAATTATTTTTAATTCTAATTAATACTAAAAGACAAAATTAAAATCTGAGAAAATTATTATAATTACTTTAACCTAAAATGAAATTAATAAAAATATAAAAACACAAATTACTTAATTAAAATCTAAAAATGAAAATTAAAATTTAATTAAATTAAATAGAAACTGTCACTTATTTTTATGTTGGTTTTTCTTGAATTTTCTTTTACAAAACTAAAATATACCTAAATATAACTAACTTTTACAAAAACAAATATTTAATAAGCTAATAATAAGCTGTGTATAAGCTAAGAAGCAAAACAGTTGACTATTGTTGACTTTGATGAGAAATAAGTTCAAATGAGCTTATGTGGGACCCACCTTGGTATATTCTGGTACTAATAAGTTAATTGGACTTGTCAAAACTTAAAATGATCAAATAAGCTCAGTAGATAAGCTGATAAGCTCAAATAAGCTAATCCAAAACTCAATGTGAATACAGAATAGGGACAAGGTTTAGGGCTTATTCTAGGTAGGGTCCACTGAGGTAGAGGTCAAACAAAGAGTCAAAACTTAGAGTCTACTAGGAGGGGGGTTGAGGGAAACTAATTAGAGGGTGTGGGGCCCACTGAGTTAGTCAGAAATCACCACCAAAGTGGTGGTGATGAACTGATAACTGCTGATGCAGGGCACACCTTTGCCCTGCAAGTATGTTTAGGGGTCTGTGGGGCCCACTCTAAAATTCCTAAAAATCAAATGGTACTGAGACCTTGAAGTTGAGGTGGTAGAGTATTACCAAAACAATTTTCAGAACCTAGATCCTAATACATAAATCTAGAAAAATCCTACAAGTTTTGTCAAAACCTGAAGAGTGCAATTTTGACTTTTAAAGAAAATGAACTATGTTGACTATGATGAACTTTGAATCTAATTTAACTACTGATTGTAATGTAATATAATATATTAAGACTAAATTAGGCTATTATAACAAAATTTGAGCAAGTGTGACTGATATGGAGATGTCAAGTCCTCACAGTTGACTGCCAATGATGTTAGAAGGTGATTTTGACTTTCTAGCTTACTTGTGACAAAAACAATGGTCAAACTGACCTTATATAAACTTAACTAACTTATTAGAACCTAGTTTTATCCTAATAAACAACAATAGCACAGCAGATCAGTATTATCCAAACACACCTTAACAAACTAATTTTATTGATTAACAAAGCAAATGATAAATTAAACCCACTACACTGATTCCTATTGCTATATTATGATTGTATAAGCACAATTTAATATAAATCAATTACTTTACAAGCACAAAACTCAGATTTGTCAAATATAAATTTTCCACTGTGTAATCTTTGATTATGAGTAACAAGTAAACTCAATGAACAAGTAAGCTATGTTATACTATATTATGACTAGGTAACACTAAATAAGCATAAAAGCATTCAGGAAAGCAGAAATAAGCTAAGCTACAGTAGGTTACTAGAAATTAAAGAACAAGCTTACAAGTGGGATTGGCCTGAGCAACAATGAACCATGAACCAAGATCACAACCTAGTATCCCCCATAGGATTCTAAACCATGAACAATCCAAATTCCACAGTTACCTTTCTTCTTCCTTCTTCTTCTTATGATTTTCTATTTTTCACTAATTTTTCTATTTTCTTTGGAATTTTGTAATTAAACTCTAAACTGAATCTGAGATATCTGAAAGCTTCTAAAAACTTTGTAAGAGCTTAAATGGACTTATGAGATCATAAAACAACAACAACAAACAACATACAACAATTTGAGATTTTTGAGAATTTAAGAAAATTGCATAAACTGAGACAGTAAATGAAACTTGAAATTGACTTGCATTAAAGATCAAAGTACATTAAACTAACTGAGTACAAGCTATTTTGATTGAAATTATAACTGAAATACAAGATTACACTACCTACGATTAAATTAAACTACTCCTAAGCTAATACTCTTCATCTTCTGCTTCTTTTCATCCTTATAGCCCTTTTCTGAGTTTTGTGGGACCCACTTGACTTTTCCCACCAATCCAGAACCATTGATTAAGTCCAATTCATCCTAGCCGTTTAAAAGTTTCTTGGCGCCAAAGTCTTTGGGTGTCAGATTAATGCGTGGAGAAGGTGTCAAGGGTTTTGGAGGTATGTGGAGGTGGAGGGTAGTGGATAAGATGAGTGGGGAGCAAGGTGGAGTGAAAACAGTGGGCTGGTGAGTGGTATTAGCTGTGTGAGTGAGTGAGGGGGAAGGTGAACAGTGGGGGAGTGGTTTTGGCGGTTTGTTGACTGGGTTTGACCTGGGGGTGGACTGGGCTTGGATCACATGGGCTGGGAAATGGGTAAGATGGGCTGTGGGTGTTGGGTTTTATTATAGGTTTAGTAATAATAATAATAAGGAGTCCATTTGGTTTTTAAGAAATTACAAGGACCAAAAATGTAATTTGGCAAAAGTTTAGGGTCTGATTTGGCAAGTCTTCCAAAGTTATCAAAAGGGTTTAAATTGTCTCATGTGAATAGTACAAGGGCGTTTTTGATATTTTTAATTTTTTAAATACCCGGGGACTAAAACTGACAATTTACCAAACTTGAGGGACTAAATGTGTAATTTATTCAAAACTTTCTCCCAGGGACTAAAAGTGAAAATTATGAATTCCCTAGGACCCTTAATGGTAAATTTTCCCATTTTGAACACCCAGGGACTGTTTTTGCCAAACTTGAAACTTCAAGGACCAATCTTGTAATTTTACCAAACCTTCCAATCAAGGACCATTCCTGCAATATAATATTAGTATAAGGACCAAAATTTGTTTTTCTCAAAGTTTTTACATCCCAGGGACCTTTTCTGTCAATTTCCAAAGTTGAGGGACTAAACTTGTAATTTTGTGAAACTTTGCACCAAAGGACTAAATATGTAACTTTATGATTAAAAAGGACCTTTGATGACTTTTTCAAGTTTTTAGAATAACCAGGGACTAATTTTGACAATTTATAAAACTTGAGGGACTGAAACTGCCAATTATGCAAACTTTGTACGTTTTTCATCTGTTTTTGCATATTTTGCATTTGAAACATATAAAACACACCTCTAAGATATTTTAAGTGTTTTGATACATATTTGAGTGTTTTTGTATGTTTTGGCAGTTCAGATTGGTATAAAATGATGAGTATTTACACACTCATCAATCCCCCACACTAAACTATTGCTAGTCCCTA
Organism: Artemisia argyi; assembly: GCA_030686995.1. Taxonomy (NCBI): domain Eukaryota; kingdom Viridiplantae; phylum Streptophyta; class Magnoliopsida; order Asterales; family Asteraceae; genus Artemisia; species Artemisia argyi. The sequence continues at coordinate 147,161,155 of CM060697.1, forward strand.
GCAATCTATTGAGAAAAACTTAATGGATTTTATCTCTTTACCAAAAGCCATCACTTCTGGAGTAGCCAGGTGTAAGAACTGTGGCACACCTGATAACCGTGTGATTTTGAGCAAATCACCAGCTGTCAACGGATTTGATTAGTCTTTACCAAAAGCCGTTTGCTTCTGGACTAGCCAACTCTTGATGGAATAGTCAACATCTTGGTGAGCTGATTACCAATTATGGATTTTCCACAGCCTTTACCACAAGCCATAATCTTGCGGGCTAGCCAACTCATTAGCTTTTGAGGATAATGGGGAGTTGAGGAACCATACAATTTTTGGCAAATTGCAAGCCATAAACGGGTTTGAGTTATCTTTACCAAGAACCGTTTGCTCCTGGATTAGCCAATCCTGTTGTGGGTTAGACATGGAGGATTGATACCATTTATTGCGTTCTAAGTGAGAAAAAATTTTAAAATTTTGGCTAAAATGGGGGTTCTTGATGGAACATGTGTTTAAATTCGTTAGACGAATCTCCCCCCACACTTAGAACTGAATATTGTCCTCAATATTCAAAGTACCGGGTGTTAAACCAACACTTAGAACGTAAGAAGAAAATATTCCATAGCCTTTATTTATTTAAGATGTATATACATACAATTATTTTTTTAGATAAAACTTCTTAAATAGAAGCTATCACTATATGTACATTTTTTTTTTTTTTTTTTTTTTTTTTTTTTTTTTTTTTAGAGATATATACAACATGTGGGGCATCTCCCCCACACTAGGGTGTTACACACGGGTGAAAACCCATGTTTTTGCTAATGTTTTTGATTCCCGAGTCACTAGCTGGACTCGACCCCGAATTTATTTGTCCATGGGGAAGCAAGTGGAAGAGACAATCTCAATCGGACTTTCATTCAAGATGTTTGGATAAACATTTGAAGCACGTGAAAGTTCCACACCGATGAGACAAGTAACCGGCTCATAATTTATAAATGAGAATGCCGGGATCAAAGATAATGTCTTCACTCCCGAAAGAGTGAAGAACAGGATAAGCCACAGGATATATGAAGAAAAGAAAGAAGGTCATGATGAAAATCATGATTAACTCTTCTTCTTCAATAGGAGAATTCATTGTTTCATGAATCTCCTCATTTAAGCTCGGTTGATCAAGACATATTATGGGTATGTCTAGATCAAAATAGAAACTATCATACTCCGGTGGAGATATGATATGAGTGAGTTCACAGGAGAACTCCTCAAAGGTGAATGATTCGTATTCGGGATTGATTTGAGTGAGTTCATTGGGGAACTCCTCAAAAGTAAATGATTCATAAACGGGAAGAGAATTATAAGAATGAGAAGTGGTGATACCACTTATCTTCTCTTCCGTTTGATCAAAATGGAACGTTTGCAATTCAGGAATAGAATCATTGATCAAAATCTCACTATCCTTGACGGGGATAGGAGATGAAATAGGCTTTTCATTAAAAGCCTCGATTCTAGAAATGAGAAGGTTAGCATTTAATAATGTAAGACGAAGAGCTTCGTCTTGGATTATTTCTTCCTCATTCTCTTCTTCTGAGTTGACAAGCTCAGAAGGTAATTCCCCTACATAACTTATGTCTCCACAAGATAAAGAAGAGTTCTCATCAGAATCAGAGAACATCTCAATATGATCATTTGGAAAGACAAGAGGGGGAGGGATATCACACATATGTTCTAGAATTCCCTGTGACTCTCTTGGGATTGAGATAAGGTTCTCAACACTAGACTTTATGAATTCGTCCGATTCCTTTGCAGGAACAGTGTCAAGATGCTCGTCCCCCATGTTCAGAGAGTGAGTGGAAACCACGGGTGTGATAACAGTAGACTCCGGGAGTTGAGAAGGACTAGCAGTAATGGATTCTACAAGTTCCATTATTTCTACTGCTGGTGATTCAGTTATATTCATGTCTCCCTGTATTCTACTGAAATAGCTTCAACTGAAGTTGAATCAAAAGGTTCCTCAGACACCTTTGGGATTGGAACAAGTTCATTTATTTCCTTAAGAGGAGTTACTTTGAATTGCTTGTCTCCCATTATTAAGATATCTGAAGGGTCATTTGAGTTTTTGTCTTCAATTGGTTCATCCTCGTCACTTATATCCTCAAAATGTAATGAGTTAACAAGAGGTTTTTGTTTCTCAAGAATTAGATCCCTAAGAGTGTTTATTCCATCTTGAATGGTTTTGTTGACTTGACTTTGAGCCAAAATCATTTTTATCAATTTAGCTTTAGCTGACTCGTCCTGAGGAAGTGATTGAGGGTTTGTGTACTGTGAAGGCTGGTTAAAACCAAATTCATGATTGTTACAAGGAACCTGTTCATAGACAAATTGATTCCTAGTTTGACAATCAGAGCTGTAGTGAGGGCCTCCACAATACTCACAACAGTTGAACTGATGTGATTGTGAGTCGTCTGTGTTTAAGTCATAATTGTTATCAGGGACCTGCTCATAGACAAGCGTGTTTCCTGTTTGACAATCAGAACTGTAATGTGAACCACCACAATACTCACAACAGTTAAACTGCTGAGTCTCATGGTATGGAAGCTGGTGGAATGAATCAGTCATGTCAGGGTAGGAATAGGGATTCTGGTTATAGACAGACCCGTTTCCTGACTCTACCATGCCACAACTGGGGCAATTACCACTATTATAAGGACTACCACACCTTTGACAGACAAGAAGGTGAGAATAAGACATAGAAAGAATCAAAGGGTTTAGGGGGTGAGAAATGAAGAATCAAATAGGTAGGGGTGTAAAGGTGAATATTTTTGGGTTTTGTTTTATAGAAATATGAATAATATATGGTAAATATACAATGGATGTGTATCCAAACTCACTAATACGCAAAATCGTTTAAAATAAGCGCACAACCTCCCCGGCAGCGGCGCCAAATTTTGATTCGCCTCAAACAGTCAGATAATTATTGATCAGCCACTTGTGAATGGCCAACTGTAATAGTCAAACAGCTGAGGCAAATGCTTCCGAGGAATACAGTGTTTTCCCGGGTCGTAAGTCCCAACGAGGTGTGCGATGTGATATTATAAACGAATATGTGATTAGTGAATGTGAACAGGTAAGGTTATAAAAGTGTGTGTGTGTGTTTAACTAGGGTTTTATAACTTAAATAAACTAGTAAAATGATTACGTAAAACCTAGATATCTAAAACGTATAAACGTACACCAATTTAAAATCAGACGCGATTGCGTACTGAGAAAAAGGTGAGTTTTAAGAAAAATAAACTATAAGGGTTAAAATTGAAAATCCTATAAACTTAAACTTAAAATAAAGTTAAATTAAAAAGAAAACTATTTTTAAGATTATTATATTATTTATTATTAATTATCTAAATAAAAACTATTTAACTATTTAATTAAAACTAATTTATATTAAACTAAAAATTATAAATACTACAAATTAAACTAAAAACTTATAAAAATAATTTCTAAAACTTAAAATGAACTTGAAGAAAGTATAAAAAATAAAAATAAATCTTTTTGTCTTTTTATGAACTTTTTATTAATTAAAAACTATTTATATTAATTAAACTATTTAAACTATTTCAAATTACAAATAATATTAAACTAACTTAGAAAATTATGAAAATATTTATAAAACTAATTAACCATCACAGGAATCCTAAAAAATTATAAAAACTTTATTTTATGTATTTTTAAACTAGTTTACTAATTATTATTCTATTTATTATTTAATTACTATTTAAACTATTTAATTTATAAAAACTATTAAATGAACAGTATAAATCACAAGAAAATTTCTAAAATTATCTTATGACTTATAGAAGCTAGGAAAAATATAAAATATAGGTTTTACTATATAAAAACTAATTATGCTATTTATAACTTATTTATTAATTAATTATTAATAAAATTATTTTTAATTCTAATTAATACTAAAAGACAAAATTAAAATCTGAGAAAATTATTATAATTACTTTAACCTAAAATGAAATTAATAAAAATATAAAAACACAAATTACTTAATTAAAATCTAAAAATGAAAATTAAAATTTAATTAAATTAAATAGAAACTATCACTTATTTTTATGTTGGTTTTTCTTGAATTTTCTTTTACAAAACTAAAATATACCTAAATATAACTAACTTTTACAAAAACAAATATTTAATAAGCTAATAATAAGCTGTGTATAAGCTAAGAAGCAAAACAGTTGACTATTGTTGACTTTGATGAGAAATAAGTTCAAATGAGCTTATGTGGGACCCACCTTGGTATATTCTGGTACTAATAAGTTAATTGGACTTGTCAAAACTTAAAATGATCAAATAAGCTCAGTAGATAAGCTGATAAGCTCAAATAAGCTAATCCAAAACTCAATGTGAATACAGAATAGGGACAAGGTTTAGGGCTTACTCTAGGTAGGGTCCACTGAGGTAGAGGTCAAACAAAGAGTCAAAACTTAGAGTCTACTAGGAGGGGGGTTGAGGGAAACTAATTAGAGGGTGTGGGGCCCACTGAGTTAGTCAGAAATCACCACCAAAGTGGTGGTGATGAACTGATAACTGCTGATGCAGGGCACACCTTTGCCCTGCAAGTATGTTTAGGGGTCTGTGGGGCCCACTCTAAAATTCCTAAAAATCAAATGGTACTGAGACCTTGAAGTTGAGGTGGTAGAGTATTACCAAAACAATTTTCAGAACCTAGATCCTAATACATAAATCTAGAAAAATCCTACAAGTTTTGTCAAAACCTGAAGAGTGCAATTTTGACTTTTAAAGAAAATGAACTATGTTGACTATGATGAACTTTGAATCTAATTTAACTACTGATTGTAATGTAATATAATATATTAAGACTAAATTAGGCTATTATAACAAAATTTGAGCAAGTGTGACTGATATGGAGATGTCAAGTCCTCACAGTTGACTGCCAATGATGTTAGAAGGTGATTTTGACTTTCTAGCTTACTTGTGACAAAAACAATGGTCAAACTGACCTTATATAAACTTAACTAACTTATTAGAACCTAGTTTTATCCTAATAAACAACAATAGCACAGCAGATCAGTATTATCCAAACACACCTTAACAAACTAATTTTATTGATTAACAAAGCAAATGATAAATTAAACCCACTACACTGATTCCTATTGCTATATTATGATTGTATAAGCACAATTTAATATAAATCAATTACTTTACAAGCACAAAACTCAGATTTGTCAAATATAAATTTTCCACTGTGTAATCTTTGATTATGAGTAACAAGTAAACTCAATGAACAAGTAAGCTATGTTATACTATATTATGACTAGGTAACACTAAATAAGCATAAAAGCATTCAGGAAAGCAGAAATAAGCTAAGCTACAGTAGGTTACTAGAAATTAAAGAACAAGCTTACAAGTGGGATTGGCCTGAGCAACAATGAACCATGAACCAAGATCACAACCTAGTATCCCCCATAGGATTCTAAACCATGAACAATCCAAATTCCACAGTTACCTTTCTTCTTCCTTCTTCTTCTTATGATTTTCTATTTTTCACTAATTTTTCTATTTTCTTTGGAATTTTGTAATTAAACTCTAAACTGAATCTGAGATATCTGAAAGCTTCTAAAAACTTTGTAAGAGCTTAAATGGACTTATGAGATCATAAAACAACAACAACAAACAACATACAACAATTTGAGATTTTTGAGAATTTAAGAAAATTGCATAAACTGAGACAGTAAATGAAACTTGAAATTGACTTGCATTAAAGATCAAAGTACACTAAACTAACTGAGTACAAGCTATTTTGATTGAAATTATAACTGAAATACAAGATTACACTACCTACGATTAAATTAAACTACTCCTAAGCTAATACTCTTCATCTTCTGCTTCTTTTCATCCTTATAGCCCTTTTCTGAGTTTTGTGGGACCCACTTGACTTTTCCCACCAATCCAGAACCATTGATTAAGTCCAATTCATCCTAGCCGTTTAAAAGTTTCTTGGCGCCAAAGTCTTTGGGTGTCAGATTAATGCGTGGAGAAGGTGTCAAGGGTTTTGGAGGTATGTGGAGGTGGAGGGTAGTGGATAAGATGAGTGGGGAGCAAGGTGGAGTGAAAACAGTGGGCTGGTGAGTGGTATTAGCTGTGTGAGTGAGTGAGGGGGAAGGTGAACAGTGGGGGAGTGGTTTTGGCGGTTTGTTGACCGGGTTTGACCTGGGGGTGGACTGGGCTTGGATCACATGGGCTGGGAAATGGGTAAGATGGGCTGTGGGTGTTGGGTTTTATTATAGGTTTAGTAATAATAATAATAAGGAGTCCATTTGGTTTTTAAGAAATTACAAGGACCAAAAATGTAATTTGGCAAAAGTTTAGGGTCTGATTTGGCAAGTCTTCCAAAGTTATCAAAAGGGTTTAAATTATCTCATGTGAATAGTACAAGGGCGTTTTTGATATTTTTAATTTTTTAAATACCCGGGGACTAAAACTGACAATTTACCAAACTTGAGGGACTAAATGTGTAATTTATTCAAAACTTTCTCCCAGGGACTAAAAGTGAAAATTATGAATTCCCTAGGACCCTTAATGGTAAATTTTCCCATTTTGAACACCCAGGGACTGTTTTTGCCAAACTTGAAACTTCAAGGACCAATCTTGTAATTTTACCAAACCTTCCAATCAAGGACCATTCCTGCAATATAATATTAGTATAAGGACCAAAATTTGTTTTTCTCAAAGTTTTTACATCCCAGGGACCTTTTCTGTCAATTTCCAAAGTTGAGGGACTAAACTTGTAATTTTGTGAAACTTTGCACCAAAGGACTAAATATGTAACTTTATGATTAAAAAGGACCTTTGATGACTTTTTCAAGTTTTTAGAATAACCAGGGACTAATTTTGACAATTTATAAAACTTGAGGGACTGAAACTGCCAATTATGCAAACTTTGTACGTTTTTCATCTGTTTTTGCATATTTTGCATTTGAAACATATAAAACACACCTCTAAGATATTTTAAGTGTTTTGATACATATTCGAGTGTTTTTGTATGTTTTGGCAGTTCAGATTGGTATAAAATGATGAGTATTTACACACTCATCATTAGGCAATGCAAAAATTAGACATGTAAACATATATATCATGGGACTTTGACATTGAGGTCGAGGATTTTACTATACTTAGTAAGAATTGCCATAAGCATAGAAAAAATGACAAACACCTTAAATATTGTCATTGTGCATAAAAGTTCATACAAACATAATCCAACAAACATAATAGACCATGAAAGTGAAAAACACATAATTCACGTAGTTTTAACACAAAGACGATTCTAAAGCATTCTTAAGCCAAACACTCCTCAATCGTCTCATAACCGGTCTATCCTCTTATTGAGCTTGCTTAGGTACCTTCCAAAGCACTTAAAAATTCATTTGGTTTGCTTGAACACTTCGGATACATTTTCAATGACGGGGAGTTCTAGAAGGTAGTCTAAAGGAGGTAACTTAGAGTTAGGAAGTTAATCATCCTTTCTCATGTCAGATGATGATGATGATGGTGTAGGTGAGTGAGTACGTTTGCCCTTACCTTTGAAAACTAGTTTATCACTTAGAGGAACGAAGATGTGAGGAATGAGAGATTGTTCTAAAGAGGCGGGTGAGAAGTATTCCATAAGGAAGAGCGGTTGTTCCTACCAAAGGTATGTCGGCCATTCTTTTGGCGAGGTAATAGGCTAAGTTAAAAGGTTGACCGGTGGAAATGCTATAGAGCATGTAGCTAAGACAAACATTGATGTGATCCCGGTTTCCTATGGTGCTAATTTCATTGGTTCTAAGGAGTTCTTCCCATTCCTTTAATTGGGGCTTGAGTTCATTGAATTCCATACCATATGGGTCCTAGATGACCTCATTTCCAGTTCTAGTTCTCCTAGTGTTGGTGGTCCTAATGAAGAGGAGGTCACGTAGTTCATTTTTGGACACAAGAGGGGTATCATAGGGATAGATGTGGTCAAAGAGTGTGTCAAGAGTTGAGAGGGAGTGCAAGTAGGAGTAGATGCAAGTACCATGGTTTGAGACACCTAGGATTTGAGCAGACACCTCAAGAGTGAGGGAGTATTAATGACTACTAGCCCTAAAGTTAATAGACATGCGACCGTACTCATCCTTGGAGAGGGTGATTAATGCATAGAATTCTAAAATAAACCTAGAACAAATAGGCTCGTCGATTTCTAAGAGACACTCAAAGTTGATTGTGGCAAATTCCGTGTAGAGGTTTGTACCTTCTAAGAAGGATGGATCAATGGTTCTACCCTTAGGGACATATCGTTTTTCTAAGGCTTTGAAGACAACGATTTGAGTTTGAGTGAGACCTTTGGTTTTGTGGAGTTTGGGTAGGTACTTGATGGTGTTCTTGTGGTCGTAGTGAGTTAGAGGAGGCATGATGATTCCTAGAAAATCAAAATTTCACATTTAAGTAAATGACTATTGTAATGTGTATGTTCTAGTGTGTGCCTATATGAAAACAATGTGGAGGTGCGGTTGACTTGACTCATTTTGATGCTTAAAAATGTTTTGTAATGCAAGTGATGTTTCAATGACGTTTTTCATTTGTTTTAACAATGTGGTGAACGGTGGTAAAGTATGGGTGACGACCGAGAGTGGATATGTGAAATGAGGTGGTGATTGTTTGACAACACTTAAAGCTTGGATATCTTCTTTGTGTTCTTCACTTGCTAGAAAGTGGTAGAGACGCATTTCATAATGAAATTCACTTGACTTTTGACGACATAGACAAATATGTTAATGAGAGTATGGATATGACAATTGCCCTTTGTTTCAAAGAGCGACACAAAGGTGAACATAGGTTTATGTATCATGAAAGGTGGTTTAATCTTAATAGGTTAGGTTATAGTGGGGATGACACACTTGTTTGGTTACATTGTGGAATCTTCTTGTGAAGATGACTAGGTGGAGTTATTGGTGAAGATGATATTGACTCTTGGTTTCTTTGAGGGCATGGAAATGGTGGATGACTCGATATTGATAGGACAAAGGATAACTCGATATTGAAATGGTGGATGACTCGATATTGATAGGACAAAGGATAACTCGGTTTCTCATTTCACATTGGTTGTTTGAGGTTTGAGTGATTAAAGGTTATGAGGAAGATGCTTGAGGTTTTGTTCATTTTGTGAATCTTATGGGTTGATGGTAAGTTGGAGTTGTGAGTAAAGAGGTGTTTGGTTTTGAACTTAAATAAAACATTCTGTGGCTTTGGCGGACCAGGCGGAACCAAAAAGTGGGTTCCACCCGTATGGTCTGAGGGTGCCGTGGGATCTGCAGGGAAAACTCAAAAGGAATTATCTTGATTTTTGTGGTTTTATCCTAATGTTCAAAACTAAGGTTTTAGGTCTTATGAGTCCTTGACTAAGCCTAGGGATGATGAATGCTTCTCATTCAAGCGGTTTTGTGAAAACGTTGATAGAATGGTTAACGTATAAGACTTTCTTAGTTAAGATGTTCCTCAATGAACATTTTTACCAAGACGATGATGATGGATCACAATATTTCAATTAAGAACATAATGGATTGAATTGTCGCTGAAGTCGATGCTTCCTTTGTTGAAGGTATAACAATGTTGATAAGATGAATTCCGTTGTTGATGCGAGTTTGCTTGTTCAAGCGGAGCTTGTTGATGTGCTTCTCCATCCGATACTAATTTGAGAATCTTACGCGTTTTGGAGAATCATTGGGTAAGTAAGTATAAAAGTGCAAGTACCACTTGTGCTTTTCTTATCAACTTATTACCGACATAATTCCATTTGGCATACACTATGGTTTCTATTCCCGTTCTTTTGGGAGACCATAATCCTAGTTGTGTAGTACCTTATGATGTATCCAAATAGGCTCAACTAAAGAGTTGTTTAAGGATCTTCTTTAACACGAGCACATAGACAAAAGCTAAACATAATGTTGAATCTAATTGTTATGAGAACAAGTAGTCTTCCAAACATTTCTCAATGTTTAGTTTTACCTATGGATTTACTAATCTCATTCTTGATAAGTCATCAATAACTTAACCATTGAGAACAAGAGAGCAACTAGGAATGTCTTTAAGTTAAAATCCCTTGCTTTTGTGGCTTGCTTTTATTATCAAAAAGTCTTTCAAATATTGACACTATACTCACTTGATTACTTTGAAATATCAATTTCGTTTTACCAGTTGTTTTATTCTAAATTCCAAAAATTGTTTTTGTTGAATTTGTTTAGACACAATTAATGACCAATAAATCAAGTTTTATAACTTATGTCAATTTTTCTTGATTCAATGTTTAATCTCAAGGTGAAAAGATGTTGTTTTGTACTTTTACTCCATGCTTGTCTTGCCATCATTGGACTTTTGACTAAGTTATCATCTACCAAAGATGATATCATAGAGGGAGGAGATTACTCGTTAAATGTCATATTCAACGACTCCTCGACTCTTTAGGTTTTCTTACTTAAGACACTATGAACTCTATTTATTTTTAAAAAGTCCAAGAGGTACAACATCATTAGACTATGTGTCACATTTGATGTGTAAATCCTAGATGTTGAAAACTTATTTTCTTTCACACATCCTAATATATGCTAATTGTGATTTATTTTACCTTGTGTGTTTTATGTGAGATTATAAAGGAGTGATTGAAGAAAGACACAATTAAAGACTCAAAGTATGGTGTTTGAGAAAATTGTTTAACAAAGGTTTGTTTTGCAAGCATCACAAAAGTGTTAGACATTTTAACACTTAGGAGATTCTTAGTTAGCTCACTTGTAAGCAAGAGTTGAGTGAGACAAACTCAAGAGTTTTTCGTGTTTATCTCTTGATGGTTAAATAACCAAAACACCTTATATCTCCTTACTAGTACTAAAGACTAAATTCTTTGTTGCATAGAATCTAATCTTAGTTATTTACAAATAGCAGGTAGACACTCTAGAATATTACAAATAACACATATTTGAGCACATAATGTTAGAGACAAGATATAACCAAAGTCAAGTTTAAGTAATGCGTACCTTTTAAATTGCATAGAGATGCTATCAAGCGGATAAGCATTAAGCGTAAAGACTTGGTTTAACGACATGCTTTGAAACTCAATAACTCATGTATCCAAGAAGGTTAGACAATCATATAAAGGCATAGAGCATGATAATCTTAATTCTTTTATCATGAGTTTCTATTAGAGATAGAATTATCTCTAAGTCTTTCTTCTAGGTTAGACAAATTTTACTTGCTTTGTTTTATTAGTTAATGGTGCTTTTGAGTTAAATCCTAATCCGGTTTTATCTTTAAACAACCTTTGACTCCCCAACAATCTTTCAAGAGATTTTGAGCTTTCATCAAATTTAACTAACAATTTTTCTTTTCTCATTTTGCATTATAATCTCATGTTTGTAATCTAGACATAATTTACATTCTAGATTAATTTCAACATTACTCTTAATTCTAGACATTTTATCTTCCAATAAGATTTTTTTTTTTTTTTTTTTTTTTTTTTAAAGATATTCTTAAGAGATTTTAAAGATTCATTCTTGAAGATAGCTTTTAGGTCCATGTTGCACAAATGTTTAGACTCATTTTATAGTTTAGAAAACTCTAGGATAAATTAATCAAAGCAAAATAGTTTGCTTTCAAAGTGTACCTTGCTTGATGTTTTATCTAGTATAGAATCACAAACCGGATGATTGACTTCATCTTCATCCGAGTTAATCCATGAATCGCAAGCAAGACAACAACGAGCTTGACACGAGTAATCACCTTTACTTACACCTTGCTTGTTGTATCAATAAGTTGACAATAAACTACCGGATCATTGTCTTCGTCAACTTCCATTACATTCCAAGATACGCAAGCAGGTTCAACAAAACACACGTACTCATCTTCACTTGTACCTTCATTTAAAACATTTAAACTAGTAGCACATGTATTAACTTCTACTAAGTGTCTATCAATTAGTTTTTCTAAAACTTCTAATTCATATGTAAGATTAAATTGATCATCTTTGACTTGACATATTCCTTGATGAAAGTTTACCATATTTTCAAACATCATTAGCCTTTTGACAAAAATACATTCTTTCATATTTGGTACTAAAGCTTTGTAAAGCATTGTTTTAGCTTTAGTATTTTTATCAAGTTTAAGATAGTTATCTTGGTTTTCAAAAACTTGTTTTCTTTGGTTTGAAATTACCAAAAGAAATAATATGCCAAAGATCTTGATCAATTGATTTTACATAGTTTTCAAAATTACTTTTCCATTCAAGTAAGTTTTCTTTTTCAAATAGCGGTTGGTTTTGAATAGGTTGCCCTTCTTTGAGATTTTCAAAATCCATGGATCGATCCAAGTTTTAAAATACATTCTATTTTAAAGATCTTGAGTAACGTAGCTCTTGATGCCAATTGTGGAAAACTAGAAGGGGGGTTGAATAGTTTACCGCTTTTTCGATTCTTATTTAGCTTAAATAACCTTTGAGAACTTGACGTTTGGTTAAAGATATAAGCACAACTTAATATGTTTGATTCTTTGAATAGACTTTACATGTGAATAACAATTCCAACTTAACTTGTTTCATACTTTGAAAAGCTTTACTTGTAATGATCCTAACTTTGCTTGTTTAGTTCTTTGAAAATCTTTACTTATGTTTAAAGATGTAAGAACAACATTACTTGTTTTGGTTCTTTGAAAAGCTTTATATGTGATCAACAATTCTAACTAAACAACAACATATAATAAGCAAAGTTAGAGAAAGAAACAATCAAACCACAACACGATAGTTTATCGTGGTTCGGCTACAAGGACTCTTTTTCCTTGTCCTACATCCACGCCCCGAGTTTCCAACTCGAGAGTTATAAACACTAATCAACAAGCTCCTTTCACCAACGGAGAAAACCTTACACGTCGCTTATACTTTTACCGACACAAAGCTAGATGTCGAGTTCTTTTACAAGGGTACAACCACTCCCATTCGTCACTTACACTTTTACCGACACAAAGCTAGATGTCGAGTTCTTTACCAAGGGTACAACCACTCCCGTTAGTTCTTTTACTAGGGTACAACAACTCCCAACACACTACGTATTTTGAGGCCTAAAACACTAACCTATAACTTCTACATACATGACACACATGAAGTATAAACTACCAAAGCTTATACATGATCAAGCTACCAAGACTTGCAACTTTAGAGTTGAAGCTTACAACTTCTTGAATGATCTTGTGGAGTTCCTTGCTACATAAGAGAATCACACAAGTCAAGGGTTACTGAGTTAGTTGAGAGAATATGTGAGAATAAGTCCTAAAGGGTTAGCCAAAAATCAAGTTATGGCTTGGTATTTATAGCACACCATACTGCATGCTTGGCGGATCAGGCGGAACCCTCAGATGGGTTCCGCCCGTGTACCCCCAGGGTACCGCCGGGTCTGCAGTAGGTTTATGCAATAACTCTTCAAACCAAACAAGGTCTTGTCTCATAAATCCTAGCAACCAAACAATGTCACATCACATTACACTAGTCAAACACCAAACTTGCAAGTCACTACAAAGTTAGTCAAACACATAAATGCATATTGACAAAACTTGCCATAAGTGTGATGTGACAATTCTATTTAAAAAAATAAATATGATATGACAAGACACTTTCTAATTTAAGAAATAAAAAACAATGTTTAGTTTAAAAGGAAATGTGAACCTTAGTTAAACAAGACTTAAACACTTAAAGTGATGATTTACTCTTAGCTAAAGTTCATACTTTGTCATTAACAAAACTTAGCAAAGATCGTAAAATATAAATAACGTTTTTAGGCGATATTTGTATTAACAGGTACTATTTTTTTAGGCTAGGGTTACTTAGATTTGAGTTTATAGCATTGTGTTAAATTAGAGTTAAGGTTAGTTTTGTCACATAAAAATGCTACTGATTTTGATTATACTATATTTTCTTTGATGATTGGTTTAGGCTTCGCTTGCGTTATGCATTAGTGTTCCCCTAAATTGGATTAGGGTTCGCTTGCATTATGCAGTAGTGTTGGAAGTTTACAGCTCTAGCCAGCTATGTATTTTGCTACGTATCTTGGGTTGGTGACTTTTGTTCGTATCCTTGATTTACTGGTAGAAACAATAGAGGCCGTGATGATGAAATGTAGATGTCTACAAAAAAATCTTTAGAGGCTGATATGTGTCTTGGCTAGGCAATCCGGATGGTAATTGCTACTTGAAAAGGTGGCATTTGCAACTGTGATTGCAGCCATGCCTTATTAGCCCATGATGATCTGAATACAACATATCTGAGCCTCCTTTAAAAATATCGGTATTCTTCGGCATTGACAATAAATATATATTAAGGCATTTGCAACTGTCGTATGAGTATGTTGCGTTTTACTTGGTTGTGATGATTGTTCGAATATGATGCCTTGCTGCACTATGTGGACGGATAGCAGAGTGCCAGAAACACTCGCCTCTGCAACCTCCACGCGTTTACCAGCGCACGAACAAATCTGAGCCCTTCACGCGTGTACCAACGCAAGAAAAATCACCTTGGTTAATGCATTTATCTTATTTGCAGACACGATCCTCATAAATATTGACGCACCAATGTTATTTGCAGCGTGTGTGCGCGCGTAAAATTGTTGATTTTGGTTATTTGTTACTTAAGGCGCTGATGGTATGCGTCTGCATTTATTAGTTTCATAAGCATCATTTACTTACACCGGTATCTTGGCGGGACATCTTCATCCACATCGTAGGGCCACTTCCAACGCAGCGACGGGTCGCAAGTGCAACTGTGACCGCACCAAGATACACAGGTCGGTTGCCACTTATATGTTTTAGGATATCTGCTTTTCACAAAAGGTCTTCAAAACAGTCATACTGATAATCAAAAACATGTCGTGGACTATTGTGCAGCGTCGCGTGTACCACCAGATGCGGGCTCCAGGAGGTGAGCTTAAACTAGCATATCTGACATTTCATAATGTATATCCATTATAATACTGCATCTATGCCTATATATTTAACCCGTCTCTTTTTCGTGTACAGGACCAACAAGGACTCGCACCCAGATGCCCCCCAGAAATTTTACTACACGTGCAGACACTAGCACGGCTGCAAGGCCTGGTAAGTCATATCTGGATATGCCTTTTCTCTTTGCTTAATTATTTGTTACCCAACACTGATGTTACATGTATGTGTACATGTTACCTTTGTTAATAGTCATACGAAGCTTATCGTATGCAACATTCAAAAGGCTGTTGTAATTTACATTTGATCCTTTTTTTTGCGCGCTGTTCTTGCATATATGTGTCGTCTGACCAAAAGTGTTATGGTTACTGAAAGTAAGTTAGTTTGTTGGTTTTCAAGTTTTAACTGGGTAAGAAGTAACCGAATGCATGCGAAGTTTTACTGAGTAAGAAAGAGATGGTGGGTAAGAAGTGCAATGAGGTTGCTGACCCGCTTAGGCAGGAAGCTAAAGATTTTAAGGAGTCAATGTGCAATCTGACATACGACCATTTGAATATCAGGTACATATGCGCTAATTTATAACTAATTGGTTTGCTGAATAATTATTTAAAAAAAAAAAAAAAAAAAAAAAAACAACTTTTATATGGTTAGAAACTTATTTACATGTATTATAATAAGCATCATTTACTATTAAAAAAAACCACTTTTATACCCACAAATTCGTAAGTCTGACATATTTTGCATACTTTTACTATTTTCAAGTCTGGTACGATTTGCGTATCAGTTTCATCAAGGGGTCAGTTAAGTCCAAAAGTATTTTTTTTTTAATTAAAAATAAGTAGTTTTTTAAATATATTGTACGGTTATTGAAATCTCAACTTATACGTTTGGCTACAACCTCAACCGCGAGGCTCAAATGGGTCATTTTGGGGCCTGGAATGGGTGTACGATCCGGGGCTGGGATTTAGTCCAACATGGGTGCGTTTGAGTGCTCAGATAAGGGCTGAAGTATGTGCAGTTGGGGATGAAATGGGTAGGTTTAGGTGATGCAATAGGACAGAAATGCTCAGATAGGGGCTGGGAGGGATGCAAATTTCTTAAAAAATAAACATGTTGAATCATCTCATATATTAAAAAAAAAAAGAAAAAAAAAGGGCAAACCAGATAAGCACTTTCAAATAATCGATTCAAAACACCCTCTAATATCAACTTTTTTATGCAATTAAATCAATTGCAATTGATATGCATGATGCACCCCTCTAAATATCAGCGCCTTAGTGAAAAAAACATGTCATTAAAACATCATCCACTGGTAATGTTAGAAGCAGGCCAAGGTCCCATCCTCTTTTTAGCAGGTATATATTTAGCAGTAAAAGTTCAGATTTGAAGGTACGCGCATGCTGTGTTTGGGAGTTTCAATCAATATAAACAAGTGAAAAATGTGGTGACCCGTATTAATATTCAAGTTTCTTCTTTTCTGTGTAGGTTTTATCACACCAAAATATAGAATACGAAACCAGGATCAAGGCGGTTGAGAAGACGTGCAAAAGTCAGACACCAACTTTATAAATGAGTTTGCCTATTTATATTTTGATTATAAATGATAATAGGACTGTATAGGCTGTTACTCTTACCCAAACACTAACACCTGCAATTGCAGTAACCAGAATATATTAGTGTTGCATGGTACATATACGTATTGGCAACGCAGACAAGAGAGCAACATATTAGGAGGAATAAAGCTACTAGTAACATTTGCACAACTGAGGTATCCTTTTTTTTCCCCTCTTTAAAGATCACAAATATGTTGCGACTGAGGTTTGCAACATTACAAAATTTCAAAGGGTGTTTGGTATCACCTATTTTAGTCCACATGTGTTAACTCATTAAGCAAATAAGCAATTTTGGGCGTTTGGGTAAAACTGCTTATCAAAATCATGGATAATAGAGGTTTCAAATATGAAATGTACTTCCTTCTTAGCCAATAATTCGACGTTTAACAGACACCCTGGCATTATCATCTGTGATAACTGATGGGCCGTTTGTATTTGCGTTTTTAAGCTAATTTTTGCCTTACTAAAGTCACAAACAAAATATTACTTTTTTAGTGTTGGATTAGCAGTGTGCTTATGCTAATTTGCACGACACAAAATCCAGCTTACCAGTATATTAAGATGTTTCTAATAGGCATATTATATGCTTCTACAGTTCTACTCATAAGCAGAAGGTGCTTAAGAAGAAAATGTTTCGGATGGCCTGTCTGATTCTATGATCAGTTTTCAGTGTCTGGACTAGAAGAAAACAATATAACCTATTATAATAAGCACTCCCAAATAGCCTTTAAATAAGCAATCTGAAAAACACGATGCTCATTTATGCAGGATCGTGAATTGAACAGACAATGTTCTCTTAAATATTGGCAATGCATGAGCCCTTCAATGCTTGGATGATGATACATATGAGAGCCTAGATGCAAGTAAAGTGGTAATACAACTTAGAAAGGCATTGGAATACCAAGTAAGTGTTGTTTCCGTATTTTTAAAAGTAACTGGCTTTGGCTTCCTTCCGATACAAGTGATTTTTTTGGTACCCAAACTCTTAATATATATGTATCTGAAATTTAAAAGCCAAAAAGAAAGATTAATACATCTAACAATAACTAATAATAATAAAACTTGAAAACGTTGGGCAAAATAAACAGGCACGCCGGCAACGCGGCGTCCGCTGCCAACCTCATATATTCCATATCACCTAACATATAAATCTTATTTCAGTTAATTTTACCACTCTTCTCATCTCACCGAACATATCTTCCATATCACTCCCAAAATATGAAGCCACCCACAACACCTCAATCAAACTCAGTCACACATATTAATCTCATTTCATCTTGCATCCGAACACCAATAGATCCCTTGTTGGTTTGTGACAGCAATTAATTGGAACACGGACCAAGATATCTTCATATGTTAACTTCGAAGCACTGACCACAAATGCTTGGCTTCAAGATCTTACCGAAAGGGGAGATTGGATTCGAACATAATTGATGAGTTTAGAATATATTGGATTTGTTGTGGGGTTCCTGCGTTATCCAATTAGGATTTGGGTAGGTTTGAAACTGGTTGTAGGATTTGTTGATTGAGATTTTTTTTTTTTTTTTTTTTTTTTTTTTTTTTTTTTTTTTTATATATATATTGGATAAATCTGGAAATGTTGATTTGGATGGTTTTTTTAATTGAGATTTAAACAGTGCAACCATGAATAGTAGAAAACAGCGCAGTTACTATTCATCAGCACTGTACATAAGCACCACATTTAACTTCTGCATCCAATAGCATTTTGACTCTTGTCGTGAAACACCAACAACAGGCCGCATTAACATCTTAAGCACTCTTTTGACTCTTGAATGTATGAGTTGTAATTTGTTGATACATATAAATTCACCCTTTTCAAAAAAAAAAAAAAAAAAAAAAAAAAAAAAAAAAAAAATCTTAAGCACTCGTTAATTACATTGCTGTGGACCCCGCTCCCAATCATTTTTAGTATCTATACTATTATATAATGCATTTTGACTGTGGGTCTCATCCAAAATTAAGATAAGTAACACCAATTAAAAACTGACACGTGTACAACCATCTTCCTCACTGCGTATTTGATTGTTCCCTTCTATAAACACCAACCCCCCCCCCCCCCCCCCACAAACGATCTCAGCTTTTCCCTCGCCACCAGCGATAAATCGACCGGGAACATCAACCGACGCAACCACCACCACCAAATCTGCACCCACCATCACCAGCGACACACGACATTCACCACCGCTGGTCACCACCGCCATTACCAAATCATACCTTACTGTAAGCGCCATCACCTTCAGCCTTAACAGACTCACAACTGTCTAAATATTTACCGTCACCGTCGAAATCAGTCAGACCACCACCAGAAAATGGGAATTAGTTGTTGTTAATTATGATTAGTGAGTATTTACTTGTAGAATTAGTTGATTTAAGTTTGATTTTGTGGGTTATGAACTAAAGATATAGATTCTTTTGTTGATTTAAGTTTGATTGTGTGGGTTAGTTATAAGTGTTTGGGGTAGGGTGTATGAGGTACAGTGGTTATCTTTGTTTGTGTGTGGGTGTTTTGGGCTGCTTTGGATAAGGAGTTGTCGGGATATTGGGATTGAGATTCTGTATAATATGTTAATATGGCTCATTTGGATAAGGAGTTGTCGGGATATTGGGCGTAATTGCCTTTGATTAAATGGTTGATGTTAGGTATCCGCAAGTGGAGTGGATATGGTGGATGGATAGTGAGGCGTTGTTTACTGATATGGTGTTTGAGTTGCTGTTGGCCAAGTATAAGGATCATAATATGGTTAATTCATGGTTATCCAGATTTGTTGTGTAATGAGAAGTCATGGATTGCTTTGAATACAAGTAGTTTTTCACTTTTTTGTTTAGGAATAGCCGGTGGTAGTTGGATTTGCTTGATGTTTGGGCGCCTATGGGCTGATGACGAGGTGGAATATTTTTATCCTTTGCTTCTGTCAAGCTATTTATCTTTTTATTTATTCACTTGGACACTGAATATGATTAGTTATATCGTTAAAAAAGAGATATAGAATGACAAATAAAGCAGATCTTAATGAGTCTGCAAAATCAATTCGAAAAAAAGGATGTCGTTTTGGTAGTTTTAGAAACAGGATGTGCACAAATCTGAATATTCAAGAAACAATCAATGAATCTCTCTATTATGTACTAAGAGGAAAGCTCCTTTTACTTAAAAGTTTGGTCAAAACACAATGGAAGTGGATATCATTTGTCATGTTTGAGACAATGTGATCCGGCTTTTGCTTTTATTTGCTTTCCTTTGATGGTTCTTTGCTTATTTGCCTTGTATGCTTGTTTGTTTGCTTTTGGCTTATGCCTTTTGTCGCCTTATCCATGTTCCACCGCTATACGTTTGTAGAATTTCACTTTGACCCTTTGAGCTAACATACTTGACCTTCACAATTTACTGGCATTGATCATCAATTTGAGGTTCATAACTTAGTTTTTCTTTCAAACTATTTACTTGTAGGATACTGTACTCGGGTGAATGATGATCCACCAATACCGGATACTATCACACAAGAAGATCCGCACACTTTTGTTTACGATGGTATCCAGAGAGAACATCGTGTCTTGGCAGAATGTTGTACATGTCCTCATTGTGGAGCAAAAAGATTTAAATTTGAGTTTCCTACTTTTTGTTGCATGGGTGGGAAGACAAGTGGGTGCGTTTGAATGCTGAAACGAGGGATGAAATGGGTGTCGGTTTGGAGGTTGAAATAGGTGTGTTTGGGTGCTGAAACGGGGGATGAAATGGGTGCGTTTGGATGCTGAAATGGGTGTGTTTACGGGCTGAAGTGGGTGGGTTTTTATGCTGAAATGGGGGCTGAAATGAGTATGTCTGGGTGCTAAAGTAGGGGCTGAGTTGGGTGGGTTTGGGTGTTGAGCCGAGCTCTGAATGAGGGCTAAAGCGGGTGTGTTTAAGGGATGAGAAAGGTGGGTTCGGGTGCTGCAATAGGGTTCAAAGGGGTCCGTTTGAGTGTCCCAGTGGAACTGGCTGCGAGTTAGTACTCATGTAAATCATTAAGTTAGATTTTAACAGCAGCAACTTTAAAGTTGGCTCCCAACACGTAGGTAGTGTAGTTTTTAGATATTTTCGTGGTTGTAGTGACACTTTTAGTGGAAATAAAAAAGAATGTTTCAAGTTTGGATTTTGATTTAATGCATATGATCGCTCAAACAGCGCATTGTAGCAATCAAGGGAAAGTTAGCAGTGATCACTATGTTCGTATTTCGCCGAAAATTAAGTAAGTCTACACAAGTGTTTGGGTAAGCTTGTAAGCTTAGGCAAACACCCCCAAACATGTTATTTGTGTTTCAACATGAAATTATGTTGCTATTTGGGGTTAAGATTCAAATGGTTGTCGTGGTACATAAACTGGGGTCGATTAAGTGGCTTTCCAGATTATTTCTGTCAGCAACTAGATAATAGTATTGTCGGCATCCGTTCAACAATTCCAAGGCTGTCGCATCTCTAAAAGCAACACGATGAAAAACTATGGCGGCATCTTGAGGTAAGAACAGTAGTAAGATATCATATATATCACTTAATGTTTACTATCTTTTTTAGATCTAATCTTTATCAAAAGATATCCCTCTCGGTCTACCGTTCCCCACAATGATCGTATAATGTATGCTACTTCAGTTTTATGTTTAGATATTATATGAACCTTGAAATATATATTCTTATAGTATCAGTTTTATGTTTAGATATTCCATGAATGATACTATATATTTGCATACCATTTTCGTAGGAGTATAAAAAAGTCAACAATAGTTATTCATTTTAAACTCATGCATCATAGCTCAACAACCATCTTTACCCACAAACGATAACTGTTAGTATTTCTTTGATCACAACAAAAAAAGTTTTGATGTGTTGTTCGTCAAGAGCTATTTGCAACTTTTTCTAATCACAAATCATTCAACGGTGCTCTTTTTATTTAGTTGTAAGCACACAAATCTCACGCTCTATTATCCATGTTTAATGGTAACAGAATAACTTTACATTTGAAAAGCTCGATCATATGAAAAATATTTGTCACCGCTGCAAAGCGCGGGTCTCCTACTAGTATAGTATAATATAATATGTCTGAACTTAACTTGCTGGTGAGGTTTTTTTTGGCATGAGTTAACCGGACCCCATATATGGATGGTTTGTGGAAGACAGTGCTGCCGTCACCTGTACTGTCTGTCTGCATTAAAACTTGTACAAAGTGGACCCCAAGGTAGGGAGAGTCCGGTTAACACATCATTTTTTTTTTAATCAATAAAATCACTAGAGTAAAAAGCTGACAAGTCTAAACAAAAACAAATAAACGATAGTTGCACAAAAACACTTCCAAAACAAAACAAATAACTCCTATTTCAGTCATTTCCAAAAATTGAAAGAAAAAAAGAAGCCTCAGGCAGCCTAGTTATCATCAATGAAATATCAGTCGGTAATTCCAACATAATAATTTTAACATCATCATTGGCTTCTTTTTTTCACTCAAACTATAACTGTGTAAAGAAACTTCATAGTTATGAAAACAGGGCTTAGCAAACGAAAGGAAAAAAAATGAGATCCAAATTGAAAAGCGGCGAATATGTCGAATGATTGTATCAGCAGAGATACGTATTTTGTGACTTTTCAAGAAGAACACAAACCACCACTAATATATTAGTACAAAAACAGAAATCTTAGACAAAACACCGAAATACCAAATAAAACCTGTAAGAAAGATCATGTGAAAATCTCTTTTATCACACATCTCCCATTTTACATCCCAAATGCCCATTTTTGACACAAATAAATTTTACTAACATTTTTTATCTACATAAAAAAGAGGTTAAATGGAAGAAAAAAGAAGCCTCAGGCAGCCTAGTTATCATCAAAATAATATCAGTCGGTAATTCCAACATAATAATTTAAATCATCACTGGCTTCTTCATTTCTTCCATACAACAAAAACATTTAAAAAAAAAAGTAACACTACTCTTTCCCTACCCCAACCAACCGGACCTGTATGTTACTATGTTATACGAGGCATTAAACCTCCGTATCTGATGCTTTTGGGAATTAAGTTTACTGCTTCGTATGAAGTATATCATCCGTCAGTAATTCCCAGAAGAGCAAGAAACAGAAGGTTTAATGCGACATATCATGCAGGATGTAATTCCGACATAATAATTTAAGAAAATAGATGTTATTGAACAGAAAATGAACAAGGTTAGAGATGAGATGTGTGGCTAGATCATGGGTGTATATATAGGGAGCTGTAAAGCTGTAAACCCTAATTTTTTAGGTTAAAATATTGGGCTTAAATTGGCCCATAGTTGCTTGTTAAAGCCCATATGCAAATGCTGCTACCTACGTGGTCTTAAAAAAAAATCGGCCCAACAAGTCAATTTATGCCTATGTTGCCAAATGCCTAGTATAACTATTGGCCAAACCTAAACCTAGATATAAGAGCACAAGGTGCAGCGTTTCGTTTGTGCTCGTCGTTTCATCATGGAAGTTTGTTGCAGCTCGCCAAGCTTGTTGTTGCACCGCCCCCTTGTTGCAACTCGCTAAAAGCCATTTATTCGTCTACACGACGAGCATTGCATCCGTCCTTTTTGTCAGGTGTGTGTGTGTGTTTGTGACTTTATGTAATTAAAGGGTAGGTGGGCCCCAAATAAGTAAGTTGATGTTAGTTGTTAGTAAGGAGAGGTTAGTTGTGAAGAGATATTAAGGTGGTGTGACACCCCGTGAGCCCCAAATGAAGAGGTTGAGCTAGTCATTGCACCTTGTGATCTAAAAGTCTCACTACTCTAGTGTAAACTCATTTATAAGCCTCTATTTCTCAACAACCTAAACCAAATGCAGCCACAACAATAAAGATTTTCACGTTAACAACCAAAATCACAAAAATAACATCTATTGTACGAGGTTGTTTAAGAGGGTGGTTAAGGTGTGTGTTGGGTTGTTTTGAAAGCTTTAGTTTGAGCAACCTTTGTAGATTAAGATTGTTAGGTCATTTTGAGGTTGTTGTTGTTGTGGTGAGGATGATGACGTGGAAAAGGAAAAAGAAATGGGTTTTCGGTAACCAAAACTTAATCTACAAGGTTGCGCAAACCAAAACTTTCATAACAAAAGAAATGGGTTTTTGGCAATTTTGAGTATGTTTGGTATACATGATTGTTGAGAGATTATGTTTATTTTTTATTTTTTAAAATAAGCTACTTAAAAAATAATATTTGTTTGGTAGAAATAATTTATAAGATATTATTAAAAAAAATAATAATAATCTTTCATAATCACTTAAAAAAAATCGTGGTTTATAAAAATAATACTTTTTTTTATAATCTTCATTTACAGCACCATTTCTAATTTCAACAACAGTTACTGTTGCCAAACATAGTTTTTTCGTTTTTCTTTTTTTTTTTTTTTTCCCTTGTCTACTTGTGTATAAAGGGCTTTTGAGGAAGTTTCATTTTTAGTCACGTGAGTAAAGTAGTATTTTTGCACATGTTTCGTTTCTCTGAGAAGCCATATATTGATTTTGGTATTTTTGATTCTTTGGTGTTGCTAGACTCGTCCTGTAATGACTCGTCGTGACAAAAGTCATATTAGCGTTATATCGGCATTAACTTTTGCCATCAAATTTACATATGTTAAGTGTGCGTTTGGTTCGAGTATATTGAGGATATTTCATGGCATTTTCTTTTTAATTTCATTCAAATATTATGTTTGGTAACTCAAATGAACGAATTTAAAATTTCACTAAATTGTCAAAATGGAGAGAATTACAATGCTTCCAAAAAGTGATAAATTTTAATTTATTTAGACTTTGTTTATATAAAATTTGTTCTTGGTTTTTTTGTTGTATTTTTTTATTAACTTTTTTATAATAACTTTTTTTTCTTCTTGTTTTCATTGTTTATAAACTTTTTTTTAAAACTTTTTAACATTAACTTATTTTTTATAATTTTTTATAAACTTTTTTTCTTTTTATAAACTTTTTTTTAAACTTTTTTATAACAACTTATTTTTTATAAACTTTTTTTCTTGTTTATTTCTATATTTTTTATAAACTTTTTTTCTTGTTGTTTTTATTTCTTTTATTTTCTACAAACTTTTTTTTTTTTTTTTTTTTTTTTTTTTTGTAAATTCTTTTTTACATTAATAAATATAATGACATATTTCAAAATGTTATGAATTTATGTCAACCAAACATGCAAAGATGTTTTAAATTTCATAACTTTAAATTTTCAAGAATTTAAATTTCTCTGAATTTAAAATTCCGGAATTTTAAATTCACGAACCACATGTTTATAAATTCACGAACCACATGTGACAAGTAATGCTATTTTTTCCTGGTATATTTTATAGTTTGGTTGGTAAAAAGTGTACGAGCAGAGGCGGAGCTACGGAGGGGGCACGGTGGGCAAGTGCCCCTCCAAACTTTCTGGCGTAATGTAATTTTTTCATTGATTCTTGACTTTTTCATTAGTTTGGACCCCCTTACAATTAAGTGAGACAAATGTCAGCAAAGGTAAACATTCATAAAAGAATCAGAAGAGTCGAATCCGGACTCCAATTTGGTCAGCCAGTGTTGCCTAGATAATTTACCGGGATATGCCTTCCTTGTTGGGTGGGGGGCTCGGTACCAAAAAGGTACACGGACTTGAGATGGTTCCGCCAAATACCATTTTTTTTTAATCAGAAGAGCAGAAAATGGAAAGAAAAAATTTGATCTTGCCGAAAAGTTAGGAAATGAAGATGATAAGAAACGAAGATACGCATGCGAGATAAGAAAGAAGATGATAAAAAATTTCTCTCTCTTCACGTGATGTATAATGAATAGAAAAAAAACTCATCTATTCCTTTTATATTCCCTATGCTTTTTTTACCCCTTAATTTTCTTTTTTCCTTTTTATTTTAAACATTTAATTGACTTTCTTTTTGTGATAAAAATATATAATTAAGAGATTTTATATTCCCTCTATATACCATAGAGGATGATAAAAGCTTCTTTTGCAACAGCTGCGACATAAATATAAAAATGATGAGGCCCAAACACATAACAATAAAAAAAAATATATATAGGCTCAAAATTTTCAGCCCAGCAGGCCCAAAAGTATTAAAAAATTACCAAAACCACTTTAAATTACAGCGAAAGTCACCTTAATTTTTTTACTATTTATCATGTTTTTATATAAAAAACGCTATGCATGCCTCCGCAGCAACGGGCGGGCACATTCCCACTCGTATAATCTATAAGCGGACGAGTCCTCAAAAGTTTTGTTAAATGTTTGATATAATTTTATGTCAAATGCACGTTACATGTTTATGTGATAATTTAATTACTATTTGTTTAAACTTTAAAACTTAAGTTTTGTTTACTTCCTATTAAATCACTTAAAGAAAGTGGTTTTCCGTTTATAACATCAAGTCGGGTTATTATTTTTATTATCTCGCAATGTGAGATTTTCGATTTGATTTGGTCTAACTTGATGTATTTAGTATACTTATTAGTTTGGACAACATTTTATCTTTACTCATGCACAATTTAGTTTCTTTTACGGCTTGCTGTAAAAAAAATTTTTTTTTTTGCCCTTCTCGTAAAATATCCAGGCTACGCCCCTGTGTACATGCAGGTTGGTTTAGTATCTAATTAGCAAAATAGACATAAATCCAACTAGAAAAAAATATATAATGATAATAATAAACAAGATTTCACATCAGACCAAAATAAAACATGAAAAATAATTATTTGGAACCCTGTTGCTAACTTAAAATTTAATTGAAAAAGGAGAAGGAAAAAAAAAAAAAAAAAAAAAAAAACACCTCAAGCAGCCTAGTTGTCATCAATGTGATATCAGTCGGTAATTCCAACATAATTTTAAATCATCATTGGCTTCATTTCTTTCATTCACCAATTTTTTTTACATGTAACCAAACAAGGAGCAGTGACAACGGAAAAAAAAATGAAAAACTTATCGAAAAAATGGTGATAACTTATGAAATGGAGAATTTGAAGATGTGATGATGAATATGTAGAGGAGGGTAGTGGCATTTATAAACCTTGGTTTTTTAGGTTAAGAATTCGGAGATATCTTGGCCCATCAAACTTTTGTAAAAGCCCAAATGCTAGTCTATGTAGGTTAAGAATTCGGAGATATCTTGGCCCATCAAACTTTTGTAAAAGCCCATATGCTAGTCTATGAGGTAGGGGTGTTCATCGGTTCGGTTATCGGATTATTCGGTTTATTCGGTTATTTTTTTTTCTCGGTCAAACAAAAAACCGAACCGAACCGAATTCAAATTTGATTCAACCGAACCAATAACCCGAATTACATAATTTTAATTATTTTTTCATTTAATTATATATATTTTAGAACAAATTTTTTTTTCAAGCTTAAATAATGTTATATTTATATTAAAAAAGACTTTTAGTGATTATTTTTATATATAAATACATTAAAAAATATATATATTTATATATTTTCGGATTTCGGTTCGGTTTCCGGTTTTCATTGCCAAACCCATATCCAAACCGATAACCGAATATTTTAATTAAGTTCGGTTCGGTTTTGACCAATTCGGTTCGGTTATGAATTCGGTTCAATTTTTTTCGGTTCGGTTCAGTTTTGGTTTTCGGTTATTGTGGATATTACCCGATCCATGAGCACCCCCTACTATGAGGGCCTAAAAGCCTTAAAATTGACAAATTGTGTAACTCCAAGTTTAAAAAATGAATATTTGAATGTGTAACTCCAAGTTTAAAAGAAAATTCAAAACTCAATAACATATAAGTCAACTAAAAAAAAAGTCCTACAGAATCATCTCCATTGCTTGGAGATTGCTTAAACACGAACTTATTTTGTCCAGTTTATATGTGGATAGCATGTTCCTCTGATTCCTAACCTTAAACATATATGCGGAGATACCATAGTCTATAAAAATAGAATATGCTCTCTTATTTTTTTTTAGGAACGACAACTATTTATTTCACAGAATATATATCACAATCTATCTCACACATTTTAAAAAGTACTTGAACCTACGACCATTTGGTTAGATACTTGACGAGTTTCTCACATAACATGAGGTATCACTCTGACACAAACCCTTTGGTATATGCTCTCTCAGTTCAGTGAAAACCATGAAGATTATGTAGAAATGTACCTTTTTTTTTTTACAGCAAAATTTTATAAAGAAAACTAGCAAGCCGCTAGAAAAAGTTACATATTTACCTGTCCAAAATTATCGATAAGAAACCCTTCGAGAATATACCATGAAGATTATATAGAAATGTACTATCATCTCGAGGCACTTTATTTTGGATACACTTATTTTGGTTCATACCAATGGACAAATCCCCACCATCCATCTAATTTGATCTAATGGTTGAAATAAATCTAAAATTAAATATGAAAACCTAAGTCCATGTTTTTTTTTTTTTTTTCCCTTTTTATTATTCTTTTTTTTTTCTTTCTTTTTGGTTTTTTTTTTGTCACGCATATTTTTTTCTTCTTTTTTTGTTTTTTGTTTCTTTTTTGTTTTATTCTTTATTACTTTTTTGTCTTTCTTTTTTCACGCAACTTTTTTTTTTAATCACTTCCCCCCCCCTTTTTTTTAATACACGTTTTTTTCGCTTTCATACGTTTTCGTCCGTTTTCATACGTTTTTGTCTGTTTTCGTACGTTTTCGCCCGTTTTCATATATTTTCGTCCGTTTTCATATGTTTCTCGTCCGCTTTCATACGTTTTCGCCCGTTCACGTCTGTTTTCATACTTTTTCATCTGTTTTCTTACATTTTCGTTCGTTTTCATACATTTTCATCCGTATTCAAACGTTTTCGTTCTTTTTAATACGTTTCGTCCGTTTTCTTTTGTTTTCGTCCATTTTTCATACGTCTTTCTCTGTTTTCAGACGCGTTTTTACGCTTTCATACGTTTTCATCCATTTTCATACATATTCGTTCGTTTTCTTACGTTTTTATTCGTTTTCATCCATTTCCTTTCGTTTTCGTCCAGTTTTCAAACGTTTTTGTCCTTTTCATACATGCCTTTATAATTTCATATGTTTTCTTCCGTTTTCATACATTTTCATTCGTTTCCGTTCATTTTTAATTGTTTTCTGCCATTTCCAGATGTTTTCATATGTTTCTAAATATCGCAAGTGATATTCTGAATATCACAAGTTATATTCTGAATATCACAAGTGATATTCTGAATATCACAAGTGATTTTCTGTGATATGCAGAATATCACAAGTGATACTATGATTACCACAAATGATATTCTGGATATCATAAGTAGTATTCGTCCATTTTTCTTATGTATTCGTCCTTTTTCAGACGTGTTTTTACGCTTTCATACGTTTTCATCCGTTTTCATACATATTCGTTCGTTTTCTTACGTTTTCGTTCGTTTTCATACATTTTCGTCCGTTTTCTTTTGTTTTCATCTAGTTTTCAAACATTTTCATCCTTTTCATAGTTTTTATAATTTCATACGTTTTCTTCCGTTTTCATACATTTTCATTCGTTTTCGTTCATTTTTAATTGTTTTCTGCCGTTTCTAGATGTTTTCTGCCATTTCGAGACGTTTTCATATGTTTCTAAATATCGCAAGTGATATTCTAAATATCACAAGTTATATTCTGAATATCACAAGTGATATTATGTGATATTCTAAACATCACAAGTTATATTCTGAATATCACAAGTGATATTCTGTGATATTCAGAATATCACAAGTGATTATGATTACCACAAATGATATTCTGGATATCATAAGTAATATTCTTCCATTTTTCTTATGTATTCGTCCTTTTTCAGACGTGTTTTTACGCTTTCATACGTTTTCATACGTATTCGTTCGTTTTCTTTCGTTTTCATATATTTTCGTCCGCTTTCTTTCGTTTTCATCTAGTTTTCAAACATTTTCATCCTTTTCATACACGTTTTTACACTTTCATACGTTTTCATATATTTTCGTCCGTTTTTCATTCGTTTTCGTCCGTTTTTAAATGTTTTTTTTTGCCATTTTCAGACGTTTTCATATGTTTCTAAATATCACAAGTGATATTCTGAATATCAAAAGTTATATTCTGAATATCATAAGTGATATTCTGTGATATTCTAAAAATCACAAGTTATATTCAGAATATCACGAGTGATATTCTGAATATCACAAGTGATTTTCTGTGATATGCAGAATATCACAAGTGATACTATGATTACTACAAATGATATTCTGGATATCATAAGTAATATTCGTCCATTTGTCAAATTCAGAAAATCACTTATGATATTCAGAATATCACTTGTGATACTTTGAATATCGCAGAATATTACTTATAATATCTAGAATATCATTTGTGGTACTCATAGTATCACTTGTGATATTCTGCATATCATAAAAAATCACTTGTGATATTAAGAATATCACTTGTGATATTCAGAATATAACTTGTGATATTTAGAATATCACTGAATATCACTTGTGATATTAAGAATATAATTTGTGATATTCAGAATATCACTTGTGATACTTTGAATATCACATAATATTACTTATAATATCCAAAATATCATTTGTGGTACTCATAGTTTCACTTGTGATATTCTGCATATCATAGAAAATCACTTGTGATATTCTGAATATCACAGAATATCACTTGTGATATTCAGAATATAACTTGTGATATTTAGAATATCACAGAATATCACTTGTGATATTCAAAATATAATTTTTGATATTCAGAATATTACTTGTGATATTTTGAAACATATGAAAACGTCTGAAAATTGCCAAAAACATTTAAAAACGGACGGAAATGAATAAAAAATGGACGAAAACGTAAGAAAACGAATGAAAATGTATGAAAACAGAAGAAAACGTATAAAAGTGTAAAAACATGTATGAAAACGTATGAAAACGAACGAAAACATAAGAAAATGGATGAATATGTATGAAAACGGACGAAAACGTATGAAATTGTAAAAGCACGTCTGAAAACGGACGAAGACATATGAAAAACGGATGAAAACGTATTAAAACAAACGAAAACGTACGAAAACCGACGAAAACGTATGAAAACGAACGAAAAAGTAAGAAAACACATGAAAACGTATCAAAACAGACGGTAACGGGCAAAAACGTAAGAAAGCGGACGAAAACGTTTGAAAAGGCACAAAACGTATGAAAATGGACGAAACGTAAGAAAACGGGCGAAAATATATGAAAACGGGCGAAAATGTATGAAAACGGGCGAAAACGTAAGAAAACAAATAAAACGTATGAAAACAGACGAAAATGAATGAAAGCGAGAAAAAATGTTTATTAGGAAAAAAAAAGTGAATTAGAAGAAAAAAAAAGAAAAAAGAGAAAGGATAAAAGAAAAAAATAAACGTGAAAAGAAAAGACAACAAAAAAGAAACAAAAAAAACAATGAAGGGTGAAAAAAAAAAGACAAAAAAAAGAGAAAAAAAAATGAGAAAAAGAAAAAAAAAATGAATAATAAAAAAAATAAAAAGACAAAGAAAAAGGGGAAAAAAACATGAACTTATGTTTCCTTATTAAATCTTAGGTTAATCCCACCATTAAATCAAACTAGATGGATGATGAGGATTGGTCTATTGGTATGCACCAAAATATGAGTATGCATTTGAATTTTCCTCCTATTATCTGATAGCTTAATTAATTTTGCATAATCTTTCGGTAACTTATTTTCGCAACATGTGTCCAAGTATATCTTGAGTTGTATATCCAAATTATTTTGGTCTTCTACATTTTCATGCGTCTCCTATATAAACATGCGTGCATATTGAATTAACCCGATTAAATCATGAACTAAATTATGAACCAACCTTCTTACAATCTCTCTTAAATCATCATAAAACATTTTTTCAAAGTTAACATCAGTTATTTGTTTTAAATCTCCTTGGACATAACTCAAAGGATCGGCAATGAAAATGCCATCATGATGTAGATTCACAGTAAAGACGAATTGATGAATTACATGCAAATAAGAAAATACTGTATATAACTTAAATAACATTGTCACATGAACGTCTTACATCAAACTGAAAAGGTCACTTTAAAATAGTTTAACTGATATGACAAGTACAAAACCAAACTAACTTAAAATAAATTATTAAACAATATTACGATACATTACAAGTAAAGATAGGCGGCTTCTACGGACAACCCCAAGTAAGTTTGAACTCTGAGAAATATCCGACAAGAGCAAGCATACTAAACGAAGCAGTAATTAGGTTTTCCCATTTTCCGTAACTATCATTTCTTATTTCACCATATTTTAGGTGTTGCCCAGACACCTTTCCAGTTTTATTTTTCCTCGCCGTCCTTTTTATTAGCTTTAAAAAGTAGGCAGCAACTTTGAGCCTCAACGGACCATCTGCCTTTACATACATGGGTTGGCAAATAGAAAAAAATGCATCAAAGAGCAGTAAGTTATTCCACAATCCGTTGCTTGGAATTGCTTCAAAAAACGACAGGTTTTCAACATTTTTAGCCGGAAACGGGACCCTTGTTCTCACATCATCAATGTTGAATGGCACTAGAAGAGCAGATCCATAAATTTTTATTTCAATGCTAAACTTGGATGATAAATTGAGTGTTTCCCATATCTTAAGAAACAGCAAATGATCTATTGGATTACTCAAAGACAGACTTAGCTCAATTCGCTCAGGAGCCATGGTTGGAAACAAGAGACTAGGCATAAAAGCACTTTTGTACACGAAAAAAAGTAATTTGGGAGCATTAACTTGTACCTTGATTGGAGTTTGTTGCCACGATTGTATCTCCACTCTTTGCAACGTAGCACAACTGATATCCATGATCCCCACCTTACAATGCTTGATTTTAAGGGTCAAACTCTCAAGAAAAGGAAACTTGGATTTGATCATGTCAGAAAATGCATCATTGAAGTACACATTCATTAAATATAACTCTCTCAAGCTACTTATCAAATCCATCTTGAATAATACAGGCCTATCCCAAAATAACATTGATGCGTCGTAATAAAACGAGCGAAGACTTGGGACATCATAAATTTCAACATTATAAATTTCAAAAATATCATCATAATTTCCTGGAGCTATTTTTAACTGCTGAAGATAACAGAGGTTATTTACCTTGATATGCTTCAAGCCCTCAGTAAATTTGATGTTGATATTTTCAAGTAACTTACAAGTAGATAGAAGGTTATGAAGTGCCTCTTCACTGATGTGTACTTCAAGCAACTCTAGTACTCGCAGGTTCACGCAATCAATTAACGGATTCCTACTAATGTGAAGGGAATGGTTCTTCTTGGGGAACTCCATGTGAAGGGGATAATCGAGTTTTATACTTAACGTATTTAGGTTTTCACTTGAGAATATCTCGTCTGGCAAAGTAAATGAAGCAATGTCATAAAAGATCGTGAGGCGAAGCTCCTTGAGACAACTTTTGGAAGCTACTCTCTTAATCCATTTTTCAACACGAGTAGCCGACTTTTGCTTGTGTATGGCAAAGTGAAGATCACAAGTTATGATTGGTACATTGTCCTGGTGATACCTTCGTATAGTCCGTCTGATCAACCTCATGTACCTTCTTTCCTGTTGTTTGCTAAAAGACTTGGTGGATCGACAAAGCCTGAGAGTGGGGATGGTAGACCAAGCGTGTAGCCATGACTTGGACAAGATGCAGGTGCAAGCTGCATCTTTTGCCGGCAACAGTGACTGTATATGTTGAACCAACTCCGGAACATCTTCTAGTTGTTGTCTGTGGATAAGCCTCATTCTCTTCGCTTCCTTCATCTATTTAAGGGGTGCCACAAGAATAACAAAAGACAATGAAAGAGATGGTTATGTTTAATATACAAATAAACACATAAGTCACAATTCTGTTTCGTTAAACAGTTTAAACGTAAAATAATTACTCTTTAAAAACTCACAAACATATGAGAGAGAGGAACATGTTGAATCGATTCTGTATCCAGTGTTTTAAAACGTGCAGGAAGAAACCCTTCTAGTCCTAGTCCTCAACAACTTTGCATCTAAGCTAATAGGGTGGAATCTAAACGACGATATCATCAAATTTGGTGGCCTCAGGGCTGCCAGTGACTTACTATGAGTCAACCAATCAGCTCTACAGATGGAAAATATCCATTAACTCAGTTTCACACTTTCACTTACGGAACTCCCTTGTATCCACTAGAAAATAAAAAAGAAACGAACTTCTCATCTACCCTTGTTTGATTTAACTTAAAGGACTACCGTATTAACAAATACATAGCAATAAAGTAAACATCAATTCAAAGTATTTTACCAATTTTACTAAAATAAAAAACACAAACTTTGAATTCAACAGATTATGGTGTTACGATTTACAGAACATTAATTCAAAGTTTCGATTTACTTTCTTTAGGGACATAATAAACATTAATTCAAAGTTCTGAAAAGAAAATTAAAAATTAGCTTAAACTCGAAAATCGTAAGACTAAGCAGGTGTTTGTGTTAGCTTTTATAACGGGCTTATGAGCGCATCAGCTTTTATAGCTAAAATAAGCTTATCAAAGTGTTTGAATAAGCGAATAAACTTAAGCTTATGAGCTTATATAAGAGGGTTTCAATAAGCCCATTTTGTATGGCTTACTAAGGGGGACTTGGGATTATACGAGACGTGTTATAGCAAGGGATAATTTTACCCTTATTGTAAATTATAAGGATTCTTTCATATACACTTTTACCATCATAAGGTGGTGCAAACAGTTGAGTATATCAATTACCAGTAATTTTTAACAACCTAATACAAACACTCAACAAGGGCTTATTAGCCCATAAGCTGCTTATAAACATAAGCTTATACGAACACCTCCTAACCTATCTCGCAAATAGTAAAAAGATCCCAACTTTGCATTTAAGCTTAAGTTTACCGTCTTATACATACCCCCATTTAAAAAGCTTATGCTTAATTGCTTATCCAAAGAGCTTAATAGCTTTTTGAAAACAAAAAAAGCAATTAAGATCCAAACTTTGGTGAATTTCTTGTGTCTAGGGTGGGTGATTTCTATCAAACAAATAAAAACAATGCACAGGGGGGTGTTTGGGTAAACTTAAGTCTACTTTCTTATACTACTATACATTCCCATTGGAAAGGCTTATGCTTAATAATAGCTTATCTCCCAACCTACAAATAAGGTTATCTAAAGACCTTAATTAGCGAGCCAAACACTTACTTTAAACCAGTGGTTTCTTAGTAATAGAAAAATCAAACAATTTTTATAACTAAAATAAAGAATAATTAATTCCAAGTTTTGATAAACAAAAATTAAAATTTTTTTACCTTGAAACTTTAATGAAGGCTGAAACTATATTGATGATATAATAAGGAGGGGAAGGTTGGCGCCAGCGCCCTAAGCCACAGGGCTTTTTGGCTTTGAAATATGCTTTTCTTTTAGTTGTACTATTTTTTTCTTCTTTCTATTGGGTAAGCCCATTTATGATAGTATTTTTTTTTTTTTTTATAAAGGGCTATGAGCCCATATAGCCATTTGTTTTATAGCATATTCTTCTTAAATTGTAGTGGTCTCATTTTTGTTAAACCAGCGTGATTTTTTTCTTTTAACAATAATTTTGAGACAGAAGAGGTACTAATTCTATATAGTAAAGTACACAATTAACTATGTGATTGTGGCATGAGATATTGGGTTTTCACATAGCCGTATTTCAGATTGGTGGTGGGATTGGTGACCTAAAGCTATTATGGCTACCCTTATGGTTTTGTTGGAAATCTAAAAAGTACGGTTTGATATTTTGTGTTGGTTTAATGTGTGCGCAATAATCAGTGTCCGGTTATTTTAAGATTAAGAACTTGGTACGGTATTTTTAACTTTTTAGGAGTTGTTTCACATATTATAATTACAATTACAGTTACGCTATTAAACGTTTTTATAGAAAAATAAAGCTACTGCTTACAACCACTGATCACTACTACAACTTATTGTTACTACTCATAGCTAGTGCTATTTTTGCCATACATATTTTAGTTACAATTTAAACCACTAACTTTCTTCACTCTTATTTACTCAAGGTTTATATATACATAAAATAAATTACAGGCACAAATTGATGCTATTATAAATCATCGCCGCTATGTACAGGTAATCGTCTAGTTTTAGTAAATAGATGTTTGAATACGTAACCATCTAATTTTACTGACTGCTTTCGCTAAAATATTAGGATTGTTTTACATGTTTCCCACGTAATGCATCTAGTTTCATATTTTTGATAAACAAAATACCAATATAAGTCAACTCATCGAGTAAAAAAATGAATATTTGAAATTTTGAATGTGTAACTGTTGAAAGTAATAAGCTAAGGGCTTATTCTGTCATTTTGGTATTTTGTGTTTTCTTGTGTTATGTTTTCAGGTTTGGTATTTAAAGTTTGAAGGACTAGAGTTGACGAAGATTAGAAGATGGAGGTCTAAAGTTGCTGAGTGGATAAGATATCAAGTCAAACTTTGTCAATGCTATTTAAGCTTCTCTTCACCTCATTTGTTAGTTAGTTTTTAGGGTTTACAACTATGTGCGATTTCACACAGTCATCATAATTGTTTGTTAGTGATTTCTTGTAAAACTTTCTCTTTCTTTTGTATTGTAAAACTCTCATAACATGTATCAACCATAAGGGGAGGTTGGTTGGGTTGATACTAATAAAATTTTGTTTGGTAAACTGTGATTTGATCTTCTCTTTGTATAAATTTAACATGGTATCAGAGCCAGGTTGGCTTTGATACAAAGAGTTTGATTTAATCGATTTTTTTTTTATCAAAATTAGGGTTTCGTTAATTTTGGGGGTTTTTTGATTTCTTGTCTGATCTTAGTAGATCAAAGAGTAATTGAATTGATTTGTGGTTCAATTGTATGTTTTGGGTATCAATTGAAGGTTAATTGATATTTTTCAATTTTTAGGGTTTTCTAAAAATTGGGTTTTTTTAGTTCTGAGTGTTCCTGGTGTTGATTAACGCGTGTTAATCAGTGTTTCAGTCAAGATTTGTCATATATCTTAAGTTTATTGGGTTGCCGTCAAAATTAGGGTTTACCGTATCAAATCCTAATTCAGGAGTAGAGCATTGTTTGATTATAATTGGTTTCTTATTATATTTTGTGTATTTTTTACACATAACTGTGTTTTAATAAGTTTATTCTTGATTTGTTTTCAGGTACTTGTTTTCTGGTTGGTTTCCGCTGCTTATTGGTTGTTTGGTTTGATCATCTTGATCAATTGCTGGCTGGAATTGCGTGCACTGTAACACCTCTCACACTTTCTTTTAGGTTTTTTTTTAGGTTTTTTAGAAATTGCATGAGACGAAGTGTAGGCTAAGGGATTGTTGTGATTGGTTGTGTTGTTGGGGTTTAATTGTGACTGAGGAGATATAAGGTGTATTTTTTTTTTGTTTCTTTCTGTTTTTTTTCTTCTTTATCTTGTCATCATGTCTGGTGGTGATGACAAAGGTGGTAAAGGTCCATCTGGTTCAGGAGGTAGTTCTGAACAGATTGATCAGTTTGACCCATTGTACTTGCATAGTAATGATACAAATGGAATACCTCTGATAAATTTTAAACTGGAAAGTCCAGAAAACTATAAAGTTTGGTCTGCTGCTATTACTATAGCAATTCACACAAAAAATAAACTTGGTTTTATAAATGGGAAAATTGAAAGGCCTAATGAAAGTGGTTTTATGCAAGAACAATGGGATAGATGTAATTCTGTGGTTTTGTCTTGGATTCTTGGTTGTGTTTCACAAGAAGTGTTTATGGGACAAATTTATTCTAAAAATGCTAAACAAGTGTGGGATGAATTAAAAGAAACTTATGATAAACAAGATGCTTCTATAATCTTTAATATGCATTATAAAATTCACTCATTCACTCAATCTGGTTTAACTCTCTCTGAATATTATCACAAGTTTAATGCTCTGTGGAGACAATATGACTCTTTGGTCAGTTTACCAGAGTGTACTTGTTAGGGTTCTGAAAAACTTGAGGCACATAATAAGTTGATAAAACTAATGCAGTTCTTAATGGGTTTGGATGAGATTTATGCTCCTATCAGAAGCATAATCCTTACCACTGATCCTATACCTGATGTGAAAGGAGCCTTTGCTACCTTGTCCAGGGATGAATCTCACAGAACTGTTCATACTCACAATCCTGCTAAGTCTGATAACACTGCTTTTGTTTCTAGGACTAATCCTAGAAACTCTAATTGGTCTGCTAATAAAAACTCATTCACTAATAACAGAAAGCTTAACAGACCTAATTTGGTTTGTACTCATTGTAATATGAATGGTCACACTGTTGACAGATGTTTTGAATTAGTTGGATATCCAGCTGGTTTTCAAACGAAAAATGGTTTTAATCAGAACAATGCTAGCAATGCTTCTGTTTCAGGACAGAAGGATAAGTCTAGTAGTTCATCTAATTCTTTTACAGATGAGCAATATCAGAGACTTATGGCTCTTATCAGTGAAAAGTCTGGAAACAATAGTATTCCTGCAAATGTTGCAGGTACTAATTGTGTTATTAGTTTTTCTCACTCCAAATTCTTTAATCACAACACTAATATAAGCACATATAATATTTACATTGGTTGGATTATTGATTCTGGTGCAAGTCAACATATGACTTACACTGTTTTACACATGTTTAATGTCATTGATGTTTCCAAATTAAATATGACTGTTGGTCATCCTAATGGAACTAAAGCTCAAGTCACACATATTGGTAGTTTGAAATTGACTGATAAGATAACTATTCATGATGTTCTGGTTGTGCCAGGATATCAAGTTAGCTTATTGTCAGTTCACAAACTCAATAAAGTTAACAAATGTAGAGTTATTTTTTATGAAGATATTTGTTTTCTTCAGGATTCTGTTCTAAGGACCCAGATGAGGACTGGTAATCAAAGTAATGGTCTGTATTTTCTTAATACAGGTAAAAAGTTAACTAATAATAACATTCAAGTTTGTTGTTTGTCTAAGTGCATATGGCATAACAGACTTGGTCACCCCTCAGACCAAGTCTTGAACATTCTAAAATACAAACTTAAAATTGAAAATGAATCTAAAATTGATCCTTGTGATGTTTGTCATAAGGCAAAACAAACACGGGATCCTTTTCCTCTTAGTGAACATCAAACCAATGAAGTTGGACAGATTGTTCACTTAGATGTTTGGGGCCCTTATAAAGTACAAAGTAAAGAAGGCTATAAGTACTTTTTGACTGTTATTGATGATTTTTCTAGAGTTGTTTGGGTGTTTCTTTTAAGGGGCATTTTGATAAAGTCTTTTCGTAGTATATAATTATTCCGAAGAAATACTCGTGAAAGTATTTCCCGGATCGTTTTCCCAACGAAGGTAGAATGGAATCTTGAATTGTCGAATCGCAAAATCGAGTCGTGAAAAGTGGTAAAGTGAAAAATATGATTTTGGAAATCAAATAATGAAAAGTAATAGTGAAATAAGTAGAATGTACAAGCTATATATGTACAAATGTTAAAAATGTAAAAACGGAAATGCACACGCGTTATTTAAAACGTAACGTTTATTGAAAAATGATCCTACAAACTTGGAAATATTTTCTAAAAATCTTAAACTATTAAAAAGAATTTTAAGAAAAAGAAAGATATTTTTTTGAGTTTTTATTTATTTTCTAGAATTTATTTTCTATTTTTGGAATTAAAAATAAAGAAAAACAGAAAAATAAAGTGAAAAAATAAAAATTTAATTCTAAAAATTCTAGAATATTATAAAAGAATTTCTAAAAATGTTTTTTATTTTTCAGGGCTTTTTTTTTGTATTTTTTTATGGATTTTTGGAATTTGAAAATGATAAAAAATTGATTTTAAAATAAAGAAATTAAGAAAAATAGCAAATGAACTCAGAAAAATCTGAAAAATTA
The DNA here is from genome assembly GCA_030686995.1 of Artemisia argyi. Taxonomy (NCBI): domain Eukaryota; kingdom Viridiplantae; phylum Streptophyta; class Magnoliopsida; order Asterales; family Asteraceae; genus Artemisia; species Artemisia argyi. The sequence continues at coordinate 147,200,704 of CM060697.1, forward strand.
ACAGAAATTCTAAAATAATATAGAAAGCTTGCAGAAAAATTTTGGATTAAAAATAATAAGCAGAAGAGCTTATTCAGTGCCAAACAGCTTATGGCAAGTGCTTATTTATAAGCACTTGCCACAAGACTTGACCAAAATGATACCACAACAGTTTTATACTATAATAAGCTCAAATAAGCTAAGAAATGAAAAGCTATTAGCACAGAAACACAAGAAGCAAGCTATAAGCACTATATAATAAATTAAATAAGCTAATTCCTACACAGAATAAGCTACAAGATAAGCAAACCAAGCACAATACTACACCTACTCCTAATGAACTCAGAAAAGCCAAATAAACACAGTTACAAGCTCAAAAGAACACTTGCAGCCCTAATTTACCAAACAGAAATCTATGCTACACACCCAATAAGCAAGGCTAAATAAGCTATTCAAATAAGCTGTAAATAAGAAACTAATTGGAGCAATTCAGAGACTACCATACAGGGTAGCTAAAAACTAAAAATCACTTACCACAATTACCTACAACTACTCTTTATGATACTATGAAGGTGGGGCAGTAACCTGTGTGCAGGGGAGATTAGTGCCCAAACATACAACTATAAGCTACTATTCTGATAAGCAAATAAGCCCTGAATCTAAATTTCCTAACTGATTATGAAACTCTAGCTGCTAAGGAACTAAAATCAACAACCCTTAACTATTTCTAACCATTAGTGAGTCCTACAGATGCAATCAAAAATCATGCCAAATCTGAGTAGCAAACAGTTTGACTATATGAATTTCAACCAAAGTTTGACCAAAATCAATTTCAACTAATCATAACTATGTCTAAATGAAATAATAAGCTGAGATTATACTAGATTAAGCTATATTTAACTAAAATGCATCTATCATCAAACTACCACTAACTGATTCTAAGTGTATTTACTTTGACTGTCTTGTGAAACAACTTACTATTTAAATGAACTAAATCTCTATTCTAACATAAAAGTATTCTAAGTGTGCCAGAAAATCAACTCTACAATGACAACTATAATAAGCAAATACTACATCCAAACACCCCCTTAAATTTCAGTTTCACTATGAAATGACACAAACAGCTTCAAACTAGCAATTTAATTAATCAACTAACTATTCTAACAATATTCTAAGCTAAATCAACAATCATAAACTGCATAAACAATCAGAAGCTCAGCAACACAGATTTGAGATTCAATATGAACAAAGAAGGAAACAAACTTACCAAAACATTCTCATCAGCAAAACAGATGAGATTCACTATGCACGCCTGTCTTTTGACAGGCTGAGTGCTTCCACTTCCCACTCAACTTGTCCAATTAACCTCTGAATCACCAATACACCAAGAACAGTTGACTTTGTTTAACCAAAATAAAACAGAAACAATAGTTATGATGAACTGAAGCTTTACCAAAAGAGAATATTGATTTTAAATTGTATTTAAACTACTGAAAGGTTAAGCTAAAAGTTGATTCAAATCTAAAACTATTTTTTTGAATTTTTTTAGTTTTTATATGAAATTCTGAAAATGGCTTAACTTGATAAGCAATGAAATAATAGACAAAGTAATTCAAACACTGATATACTACTGAAATTAAAGGAGATTTAATCTAAATCATTTAACTAAAACACTTAACTGAAAAGATTTAAAAGTGGAAATGGATTTCAATAGAACTAGAAGCATTACAATTAAAAATAGAAATTACAACTAAGAACTGAGTAAAAATGGGCAGAGCTTCGCTATTCAAAACTCACCACCTTATTACAATGACCTAACACCTCTATTTATAGTAACTAGATGAAGGTTCTAGTAGGAGGATAGCCACGGATTGCCATGTTGGCAATCCGTGTGGTGTGTTTCCTGACAAGCAATAAGAGCCACTTGATTATTCCCAATGATTGCCATCCAATAGAAGCCCTTGGATCCTCTTTGGTGACGCGTTTCATCAAATCGTAGACTGCCACGTGTCTCGGGCGTGTGTTTCTTTGCCTTTGACAAGTCCTGACATCACCCTGACACTCTAGAAACAAAGTAATTGTACCAAAGTACCCTTACTTGTGGTTAATTAGGTGATTGGTAACTTAGGGTTCATAGTTACTGTAGCTTGAATAGTATTTTCTGGGTAAAAGAGGGGGCGGGTAAGTACGGGTAAGTTTTTATATATTATTTTGATTATTTGTGGACCGGGTCAGGATTCGTGGATGGGCTTGGGTATTTATTTGGTGATGGGCTTTTGGTATTTGTGGTAGATTTGGATTGGGTAATAATGTGGTGGGCTTGGGTAATAAGGTGGCTTTGGCAGATTTTTAATTTATTATAACTTCAAGGACCAAAAGTGTACTTTCTGAAATTATGAGGACCACTTCTGTCAATTTATGAAACAATAATCCAAGGGCTAATCTTGTCATTTTGATATTCTTCAAGGTTGACTTTGACAAATTGAGCTCAAATATTTGTCCACACTTGAAAAAAAATGCTTCCCGGCATCGGCTTTTGAACCTTTTCATACTCTCGTGCCCGTTTTTGCATGTTTTTGTCCATTTTTCGTAATATCCGTACCTGCACATCACAAACATAAAAACACGTGTTTTCTTGGCATTTGTTAGCTCAAATAGTCATTTTGGGTCGATATTTGGTAATAAAAAAAGTGTGTAAATTAATACACACCAGAAAACTGAAGTGTTTTCAAATATTGTCACTATCTTTAATCTCATTAAAAATCAATTTGATAAAACTGTAAAGATTTTTAGAAGTGATAATGGAACTGAGTTTGTGAATCAACATATGGAAAAGTTATGTAAATATAATTGATGAGGCGAAAAATGATCCGTTTTTAGGGGGTCATTTAAGCCCGAATTCGAATTTATTTAATCAAATATTGCCCTAAATCGTTCCTTTTGTGATTTTAGGTACTTTGGGAGAGAAATCTGGAAAAGGAAGCAATTCGGACGTTTTTGGAGCATAAAAGTGAAGAAAACGCCAAAGTCTTAATTTTCCATGCTGGAAACAGTAGGTGACGGCGTCAAGAGTAACTCCCTGACGGCGTCAAGAGCAAAATTCCATGACGACCCAGTACAGATTTGACGGCGTCACGAAGGTAGGGCGTCAAGAGTAAAAGTCATGACGGCTTGGAAATGATTAAGTCTTGACGGCGTCAAATGTAGATCAAGGCAGTCCGAGAAGAGTTTTGGCGGCGAGGTGACGGCGTCACAAGGTTGGTCTTGACGCCGTCAGACCCCTTTTCCTATATATAGTTTTCTTATTTTCACATTAAAAAGAGAGAAGTTTTGGAGAAACCCTAAGTACGATTTTGTTGCGAATTTTACAGGTTTTTCAAGGGTTCCAAACCCTTGATACCTTTCATGTGTAATTAAGATAAGTGTTCTTTTAATTCAATCAATATGTCTATGTGTTGGTTGTCTATATCTTGTTCTTGTCTTAATTCCATCATGCTAGGCTAGATCTATCTTGTGTTTGCTTGGATCTAATGAAACCTAGATGTTAATTATGTGTTGATTACTTGTTTATACTTGTCTTGGATGAATGATTTATATGTTAGGCTTAAGAAAACTGGCGGATCTCCAATTGGTAACATGCTTGAACGTCTTAAGAAACATGAACCGACGCGCACTAGGTCTTTATTGGTTGTATTTAATGCATGAGCCACTGTTTACAATCCCTATAGTTGTGCTAGGCATGGTGTAGGAGGAGATAAGAGCTCATAGAATTGGGGAGTTAAGTGTGCCACCCCATGAATGGTATTAAGGAATACGATCCGTCATCCATGCAATTATAACAAGTAATTAACGTGTAAAAGATGTCTAGGGAGTAGTGAAATCTAAGTAAACACATTTTCTCCACTTATTGCTCACAACTTTAGTATAATTTAGTTTATTTTTATTTCTAGTATTTTATTTTGATTGCATCTTTAGTATTGGGTTAGTTGATTAGCAACTAATTCCGCCCAAATCCTTCAAACCCGAGATTTTTACTTGCTTTCATAAAATATAAAAATACAAAAATAATCATCCCTCACCTTTAGAACTAGTATTTAGGCTTTCTAATCCTAGCGACACTATTCCTAAGCTGAACGATCAATCCCCCGGTACTTGTCACTATATTATACTACAACGATCAGGTACACTGCCTGATGGGGGTTGTAAGCTTCTCAGGATCCCTTGAGAGGTAAAGCCTGGTGCAATTCCCACGCATCAAGTTTTTGGCGCCGCAGCCCGGGGAATAGTTATTGCCTAGGTTAGAATTTATTTTTATTAGGTCTACTTGCTAGATTCCTTTCTATTAAGATTTTATTTTTATTTTTAGGTTCTCTTTAGTCTATCTTATTTCTTTGTGCCTTTGTTTGTAACCACCCGACATCATGGACAACGGGAACATCTTTGAACCCGTCATCCCACCACAACAAAACCCACCATTAGAACCCCTTAGGCCCCGAACCTTAGGAGAGTATTCCCGACCTAGCCACCAAGGCTACCGAAACACCATTGAGCTCACCGGAGCCAATGTGACCCCCTTGCGATCCGACACCATCCGGTTGGTGCAAAGCGGATGTGCATTCCATGGACTTCGTTCCGAAGATCCAAACCAACATCTTAAGGACTTCCTCAAAATCGTAGATTCCATAGACCTAGATGTTGCAACTAGAGAGACAACCCGATTACGCCTATTCCAATTCTCTCTACGGGATCAAGCTAGTCAATGGCTTGAGCGTTTACCCGCGGGATCCATCACCACATGGGATGATCTCACCACTCGTTTCCTTGCTCAATTTTTCCCACCGGGGAGAACTACTAAGCTTAGAAATGACATCTTGATGTTCCAACAACGTCAAAATGAATCTCTTTATGAAGCATGGACTCGTTTCAAGGACTTACTCCAAAAAGTCCCTCATCATGGCATAGATCTTTGGCTCCAAGTCCAAATCTTTTATGACCATACCGACATCTCCACGAGGTGAGCCATTGACCAATCGGCCGGTGGTAAGCTACGCGATCTAAGTGCGGAACAATCACTGGAACTCATAGAAGATCTTGCTCTTTATGACAACGAAAGTTGGAATGATCCCCGTGACTTGAACAAAACGGTCAAGGCAATATCTTTGCCTTCGAACAATTCTAGCACTCCCGACCGTAGGATCATGGAACTTGAGGTAAGTCAAGTTTCTCATGAAATCTTACGAAGCTCCTAAGCCTTCAAGCCAAGTGAACAAAATCACTTCTTCATGCGAATTATGTAGTGGTCCCCACGACACTCGTGATTGTGTGGAACTCCCCGGAACATCTTTTGCGGACTACGCATCCACGCGTACCGACGAAGCGGGAGATAAGTGGTACACTTTCAAGCCCGAGCCAAACACTTACGGTGATTCATACAACCCCTCATGGAAAAATCACCCAAACCTTAGGTGGAAACAAAATCAACCCAATTCTTCCAATCCGCCTGATCGTTACCAACCAACCGGTCCACCCTCCAACCGTACTCTCAACAACAATCCTTCTAACAACTTTGGTAGTACCAACAATCTTGAAGGATTGATGTCTAAGTTCATGGCATCTCAAGAGGCTCGCATAGCTAGGTTTGAAACCGAATTCAACCAACAACAAACAGAGATAACCAACAAGATTGACAACTTGTTGAAAGCCCTCAACAACCAAGCATTAGTCACACCTAGGAAGGACACTAGGGACACCAATAACGGAAGCCAAATTAAGGACCCCTAATCATCCAAACATGTCCACTTTGTCAATGTTGTCACCATTAAGCCGATAGATAAGGAGATTGAAGAGAGTGACAAGGATGAAGTTATAATAGAAGCCGAGACTAAGGATGAGAGTAGGGAAGTTGAGGTAGAGCCTATAGAAGAATACATTGATAAATTGACAACCAAGGAAGAACGGGAATACCATAAGGATTTATTCGATAGTCCCGAGAGACCATATATCCTTGGCACCCCCTTATCAAAATGGGAGACCCCTCTAACATTAACGTCCCATGCAATATCGGGCACATGCATATATGGAAAGCTTACATCGACCATAGATCCCCCGTGAACATCATGACTAGGACTTATTACAATTGGGTGATGAAGAAACAACTTGATTTTAGAATGATGCCCGATAAGAATCTGATAAGTAATTTTGTAGGAAGAGTGAAGGGACTGCATGTGATTATAGGGAATCTCACCTATGAGATCGATTTTATGATAGTTGAGGACACTCGTCCGGTGATAGATGCTTGCCTAAGCCAAATAATATTTGGAAAACCATTTGTTGAGGCCACTAGGATGAGTTATGATCCGACTTTAGGGATAGTTAGATTCAAGGAAGAAAATGATGAAGTTGCCTATCAAATGCCCTACAAAATTGAGCAATACCGCCTTCTCTCTAATTTCGAAAAGGAACATAAGCAAGCGGCTTATTATAGGAATGAGGAGGATAGACGTAGAGGAGTAGAGTATGTAAAGAACATAATGCTTGGTTTCTACAAAGAATGCTTGTAACTAGGCTCGAAATATAAAAATGGTTTAGAAGACGACCTAGAGAGTGGAACCAATGATGAGGTCACGTAGTAACCCATGACCTTGAGTCTAGCTACAAGACTCGTAAATAAAGAAAAGCGCTTCTTGGGAGGCAACCCATGTTTTGTGTGATTTTATTTGTTTGTTTGTATTTGCTTCCGTATGCATGCTTTATTTTATTGTTGGTAGATCATGTTTCTAAACTAAATAGTGGAAATACTTTACTTTGTTGTTTTGGCCTAGTCTTAACTCCACCTAAAGGTATTTTTGCAAAATATAAGTGTAAGGGGAAACCCCAAATATGTTTTTAAGAAACAAACCGATCATGATTCTCCACAATATTAAATGAACATGTATATTCGTATTTGTTAGAGTCAAATGCTTGTATTGAGTCATAATGAAGTTTTGCAGGATTTTCCAGGAAGTAGGACCAAGTTTTTCCAGAAATTTTCCGGAAACTTAACATAAGAATTTCTGCAGGTCCATTCTGACGGCGTCAGGGTTTTACTCTTGACGGCGTCAGGAGTTAAAATCTGGAAATTTTACCAGTTTTGTTTTTCTAACGGAGTCTTATGGTTTTTGTGAATTATTAAGTTTTATAATCTCCAGGAGATCTGCAAACTTCATTCCACAAGCATTATATCTTATCTTGTTTTCTAGGATTTAGTAACTTATATAGGATGCCGCCGATTTTACGCGAGGTTGTCTTGTCTATTTTATCAGGTTTTACAGGTTATGTATGACAAGAAGATGATTTACATTCTGGAAGGGAAGCTTTGATTGTTCATTTTCTTGGAGGAAGATTTAACCTGGCCACCCTATTATCCATACCGAGCGAATCAGGGGAGTATTTGATTTCATTCTCTTTACTTTTTCACTTTTACATTCTTTACTTGAATATTGGGGACAATGTTCATCTTAAGTGTAAGGGGAGGGTAAAAAGATGATACCTTACATATGCACTTTCGCTTGAGTTTGTTTTGTTTAATGGTAGATGTGTAATAAAACTATGAGAAATACTTGTTAGTGCAATTTTAGCGCCAAATTTAAAAATTTTTACAACATTTAGGAGTGAAGCTTTAGCCATAGCAAGCGTCTAATGGATAGGAGATTGTATGACTAGCACATAACCGTATATTCAGAAAAATTTTCCACCCAAATATGTGAGGTTCGCCTTTAGATTTGATAGGAAAAACATTTACTATTAGTACTTATGAGTGTACCGGTAGCATTTAGATTCTAGAACTTGCGTTAGTGATGCATCCCGAGACCGCTAGTGAGACTACATTCGTGTGGTAGGATTTACTACATGATAAGAGGCATTAGGATTACCCTTGTGTTAAACCCGTATCATAATTACTTGACCATTTAAGTCATATTAATTTGCTAGTTAAGTCAACTAATTTTTCCCACACCCTTAGCGTTGTACTCATTTTTAGTACACGAAACCCCTAGTACACCCCTCCGAGCCTATCTTTTCGTTTCTAACTTTAAGCATCTTACTTAAAGGAAGAATTTGTTACACCCCACTTAAATGTACACCCAAATCGCCTTAGCCTTCCGTGTATGCGCTCATTTTTAGTGCATTATTGTTATTTGTTAAACCCTAAGTTAACTTTCTAATTGATTACATGGTTGCTAAGTCGAGTCATATCCTTGTACATATTATTTTGAGACGATTGAGACTCATGGGTAAAGTACTTATTTTATGGAGTAATGGGGAAGAACATCATTTATTACCCCCATATGTACGTTAATCTTAAAAGTGCTCCAAGTGTTTTGATTTTCTTAATTCGAGTCATTAGATTAGTTTAATGTAAAGTATGTAAAGATTCAAGTGTAAGGGGAATGTTCATTCCCTATGATGTATTATTTTGGATGGTAGGGTAAGAGTGTATGCAAAAAAAAAAAAAAAAAAAAAAAAAAAAAAAAAAAAATTGAAAAAATCAAGAAAAAGAAAAAAAAAATAGAAAAAAGGAAAAGAGAAAAAAACGTACGGACTACCATCCCTTTTTATTCTATGTTTATTTTATATTTTTTGTTATTTTTCAATTATTAGCTTAAGTCGAGTCTAGTCTTGGCTTAGCAACGTTATATTGTACATGTAATTAACCAAGATTGTTAACTCGCCACCAGTAAAACTTCCTTTATCCAACAAAACCGTGTATTTCATATCCCTACACCTAGCGTTACAACCCTTTAAAAGACTTCTTTGATAGTTTATCCTAGGTGCTTACGCCATGTGGTGGAGGTTTGATCCTTTCCCAAGCCTATGGTAATCTATTTTGCTATGACAGGTAGTGAGAGATATCTTCCGTTTCCATAATGTAATTTACACTTTATTACACCCGAGAGATGTGAGTATCTAAACACTATTTGTGAGGTTCTTGTATATGACCTCCGTGCTTGTCTATTGGTCTTTAGTGGAATGATTATTTGTTGTAATTACTTTTATATTAGTGTTAAATGACCCCTAACTTGTATTTTGACTAGAATAAAAGCGCATTTGCTTGAGGACAAGCAAATCTCAAGTGTAAGGGTATATGATGAGGCGAAAAATGATCCGTTTCTAGGGGGTCATTTAAGCCCGAATTCGAATTTATTTAATCAAATATTGCCCTAAATCGTTCCTTTTGTGATTTTAGGTACTTTGGGAGAGAAATATGGAAAAGGAAGCAATTCAGACGTTTTTGGAGCATAAAAGTGAAGAAAACGCCAAAGTCTTAATTTTCCATGCTGGAACAGTAGGTGACGGCGTCAAGAGTAACTCCCTGACGGCGTCAAGAGCAAAATTCCATGACGACCCAGTACAGATTTGACGGCGTCACGATGGTAGGGCGTCAAGAGTAAAAGTCATGACGGCCTGGAAATGATTAAGTCTTGACGGCGTCAAATGTAGATCAAGGCAGTCCGAGAAGAGTTTTGGCGGCGAGGTGACGGCGTCACAAGGTTGGTCTTGACGACGTCAGACCCCTTTTCCTATATATAGTTTTCTTATTTTCACATTAAAAAGAGAGAAGTTTTGGAGAAACCCTAAGTACGATTTTGGTGCGAATTTTACAGGTTTTTTCAAGGGTTCCAAACCCTTGATACCTTTCATGTGTAATTAAGATAAGTGTTCTTTTAATTCAATCAATATGTCTATGTGTTGGTTGTCTATATCTTGTTCTTGTCTTAATTCCATCATGCTAGGCTAGATCTATCTTGTGTTTGCTTGGATCTAATGAAACCTAGATGTTAATTATGTGTTGATTACTTGTTTATACTTGTCTTGGATGAATGATTTATATGTTAGGCTTAAGAAAACTGGCGGATCTCCAATTGGTAACATGCTTGAACGTCTTAAGAAACATGAACCGACGCGCACTAGGTCTTTATTGGTTGTATTTAATGCATGAGCCACTGTTTACAATCCCTATAGTTGTGCTGGGCATGGTGTAGGAGGAGATAAGAGCTCATAGAATTGGGGAGTTAAGTGTGCCACCCCATGAATGGTATTAAGGAATACGATCCGTCATCCATGCAATTATAACAAGTAATTAACGTGTAAAAGATGTCTAGGGAGTAGTGAAATCTAAGTAAACACATTTTCTCCACTTATTGCTCACAACTTTAGTATAATTTAGTTTATTTTTATTTCTAGTATTTTATTTTGATTGCATCTTTAGTATTGGGTTAGTTGATTAGCAACTAATTCCGCCCAAATCCTTCAAACCCGAGATTTTTACTTGCTTTCATAAAATATAAAAATACAAAAATAATCATCCCTCACCTTTAGAACTAGTATTTAGGCTTTCTAATCCTAGCGACACTATTCCTAAGCTGAACGATCAACCCCCGGTACTTGTCACTATACTATACTACAACGATCAGGTACACTGCCTGGTGGGGGTTGTAAGCTTCTCAGGATCCCTTGAGAGGTAAAGCCTGGTGCAATTCCCATGCATCAATAATGGTATTCATCAACAGACTTCATGTTCTTATACTCCACAACAAAATGGTTTAGCAGAGAGAAAACACAAACACTTGTTAAATGTTGCAAGAGCCCTCATGTTTCAGGGGGGAATACCTTTGAACATGTGGTCTGAATGCATTCTAACTGCTGTTTATTTAATCAACAGGACACCAAGTTCAGTGCTATCTGGAAAGTCACCTTATGAACTAATCTATAATTGTGAACCTAATCTCTCTCTTTTAAAAGTTTTTGGATGTTTGTGTTTCTCAACAGTGTTGAATAATTCAGATAAGTTTTTTCGTAGGTCAGAGAAATGTGTCTTTATAGGCTATTCTTTTAATAAAAAATGATATAAGTTGTTCAGTTTGGAAAGTAAAAAAGTATTTTATTCAAGAGATGTAAAATTTTATGAAACTGTTTTTCCTTTTAAACATAATTATGAAAATAAAGATTTTGAGTTTGAGTTTCAAAATACTAATAGCCAAAACTTTTTTAACTCTGGCTTAGGGACATCAAATGAACCCTATGATGATGAGAGAGGGAAAAAACCATCTAAGGTTTCTGAAAAAAGTAATATAAGTGAAGGCATAGACCGTTTTTCACCTGGAGGCTCATCTGAAGATATCCATAAGGATGAGGTGGAGCATCCTGATATCTCAGTTGATGTCAACAGTGAAGAAAAGGAGAATGCAACACTTGATGAAAATGATAAAATATCTGAGGGTGATGATGATTATTATCAAGAGTTTAATGATATGTTTCATGAAACTATTATAATACCTGTGGTGACTCCAGAAAGATTAGCAAACATGAGAACTTATACTAGACATTCTATTAGAAAGTCTATACCTCCTGTTAAATTGAGTGATTATGTTCTGGATGGAAAAGTAAAATATGGAATTGACAAATCTGTTAATTACAGTAAGCTTAGTAAGGAAAATTATGTGTTTTCCACTACTCTTAATAAGATAATTGAACCTAAATCTTATACTGAAGCTAGTAAAAATCCTAAATGGATTGATGCTATGAATCAAGAAGTTGAAGCATTAAACAGAAATGAAACTTGGGAAGTTGTTGAACTCCCTGATGGGAGAAGAGCAATTGGATCCAAGTGGATTTGGAAAATTAAGTATAAATCTGATGGAACTATTGAAAGATACAAAGCAAGGCTTGTTGCTAAAGGTTATAATAAAAAAGAGGGTATTGATTATGAAGAGACTTTTTCTCCAGTAGTTAAAATTGTTACTGTGAGAATCATAATCAGTATTGCTGTTAAAAATAGCTGGCCTTTGTATCAGCTTGATATTAATAATGCATTTTTATATGGTGAACTTAAAGAAGATGTTTATATGCAATTACCTGAAGGTTATTTTGATAAAAATGACAAAAGGGTATGCAAATTAAAGAAATCTTTATATGGTTTAAAACAAGCACCAAGGAAGTGGAATGAGAAACTTGTATCTGTCTTAAAGGAAAATGGCTTTTGTCAAAGCAAAAGTGATTTTTCTTTATTCACAAAGTCAGATAATGGTGTGTTTCTTGTTTTGCTTGTGTATGTTGATGATATTGTCATCACTGAGAATAATGTTAAAGAAATTGAAAAGGTTAAAGATTTTCTAAGAACAAAATTTCTTATAAAAGACTTGGGAAAGTTAAAGTACTTTCTGGGCATAGAGGTTTTAGAAGATGATACTGGTTTGTGTTTGACACAAAGAAAGTATTGCCTAGAACTTCTTGCTGAGTTTGGAATGCTTGCTTGTAAACCAAGTAAGACTCCTATTGAATCTGTGAATGTCTCAGAGAAAAATAAGCTTAAAACTGTTAAAGATGAGCCTTTATCTGGTGTTAATAACTATCAGAAGCTAGTTGGAAAATTGATATATTTGACATTAACTAGGCATGACTTGTCTTATGCAGTTCACTGTTTAAGTCAGGTCATGCATAGTCCTATGCAGTCACATTTAAAACTTGCTTTTAGAGTGTTGAGGTATCTTAAAGAGTCACTAGGTAAAGGTATTTCATTTACCAAAGATGGTTGTTGTGATATGAAAGTATTTGTTGATTCTGATTGGGCTAAGTGCAAGATTACTAGAAAATCTGTGACTGGTTTTGCTGTGTATCTGGGTAATGATCTTGTTTCCTGGAAAAGTAAGAAACAGTATGTGTTGGCTAGGTCTTCTGCAGAAGCAGAATTCAGAGCTATGTGTAATGTTACTTGTGAGGTTATGTGGATTTTAAAGGTCTGTAAAGATCTTAATGTACAGGTTGAGTTACCTGTTGAAATGTTTTGTGACAATAGTAGTGCAATGCAAATTGCACAAAATCCTGTGTTACATGAAAGATCAAAGCATTTTGAGATTGACTTGTTTTTCATAAGAGAAAAGATTTCTGAAGGAATTATTAAAACAGTCAAGGTTAAGTCTGAGAATAATATTGCTGTCATTTTTACAAAGGGGCTAAGTGTTGTTGAGCACAGAAAGTTTTGTGAAATGTTGAAGCTAAAGGATTTGTATAAGCCTTAGCTTAAGGGGGAATGTTGAAAGTAATAAGCTAAGGGTTTATTCTGTCATTTTGGTATTTTGTGTTTTCTTGTGTTATGTTTTCAGGTTTGGTATTTAAAGTTTGAAGGACTAGAGTTGACAAAGATTAGAAGATGGAGGTCTAAAGTTGCTGAGTGGATAAGATATCAAGTCAGACTTTGTTAATGCTATTTAAGCTTCTCTTCACCTCATTTGTTAGTTAGTTTTTAGGGTTTACAACTATGTGCGATTTCACACAGTCATCATAATAGTTTGTTAGTGATTTCTTGTAAAACTTTCTCTTTCTTTTGTATTGTAAAACTCTCATAACATGTATCAACCATAAGGGGAGGTTGGTTGGGTTGATACTAAGAGCTCTAGGTGTAGTCTCGTTGTTCTCCCTCGCCGTCTGACTTGACAAGCTCAACGGCGAGCCGTTGCTCGCCGCCACACCAAATGCCCTTTGCCGTTGGTCACCTCCCCGTGGTCACGGCGAAGCAAAAAGGCTGACAAAATGGCACCATTTTTTTTTTTTTTTTTTTTTTTTTTTTTTTTTTTTTTTTTGGGTTTTATATCTTGTGTGTTTGCAAGTTTTGTTAAGTATATTGTGTGTTTGCAGGTTTTTGGTGAAGAAGACAACATTATTCATTTTGGTCCTTGTTTTTCTTATCAAAATGGCAGCATCTAAACTTGTCCTTATGGTTTAGTTTATTTGTAGTTTTAGTCCTTGGAGTTTTCTTATCAATATTTACAGTTTTGGTCTTTTTTTTTAGCAGCTTAAATTTTTTCAAAATATAAGCATAAAATTTTAATTTTAGTTATTTTTATTTTGAATGAAATAAATTTAATTTGATTGAAAAATAAATAAAAAAATAAATGTGTAAGAGGTGGGGCCCTAATGGGGAAGTTGAAGTTTGTTGTTTGGTGAGAGGGGGTTTGTTGTGGTTAGTTAAAGTTGAGGTATTTGGTGATGTGGCAGGGGTGGGACCCGAATGGGGAGGCAAGCCTCCCCATCTACACCTAGTGCTTTAATAAAATTTTGTTTGGTAAACTGTGATTTGATCTTCTCTTTGTATAAATTTAATAGTAACTCCAAAAAGTTTAAAAGAAACTCAAAACACAACAACATATAAGTCAACTAAACTAGTCAAATTATTATCATGGTTCATTAAGGTTGTTCATACTCGTAAAGTGTGGAAGGAGATTACATTTTATCATAATTTTCTCATTTCACTTACAAAGATGTGAATGGTCAAATAAGGATATGATGAGATAGTCCCCGAAAAGATTACAGATTGCTATGTATTATGAAATATCATGCTGATAAACAACATTAAAAAAACAATACAATCATATATTAACACATTTACATATGTCTAAACTCCATTCCTTGCACAACAAGGCCATCAAAATTCATAAGTTTGTTTGTGAAACTAGTAAGTCTAACACGCCTCTTTATAGTTCGAGTCGTATCACTTACAACTTCCCACAAGTAAACCTCCATCCACCCATCTCTTCTCAATTTTGGATGGCGTCTTAGTAACCCAGGTTGAGTAACTCGGGTATGACAAGTGTCTAACTTGACAAGTCGCGTAGTTCCAGAAGGAGTAGCTGAATCTTTATCATGTATTAGTAAAGGAACATCAAGAAACGTGTCTTCTAGTGGTAGTTTGTATATCAAGTGACACGAGTAGCTTCTTCGTCGTAGCAATAATTCTGACTGCGTTTCAAAAGAAATACTAATTGTCTGTGTGTTAAGAGATTCGGCCACCTCTTCAAATCTACAAAATTGTCGGAGAAAACATGTGATTGATAAAATTAGCAACTTGTGGTATTTATAACATGATGATCATACAAACAAAACGCACATCAGATGATGGTATTATAACTTGTGAAATAATAATCTCCAAGTTGTGCATCAAGTATTTATCATTGTTGTTGCATCAATCCATCTTTAACCCGTTTTCAACCTCCCCATTATAACTAATCAAACTATTGAAAACAAGATGAGAAAAAGGGAACCTTGATTCTGGTAGGGACTTCCATATCCATTCTTCCTTTTGCAAGAATGCTCTTGCAGGTATCATAAGTCTTTTCTTCATATTTTTGCTAACAGAAAGCCACTATTCATCAATGCAAAGGATATTTTATTAGGATATATCCAAAATAGTTAAACCTTCAAAGTGGCATTTTATGATAATTATAAAAACAAACTTGTCTGTAGAGCAAAATTTATAACACTTCTAAAGAATATATATATCATTACAAAAGAATCACCATATACATAAAGTTCACTCCATTTTGAGAGCTAAATTTTAAGTCATTTGATCATCTTTTATAAACTTTTTGGTGAACACCTAGATAGTGCTCTTAAGTCTTAAGCATCAAGAACCAAATGTGGAGTATGTGGCAGCAAGTGATCAACATAAGTTCGCCGTAGGTGTGGGTATGTGGATAGCATGTTCTATATAAATCTTACTGATTCGTAACCTTAAACATATATGCGGAGATACCATAGTCTATAAAAATAGTACCTTTCCATGATTATCGATGAGAAACCCTTCGCGAAGAATATAGCATAGATTTTCCTTTGTCGTCCATTGTATACTATCATCTGATAACTTGATTAAATTTGCATAATCTTTCGGTAACTTATTTTCCCAATATGTGTCCAAGTATATCTTGAGTTGCATATCCAAATTATTTTGGTCTTCTGCCATTTCATGTGTCTCCTGTATAAACATGTGTGCGTATTGAATTAAACCGATTAACAAGCTTGGTCCTAATCACATGCAATTTTTAAACAATAAGCTATAATTACATTTGAACCATATATATATGGAAAATGGTGAAGTCGTAGTCACAAAATGACTTACTTTTGAGAGTTCTATTACGAGAAAAGTTTGTAAAATAATTGTGATTTAAACATAATTATTCTATTAAAAGAAACTTACTTGTTGTTCAAGTGCAATCTCGAGTTCTTCTATCACCTCAGCCATCGTTGGTCGCTCTTTACGTTCTCTATTTAAGCATTTTCTTGCTATGGCCGAGAAAGTCATCAAAGAATCCCGATCTACTTGTCCCTTTAATTCGTGATAAGTAATATCATCCAGTCTCTTTTCATCGTACTCGTGTTTCCAAATATGCACCAAAATGTGCATAAACTTATCATCATCGTTGTACTCAACACATAGTCTCCCACACATCACTTCAAACAGCACCACTCCAAAAGAGTAGACATCAGATTCTTTTGATAGGACGCCCGTCTCCATATACACTGGATCACAATACCCATGTGTACCTACAACATTTGAGACGAGATATGAATGTGGATCGTTTGCCGGGCCAATTTTTGACAATCCAAAATCTGATACTTTAGCTGTCCAATTCTCATCCAATAGGATGTTTGCACTTTTAATGTCTCGATGGATAACTGAATTGAATGGCTTCATAGGATTGTGAAGGTAATTTACTCCACGGGCAGCCCCAAGACATATTTTAAGACGTTTGATCCATGTCAAACTTGCATCACCAAGATAGCGATCAAGGCTCCCACGACATGCATACTCGTATACTAGAATTCTCTCAGCATTATCATTGCAAAAGTTTTGGAGAGAAATAAGATTTTCATGCTTGTATTCCGAAAGCATCATTATCTCCTTCCAAAACTCAGTATCCCCTTGCCCATATACACGGTCTAATCGCTTAAACGCAACCATGCTATGTCCCTCCGCAAGAGCAACTCTTCCTTTATACACCTTTCCAAACCCACCCTTACCAATTGGCTCGTCACCAAAATCATTGGTTGATGACATTATATATTTGAGTGAAAGTCTGAGGTGTTTAAAATCATTAATTAGTGACATGTTTTACTGGCAGAACTATGATTGTGGAAATGGAAGACAAATTTAAAACACTTAGTAAATAGCTTGATTTCTAGAGACGAAGAGTATTTAAATAAAAGGTCGACCATGTTTATTTAGCAACTTGTTGTATCTTCGGATCTTCCTATCAATTTCGTGATACACAGAATACCACCCTAAATCAGTATATTAACTCGAAACCAAGACTAAAGAAGACTGATCAACCTAGCTATATTGACTTTTTAAAAGCCATCATGCGTGACCCAAAGAATTTATTGTAGCTATGAAGTTTCCTATTATGATTTTATCCATAAATGCTACAGAAATAACGAAACGTAATACTAGTATCAACTAGAAGACAAAGAGTCAATAAGTCTTTATTGGCAACCCTCATGAACAAAAAGACATCCTAAACTTTTCAACTACATGAGTACATTCCATGATATTGCTTATGATACATTGTAAATTTGTTAAACTTTTTGAAGTTTAGAATATCCAAGACCATTAAGTGAAACGGGTAATAAAATTGTTTTATGGTTTAATTACTTGCAATGGGTACTTGAATACCATAAGAGTTAGTGATAACGTTTAAATTGTGTATATTTCTAGCTAGGTGCGTTATCCTCACTTGTGTACATGTTATTTAGTTAATATGATGAGCTTTTGGTAATTATTAGCACAAATTTAAGCTTTCAGGTTCATGATTAGCCAAGACAAAGAAAAAGTCGAAGAAATGATGAATAAACGTGAAGTCATGCATGTGCAAGAATTCCCGCCATGTGCAAGAAATGATGAACCTAATACTTTCGAATAAAGCTTCGGGCATTTTTGAAGTGAAGGAAAGAGTTGCGATCAAAAGAAAAAACACCCGTTGGGCTAGGTGAAGAAGAAAAAGTGCACGCGCAGAAATTGTACTACTAGCCGCCCAACTAGACCGCGAGTCGTGGACGTACCACCAGTCGTGCCACCAGCCGTAGGCTGGTGGACAAATCCAGTTTTAAATGCACTATTTATTATTACTACATCCGTCGCATAATAATTGTTCACTTTGATTTTTTTGAGTCTTTTTTATTAAACTTTGACTATAAATATTTTTATTTGTGTAATATAATACTTGATGAAAAATATATGAATAGATTGAGTTTTAAATGTATTTTCATTTAGTATAATTTTTATCAAGTATTATGTGGAAAACTAGAAGGGGGTTGAATAGTTTACCTCTTTTTAAAATCCTTTAATAACATTATGTTTGCTCAATAATATAAACACACCATTATATGTTTGTTTCTTTCAAAAGCTTTTAGTGTAAGTATCAATTCTAATTATACTTGTTTCTTACTTTGAAAAGCTTTACTTGTGATGATCCTAACTTTGCTTGTTTAGTTCTTTGAAAAGCTTTTACACTTGTTTGAAAACATAAAGATAACTTTAATTGTTTTACTTCTTTGAAAAGCTATATATGTGGTTAACAATTCTAACTAAACAATAACATGCAATAAGCAAAGATAGAGAAAGAAACGATCAAACCACAACACGATTGTTTATCGTGGTTCGGCTACAAGGACTCATTTTCCTTGCCCTACATCCACGCCCCGAGTTTCCAACTCGAGAGTTATAAACACTAATCAACAAGCTCCTTTCACTGGCGGAGAAAACCTTACACGTCGCTTATACTTTTACCGACACAAAGCTAGATGTCGAGTTCTTTTACAAGGGTACAACCACTCCCACTCGTCGCTTACACTTTTACCGACACAAAGCTAGATGTCGAGTTCTTTACCAAGGGTACAACCACTCCCAACACACTACGTATTTTGAGGCCTAAAATACTAACCAACAACTTCTACATACATGACACAAATGAAGTATAAACTACCAAAGCTTATACATGACCAAGCTACCAAGACTTGCAACTTTAGAGTTGAAGCTTGCAACTTCTTGAATGATCTTGTGGAATTCCTTGCTACATAAGAGAATCACACAAGTCAAGGGTTACTGAGTTAGTTTAGAGAATATGTGAAAATATGTCCTAAAAGGGTTACACAAAACAAACAAATGGTTTTGTATTTATAGCAAACTATTCTGCATGTCTGGCGGATCAGGCGGAACCCTGAGATGGGTTCCGCCCGTGTACCCCCAGGGTACCGCCGGGTCTGCAGTAGGTTTTTGCAATAACTTCCCAAACCAAACAATGTCTTGTCTCATAACTTCTAGCAACCAAACAATGTCACATCACTTAAAGTAAGTCAAACATGATACTTGCAAGCAACATGAAAGCAAGTCAAACACATAACTTGCCATAAATACATAATGACAAAACTTGCCATAAATGTGATGTGACTATTTCTAATTTAAGAAATAAAACCAATGTTTAGTTTAAAGAAAATGTAAACATTAGTTAAACAAGACTTAAACACTCAAAGTGATAATTTACTTTTAGCTAAAGTTCATACTTTGTTATTAACAAAACTTAGCAAAGATCGTAAAATATAAATAACGTTTTTAGGCGATATTTGTATTAACAATCTCCCCCTTTTTGTTGATGACAAAACATAAACTTTATTTAAAAGTAAGTCATAAGATTTAGTGTTAAGTCTTATAAAGTTAGTAATGAAACTTGTTTTTGCAAAGAGTTAGCTACGCGGAAGTTTAAAATAATAGAGCAAGTTTCATATAAATTCTCCCCCTTTTTGTCGAAACAAAAAGAAGAGTAGCGAAGCGGAATTATAGGCATGCTCCCCCTTGGTTGATACTCCCCCTAAATGGAGTGCCAAGAGAGGAGACATGGATTTTGAACCTATAAAAGAAAAGTTGGTTTCCGCACAAGATAAGTCATGAAAGCATTTCATGTTTAAAAACACAACTAAGAGTTGTGAAGCGGAATAAAGCAAGACTCATGCTCCCCCTTGAATGTTACTCCCCTAAATGGAGTTTTCAAGGAAGGAAAACATGAATAATGAACCTACAAAAAGAGAGGTTAGCACAAGATTTATGTATGGTACCATATCAAGGTATAGTTCACTCATCATACCTAAATGGTCAACAAACCCTTCAAACCTTGTTGTAGAATTAATTTCATTTAACTTGTAAAATTTTGACTCTTAGAGAGTCAAAGACACAAAATTACGATGACAACATCCTACAAAGACAAACTAAAAAATAAACTAAGAACATAAAATGCTACAAGGAAATCATCATTTTCCTTAATGAGAAACATTATTCAAAAACAAGGATTGGGTTGTTTAGGGATGAAAATGTGGATTGAGGGTTGTAGCGGGTTTTATTTGGAGATGTGAGGAGGTGACTTGGTTTTGCTTTGTTGGTTAAAATGGGGACTTTTTCCAAAAGAAACGGTTTTGTTTCATTTTGGAGACTCTAAGGTTGTGGTGGATGAGACAAGGATTGTAGATGATCCAAAATGTGGTTTAGAATAAACCTCATTTCTTCAGTTAACTCGCGAAGTTCCGTTCGACATCTTTCACTAATGCGAGCGGTTCTTTCGCAATGTCCGCAATCATGGCGGGGAAAGTTTGGTAGAAGAGAGGT
The DNA here is from genome assembly GCA_030686995.1 of Artemisia argyi. NCBI lineage: Eukaryota > Viridiplantae > Streptophyta > Magnoliopsida > Asterales > Asteraceae > Artemisia > Artemisia argyi. The sequence continues at coordinate 147,221,144 of CM060697.1, forward strand.
TTGATTTGTTGGTGGTGGATGGGTTGAACTTGAAGGAGCAAAGGTGGATGGTTGAGAAGTGTTTTTGCTTCCTTCACTTGTTGAGTGTAATGCCGTATTGAATTCCATAACATGGTTGATTTGAGAATCAACCATTCGTTTGAAGGCATTGAGGTGGCTTAAATGAGTGTTAATTTCCTCATTTGTGTTTGGAGGTTCTTGTGGTGATGGTTGTTGTTGTTGTTGTGGTTGAACTAGGTGACGGAAACTTGGTTCTCCGTAAGGATCACCATGAAGGTTTTTGTAAATAGGATGAAACACAAATGAATGTGAGTGGGTATGACCTTGGTCATTTGGAAAAATAGTTGGTCTAGCATAACGGTAAACCAACCGTTCTACCATAGATGGGTAACGAGGTTCATCATTGAGTTGCTCATTATGTTGTTGTTGTGTTTCCATTTGAGCAATGGTGTCAAAAAGTGAGAAGGATGGTGGACTTGATGATAAATCATCAAAAGTTTCCAAATTGGGTGTTGGTGATGTTGGTGGTGTATGGAAAAGTTCCATTGGTGTAAGTGTTGGTGATTGAGGTGAAGAAGTTTTTGATTTAAAAGCTTGTTGGGAAGGTGAGGTTGACACACTCAAAAGTTTAGTTGGTGATGGATTAGAGGCTAGGTTTGAGTTGCAAAGTGGTGGAGAAGGTGGTGGAGTGGCAAGATTGAGCAAATCTTGAATGGTGATCACATTGGTATTACAAGGTGTTGAGGGTGTAGTTGAGGTAGTAAGGTTAAGAAAATCTTGGATAGGTGAAGAGATGTTTAGTGAGGCATCACTTGATGATGATGAGCTTGACTTGGTGGTTTTGTTGAAGCAACAAGTTTTCACACTAATCCTAGTGGTTTTAGCACATGATTTTGATGACTCGGATGAGGTGTTGGATTTGGTCATTTCAAAGGTTTTGGTTTTGGTGTTTGAGAGAAGAAGATTTGATGGTGTGATTTGAATTGTTGCAAACCTTTCACATTTATAGGATGAGAAAAAGTGTTGAAATAAGTGTTTGGATTTGATGTTTTACTATTCAAAGATTGAAGTTTCACATGATTTTCATGACCATGTCACATCATGTAATGTCAATCCAATGAAATAGGATGGAGTGGAAGACCAAACTAAGCACTCAATGCTTTGTGATCATGGAAGTGGTTTGGTTGAAAATGTATCAAAGGTTTGAAGGATCCTTTAAAAGGGTTCCTTTGGTTGGTTATGTTTTGAATTTGAATTTTGGTGGGAAGTGTCTTACTAATTGTTTTAGTGATTGAGGTTTGTTCCAATATGGTTGTTGGTGTTAATGAAAGATGTTTCTCACTTGGAATAATGATTTGACACTTTACAAGTTATGATCTTAAGAAAAATGTTCACAAATTTTCTGCAGGTACTGGCGGCACCCTGAGACTACACAGGCGGAACCCTGTTTTGGGATCCGCCTGGTCCGTTGGGCCAATTCTGGAATTCCCAGAAATTGTACTGGCGGAACCCAAATTTGGGATCCGCCGGATCCGCCAGGCCTGAAAAACTTCACAGTCCGCGTTTTTGACCCGCGAAACGATTTTCAAAATTTTCGAAAACTCTTGGAAATGAAAAAATTTACTATATGACAGATTAGGAAATGCAAAAATTGGGCATATAGACATTCATCTCTTAGGACTTTGACCGGGGGCTAACGATTTTCACTTAACTTAGTGAATTTTACCATAAGCATGAAGTAGACAAATACCACCAATATTGTCATTAATCATAAAAGAGCATACCAAGCACAATTCATTAAACGTAATAAGTCATGAACATGAGAAGTAATACAAATCACATAATTCAACACATAAAAGGTTCTACACTCTCCATGTGCCAAACGCCCCTTTATCATTCATCTTACAACCTATCAATCTTCTTATTGAGCTTGTGGAGGTATCTTCCAAAGCACTTGAAAATTCCCTTTGTTTGTTTGAATTCCTCGGATGAATTCTTAATGACGGAGAGTTGTTGAAGGTATTCCAAAGGAGGTAGCTTCGAATTAGGAAGACTATCGTCATCGCTCATGTCGGATGATGATGATGAAGGTGAAGGTGAGCGAGTGCGTTTGCCCTTAGTTTTGAAGACTCGTTTATCACTTATAGGAACGAAGATGTGAGGGACAAGAGAATAGTCAAGGTATATTCCCTTGTCAGTTGGAGGAATGGGTGAAATTGCTCTAAAGAGGCGAGTAAGAAGCATTCCATATGGAAGGGCGGTTTTTCCAACTAAAGGTATGTCGGCCATTCGTCGGGCTAGGTAGTAGGCTAAGTTGAATGGTTGACCAATGGAAATGCTATAAAGCATGTAGCAAAGGCATGTGTTAACATGATCCCTATTTCCTATGGTACTTATGACATTGGCTCTAAGAATTTCTTCCCACTTCTTAAATTGTGGTTTAAGCTCATTGGTCTCCATACCAAATGGGTCCTTATCCACAATATTCCCCGAACGATTTTTCCTAGTGGTAGAGGCTCTAACAAAGAGATGTTCCTTAATTGTTTCCTTACTAACAAGAGGATTGTTGTATGGATGAAAACGCTCAATTGAGTCTAGGCTTGAAATAGGCCACTTATCCGTGTAAAGACAAGTACCTTCATTAGGAACACCAAGGATGATAGCTAAGTCTTTTAGGTCTATGAAATTTGGTATTTGATTTGTTTTGAAAGTTAATGATATCTTACCCGACTCATCGGTGGAGAGTTCTACGGTTGCATAGAATTCTAGTACGAACCTAGGGCAAATTGGCTCATTAATATCAAGAAGACAATCAAAGTTGATTGCGGCAAAGTTTTGGCGAATAGATGTTCCTTCTAGAAAGGATGATTCAATTGTTCTACCTTCGTGAACATAGCATTTTTCTAGTGCCTTAAAGGTTTCTACTTGAACTTTGTTAAGACCTTTAGTCCTATGGTGTTTGGGCAAGTACTTAAGGGTTTCCACGTGATCGGATTGATTTGCGTTAGGCATGTTGATTCCTAGAAAACACAAGAATTATATGTTAATGACTTTTTAATCAATGTGCATGTTCTAATGTGTTCCTATATGCAAACAATGAGGAGACTTGGTTATATTGACTCATTTTGATGCCCAAATTGTTTTGTTTGAGAAGTAATGTTATGAAAACAAAGGATAACCAAAAACTCTCCTAATTGAATATATCTTCGATTGAATGTACCCGAGAATACATATTGGTTATGTATTCCCTTTAGCATTCAAGAGATAATATGCAAGTGATGTTTCAATGATGTTTTTCATTTGTTTTAACAATGTGGTGATGAATTATGTTCTAGTCTTGGATTGTATTTAAAAGATAATGCACTTGGTGTGTTTTGTAAATCAAAGTTAAAACAAAGAGGATGCAATACCTAACTAATGGAAGACATGATTAGTTGGCCACCAAGTTTTTTCATGAATTAAGAGGTTTTATGCATAAACCCTAAGATTCTAGTTAATGAATGTAAATGAAAATGTTATTCTTGAATCAAAAATGCAATTATGATTAGAACACTTACAAAGTTTGTTGGATTTGAAGAGATTTGATTGAAAGCCCTAATTTCCGTATGGTTATGTGTTTTTGAGAGGGTAATGGCAGTTTGAAGGTGAATGACTAAGTTAGGAGGGTGTTTGGTTTTGAAATTTAGAATAAAAACAATCTGTGGAATCGGCGGACCAGGCAGAACCAAAAAATGGGTTCCGCCCGTATGGTCTGAGGGTGCCGTGGGTGTCTGCAGGAAAAATCAAAAAGGGATTGTCTTGATTTTTGTGGTTTTATCCTAATGTTCAAACCTAAGATTTTAAGTCTTATTGTGTATGACTAAGCCTAGGAATGATGAATGTTTCACATTCAAGGGGTTTAGTGAAAACGTTGATGGATTGATTAACGTAGAAAAACTTTCTTAGTTAAGATGTTCCTCAATGAACAATTTTAACAAGACGATGATGATGGATCACAATATGTCTGTAAAGACTGTGATGATTTAAATAGTTGCTGAAGTCGATGCGTCCTTTGTTGACGAGATAACATTGTTGATGAAGAAATTCCTTTGTTGATAAGAATTAGCTTGTTCAAGCGGAGCTTGTTGATGTGCTTCTTCATTAAATTCTCAAATGAGATCCTTCAGCGTTTTGGAGAATCATTGGGTAAGTAAGTATTAAAAGTGCAAGTACCACTTGTGCTTTTCTTATCAACTTATTACCGATGCAATTCTATTTGGCATACACTATGGTTTCTAATCCCATTCTTTTGGGACACCATAATCCTAGTGGTGTAGTACTTCTAAATGAATCCAAGCAAGCTCTTTCGAAAGAGTTGTTTAAGGATCTTCTCTAAAATCGAGCACATAGACAAGCACTAAACATAATGTTGGGTTACATTTGTTGTAAGAACAAGTATACTTCCAAACATATCTCTATGTTTAGCTCTACCTACGGATTTACTAATCTCATTCTTGATAAGTCATAAAGGACTTAATCATTGTGAACAAGTGAATAACTAGGAATGTTTTTGAGTGATTATCCCTTACTTTTGGAGCTTGCTTAGGTAAATAAATAGTCTTTCAAAGATTAACATTCTTTTCTATTTTGAAAGTCTATTTTGTTTTAGTAATTGCTTTACACTAATGTCCAAAAACACTTTTTATTAATTTGTTTCAATTACTATTATGACCCATGTTTCAGGTTTTTATGACCTTGTTGATATTGCTTGACTCAATGTTTTATACAAGACGAAAGGATGTTGTTTTTCAATTTTTAATAGTCCATCTTCCTTGTTATTGATCTTGACATACTTGTCTTATCAAAGTTGGGCTTTCGACTAAGTCATCATCTACCAAAGATGATATCTTAGAAGGAGGTGGTCTTTCATTGAATTTTAAACTCAATGATTCCTCGACTCTTTGGGTTTATTTTCTTAAGACCTCACAAGTGTAAATGTCTAAGATATGCAACATCATAAGACTATGGGTCGAATTTGATGTTCACATCCTAGAAGTTTAATAAATCATTTTCTCCCAATCATTCAAATAAAATTCAACTGATTTATTTTACTTTGTGTGTCTTTCGTGAAGCTTTTAGCAAAAGAATGATTGGACTTAGGATGCTATTGAAAATATAGGGTATAATACCAAAAGACTTTTGTACTACAAGTGTTTATGAAATGTTTTGGTTTTGCTAGATTTGCAAGCATCACAAAAGTGTTGGTTGTCTTATCACTTAAGAAGTTCTTAGTTCACTCACTTGTAGATAAGAATTAAGTGAGACTTACTCAAGAGTTACTCGTGTATTTTCCCGAAAGATTAAACGAGGCAAGACACCTTATATCTCCTACTAGAAGTAGTATCAAACTACTTTACCTATGAAGGATCTAATCCTTATTGTTACTCACACAATCATAGACACCTTATAGTAAAGACTACTACTAATACTTATGACAAATCATACTGTTAATCAACAAGAAACATTTAAAAGGTAAGTTGAAGAGACGTGTACCTTTTAAGCTCCATAGATTAGCCATCAAGAAGAAAAACATAAAGCAAATAATCTTGATACGTAGAGAGGCTAAACACAACTTCTTATAAATCCAAGAAAGTTAGAAAGACACATAAAAGTATTGACCATGATATTTTTATCCCTTTATCATGTGTTCCTATTAGAGCTAGAGTAACTTCTACAATACACTCTTAGGTTTCACAAACACAACATGTTTTGTTTTACTTGTTGATGATTTATTAGAGTTAAATCCTAATCCGGTTCTATCTCTAAATGACCTTTGATTCTTCAAACAACTTTCAAGAGTTTTTGAACATTCTTCAAATTTAGGAAGCATTTTTCCTTTTTCATTTTGTTTTAGAATTTCATGTTTGTACTCTAGACATATTTTACATTCTAAATCAATTTCAACATGACTCTCAAGTCTAGACATCTTATCTTCTAACATGATTTCATTTTCAAAAGTGTTTACACAAGATCTTGAAGTTTCATTGTTAAAGATAGTTTTTAGGTCCATGTTGCATGAAAGTTTAGTCTCATTTTCTATTTTAGAAAACTCTAGGATAAATGTGTCAAAGCAAAAATGTTTGGTTTCAAAATGTACCTTGCTTGGTGATTTAGCTAAGAGAGAATCACAAACCGAATGGTTGGCTTCATCTTCATCCGTGTTAGTCCATGAATCACAAGCAAGTCCACCAAAGAGCTCGACATGAGAAGTCATCTTCACTTACACCTTCATTTAAAACATTTAAACTAGTAGTACATGTATTAATCTCAACTAAATGTTTATCAATTAAATTTTCTAAGACCTCTAACTTAAATGTGAGATCAAATTGATCATCTTGGTTTTCAAATTTTCTTTTCCATTTAAGCATGCTTTCTTTTTCAAATAGTGGTGGGTTTTGAATAGGTTGCCCTTCTTTGAGATTTTCAAAATCCATGGATCGATACAAGTTTTAAAATACAGTTTATTTTAAGGAACTTGGGTAACGTAGCTCTGATACCAATTGTGGAAAACTAGAAGGGGGGTTGAATAGTTTACCTCTTTTTAAAATCCTTTTCAACATAAAAATCCTTTAATAACATTATGTTTGCTCAATAATATAAACACACCATTATATGTTTGTTTCTTTCAAAAGCTTTTAGTGTAAGTATCAATTCTAATTATACTTGTTTCTTACTTTGAAAAGCTTTACTTGTGATGATCCTAACTTTGCTTGTTTAGTTCTTTGAAAAGCTTTTACACTTGTTTGAAAACATAAAGATAACTTTAATTGTTTTACTTCTTTGAAAAGCTATATATGTGGTTAACAATTCTAACTAAACAATAACATGCAATAAGCAAAGATAGAGAAAGAAACGATCAAACCACAACACGATTGTTTATCGTGGTTCGGCTACAAGGACTCATTTTCCTTGCCCTACATCCACGCCCCGAGTTTCCAACTCGAGAGTTATAAACACTAATCAACAAGCTCCTTTCACTGGCGGAGAAAACCTTACACGTCGCTTATACTTTTACCGACACAAAGCTAGATGTCGAGTTCTTTTACAAGGGTACAACCACTCCCACTCGTCGCTTACACTTTTACCGACACAAAGCTAGATGGCGAGTTCTTTACCAAGGGTACAACCACTCCCAACACACTACGTATTTTGAGGCCTAAAATACTAACCAACAACTTCTACATACATGACACAAATGAAGTATAAACTACCAAAGCTTATACATGACCAAGCTACCAAGACTTGCAACTTTAGAGTTGAAGCTTGCAACTTCTTGAATGATCTTGTGGAATTCCTTGCTACATAAGAGAATCACACAAGTCAAGGGTTACTGAGTTAGTTTAGAGAATATGTGAAAATATGTCCTAAAAGGGTTACACAAAACAAACAAATGGTTTTGTATTTATAGCAAACTATTCTGCATGTCTGGCGGATCAGGCGGAACCCTGAGATGGGTTCCGCCCGTGTACCCCCAGGGTACCGCCGGGTCTGCAGTAGGTTTTTGCAATAACTTCCCAAACCAAACAATGTCTTGTCTCATAACTTCTAGCAACCAAACAATGTCACATCACTTAAAGTAAGTCAAACATGATACTTGCAAGCAACATGAAAGCAAGTCAAACACATAACTTGCCATAAATGTGATGTGACTATTTCTAATTTAAGAAATAAAACCAATGTTTAGTTTAAAGAAAATGTAAACATTAGTTAAACAAGACTTAAACACTCAAAGTGATAATTTACTTTTAGCTAAAGTTCATACTTTGTTATTAACAAAACTTAGCAAAGATCGTAAAATATAAATAACGTTTTTAGGCGATATTTGTATTAACATATTATATAATACAAATAAAAATATTACCGGTCAAAGTAGAACAAGATAAACTCAAAAAATTCAAAGTGGACTATTTTTATGAGACGAAGGTATTGGAAGGTTATGAATTCCTTGATTTGCATTCATCTCAAAACCGTATATATTGATTACATGTGATGATTCTGGAGACTATGCATGGGCTAGGCCTAATATAATACAAATGGGCCATAATACAAATCAATAACTAGAACTATATAAATGTCATCTAATACGCCCCCGCAATTAGAGCGGGAGGAGGCCGAACGCTCAAATTGGATCTAAATTCTTCAAATAAAGCCGAATGTAGTCCTTTGGTGAAGATATCGGCGTACTGATAGCGAGAGGGAACATGTAGAACGCGCACCTGACCAGCGGTAATGTTTCGTGCGCTGGGAGGGAACAAAATGTATGTCTATCTCCATATGTTTCGTGTGCTGATGTTGAACCGGGTTAGCAGACAGATAAATGGCACTAACGTTATCACACTAGACAAGTGTAGCAGATGATAACGGAGAATGTAGCTCACAAAGCAGATTACAAATCCATGCAGTCTCAGCCACAACGTTAGCAACACCCATATATTCAGCTTCGGCACTGGAGCGGGAGAGGGTGTGCTAACGCTTGGATGACCAAGACAATAAATTATCACCCAAAAAGACACAGTAACCTGAGGTAGACCGTTATGTAGAGGGGCAACATGCACAATCAACATCTGTATATCCAACAAGAGAAGTAGTAGAAGGAGTTAATTGCAAAAATCGTCCCTAAGGTTTGCTCAAATTGCAGATTTCGTCCTTAATAGTTTAAAATTGCAAAAATCGTCCCTAAATCAAACCTTTTGGCAAATTTTGGTCCCTAGCTTTAACTACCGTTAAGTACATTCCGTTAGAATTTGCACCGTTAGTCCTTTTTCACCTTTATCTCCTAACGAGATAGAGCACATTGCACCGTTAGTCCTCTGGGTTAACTGTATTTGCACCGTTAGTCCTTTTTTACGTTTTCTTCCGTTTTTTTCGTTTTCGTCCATTTTTTTTTACGTTTTTTTTACGTTTTCACCCGGTTTTTTTACGTTTTTTTTACGTTTTCGTCCATTTTTTTTTACGTTTACTTACGTTTTTTTACGTTATCACCCGGTTTTTTTTTTATGTTTTTTTACGTTTTCATCTGTTTTTTTACGTTTTCGTCCATTTTTTTACCTTTTCGTCCGTTTTTTTACGTTTACGCCCGTTTTTTTTTTTTTTACGTTTTCTTCCGTTTTTTTTACATTTACTTCCGTTTTTTTTACGTTTTCTTCCGTTTTTTACGTTTTCTTCCGTTTTTTTTACGTTTTCGTTCGTTTTCTTCCGGTTTTTTACGTTTTCTAACATTTTTTTACGTTTACGCCCGTTTTTTTTACATTTTTACCCGGTTTTTACGTTCTCTTTCTTTTTATATGTTTTTTTACGTTTACCCCCGTATTTTTACCTTTTCTTCTGTTTTTTTACGTTTTCTTCCGTTTTTATACGTTTACGCCCGTTTTTTTTACGTTTTCTTCCGTTTTTAACCTTTTCGCATGTTTTTTTTTACGTTTTGCCCGTTTTTTTATGTTTACGCATGTTTTTTTACGTTTTCACCCATTATTAATACGTTTTCGACTGTTTTTCTGTGTATTCGTATGTTTTTCATGTTTACACCCGTTTTTTAAATTTTCGTATGTTGTTTAAGTTTTTTAGAAAGCGTAAAAAACCGGCGTAAACGTAAAAAAATGGACTTAAACGTAAAAAAATGGATGAAATCGTCAAAAAATTTAAGAAATCGTAAAAAACCAGAAGAAAACGAACGAAAACGTAAAAAAAGGAAGAAAACGTAAAAAACGAAAGAAAACGTAAAAAAAACTGAAGAAAACGTAAAAATCCGGGTGAAAACGTAAAAAAAACGAGCGTAAACGTAAAAAAAACGGGCGTAAATGTAAAAAACTGGGTGAAAACGTAAAAAAAAACGTATAAAACCGGGTGAAAATGTATAAAACGGGCGTAAACGTAAAAAACAGACGAAAAGGTAAAAAAACGGACGAAAATGTAAAAAAACGAACAAAAACGTAAAAAAACAGAAGAAAAGGTAAAAATACGGGGGTAAATGTAAAAAAAACATATAAAAAGGAAGAGAACGTAAGAACCGGGTAAAAATATAAAAAAATGGGCGTAAACGTAAAAAAACGAATGAAAAGGTAAAATAATGTTAGAAAACGTAAAAAACCGAAAGAAAACGAACGAAAACGTAAAAAAATGGAAGAAAACGTAAAAAACGGAAGAAAACGTAAAAAAAAACGGAAGAAAAAGTAAAAAAACGGGCGTAAACGTAAAAAAAACGGACGAAAAGGTAAAAAAATGGACGAAAACGTAAAAAATGGACGAAAACGAAAAAAACATAAAAAAACCGGGTGAAAACGTAAAAAAACGTAAGTAAACGTAAAAAAAAACGGACGAAAACATAAAAAAAAACGTAAAAAAACCGGGTGAAAACGTAAAAAAACGGAAGTAAACGTAAAAAAAATGGACGAAAACGAAAAAAAACGGAAGAAAACGTAAAAAAGGACTAACGGTGCAAATACAGTTAACCCAGAGGACTAACGGTGCAATGTGCTCTATCTCGTTAGGAGATAAGGGTGAAAAAGGACTAACGGTGCAAATTCTAACAGAATGTACTTAACGGTAGTTAAAGCTAGGGACCAAAATTTGCCAAAAAGTTTGATTTACGGTCGATTTTTGCAATTTTAAACTATTAAGGACGAAATCTGCAATTTGAGCAAACCTTAGGGACGATTTTTGCAATTAACTCTAGTAGAAGAGGAGTATAAATGAAGGCCAAACTCCAGAGTCCCCTGAACATCATGTAGAGGGGCAACCTGCACAATCAGCATCTGTATAACCAACAAGAGAAGTAGTAGAAGAGGAGTATAAATGAAGGCCAAACTCCAGAGTCCCCTGAACGTATCGCAGGATACGCTTGAGAGCAGCAAAATGAGGCTCCCGCGGATCGTGCATATAGAGACAAATCTGTTGTACTGCATAAGATATATCCGGATGTGTAAAGGTGAGATATTGAGGCCCACCTGCAAGACTACGATATAAAGTTGGATCTTGAACCGAGAGTCCGAGAAGGATTACAATTGGCCGTGTGAGCACGCTCAAGAAGCTGGAGAGCATACTTCCTCTGAGACAAAAACAACCCTGTAGAATGACGAACAACAGAGATACCAAGAAAATAATTAAGTGCCCCAAGATCAGTCATGTCAAATTCACTATGTAAGGAACAAACAATCTGCTGGAGGAGGGTAGTAGATGATGCTGTAAGAATGATGTCATCCACATATATAAGTAAATAAGCAACGTCAGACCCCTGTCGATAAATAAATAGTGAAGAATCATATCGACTATGGTAAAATCCAACCCTAGTGGCATAACCTGCAAACTGCTGAAACCAAGCACGAGGTGCTTGTTTCAGTCCATATAGCGATATCTGCAAAAGACGGACATGGTGAGGGTATCGAGAGTCAACAAACCCCAGCGGCTGATGCATATAAACAGTCTCAGACAAATCACCGTTAAGAAATGCATTCTTAACGTCAAGCTGATGAATAGGCCACTTGTGAGAGACAGCAAGGCTAAGAACAATGCGAATGGTGGCCGGTTTCCAACCGGGCTAAACGTCTCAGCACAATCAACACCAAGTTGCTGACTACTGCCATTAGCAACCAAAGGATCCTTATATCGGCTCAAAGTCCCGTCAGCATGAAACTTATGCTTAAATAACCACATCGAACGAACCAAATTAACATCTGAAGGCCTCAGTACAAGAACCCAAGTACCATTTTTAACTAACGCATTATACTCATCATACATAGCATTACGCCACTGAGGATCTTTTAAAGCGACAAAGGGAGATTTAGGTATAGGAGAAATGGAGGAGGTATGTAAAGTGAGACGATCAACTGGTTTGACAATGCCTGATTGAGACTATGCATGGGCTAGGCCATTGCTGCAAGATTTATTAAGGTGAACAAAATAAATATTACTAAAAAAGAAGGGTTATTTTCAGATTGAAGAACACAAACGTGAGGAAATTTTAAGACGAGATTTGGAGGATATTAAGAGGAAAATTAGATGGCTCTGATTACCATATTGGAAGGTTATGAATTCCTTTATTTGCATTCATCTCAAAACCGTATATATTAATTACATGTGATGATTCTAGAGACTATGCATGGGCTATGCCTAATATAATACAAATGGGTCATAATACAAATCAATAACTAGAACTATATAAATGTCATCTAATAGAAGGGAGTATTAGATAATAAAGGGTTATTGGCCTGACCCGATAGTTTAGGCCGGTTTAAGTCTTTGTCTTTTCTATTTAATGTATTTCTATTATACTAGTTAGTTGAATCTGATCAATATATTATTCATTTTCCTCTGATTTCTACATGATATCAGAGCTATGAATCACTCACAATCGTTCGACTATTGTTACATCTTGCCGCTAGCTAATAAAAAATAAAAAAAAGGTTGTTTGCTATATCTGAATGTTTGACTAAATATCCTTTTGTTGTTGATACGTGGGAATTGCGCCCTCGCAACAGGTTTTACCTCTCAAGGGATCTCGAGAAGCTTACAACCCCCACCAGGCAGTGTACCTGATCGTTGTAGTATAGTATAGTGACAAGTACCAGGGGATTGATCATTTAACTCATGAATAATGTCGCTAGGATTAGAAAGCCTACTAAACTAGGTCTAGAGGCGAGGGATGATTCTTTTTGTATTTTTATATTTTATGAAAAGCAATTAAAATCTCGGGTTTTGAAGGAGTGGGCGGAATTAGTTGCTAGCCAACTAACTCAATTAACTAAGAATGCAATTAAAATGAAATAACAAAAATGAAAATAAAACTATTATACTAATGTGGTGGAAACAATAATGAGGAAAGTTGTGTTTACTTAGATTTCATTACTCCCTAGATATCCTTTACAGGTTGATTAGCTTGTTACAATTGCATGGATGACGGGTCATATTCCTTAATACTAGTGGTAGGGCCATGTACAATATTCTCTAACTCTATAAGATCTTACTTCACTCCTATGTCGAGCCGTTAGAAGCTCCTAACATGGGATCATTAGAATTCTCTCACGCATTAAATACAACCAAAAATCGTAGTACACCTCCGATCATGTTTCTTAAGACGTTCAAGCAAGTTACCAATGGAAGTTTGCCAGTTTTCTTAAGCCTAACATCGAATACAATCATCCGTAACAATTATAAACAAACAATCAACCCATAATCAACATATAGGTTTCACTACATCTAAGCAAACACAATAAAAATATAGCCTAGCATGTTAAAGAGAAGACAAGCGTAAGATATAATCACACAACACATAGACATATTGAATGATTTGAATAAGTACTTATCTTCAATTGAACATGGAAGAATCAAGGGGTTGAAACCCTTGAAAAAGCTGTAAATTCGTCTAGGGTTTATTCCCTCAAAGTTGCACACACAAAGTTACACACAATGAATGAAAATTGGAAAACTATATATAGATTTTACACCTTGATGGCGTCCCGTTATAGCTTGTGACGCTGTCAACTCGCCGCCATGATGAAAATCATATTGCCTAGATCCACTTCTGACGCCGTCATGTAGAAAATCACTCTGGGCCGTCACGTGTATTTGGACCCTGATGGCCTTGGTGACGCCGTCAGGCCAATATGCTTGAAAACTTTCTGGGCCGTCACGTTATAAGTACCACATCCACCTCTTTTGTCACTCTTGACGCCGTCACTTGTAGAACCTTGACGCCGTCAGGTACTGTTCCCAGCAAGAAAATTTGAGACTTTGCCGTTTTCTTCACTTTTATGCTCCAAAAACGTCCAAAATGCTTTTTTTTTCCAGATTTCTCTCCAAAAGTACCTAAAATGATAAAAGGAACGATTTAGGGCAATATTTGATCAAATAATATCGAATTCGGGCTTAAATGACCCCTTAAAGGCGGTACACTTTTCGCCTCATCATTGTCGTCTGTTTCAATAAAAGAAAACATGGTTGCTTTTTGATTGGTAAATTGAGTTAGCGGGATCTGATAGAATTAATTAGCATGATATTATAAAATTTATTTCACTTGGATTCATTGGTTTCATATATGGAATTATGTACTAGCTTCTGTTTCGTTGTATCTTTGTGTTGGGCTGTTACAAGTTGTTTATTAATTCAACTTGGGGCAAGTGGTTTTCTTGGATCAGTTTGGTTTCAGCGAAATGGAAACGCTCGGAATTACTTGTTTGTGTTTGGTTATGTTCGAGTAGTTAAGGTCTGGTTTTGAGTTAATATATTATCTTCGAGTTCGGATCAATTGTGTTTATTGTTGGTCTAGTTTAGGATTGGTTTTATATGGTATTGACTGTGTGATTTAAGAGCAATGATAGAACCACAAAAATAAATCAACAAAAACATCCACAAAATGATGTTGATTGGTGTAATTTTTTGTAGTTCCTCTCTCTTTTCATTTATTAACCAATCATGAAATGACACATCACTTTGAGGTGTTTTTTGTGGATTTATTTTTGTGGTTACATCATTGCTCGTGATTTAATTGGCATTGGATTGGAATTTGTATTGGTATTCATATTCCGCTTGATTATGTTGGGTTTTGCATTGGTGTTGGTTATGTTACAATCTTAACTAATCCGATTAGGTATTGAGTAGTTATGTGTTGCATCTGGACATCAACAACGTTCTTTGGTTTTGCATCTGGTTGTGCTCTAATTTTGCCTGATTATGTTTGGTTCTGCATTTGTCTGATTTCACCTGGTTATGCATTTGGTTCTGCCTGTCTGCACTTGGTTCTGTTTGATACTTCCTTGTTCTGCATCTAGTTCGCCTGATTTAATCTGTCTGCATCTATCTACCTGAATTACACCTGTCTACCAGAATCTGCTCTGTATGTCTGCATATGTCTGTCTAAATCTGCTCTGGTTCTTCTCTGTATTTGTGTGGCTCCACTTTTGTTGGGAATTATACTACCAGTTACCATGGCTAGTGAAGATGTTACAACTGCAGAAGATTGTACTTGCAGTGGAAACTTGTTGAGGGTCGATTACACGGTAAGGTGGTTAAGCCTTCGTTCTTTGTGTATAAGATATGTTTGTGTGAATATGATAAAGTATGCGGAATCTACTTAACCATACTTTAGAAGATTTATGTTTTGAATATGGAAATGGAATAGTTAACACCAAATGATTCAATATTATGCAAAATAATACGAGTGATCTTTACTATCACTAGGGTTACAAGACCTTGAATCTTATGTGACTTGTGATTGTTCTTTGTTTTGTCAGTGTATATCTTTTCACATGCACATTCTAGATTGATATATTTATACACATCTAAGATTTTCCTTTTATAGTCCAAGGAAAGATCTTTTACAAACTTCATGACTCAACAAATAACTAGCTTATGACTAATCACTTGTTCTAGCTTATATGATGACTTATCATGTTAGTCATTAAGATACAACATGTATCTAGAATTACAACTCACTTGGAGTGTTCAATTTGATGACTACAACAAAGATATTTTCTTGTATATGAATCAGTAGAATAAGTCGTACTTATCTACACAGCTGTTTGTATGAGTCATAGCTGCAGAGTCATAGCAGCATAGTCATAGTAGCAGCAGAATCCAGCAGCAGAATCACCTTCAGTGGAAACGGTCTTCAGCAGAATCCATCAGTGGAAACTCGCTTTGTGCTTTATCAGCAGAAACATACTTGTCGTATTTCCTTTAAACCTTTATGTTGAATCTTCAGATTCTTTTGTTTATTTAATTCCTAACAATCCTCCCCTAAACATGTGAATCACATTCAAACATGTTTTCCTGAATTAAATGAGGACTTTGTGAAGATCTTTCAAACACTTTATTTTCAGACTGGTTGATCTGAACTTTCTTTTCTTCTGAGTGAATGAACTTATCTTTCTCTGGAACACATCTGCTTTCTGATCGTTGCTCCATTCTTGGACTAAAAGATGGTGCAATCTTCCTTTGATTTTAACAAGATATCATCTTTAAATTTGCCTTTGCAAGTGATGAACAAACGTAGTGAACTGAAATTGAATCTTTTCAACTTTTAACCTAGATAGAACTTTCTCCTTTGAAATGCTTCATCTCTTCTGAATACAACATTAAAGAATGTTCTTGTCATTTTCAACCTCTATGCCATCATCTTGTATGATCTTGTCTTTTCTTTTGGTTAATCTTCCTTAAACTGGGCTTGTATTTTCTCCCCTGAGATGTTTGTTTCCTCCCCTGAGATTCAAATAACATCTTATATTCATATCCTCCCCTTGTTTGAAAGATTTTCTCACAATCATAGCATCATCATCTGATCTAGCATTGTTCCATGTTTTCAGACAATTTGTACATGAAGCCATCAATTCATTAAGAGTTTAAGATTCTGCCCTCATCACTTCTAGGTGTGTTAACTCCTATGAGAGGTGATTCAATGGACGTTTTTTACTCATGGTCCATCTGATGATGGTTTTTAAAGTCATCTTTTAAAAATCCTTTTAAGAAACTTTTGCCTTAGCAGTATGTATATGATTTTATTATGAAAAATCATACTGCTTACAACCATTTTGAAGGGATTAAGTGTGTAACAGACACTTAGTCAAAATTTCGGTTTAAAGCAACCTCTGGTTGTGTGAAAACCAATGTTTTCAGTTATAAATAACCGCCTGTGTATAGATAAACCTATTCAAAAGGCTTTCTTTACAGGGTTTCCAGCTCGTGGCATTTGTTACCTCTAACACAAGTGTTAGATTCACTGTTGCTCGCTGTTCTTTCTATCAGATATCCGTAGATTAGTCACATTATACTTGAGAGTATAAAATGATAGAAAGTGAGTTGTATCAGTTATTAACTGATAAACTAATTTATCAATTCAATGTGAAACATCATAATTAGATTTCAAGAAAGAAGTTTTAAGGAGTTTTGAATTCCCAAACTTTTTCTATCATGAACCTATTATATCAGCAGCAATGATCAGCTTTCAGCAGTAATGATCTGCAGCTTTGATCAGCAGATTTCACTTGAAATAACCTTTCAGCTTAAACATTCATACCTGAAATTGTTAGTCTAAAACCAAAAGAACAAAGTACAAAGTACTTGTCTTGAATTAGAATAATCATAGAACTAACTGTATGAATAACTTCAAATATTGTTAATAGTAGTCTTAAATAACAAAGTTAGATGCATTAACAAAATCTATATACAAGAACACATTATATTGAAAAATTTAAAGATTAAGCATTCCAATACTTGCTACCAAGTACTGAAATCTACCAACATCAAAAGCTTTGGTAAGAAGATCTGCAAAGTTTTGATCTGAAGCAATTTTCATTACTTGAATTAACCTTTTCTCATTGCAATCTCTTATAAAATGATGTCTTATTTCAATGTGTTTTGTTTTAGAATGTTGCACTGGATTTTTAATAATGCAAATTGTACTACTATTATCAATATGTATAATGGTATGTAAGAAATTGTACCCATAATCAAGAAGTTGGTTTTGAAGCCATAGAACTTGACCACAGCAACTTGCAGCAGCTACATATTCAGCTTCAGTTGTTGAATTTGCCACAATTGTTTGCTTCTTACACTGCCATGAGATAAGTCTGCATCCAAGGAATTGACATCCTCCGGTTGTTGACTTTCTGTCCAAGCTAGCACCAGCATAGTCACTGTCTGAGAATGCTATCAAATCAAAAGGTGATTCTCTAGAATACCATAAACCCAACCTTGGTTGACCTTTGAGATATCTAAAAATTCTTTTGACTGCTGTTAAATGAGAAACCTTTGGAGTTACTTGAAATCTTGCACAGGCACAAACAGAGAACATGATATCTGGTCTGGATGATGTAAGATACATTAAAGAACCTATCATAGATCTGTATGTATGTACATCCACATTTTCTCCATCTGCATCTTTAAGAAGTGGCTTCTCAGGATCCATTGGTGTGCTTGCTATTTTTGAATCAGCAAATTGAAATTTTCTAAGAATCTCTGCAACATATTTGTCTTGACTAATAAATATGCCTTCAGATGATTGCTTAACTTGCAGACCCAAAAAGAATGTAAGTTCTCCCATAGAACTCATCTGAAACTTATCTTTCATAAGTTTTTCAAAGTCTAAACACATCTCCTTCCTTGTAGATCCAAAGATAATGTCATCCACATACACCTGTACTAACAGAAGATCTTTCTTGTGCTGTTTGATGAAAAGTGTCTGATCAATCTTTCCTCTTTGAAATCCATTCTCTAATAAATAGGAAGCTAGTGTTGCATACCAAGCTCTTGGTGCCTGATGTAGGCCATATAGAGCTTTAACTACCTTGTACACTTTGTCTGGATGGTCAGGATCAGTGAAGCCTGGAGGTTGTGTAACATACACCTCTTCTTCAATTGAACCATATAAAAATGCACTCTTGACATCCATTTGGTAAACTGTGAAGTTCATAAATGAAGCATAAGCTAAGAAAAGCCTAATTGCCTCAATTCGAGCTACTGGAGCATAAACCTCATCATAGACTATCCCTTCTTCTTGTGTGTACCCTTGTGCTACTAATCTAGCCTTATTCTTAATCACTATGCCTCTTTCATCCCTTTTATTTCTAAAAACCCATCTAGTGCCAATTACTTTTACACCATTAGGTAAATCAACTAGCACCCATACCTTTTGAATCTTGAACTGAAGAAGCTCCTCTTGCATAGCCTCTAACCAGCTTGAATTTTCTAGGGCTTTATGAATATTCTTTGGTTCATCTTGTGAGAGAAAACATACAAACAAACAGGAGTTTGAAAACTCATGCTGCTTTGAAGCATAAAGGGCATCAAGAATCCCTTTTTGATCTGAAGACATCAATTGTTGTCTTGTCTTCACACCAGATTGTACATCTCCAATCACATTTTCTAGGGAGTGAACTTTGTGAATCCTTGATTGTGGAGTGGAAGGAACTTGATAATCAGATGGAATATTACTTAAATCCACCTCATCTTCTGAAAAGTCTGCTTTTGTTTCTTCTGAAGAAATATCAGCAGAAACAATTTGCTTATCAGCAGGAACTGTTTGCTCATCAGCAGGAACATTTTGCTCATCAGCAGGAACGTTTTGTTGTTCTTGAGTTCTTCCTTCTCTGTTTTTATCTTCAACAACTTCTTTAGCTTTTCCAGAAGAAGATTCACCATTTGTTGAAGTTGATTCCACACTTGTATTTGACCATATTGGCATCATCACATAATCTTGATGTGTCTTCTTGTCTAACCTTGCCTCATCCGTTGCTTGTGAACCTGAAAAATCATTAATTTCTGCAACAACAGGCACATAATTCATTGAATGGGTTAGAGATTCAAGATCAAATAGCCATTTTGGTCCTTGACCTTCTACATTAGATTTATTTTCTAAAAATCTCACATGCAGATTTTCTTCTACTCTTCTAGTTCTTATGTTGTACACTTTGAATGCTTTGCTATTGATAGAGTATCCAACTAAGAATCCTTCATCTGCTTTACCATTAAACTTTCCAAGATGGTCTAAGGTATTTAGAATTGTCACATGACATCCAAAAGGTCTAAGAAATCCTATTTCAGGAGTTCTACCTCTAAAAAGTTCATATGATGTCTTATTGTGAGGCTGTACTATTAAAACTCTGTTCTGAACATAACAAGCAGTGTTGACTGCTTCAGCCCAAAAAGTTATAGGCAACTTTGAATCAGCTAACATAGTTCTAGCAGCTTCTATTAGTGTTCTATTCTTTCTTTCAGCTACTCCATTCTGTTGAGGAGTTCTAGCAACACTAAATTCTCTTTTAATACCTTTTTCTTTGCAGAAATCATCCATAACTCTATTTTTAAATTCTGTCCCATTATCACATCTAATGACTTTTACTCGTTTGCTTACTAGGTTTTCTATCTCTGTAATGAAGGTCTTAAGGATGCTAGAAGTCTCATCCTTAGTTCCTAAAAAGAATACCCATGTAAATCTACTATAGTCATCAGTAACAACTAGACAAAATCTCTTATGCATTATACTACTTACTGAAACAGGTCCAAATAAGTCCATATGAAGCATAAACAATGATTGATTGATAGAGTTAAAAATCTTGGGCTTACAAGTGACTTTGTGTTGTTTGCCTTTAAGACAAGCAATGCATGTTTGATCATTTTCAAAACGTTTTTGAGGTAAACATCTTACCAAACCATTCTTAACAATCTTATTTATGGTTTTGAAGTTAATATGACCAAGTCTCCTATGCCATAACATAGATTCATCTAATGTGGCCTTTGCAACAAGACAAGTTAAAGCATCTTTAGAAACAATGTTATTCATATCAACACTGTACATATTGCCCTTCCTAGGAATTTTAACAAGTACTTGACTTTCATCAGGTATCTTAAAATCAGGAGAAAGTACAAGACATTCAGTCTTAGTAAAAAGAACATTATTCTTTCTGTCACACATTTGTGAGACACTAAAGAGATTATACTTAAGCTCTTGCACATAAAACACATCTTCAAAATCTAATTTACTGGTTTTGATAGTACCTTTACCAGCAATCTTTCCACCAATTCCTCCTCCAAAGGTAACATATCCACCATCAATTGATTGAAAGTTGGAAAGATAAGACATGTTGCCTGTCATGTGCCTTGAACACCCACTATCTGAATATCCTTGATCTTCATGATCTGTTGGTGAATGTCCCTGCACAAAATAAAAGAATTAGTTTTCTTTGGGGATCCAAGCCAACACTGACTTGGATCTGCCTCTTGCATCAATGAAATGTAATCTCTTGAGGACTGTTGATGCAACATTGGATTTAAGAATCCAACATGCTGAGGCCTTAACAGCATTTGCCCTGTTACCCTTAGCAGCAGTATGCTTAGCAGAAGAAACTACTAGCTTTGTAGTTGTACCCTTTGGTCTCCAACCTTGTTTTTGGACCACTGCTTTTGTTTGAATGGGCCTTTGAACAATATTAGATGCATGTTTGAAAGTTGTTTTTGCACCCTTAATTGTTGATTTTGGGTAAACAGTCATATATGGTTTTTCAGCAGAAACCATTTTCCTTTCAGCAGGAACAGTTTTTGCTTTATCAGCAGGAACTGCTTTTGTAACTGTTTTGGGTTTTGATCTTTTAGAATTAGAGTGAAAATGAGATTTAGGTGTTTGCCTTTTGTAGTTCACTCTATTACTTTCATACCCAGATACCTATTGGTTATAGATAGCTGCAAGATGGTCAAAACTACCACAAATGAAACAAGCTTTATTGTGAAAAGCAAAGTCATCACCTAGTTGGTAAGACTTGAGGTTATTCCAATTTCTTTGGTTACCTCTGGGCTTGTTTGTGGTTCTATATTGTTCACAATATCTAACTGGTTGCCTAACATATTTTTCATTGGTCTTAGGCCTATCAGTATTGTGTTTGACTATCTTAGGAACTCTTGTTCTTGCTTTCTTAACCACTTCAGGTTTAGACATAACCTGTTTATTTACAAAGGACACCTTGTCCTGAAAAAGTAATGTTTTACTTGAACATTTACTTTCTTTCTTAGACTCATCAGCTACTATGTTAGAGTTTGGTTGAACTCCATATTGTAACTCAGGTAGCTGAAATTCAGGTAATCCTGAATGCTCTAGGTCTATCCCTGGGGGTTTTGGGATACCTCTATAAGGAGGTGGGGTTGTATTATATCCTAATCCTGACTTAACTTTATTATTCACTTGACTGTCTATTATTTTGTTTACATTTTTAGAAGCATGTTCAAGCTTCTCAACAGTCAATTGAATGTTTTCTTTTTCAGTCTTAACCCTATCCAATGCTTCTTTTAAAGCCTCAATTATTTGATCTTTAAATTGATTGTCATTTTCAAGTAAAGTTTTAGCATCAGTAAAGGTAAGTTCATTCTTTTTATAGTATAGGATTTGCCTCTCTATAGATTCTAAACCACATTTATAAAGATCTTGATCAGTTTTGGCTAGCTGAACCTTTTGGTCATCATACTGTTTAATTAAGATTTTTAAGTCTTTCAGAGCAGTACAAGTATTTGAACAAGATTTATGATCATGTACCTCAGTTGCAGTAAATGCCATAAGAGCCATCTGTGAAGAACCCTTTTCTTCATCATCCATGAAGCTCCAATCAAAACCTAACCCATCAATAGCTACCATAGCTTTTGGTTCAGAAATCTCCCTTGTATTGGATTTGCTTCCAATATCTCTATTTCTGCTATCTTGTTGTCTTGGTCTTCTACACTCTCTTGAGAAGTGTCCCATCTTGTGACAGTTGTAGCATTCTATCTTTGACTTGTCATAACCAGCAGGATCATTGCTACTGATTGTGATCTTCTTCCCCGTCCTTTGATAGAATTTCTTAGCTCTCATGCTAAGAAGAGAAATTTGCCATTTTAGATCCATTTCCTCCAGATCATCATCATTGATCTCTTGGAGGTCTTCATGAGTTAACATGGATCCATTATGCTTGCTTGTGAAAAAAGCACAACATGTTTTCTCATCCAAAATTCCAAAAGTACTGCTTGATGAACTTGCAGCACTTACACCATCATGAACTTTCTCATTAGTAACTGGAACTAAATTACTAGGAGATGACATAAATGCCATGTTCCCGGTGCTTGAGTTAGAACCTCCAGTTTTCTTCAAATCTTGCTCAACAATTTTAAAATTGCTATACAGATCCATAAGATCCATAGTGTCAATGTCTGACTTGTTCTTCCAGACAACAACATGCATAGCCCACTCTTCAGGTAAGCTTCTCAGAAATTTTGAGTTTAAATCTTCTTGAGGTATTTCAACTCCAAGAATAGCAAGTTGACTCACAATATTCTGTAGCCTGTTGAACATATGGTCTAAAGATTCATGGTTGGTTGATGTGAAATTTTCAAACTGTTGCTTAAGAAGAGTTTTCTGGGTCTTCTTGGTGGCTTCATTCCCACCATACCTTGCAATAATGGCCTCAAATAATGATTTTGCATCTTTGAATTTACTGAAGTTTATAAGTTGATCATTTGGAATGGTCATCATCAGCATGCTTCTGGCCTTTAGATCATTCTTCTTCTTAATTCTATCTTCTGCAGTTTGTGGCTTGGTTTGCAGCTTTGCAACTTCCTTACCATCAACTGTTGATGTAGTGGTTGTAGACTTGAAAGAATCTCCATCTTCAATAATTTCCCAAAGTGTATAATCTTGCACTTGAAAATATTGTTCTATTCTTAACCTCCACATCTCAAACTCATTCTGTTTGAGCATTGGTAATTTTGCAGCAACATTTGTTTGAATAGACTCAACATCCATTTCTAGCTTCTTCTTCTAAAACAAAAATATCAACCTGACGCTCTGATACCACTTGTTGAGGGTCGATTACACGGTAAGGTGGTTAAGCCTTCGTTCTTTGTGTATAAGATATGTTTGTGTGAATATGATAAAGTATGCGGAATCTACTTAACCATACTTTAGAAGATTTATGTTTTGAATATGGAAATGGAATAGTTAACACCAAATGATTCAATATTATTCAAAATAATACGAGTGATCTTTACTATCACTAGGGTTACAAGACCTTGAATCTTATGTGACTTATGATTGTTCTTTGTTTTGTCAGTGTATATTTTTTCACATGCACATTCTAGATTGATATATTTATACACATCTAAGATTTTCCTTTTATAGTCCAAGGAAAGATCTTTTACAAACTTCATGACTCAACAAATAACTAGCTTATGACTAATCACTTGTTCTAGCTTATATGATGACTTATCATGTTAGTCATTAAGATACAACATGTATCTAGAATTACAACTCACTTGGAGTGTTCAATTTGATGACTACAACAAATATATTTTCTTGTATATGAATCAGTAGAATAAGTCGTACTTATCCACACAGCTGTTTGTATGAGTCAAAGCTGCAAAGTCATAGCAGCATAGTCATAGTAGCAGCAGAATCACCTTCAGTGGAAACGGTCTTCAGCAGAATCCATCAGTGGAAACTCGCTTTGTGCTTTATCAGCAGAAACATACTTGTCGTATTTCCTTTAAACCTTTATGCTGAATCTTCAGATTCTTTTGTTTATTTAATTCCTAACAAAACTCATTTCCACTGCAAGAACAAATATTACCACTGCTTACTTGATAACTGTTAGAGAAACGCGCTTAGATAAACATAGAAAAGATTTTGTGTATATCTTATTCTATTAGCATTATACTTATCTTGTAAAAGAGGACTCCTTGATGTATAAAAGGAGATCCTAGGTTATAGTTAGAATATATCTTTCTAATACGTTTTTCCTAGAGCTTCAAGGTGTAACCCTAGTGATATCATAGATCACTCGTATTATTATCATTAATAATATTGGAGCTATTTGTTTGTTACATACATTGTTCTTTCATACATACAACTGTTTCATTTACAATCAATCTTCTAAGTATCATTAAGTAGATTCCGCATACTTAGTGGTATCACTCAAAGTATCAATATTAACACAAGTTCAAGGTGTTCACGATCCAACAAGTGGTATCAAAGCCAGGTTTTGATATTTTGATTTAGAAGACCCTATGGCAGACTCAAAAGATACAATGGAGACAGAAACAAGCCAATCAAACATTGCTGCAAAGCTTCCTAAGCTTAAGATAAATGACTTTGAGATGTGGAGGCTTATGATAGAACAATTCTTTATGGTTCAAGACTACACATTATGGGAGATTATAATGTGTGGAAATTCATTCAAACCTGGTACAACTGTAGAGCAGGTTGGTGACAAGACAGTAACAAAAGTTAACACTGGTCCTGTCACTAATGAAGAAAGAAGTCAGCTAAAGAATGATTTGAAGGCTAGAGGTTTATTATTGATGGCTCTACCCAGAGAACAAGTTCTGGCTTTTAGCAAATACAAGTCTGCAAAGACTCTTTTTGATGAGATTTGTGATGTGTTTGGTGGAAATGATTCTACCAAGAAGACTCAAAAGACTTTACTGAAGCAGACTTATGAAAACTTTGGTTCAACAAGTAATGAATCTCTTGATAGCATATTCACAAGGCTACAAAAGATTGTTACTCAACTCACTGCTTTTGGGATTGAGGTGGAAAAGGAAGATCTCAATCTTAAATTCCTAAGAAGCCTACCTTCTGAGTTTGACACCAATGTTGCTGTTTGGGAAGATAAGTCAGATCTAGAGACCATGAAGCTTAATGATGTGTACAATAACTTCAAAGTTATTGAACAAAGATTAAAGAAAGCTGGCAAATTAAGAACAAGTTCTGCAAGTGTAGCACTCATATCATCATCAAGTAATGATAGTTCAGATGAAGAAAGTGATAGTGATGATGACAGTGGTAACATGATTGTTTCCACTGGTAATGGAAGTGTTTCCACTAGGAGCTCAAAGAAACAGGTTGCAGGACTAAGTGATGCTACTTTCTATGCCTTTATATCAAGCCATGTGGGTGGTTCAATTCTCAATCATGAGGATTTGGATCAAATTGATGAAGATGATATGGAGGAGATGGATATTAAATGGCAGGTGGCATTACTAAGCTTAAGATCAAAGAAGTTCTGGAAGAAGACAGGGAGAAATATACATATAAGTGGTGATGAGACTGTAGGTTTTGACAAAAAGAAGGTGGAGTGCTATAATTGTCACAAGAAGGGGCACTTTGCAAGAGAATGTAGAAAACCAAGGAAATCTGACAACAAGTCAACTTGGTACAAGAAGGATAAGAACAAAGAACCTACAACAGAAGAGCCAAAGGTGCTATTGGCTATTGATGGAGTGAGCTTTGATTGGAGCTTTATGACTCAGGATGGAGAAGATAATTCAGAATCTGCAATGCTAGCTACTGAGCATGCACTCATGGCTTTCTCTGACACTGAGGTACATACTGATAATGCTTGTTCTAAAAACTGTAAGGCCTTAAAAGAGTTAGAGATCTCTAAAACACAATATGATGCACTGATGCTAGATTTACATCATACTAATTATAATTTAGCAAATCATAAAAGAGGTCTAGGTGTTTTAGAAAAACAGATAGAGCATTATAGGGCAAATGAATCTAAGTTCAGTGATGACATTGCTGTTTTAAAAAGAGACTTAGATTTTTATGTTGAAGTGAATAAAGCTCTTAGGGAAGAGATTGAAAAAGTTAAGAAGGCTAGTGAGAACACTCAGATAACTAATCAAACACTAGACCATCAATCTAAGAGCATTAGCAAAATTTGGGAAGCCCAAGTTGTGAGCAAAGCTAAATCAGGTCTTGGATACAAATCTGTTCCACCACCTCTAAGAGGTGTTCCAGCACCTCCTGGCATTGACCTAGCTCACACAGGTTTAGAAGAGTTTCAGGATCTACCTATGACCTATGGACCAAAATTTGTTAAACCAGTTGAAACTGAAAAGGTCCAGGTTGAGGTTGAGACTTTTGATAGTGCTAGTGACTCATCTCTTAAAGATGAATGTTTAAATGTTGAGTCTAAATCTAGTGTTCCTGAAAATGTTAAAGTAGAGGAAAGAAAAAGTATTCCTGAAGTTGTCAAAGATAAGCCTAGGACACAAACAAATCACACTAGGCCTACCACTAGATATGCAGAGATGTACAGGAATAGGTCTAAGTCTCCTAGAGGGAACATGAAAAGTTGGAATCATGTTAAAACTAGGCAGTTTGGTAGTGATTTTGTGTTCAACAATAAGGCCTGTCATATTTGTGGTAGCTTTGATCACCTTTCCTATACTTGTAACTACCACATGGGAAGAAGGGAAGTATTTGTGAATACAAGGGTGAATGGACATAATTCTAATAAAGCAACTCACCCAAACCCCCTAAGCAAGATGGTTCCCAGGTCTGTTTTACTTACCACTGGCATCAAACCAATTTCCACTGCTAGACCAGCAGTTACCACTGCCAGTAGTAAAAACAGAGTTTATCCTAAGTCCCCTGTCACTTCTTTTGTTAA
Organism: Artemisia argyi; assembly: GCA_030686995.1. Lineage (NCBI taxonomy): Eukaryota > Viridiplantae > Streptophyta > Magnoliopsida > Asterales > Asteraceae > Artemisia > Artemisia argyi. The sequence continues at coordinate 147,248,083 of CM060697.1, forward strand.
ATCTTATCAAACAAGGAAAAAGACTTATTTTGAAAAGAATGATCACAAGAATCACATGTGGAGACCCAAATTTACTAATCCAGCAGTTTCCACTACTAGGCCTACAGTTACCACTGCAAGACCAAATGTTTCCACTGGTGTCTATGTGAATAAGAAAAGGGTAAACATGGGTAATGCTGTTAAGGCCTCAGCTCGTTGGGAATGGAAACCAAAAGGAACAACAACCTCAAACAATCCCAATGGTGTATCAATGACCTTCGATAGATATAATTATATTGATACACGAGGCAGATCCAAGTCATTTGTGGCTTGGGTCCCCAAAAGGTACTAATTGTTTTATGTTGAGTGCAGGGACAGTCAAAGACTACTAATGGTTATGAATGACTTGATAATACTTTCTGAGTTTTACAGTGAATCACTAATATGTTTGCAAGTTGTTTGGTATATGTCTGTTCTGCAAATGTTAAGAGATTGCAAGTAATGTGTTTAAGTCACCAAGAGGTGTAGCCAAGGGAATGTGGTCACATAAGCTGAACATAGTTTCTACTGCAAAGATAATAATGCTGAAGGTCTTACAATATTGATTTATTTAAGAAGATCTTTTCATTCATTCAAAGACACAAGTTACAGCTTACATTCAAAGTTCCAACTGAATTACAAAGACCATTCCTAAAACATTTGGCTAATTCAGAACTACTAGCTTCTATCAATTATTGCATAATACTTGAGGCTAGGACAAGTACAATGAAGAAGCTGAAGATGAAAAAGGAAAAAGAAGAGAAGGAAGACTGTGAAGATGCTCAAGTAACAAAGTCAAGAAAATACTCAAGAACTTTGTTCCTTGGCAACATTCCTCAATCATTTACTTCTGCTTCTCCTTTCCCTTACATATGATCTGAGCCTTCTTGCTCTGTCCAATATGTTCTTGTTGCAGAAGACCAGGTTCTGGAGCAGGAAAATCCAACACCAAATTTGATGATGTTGGGAGAGATGGATCTCTTTTACTTGATCTTGGTTGGGATCTCTCTGGTGTGGAAGGAGGAAGAAAGGTTGGATCTTCATTCTCTTCTTCTGAAGATTCTTCATCAGAGGTCCAGATGAAAGGAGAGACAAGCTCTCTCTCAGCAGGATTAGGATCATGGCTTGATTTACCCTTTATGTGTGCATTCCATTGTTTTTCTTGCACATCCCATCGTTTCTCCATCTCTCTCTTATAGTCAGAATCTTCAAGTCCCCATGGATATGGTGGTACATCTTCTTCTGATGTTGGAAAAGAAGAGTGTTGATCAGAGGTTTCAGGGTTTGATGACATGGTTTTGGAAGAAAATTGGGTTGATTGGGATATTAGGGTTTGAAAGATTATTGATGACTGAGATGTGGTGTTTGGAGGTGATTAAATAAGCCAAGGTTAGGTGTTATGCTAATTAATGAAGATTATTTACTTTCATCTGTTTTGGTTGGTTTGAGAAGTAACTGTGGTTTGACTTTTGAGAAGATATTTTTGTAAATAGTAACTTGGTTAAAAGTTACTTGGGTTAACTAATATTGGTTCAGTTTGGTCCTTAAGGTGTTTAATGTGAATGGAGTTATAAGATGTGTAACTTAAGACACATAACAAATGGTTATTGATTCACCATGTCTAATCCACATAAGAATCAACTAGTCCTGAGCAAATGGCTACAGGTAAAGACACATCAAATCCGTTTATGGTTGATAATTTACCAAAAACTAGGTTATCAACTCACCATACATCTTTGTGATCAAGAGTTGGCTAGTCCGTAGCAAACGGCTCATGGTAAAGACATATCAAATCCGTTGATAGCTGATAGTTTGCTAAAAACTATGATAAGAGCAGCAAATTTTACATATTTTTCTTACCACTGCTCTTTGAAAATTCTGTTGATTTTTACCACTGCAGGTTCACAGTTACCACTGACAGTGTAAAATTTTTCCTTAATATGTGTAGATGCAGGACATGACAATATCATTCAGAGCTCTACCATGGCAACACTTCATGTGTCTGATTCTAAGGGATTGGATACAGGTAGTGAAATCCCTAGCCAAATTAAAACATATGGGTGGTTCAGAAGTACTATCTAGTTTAACTAGGTAAGAAATTGAATCTTTGTCTAATGATGCACCTCTCTCAGAAGGTAATACATCTGGAAGTGCTGAAGGCAGTTTGTTACAAAAGGATTTGATGGAACTGTGTACCAAATTCTCATAACAGGTGGATATTAAAGAAATTGATGGAAGTTCTTCTGAATTTTCTCTGATTGTGCTGATTTTGGTGGAGATTCTCCCAAACAGGGGAGGAGAAAAATGATGATCAGATTCAGGGGAGGATTGCTCTCAGCATGTCAAAGTTAAGAGTTTATGCAGATAATGAAAAGATTAGAACTTTGATTCAGAAGATTCAAGATCAATATGCAAGAGCTGATAAAGTGTTGAGAAAAACAAGATAAGTGTTTGGAAGAATTCCCATATCCTCAGGTTTATTGTATACTTGAAGAAACTTGTTGATTTACATATAAATCATAAGTTTAGGGGAGGATTGTTGGGAATTATACTACCAGTTATCACGGCTAGTGAAGATGTTACAACTGCAGAAGATTGTACTTGCAGTGGAAACTCATTTCCACTGCAAGAACAAATATTACCACTGCTTACTTGATAACTGTTAGAGAAACGCGCTTAGATAAACATAGAAAAGATTTTGTGTATATCTTATTCTATTAGCATTATACTTATCTTGTAAAAGAGGACTCCTTGATGTATAAAAGGAGATCCTAGGTTATAGTTAGAATATATCTTTCTAATACGTTTTTCCTAGAGCTTCAAGGTGTAACCCTAGTGATATCATAGATCACTCGTATTATTATCATTAATAATATTGGAGCTATTTGTTTGTTACATACATTGTTCTTTCATACATACAACTGTTTCATTTACAATCAATCTTCTAAGTATCATTAAGTAGATTCCGCATACTTAGTGGTATCACTCAAAGTATCAATATTAACACAAGTTCAAGGTGTTCACGATCCAACAACTTTGGTTGTACATCTACACCTGTCTGCATGTTCTACTATTTTTCCCTGCTTAATTATGTACTCTGCACTTGTCTGCATTTGTCTGAATCTACACATGATTATGCATGTTCTACTCTCGTTCATCTCCATACGTGTGTTGCTCTGCTGTTATTTTGGTTTTGCAATGACTTTGGCCTATCTACTTCAGATGTAACTGTTGTCTCCTTGTTACAATTTGGATTGCATCGGATCGTGACTCCGTCTAGTACCGATTTTGTACATCGGGACACTTCATTTTTTGTTTGTTTTCAAGTTTTAGCTTATTTTCTATTTGAAAAACTCTTAATGTTTATTGCTGCAGCATTACGAGTTTGAAAGGGCATGTTAGATAATAAAGGCCAATTGGTTTGACCCGTTGGTTTAGGTCCATTTAGCATATAGGATTTAGGAGACTCACTCATTACTAATTGAGTTAGGTGTCATTGGCCGTAAAGCCAACACAAGTGCTAAAGAGTTTGCTGGTTAATTTTCATTCGGAACAAATTGATAAAAGTCCACCTTATATAATGAAATTATTATTATTATTATTATTATTATTATTATTATTATTATTATTATTATTATTATTATTATTATTTATTTATTTTTTTTTTAATTTTTTTAAATCATTGATAGCAACCTAATTTTATAAGTTTACTTAGAGGAAAATGATGTCTAATATTAACAAAGTTTGATGACTATTCCAACTAAGTCATTCAAACTTTAAATTAATCACAAAAATCATCAAAGTTTCAATATTGTTTAATTATTGTGTAATTGTTAAAAAAAAAAAAAAAAAAAAACAAAAAAAAAAAAAAAAAAAAAAAAAAAAAACTATCTTTAAGGGTGCGTTTGTTTGAGCCTTTTTGGATTCAAATAATCCTATCATAGAAATATTATTTGTTTGGTGTGTAGTAATGGGTTTAAAAAAGTAGTTGACACCCCTTGCAGTGGGTATTCGCAAAATCAGCCTAACCATGTATCCTTTCTGACTAATGTATATAATTTTGTTTTGGAAGGTGTCAAGCATGTGAATTTCTTAGGGCCCGTTTGGTTTGATGGTTGCAGCCCAAAAGATTGGTTTTTGAGTCAAATCCGTTGTTTGGTTTATATGTACACAAATCCAAACAGTGATGAAAGCAAAATATACGGGCATATAAAAAAACCCACTATAAAGGTAGGATTACTCTCTCTCTCCTGACACACTACCCCACTTGTCAACTATCTCTACAATTTTATTAATTTTAAATAGTTTTTTTTGTACTATTGGTGTTCAACATATATCATTTTTTTAATTTTAAAAAATAAAATAATGTGTAACTTTATAAACAATAATATTTTTATATAATTTATTATATAATTTCTCTCTCTTACATCAAATCAAAATCCAAATCATAATCCTAATCATAATCTCAATCCTAATCCTAATCCTAAACCCATCTACAAACCAAACGAGCCCTTAACTGTTTTCATAATAATAATATTATTTAACTCAATTAAATAATAATTTTATATTTTTAATATATTTTGTTTTTCTCTCTCCTCATTTAATTCAAACATATAATTAAATCTCATTTTTTTTCAAACTTTTCTCAAATCCAAATCAAATTTCAATCCCATTTACAAACCAAACGAGCCATAAGATATTTAAATGTGAATTGTTTGGTTGTACGGTAACAATAAATACCCACTTACTCAATTTCACTAACCCTAAGGAGGGTGGCAGTCATGCTTCCGAAATCATCCATACCTCCCAAATTCACCAATAATATCAATTCACCTCATTCCACCTCGTTCATACTTTTTTCATACATTTCAATCCTTTTTTAGTGGCAACCATGCATTTTTCATACCTCCCAACTAATTTTATTTTTTTATTTTTTATTTTCATAAATTAAATTAAACAATTTAATAAAAACATAAATATTTTATTAATAATTAAAATAACATTACATAATACTTGGAAAAAAAATACATAATTATATCTAAAAATCGGTAGGCCATCCATATTTCTCCGCGTACGCACGTTTTTTGGCAATAGCGAATTCTCGCATAAACGTATTGGTTATGTGTTCGTGCGGCTTGTTATAGAATTTCATTGCCCGAATCATAGCCTTTTCGTTAGCATTTTCGATTTGTGTCGTCAACAATTGTTTGGAAAATTGATCCTTTGCACGTTTTTCTGCCATCGCCTCATCCAACGCTAGTGCTTTCTTTGCCGTATAGTTCCCAATAAACTCAGCAGCACTATTCTTTATCGACAACTCGCTAGCGGTCTTTTTCCCTTTTCTTTTTGATACAGGAGTTGTGTCGTCATTTAGATCCGGAATAACAGGATCAACATTGTCATTGCTTCCGGACTCATAGTAGCTAGATTCCGACGACTTTCTTCGTTTGTCGGAATGAGATGTCGAAGATAATTTTTCAAAACATGGTTGTTCCAACCATTTCGGTTCTCCCTTAACAACCTTCCACGCTTCAATATGATTAAAAGAAGTGCCCTTATTTCTCTTATCATAATCGGACATGGCATTTTGCAGGACGTTGAAATCGTCACACCCACTCTCACGAATGCGATTCTACAATTAAATTTACACAAGTATATAAATTAACACAAGTATATAAATTTACACAAGTATATAGTTTAAAAATTACTTGTTGGATGTATAGCCCGTTAAAGACACCCATTGCGTGATTCATATTTTTCCACTTTGTGTTCAAGCTATGATGAGTTCGCTTAATATCTTTAATGGTGACCTTGAAATGCTCCATAATTCTTTCCCAAAACTTATCTCTACCTTTTTCATTCCCGACTTTTCTACATGTCGAGATATGAATCCATGCTTTAGCCAAAGCAACATCTTCGATCGACGTCCAAGTCTTTTTATCCGCTTTAGTTTTCCCTTTACCGACTTGAACATCTTCATCTAAACAAAATTATAACGTATAAAAAAAATAACAAGAAAAATTATAACGTATATAAAAAAATTATAACGTATAAAAAAAATAACGTATAAAAAAATATAACAAGAAAAATTATAACGTATAAAAATAAAATATATACCAATTTGAGTTTGTTGTTGCATTTCGGGAACAATCTCAACATCATCATCGTCTTCACCATATATAGGTAGTTCGCGTTCCACACTTGGTTCACGACGCGAAGGACCTTCACGGTAGTCACCAAACGGGTTGAAGTCACTCGTCATTGATATGTTATATTCGCTTGGATTCATCGGTGGTGGAGGTTGGGGATAGTTAACGATTGAGGGTATTGTTGATGCATCGGTGGTGGAGGTTAGGGATAATAGCCCGATTGAGGGTATTGTGGATTCATCGGTGGTGGAGCTTGCGGACGAACACGAGGACGATAGCCACGTCCACGACCTTTTTGTGATGAAGCACCTCTTGATTTGCCTACATCCATGATAAAAATGTATGTGTTTAAAAATGTTTGTGTTTATAAATGTATGTGTTTGAAAGTATGAAAATGAAAATGGAAGTGTTTAATATATATAGGGATTTTTTTTTCTTGTGCTCCCAACGTTCCAAAATAACTCCCCAACGGCTACTTTTGAATTTCGAAATCTCCAAACCGCGGAAGCAAATATTGTCGTTGTCACTATGCCGCTGGCCATACCGCCGAGGTGGCGGCGATGTTCACCGGCGGTATGGCCATGCCGATGGGTGATACCGCTGCTACTGCCACCGTTCTAACCAATTTAATATACAACCAACTTATGCAAAGGTGAAAAGATATACTAGTATATGCCGATGAGTGAGATCATATTCAGCCGCCGCCTCCTCCTTCGGCCACCGGCTATATGCCGGTGGTCCGGATAACTCAGCCGCTGCCTCCTCCTCCCTCTCCTTTCCTCTTTATGGCTTGCGATCTATTTATCTCTCTTTCCCTCTCCTTTCCTCTCGTTCCCCTCTCTTTGGCTTTCTACGGTTTTACTTTCAAGGCCACCGCCCCTACAACGAGTAAACTTTGGCGACTACCCTTCTTAGTAAAATTGTTCTGGATGTTGAAGCGTGGAAGCGAGAAGCTAGAGAAAATGATAGAGTTGTTAGATGATTCAGGTTTTCTTATTTGTATGAATAATTTCTGGGTAGATCTATTTCTGGATCTACTTTCTATGTAATCTCCGTTATCATCAATGAAATTATTATTATGTTTAAAAAAAATATATAACCAAATTTGAAAAATGTTTCGTTTTAGTCACTCAAACATAAAAATTACATAATAATTGAACACTTTTGAAACTTTGAATGACTAAAATGGAACATTTTTGAAACTTAATTATTATTTTATGATAAAAAATTAATAATAAATAAAAAAAATAAAAATTACGGTGACTAAATTGGAACAAAACCTGAACGTTGATTAATTTTCACCCTATAAGTATATTAGCAAATATGGCTTTTCTCATGGTTGCTATTAGACTGCTAAAATTGAATTTTTATTATTATTATTATTTTTTTTTAATGTTAATCATAAACTCCAAACTCCTTTGAATGGTGTTGCTGTAGGCTGTCTCAACTATTTGGTGTATGTCTTGTTTGGCTTAACTTGTTATGTTTCGATGTAACTTGTTATGTTGTATCTTCCTCCATTTGTGAGGTTTGTAACGAAATGGATCCTTTGTTCAAAAAAAAAAAAAAAAAAAAAACTCCAAACTCCTAAGTATGTTGTGTTGTTATCATAAGTATATGCAGTAAATGTAAACATATCAAGATTCAAGGACTAGAAGTGTAATTGACTGATAGATATCAAACCGTTGTTTTTCAAATGAATGGTTCCTTTAACCTTATTTTTCGATCACTAACAATCTGCATCAGCCGTGAAACAATTTTTACAATCCCAAATTTACGGTGAAAATATAGAATCCATACCAGCCCAATAGGTCGAAAGACACGTAATAATAATTTGCTTTGTATTTTTCAGAAGTTCTTTTTTATCATAGTAAGAATTTGTTGAATTATTATTATATAATTAATGGCTTCGGTTAAGGGAAATGAGAGTAATTTGGCGGGAAGAAAACCTACGGGAAAACTTGGTGGAATGTCTGATGTCCTCGCCATTGCGACGGATCTCGGTTATTCTAGGTTTAGGCCTCCTCCGTCTCAGGTACGTTTTTTTTGTATATATGTGAATTATATTATGATGATCACGAGATTTGAATTATTTGCTAGCTTTAGGGTTCATGCATTTGTTATATGAAATTACTTTAAATTGGACACTGCTGATTTCACGTGATAAAAATAATGAAAAGGTCTATTTGGAACCTAGGTAATGCAATTTGGGCCGCAAGCGGTTCTTCATTATGTTTAAACAATAAAAAGTCGGTAATGGAGCTACTTTAATGATTAGATCAACATAATGAAAGCGAGAACGTACAGTGGAAAATGATGGAGATGAATATGTATGGTACATGTATTGGTTAAATTAGTATGCATGTTCATCTTATGATATTGCATACGAGGTGATAAAACCTGATTGTGGTTGTGTGTGATCCCAAAGGCAATATAATTTGAACTAGTGATTCCAACTACTTAAATTTGTTTCTTCAAAGATTCATAATTACATTTTATAAAGAATGTGATGTGCTACTGAATGATCTAAAGTGTCTGATTCAGCCAAATCAATTGCAATCATCTAAGTGTTTTCAATGTAAATGTGAATTATGTTTGAGTCCTTAAGATTTGATTTTGTCAATATTGGTCTTATATCCAGAAATTGAAATAGCTAAAGTTTGCATTATGCCTTTTACAAGATTTGGTTTGTTAATCAGGACGACTTGAATAGTGGCTATGACTTGATAAGATTACTCCGGGACCTTACCACAGTACAAAGAAAAGTTGCAGAATTGCATGTGGAACTTCAAGGTCGTAAGGTGAAGTAGTCACACTTCTTATTCAGCACTCGTTTTGCATTTCATTGTCATTGGATCGTAAATTCATAGTATATATTTTTTGGGCCATTTGTTTGTAGTTTAAAAAAGGTTAGTTGATGCTTGAAAAGCTATATCAAGATCTCACTAAAATGCCTTCATCTAGACTTTTCCATCATGAAGTCTTACAGTTATCATGAATGTTAAAAAAGAAAAGGCACTTTTTTTGTTCTTTATGGATTTCTCAGGAAGATATGAAGGTCTCTCACTTGACACATGTAAGTGAAATGGAAAAGAAGATAGAAACGTTAGCAAGGATCACAACTATACTGAAAGGTTTTATCCAGAATAAGGTAATATGGTTTATTCACAGAAACATGTGTTTTTGCTGTATCTGTGATTCTTTTAGCAAACAGGTCTGGCTAATAGTTAGTATTAGCTTCCTTTTGTTTCTATGGCTAAAAGAAGAAAATAATACTGAATTGAATTCTGCAACATGCAAATAGTCAAATGCTATGAACAAAAATGAGCTATATGGTTGGTATGTTTGACACCTCTTGCTGTATGCAAAACTGAACTGTTGTAACTTTTTAAAGTTTATAGAGGAATTCTGTGTTAAGTTAGATGGATCAAGGAATAAGATTCCACCTTTCATACTAGAGTTAACTTTTTTGACCCATTTACCTGAAAATGGTCCGATTTTGGGTCAGATTTTGTCTCTAAAGTATCAAATAGGCTATGCTAAAAGATACAGAAGGAAAGGGGCCAATGGGCTGAATTGGTTAAACAGGTTGAAAATTATTCTAGGTGAATCAAAATGTATCAAATTGATTATCTAAGACTTTCTAGAGGACAAAAATTGTAGCATTTTGCACGAGATAAAGTATGCTGCGTATACTCCTATTGTCTTTTCACAATATCAGAAACAGTCACACCGATTAATAAAGACTGAAATTATTTTGTAAGTGCTTTAATGTATTTCTTATTGATTTTGACTTGCAGGATCGTGTTATAGCTCGTCTTCAACAACCATTTCCATTGGAATACATTCCTGTAGAAGCAGAATATCAGGTTTGCTGTCATTTCTTTAATCTGATAAACCTAAACGTCTGAAAAAATGGTAGGCAACTATACATTCTCCAAACATATTGCAAAATGAAAAAAGAAATATATGTCCTATACTCGTTATTTCAGTCTATATGCTTGATATCGCTTGTTTAGTAGATAATCGTGTTTTATTTCATTTTCGGGATTTTTTCTTTGGATTAACAGAAAGATTTCTCGGAACTATTATCAAGTGCTGCAAGCGATTATGGCACTCTTGCAGCTTCCGTTTCTGATATCCATTGGACTCACAACTTTAGGGAACCACCTTCTGTATGGAGGGTATGTTTATGTATCTGATATACCAACTTTTTTTCTTATTTGTTTTTATGACGCGCTTCATCTCATATACTTAAACTCTATTTCTAAGATGAAAATGATGGTTTATGTTCCGAGCAGGACATGCTTCGACCAATCCATGTGGCATTAGTGTCATGTAGTAGGTACTTTGAAGCAATTTCAGCAATGAGAGAATCCTTCACAACTCTTCAGAACTTGAGGGTGGTCCCTACCAATTCACTTAACAAATATCATTCTCAGCTACCATCGCCAACAGGTTCTGATTGCGTGACACCACATTCATCTGGAAATGTTAGTCTGAGAGTTCAGGAAGGTGAGAACCAAGAAGGGGAAGATGAAACTGATATTGATGTAGATGATACAAATGATAGAAGATTGTCGTGGCATTCGGATATGGATAACGGTTTATAGGTAGCTACAAACTGTTACGAGTAAACAGTCATGAAGTTAGTAGTAGTTTTTTTAATTCATCTTTATGGCAAATAATGTACAATCATCTCTTACTGGTCTTGAAGTGCTCTTGGTTACAAGTGTGTCATTTACTTGATTTTCTTTTTTGGCATTCATGTATTATTGACGTGATTATTAATATTAGAATCAAATCGTAACATGCACTGAAATTGGTTGTCGTTGCCAAACTAAAAGTGTCGTTGCTGAGTTTTGGATGTGCTTATGTTGAAGATTTAGCTAGTCTCGCTTTTTTTTTTTTTTTTTTTTTTTTTTGAACTGCTGATTTCATTAAAGCTAGCAAGACACTAAAAAAAGATTACAGTTAGGTTGTACATTCAAGTTTTGGATCAATTAACCAATCAAGCCACTTTGGGCATGATGGTTTGCCCCTATGAAAGATCCAAGAATGTCTTTACGAGTTGGTTTTGCATCAAACCAAATTTGATATATTTCCGATAATCCATGTTGTTGTTTGAATAACCACATCGAACTTTATCTTTACCTTGGCGTTTAGATCAGTATAATCTGCCCACATATGATTAATGCGGAATGTCTATCGGGCAGCTAGCTAGTAAATCCCCAGCAGGAAGAAACTGATTTCTACAAGTAGCGACTGAACAGTCAATGAAGAGATGTTGAGAGGTCTCAATATCATCATAACAAATGGGACACTGGGCATCTTCATCTTCATTTATTCCTGTTGCTGCAATGAAATTCACTGTACTTCTACAAATCCACTTATTGCATGATTGCGTGGATTTGCATTCTTGTCTTTCCTATTGTGTGTATTAAATGAACAATGTCACGCAAGCATTGTCTTTCCTATTCTAAATTCAAACCTATATCCGACCCAAGTCTTTTGAATCCAATCCAACCCAACCAACCAATCTCCTAAAGAGGGTACTCTTACAGCACACGGTTTCGGGTGCTGTAGGCTCAAAGTTGTCCTATAACACCGGTGTTTCAGGGTCCAAAGCCATGGTACGTGATGACGCTGAGAATTAGTACTTATATATTTTGGTGGTTTTATAGTAGAAAAATGTGGGTCTGGGTCTTTTATAACGCCACTGATCGATGTTACGAAGGAGGGTAAATTTGGTTCAATGTTACAGATCAATCTATTAGGGTATTTACGACGTGACGGTACATAACATACACTCTTACCTTTAAAAACAAAACTGAAGTTTGTTCTCACAAAATCAGTTGTAAGAATTTATTTTTTCAATTCTAAACCACGTGTCATCTATGTCATTCCAGTTATTCCATTTCAGTTTGTTACAAAAAACTCACAAAGTGTGAGAGAGAGAAATTAAAAAGCGTAACAAACTATCTTTATCGAGTCATCCATGCATATTCATTAAAAAAAAACATCATGCATTGCATCTGCTTCGACAATCATCTTCAATACGACGCGTGATGCTGATGTCCTATTAATCCTTCTCTTCGTTATCATGATTATAATTGATGCTGTATACTTCATCGATCATGTGAAATGTCGTTCTTCCATTAAACAATTTCCTTCAGGTCAGAAAATATTTGCATTAGTTTAATAAAAATATGGGCATTTATGCATTGGTATGGTACCAGTTTGTTAGATTATTTGGGATAAAAATGAATAAATTGGGTTTGTTTATTTGTGCATGCAGGGGGTTAAAGAGTGGTTTACATGGGGAGATCGTGCAACAAAGTTAGGCACTTTTTTCCTTTGAACGGTTTTCAGATTGGGTACGATCAACGTCATTTTTTAATATGGTTTTGATTTGGTGACTCTTAAGATTCTATCCCAATGTAAAATCTTATTTGTTTGTGCGATAAGCTCCCAAATCAAATGGTTACGGGTTCAAGTCTTGCTTAAGATATGTGAGATAGATTTGTGGTGTATAGATAGTTAGTTGTCGTTCAAAAAAAAAAATGGGCGAAGTTTTATTAAAATCTTGTTGCAAATTTAGCACCATAATTCATGTTTTGTTTGCATTAGTGATAAAAGATTCGATGTGAAATATGATGATCTAATATTCATGGCCGTCTTTAATATATCAGAGGCCCTATGCAAAACTCACAAACTTGTCACTTGAAAATTGGTGAATGCTTCACAGTCCCATATAAACAAATATCAAAATGATATTTTTTAATACATAAACATTTACATATTCAAGAAATCAAGAGTATATCGTTATTGGTTATTTTCTACAGTTTTTGTCTGGAAATGAATATGGATAAACTGGTTATGTAGAATTGTAGATGATTACCAGACGTGGTTGATAATGACCATTATTTTCCACTATGGTATGTTGGACTTGGGCAGTGTCTGCTACCAAACGAACATACTGTCTGCATAGTATTTTATTATGAGTTTTCTGTGTGGAGGGAAGGAATGAAATCATATTACCTGTATAAGCACTGTTTTACTATCTAATTTGGATAAGCACTATGTGCCATTCCACTATGGTCTGACCATATGATGCCATTCTGATATAAAAGATCGTTTGACACACTGCGTCGTGGATAAGCACTCCTTTACCATCTAAGTATCATTTTAGGATCAAATGTAGCTGCATAACTCCTTATATCTATATTAACACTTTAAAGCGTTACATTACCCGTTTTCTAAGTGAGATCATATCAGTAACTTACTGCATGCAGGGATTTGCAGTCTTATCTTTCCGATCTTATCCTTTTCTTGGCGCCTGAGAGCAAGACATTTTTTATATTGGTGGATAACAGGCCATGGCTAGAAGACTTGGTCTCAAAGCCTGCACACCTGTGGCAGCTGATGGTTACTAAGGTTCCATATAATTCCAAAACATCAGTAGCATATCTATAATCGTACTAAATAATCTATGTTTACCCTTTTAATATTCTCTCTATTATGCTTCCAGTCCAGGTTCTCCCCCTTTGCAATCACAAGAGGGCAAAAGGATAATAAAGAGAAACCGGCATTCAGTGAGCTCAACAATCGTTCCAGAGATTCAAGCAAATCTCGGAAGTTGAAAAAATGGCTGTCAATGGTAACGCTTACAAGAAAGAGGGTCTTGCTACCGGTAGAGAAACTCAGGGCTTCCTTGCTTGCAAATAGCAAATTGCATAGAACCCTTTATGGATTTGTTGTTTTTGAAGTGGCGTGGAACAATGTACGGGGTATCAACTATGTGAATGAGCTTCAGGTATTTCTTGTCCTAGCGTTACATGAATATATTTTTTATTTGTTTTTTAAAATAGTTTCTTTTGTATAAGTATTTTTAGCGTACGCTGCGTAAAAAGGTAATGTACTTTGGCGACTTTCCATTTTGGGTAACAAACTATGTTCAACCATAAAAAATCTTAGGGTGCTCTTGACATGGTTATTCGGTCAAAATGATGTATAGTAGCTGAGATGTTGGTAAATTTGACCATGTTGGCTTTATCCCGGATGTTGTGCTGATATCAAAACCGGTTAACTTATAAGTTTGGCCTAAATTAACCTTTTAAGAGTTACTCATCCTAAATTGAATCAGACTAAAATACATTACCTCTAACTTCTATTTGTTCATTTATGTATATCCTTTGTGGTCAAGTGATATATAAGTATGTTTATTCTATGATCAGACTTATACGTCTCTTGCTATAGAGTCCAAGTTCATGAAAAGATGGGAATTTGATAGTATAGCTCAAGCTGCTAAAGGTCTAAGGTCGTGGTTTCCAGGGACTCCATATGAGGCTCTTCTTTTGGAACACCGTCTCAATTCTATGATAGGTATATTTTAAGAACATTTTCATCAGATTTCAAGGATTATTATTTCTAACACCAAGTATATTGTAGCTAAAATTAAATAAACATACTCTTGTTATATTGTTTGAGACCTCTTCAGGAGAAGCATTTCATGAAGCTGGTACGGAATCGCCAAGCACCTGCTGTTCAAGTGAAGATGAGAATATCTTAAACAATGGTGTGTTGTTAGAGGATGTATCTCCGTGTAGTCGTAATAGTAGTCATAATGATCAAACAGAAGCTCTAAAAGTACAAGACCAATCAAGCATACCAAATACCCCTTGTAGTATACCAAATACACCTCCTAGTATACCAAATACGCCTCCTAGTATACCAAATATGCCTCCTAGTATACCAAGTACACCTCCTGGTATAACAAACACACCTACTGCTAACCTCTATACTACAACGAGCCAAATAATTCCTTCAGATATGAATGAACTCGAGGATGAATGCAGTTCTAATGTATCATATAGTGGAAATGCTAGCTATCACGTACCCTCTCCCTGTCCAAGTGAATGTATGGAAGAAACTGAAGTAACACAATACACAGACGTATTACTTTTATTCCGCTTTAATGACCGTGACCTCCCTTTTGAACTACAAAAAATAATTATGTCTGATTTGCGATTACTTACCCTTTTAGAGGCTGGGCTTCCATCTTGGGTACTATTCTTTCAGTCATATCCAGTGTTTTGTCACATGTATCGTCCATGGATGTGTCCGCTAGCAAGAGCTCTATACGTTGCAATGTCCTTTGTTACAGTCGTGATTGGTTTCTATGATTTGTACAAAAACGTCCCTGTTCTCAAGGCAACTGCTTCCCGTTTATTTGGACCTCTATTTGATTGGATAGAAACATGGGACATGGTGTCAAGGATCAAATATTTGGGAACTATGTTGTTTTTGCATAATGCCGAGAGGGCTATCATGTGGTTTCTGATGATGACACGAACTTTCAGATCACTATTTTCGGTTCTTACTCAGCCATTAGTTGCCCCGTTTCTGATAGTTGTGGATGTCGTTTTTCCTTTTTGGAACATTTTCATTCAGAAGGGAGAGCGTCTATACTCATTCATTTGCATTATTTTGGGAACTTCTTGGAATCTAGTGGATAGAATAATCGACGTTCTACTGCTCCCAGTGTGGTACATTGCATCAGCTATTTGTAATTTCGGTAATTTACTGTTCTGATTAAGTCTTGTTAATCAATTCAACACTTAAACTAGAGATCGCAATTTTGACCCATTTACTTTTAAATTTGGGTCGATATGGGTTGTGTTTTATCTCAAATGGTTCATATAACAAATTAACACATTAGCTAAAAAGAGGAGTGGATCAAATGCGTGGATAGAGCCTAATGGGTAGAAAGTTGCTAGAAGTAAATTTATATTTTTTAGCGCCTCCTAAACCATGTTACTCGCAGATTTAGATTATTATTGTAATAATCCTTTTTATGCAATAATAATAACACTTTACTAGTAAATATTATTAAAAATGAATAAATAACTGTTCACGGGTCAGCCCAGCCCTACCCATACCAGTACTAAAATTAAACTTTTTCAACTCGAACCCGTGACCCGCCTGTCTTGCTAGCTATAAGATTCATGGACAGCATAGTTTGACACATGATGATGATATTCTGCATTTTCCCAACTTGAGCTGGTTGCAGTGACGGTTTTCATGTCCCCTATATTCTTGTGCCTTTGGGGAGCAATCTGTGCTCCAATTCGCTTTGTTCTTGGACTATCCAGCTTCGTGGGGTATATATATAAGTACATGTATGATGTAGTTGGAGGTATATGGATGTTTGTGAGTAGCGTACTAAAGGTAGCTTCAAGTGCTGAGGCAGCAACCAAGCACACCTATGAGGTTTCTTTGTGGCGTGCCCTTTGGAATGACCTTTTCTCACAGGTGATCAAAGTTTGAAATTTTACTTTTTGTAGTTATGCCAATCAAGCCTACATATATACGCTATACAGCTGCCATACTCATATAGATATTGTTCTTGTAGATTTTCCGTGCTACCAAGAGCATTCTATATGGCGTTGCTGCATTCTTTGCAGCTTGCAATAGACATCGATTAAGGTTAGATTTGTTACTCCTCCAGGTTTTCAGATTGCAGCTACTATTAATGTGTACTTTAGCAAAATCTACGTATCAATTGTAAGACTAAATATTAAAATATAATAGTGCTAAAAATTGATGATAGTAACACCAAGTTTACATCCATCTCAGCATTCTACTTAATATGTAGAACGTGTAACTAATAAAGGGTCAGATCATGTTAGACAGGAACCGGTTGTTTTTCATACCTCTATACAAGATATAAATAAATATAAACAAGTGAATTACTGCAATGGATGCAAAATTCTCTATAAAGCATGGCAAATGGTCATGAATTGTAATCAAAATGATGTAGGCCTTGTCTCAGCAGTTGTGATGTTCTCTTTTCTGTGTGCTATCGCCCTTAAATTTCAAATCTATTGCAGCATATACAATCATTTATTGGAATTCATTCGAAGACTTTCTCAACCAGTCCTGAGATCAGAACTCTTGTATGCCAACACTAGATTGCTGAAATCTGGAAGTATGTCTCCACCGGTAAGTTTGCTTGCCAAAAGGATACGGTTTGGTATTTGAGATGGGTCCGAAATGCCTAGTGTTTTGTCTCCTTCGAATGGTATTTGGATATCCACAAAGTCTTTGAGACTATTTTTGTCCATTACATTGTCGCATAGGTTTGATTAAGCAACTTAGGAACCATTTGACCCCTTACAGATAATATATACCCAAACGAACTGTATGAATAAGTCAATGGGTCAAACTTTGCACCGGTAATTCTAAACCTGAAAGATATCAGTTTAAGTCGTAAAAATATTAAATGTTGAATTTTACTCCACAACTGCAACTCTAGAATCTGGATACATTAATAAACCAGACCGAGTGGCACTTCCAAAATTGTGACATTTTACCTCAACATGGTGACATTTTACACGTTTGACCCGTTCGGCATAAAACACAACCCAAATTTACCAATATAAATAAGGTCAAATTAACGATAGGAATTTGTTCTTGCTGACCATTCAGTTTATATTCTTGTGAGCTTTTGAGTAACTCATCAGGTTTTGTTGATGAATCTTATTTTTGTTGCTGATGTTATACAGCCGGCAGAACCCAGGGAACGAAGGCCATTGCCTACTAAAAGCACAAAACTGAGTTGACAAGATCTTTGATATTCATCAACATGTGCAGTATATACATTAACATAGCACTACAGCAGAGAAACAGAACTAACGGCCTTCATCTATCTAGCTTTGAGTTTGTAATACTGTTTACTTTTCTTTTTTACAAGTCAATGTAAAGATCCTGATACTGAAATGAGCTTGTAGAGTTGTAGCTGCCTGAATAAAATTGATTAGTTTTTTGTTAGCTGTGGACTATAGCTTGACCAATGAATTCTCGGAGTGTTGCTACAATGGTGTTTGATAGATTGTTAGATGCTTAGATTCGTTGATTGACATCTAGTAACACGCAACTTGCTAGATAGATAGTGTGCTTATAAGTTATCATGCTAAAATTAAAAAAATGCAATCAGGGTTGTAAACATAAATTCATACGGTTTATATGGAAAGTCACAATCACCGGTTGCACAAGTATAGCGAAAGCCAGGATCATTTCCTATCAACAAGAAAGCATCTTGTATGTGGTTAGCAACCTACGGAAACCTATGTCAACCAACAAAAAGATGCTTATAACAAGATAAAAATTGGCAGAATCTGCTAAAACAGAAACAACTATTGTAGCACCACCAGCACAAAATCATGGTTAGAAATATGGCAAATGTTTGTTGGCAAACTATATGGTCCAAAACAGGATCAAGACCATGACAGAGACCAACTCAACCTGGTAGAAACCAACAGAAGCAACACTTTTATAGACCTGTAAACATTTGCTATCCAGAGAAACATGTTTTGTCAAAAAAACAGAATGCGCATATTTTCTCCACCAGTGTTTCTGGTATATAACTAAAGAAATAAGAAAGGTTTGATAACATAGCATAGGACCATGAACAACAATACTGCAAGTCAAAATCTTGATAACAAAATCCAAAACTTTCTTAGCCATGTTACATTTTGAAAAACAAAAACTGTTCCAACTCTTAACAAAATACCAAGTACACAATCTAATAATTTCAAAAGGCAGCATCAAAACCGTTGGACTGTATGACCAAATATTCTAATTCATTCGCCTGATGAGCTCGTTGATGAAATCTTCACGGTTACCTGCGTCTCCTCCTTCAACGTAATGGTTCCTCTTTTTCTTCATGCCTCCCAATGGAGCCTTCAACTTGAATGGCCAGAGGAAGTTGTTGGCTTCCTTGAAATGAGGGCCAGCAGTGAGAATCTCGTGAATAAGATCTTCAACACAGATGATACCATGTTTCCCAAGACCCTGTCATCAGAAAATACACAAGTTATGCCAATTTTACATATATTTTTCAGACATTGTAAAAATAACTTTATAAAAAAATAAAAAGAGAAGCAACCAGACCTGCTCAACGATGGAGTTATCCGTCAAAGGAATCCTCTGCTTGTTTAGCTTGCCATAACCTCTCTTGTAAATCAACTCCTTCACACTCTTCAAGTTGGGGTATCTGAGGAGAAAGAAGTATTCAGTATTTAACAACGATAACAGAAATATGTGCTATTTGTAGTATGAAAAGTCATTTGCAAAAGATGCATACCCGTAGGTAACATACGGCTCCACCCTGTGCAACATGTTTAGGGTTGCCTTGTTAACTTTTAGGAAGACACCATTGAAGATCTGGTTGATGAACACAATACACATAAGCAAACGCAGAAAGAAAATATCACACAATAAGATGAACACAGTACTAAGTATGGCTAGATAGAAGTGCTTGTCAGTAAGTTTAACAAAAAATGAAAGAGCACATCCAATTTTTTTTTTCCCCCAATTAAGTTCGAATAAAAGAAAATTGCGCAAAGCTTCGGCTTCGATAACCCATCTTGGTTATTGATCACCATATGTTAATCACCTAGCTCAGTTTCAGTATCATATAAATGAAGTCACACTGAATTTACAGTTTTTTTTATCAATCACTATTCACTAGCATAACATTGCACTAACCATAACATTGGTTATTGCATCTATTAGTTGCCTGATTTTGTGTTTATTCTAATTACTAAACTTTTAAGCATTACAAGAACCCTAGGCAGGTATCATGTACATTGTAAATTGTTTCAAACAAAAGCATTGTAGTAATGATTAGAAACGCAGATAGGCTATACTAAAGATGGTCAATAAAACAGCAGTTTTATGATGGAAGTCTAGCATAATCAGTTAACCAAGTCAGCATCAAAGACAGCAAATTGTTTTATCAATATCTATCTAGTATAAACTAACACAACAGAGTCCCAGAATGGGTTAAATGGTACCTGTCTTAAACGCAAAAGCTGCAAGATCTTCTTTGACTTTGGGTCCATAGCGTTGATACTAAACATCAAAAAATATAAAAACAGATTAGAATCTAATGTTGGTAGCATTTCAAAAGTTAAGCATTGCAACGAATTCTAGGAAAAAAATTTGTGGCAAACAAAAAGAGTAGCGATTCGTACCCACGGATCCTGATGATGAACAACATCTTAGCTTCAGGGTTGACATAAAAACCACCTTTCAACCTAGCCTCACGTTTCAACTGAATCAATTCCTTTTGCTGCATTTAAAAAACAACTCACATTAGTCCAAACTCAAAATCATACACCAAGAACCCAAGACACAAAAACCACCTAAATACAATGCTCATACCTGAGTTTCATACTCCTGAGTGTACTGCTTAGCCCTGTTGAAAATCAACTTCCTGTTAGCAGCATTCCTTTTCTTCAAGGCTTCAATCTCGACCTTCTTAGCCACAGCCCATTCTTCACTTCTCTTCTGCTTCTTCAAAAACGACTCCGGAACAACGGCCACAGGCATTTTTCCACACTACATACCAAATCATCAAACCACATTAACCTCATATTCAACCTAAATCACCAACTACAAACTTCAAAGCTAAGACCCATTCTAACCACTTATCAACAAAACATTTAATCACAAGTTCACAACTATACAACTACAAAAAAAAAAAGTGTCAATTAGCAATAATATGCTTATATAAGCCGAAAAGTTTCAAAATAAGCCATAAAATTGAATCAAAAATCTGAAAAGAACAAACATTCATAAACTAAAACTAAAACTAATGTAACCAAACATAACAAGCAACATAAAGAACGGGGTGTTTATTTAAGCTTATACGACGGGCTTATGTCTTATTTGGTTTTCAGCTTATGTTTCATAACTCACATTTTGTAGCTTATTTTGTACTTTTTCAGCTTTTATAACCTTACATGTCATAATAAGCTTATATAAGCCGAAAAGTTTCAAAATAAGCCATAAAAAGTGAGCTTATGAAACATAAGCCATAAGCTCAAAGCTTAAACAAACACCCCCTAAAAGCATTTCCATATCTAGGTCAAAGCAAACAATAATCGACTAAATAAACATTTCCATACATTATACAAACATATACAAACCACTCATAAACATTCATAAAACACAAACATTTAACTAAAAAAATATACCCACTAAATACATAAATACATAATATACTTAAATCAACAAGTTATGGATCGGAAGAAGAAGAAGCTTACATAGTGACGTCAGCTAACCGGCGGTTCAAGAGTGTTTGTTTGGTTGGTTCTATAAAAGAAGAAGAAGTTGTTGTTCTTAAATGTTGGCAGAGGAAATTAGGGTTTTCATATTGGGTCAATCTATTCGGTTTTCATTTTTGGGCTTTTGGTATAGAGCCCAATGGGCTATTTTTGAATACATAATTCTTCTACTTAACCTTTTGTTGTTCTCTTGCTATGAGTTTTTGTGCTTTCACTATAAAGGTCGTCTCCAACTCTCAAGGTTTTGACAAGGCTCTAGTGATTATTGATTGGTATTGATAAGGGGTTTCAAAAGTATAGGACATTATAAAAAGGGTTATATTCAATTTAATCGTAAGGAGATTTTCAAAATGTTTACGCATAAGTTATGAATCTAAAAAAAAATACCATAATATTATGTGAACATTCAAATTTCGTTCTAATATTATATTTTTGCTTGTGTGTCATGACATGCAACCGTCTAAACACGATTCTTTTATTTTATTTTTATCAAACTCATTTTCTTAATGTCACCACCACCACATCTCGTAACCATCATCAGCCTCACCATCTATTCCACCACCATCGGGACACCATATTGTACCAATCACCACCATCATCTTCTTCATATAACAAACAACCACCATCAACGACTATCACTATCTCTGTCCATCATATCTGACCATCATATAACAAGCCACCACTATCACAATCCTAACTTACAACAATCTTTTCCAAACGGAGGAACAAAAAGACATGTAGGTGAATCTGTTTAGAAGAACCGAAGGTTGCACAAAGATATCACCGAAAAACATGGCCCGAAAAATTGAGGAAGATGACCAGAAATGACATGGCATGTCCAATTGGCGGATATGTACAGGTTAAAAACGGGTGTTTGATGATATTAACACAAAGCCAATAAAGTTTGTTTGCTATTGTGGTATTTTATTATGTTTGTGATTAAGTGAATAGTTAGAAAAGTTTCTTGTCATTAGATGGATATAACCCTCATAAAAACAAGTACAATATTGTGAGCTAAGTTGTTTCTTGAATTTTTGAAAAATTCATGTTTAGATTAGCGGAAAAACTGTAATTCAACTTTTTCAGAAGTACTCATAATTTTGGATGAAAACACACACATATGACCATCAGTTTGAAGTTAATATCATACTACCTCCGTCCCAATTTATTAGTCCAATTTTGACTTTTTGAGTATTTCTTTGTCAACTTTGACCGTAAATATTCTTATTTGTGTTATATAATACTTGATGAAAATTATACAAATTAAAAATACACTTAAAACTCAATCTATTTATATATTTTGCATCAAATATTAAATAACACAAACATATATATTTAAGGTCAAAGATAACAAAGAAAGACTTTGAAAATTCAAAGTGGACAAATAAATTGGGACGGAGGGAGTATTATCTTATAATGCATTTAGCTTTTTTGGGGCATTAAATGCATTAAACTATTGAATATTTTAAAATTTTCATCAATACAAGAAATAAAGCTACATATACAAACAATTTAAACACAATTTTTATAAAATCAAATACGTTAAAAACTTAAATTTCAGCAGTACAACAAATACAACACAAGTTATAAACCAATTAAGTACAATCTACCAACACGTTCATCCATTAACTTTTCAATTAATGTCATTTTTAAAACACTTATTCAATTAATATAATTTTTAAAACACCACTCAATGAAAAATACATGCTATTATACCTATTGGACAAACTAATAAAACACACAAAAATTCATACGATATATGAGCAAACAAGCTGATGGTACACCATTGTTTGGAAAACCGTACGGACCGGTAGGTTCAACCGGGAACTGGAGTAGCCACCGGTCCAGCCAGAACTGCATATTCATTTAAAAATAAAAAAAACATTGCTCGAAAGAAACATTATTGCCACAAAAGATACAATCATCATTTATAACTCGATTGCCAGAAATTTTAATCACATGGTAGTCGTCACTATAACGCGCGGGTATCCTGCTAGTTAAACTTAAGGGAGGTAATTTGCACACTTCAAGTTTTGATTGGCACACTCCAATCTTTGCACTAAACACTTGTACATATGCTACCGATGCTTATTGTACTTGTAAATTGGAGTATGTCAATCAAATTTTGAGATGTGCAAATCACCAATCTAAACTTCATACCTACTTCCTTTAAAGTCTTTCTTAACCGGCCAGACGTTTCTAGTGAGGGAATGAGTGGTGCCTCAATGGTTTTGAGATTACGAATTTATACTATTTAAGTAATCGCATTTGTATTTTTGTATTGACCAACAATTCTTAATTACACGTATAAACTTTTAGCCTTTTTATACTTTGGATCTAAAGTGTACTTTTATTGGTTTTATAGTTAATACCGCCAATTTATGGTAACATTGTTTTTCCTTTCTAAACCTCGGAACTTATGGAAATTATTGAATTTTGTGTATACAAGTCTATGAAATGTTGAAACCCAATCAATGCAAAACCAAATCATGTGGAATTGTGGATGATGATCATTGATCAAAAAGCAATATAATCTAACATTTTAAGCAAATGAGCGAACACAAGGACAAGTATGTAGACCGGTTGTATATCTCGAAATTTCTAGTGGAGAATGTGTTGAAATAGTGAGTCGTGAGTTACACTTTGATGCAGCAGCAAACAACCACGTATCAGTAGCAACTTCGAACTTCAAACAGTAACACGTTATATATGTAACAACAGCAACTACAACATGCAAGAATAGAACAAAAGACCAGAAAAACTGCACGGGAACTCCCTGTCCTTTAAGCTTTATACGGACTCGTATAAGGTGCTGCGAGTCTACAACCGTAAAAGCCCCAGGATTTGATGCAGTTAACACGTGTTTATTCGGCAGCGACCGAAACCACACAAAACAATGGCGGTAGCCAGAGAACACGAAGACAGAGTATGGTTTATAAACTAGTTTGATTGCTATATATTTTTGGTGTATGGTTTAAGGAGAGAATACCAACTATTTATATGCAAACTTTGATAGTTAGTAACCCACGTACCGAACTCCTCAATCCCATATTTTGTGCATGAAACTTAGTGGTATGATGGATTAGTGGGAGTGTTCATGTATCATGGCATAATGTAGAGAATAATTAGGAAAACAGATAGGTGACTAAGTCATCTTAACTAATCCATCAAAACCCACGTAATTTCTTAAAAACCATCAAATAATTATTACGTAGTACTAGTTTATTTAATTAAACCCCCCACCATACTCTTAATTGTAAAGTTATATAATAAAACTATACAATCTCAAATACGGAGTAATATCCAACAGAATGTGTTATCTTGGCACACATTATAAACAAATGAATAAAAATAAGGGTTAAGTCTATTAATTAACAACGTGTTTTTACAAATTTTCACATCTATACTCTGTAAAATACTATTACCATAATCCAAACTTGTTTAAACCTTTCATTATAAGAATGATGGGGTTGATTTTTCACATCATCAAAAACATTTGCAGTTATGAATACGAAGATCCTCCAGGTTTGGAAATGAAGCGAAGTCAAGACTTCCCAGATCGCCTAGATCTTCATTAACATCACAGGGAAAGTACTATATTGAAATGAGACTTCCTTCAATGCCATCTGATTTCAGGCCAAATAGATTGATCTAAAGAAGAATTTCTATCCCACCACCAATTAGTTGCATGCAACACTTTCGCTTCTATTGATTTGTTGAAATCATTAGCACTAGTTTTTGCTAACACAAAAATGAGCATCGTAAGCACATATGTGAAATTGCGCATATAAACAAGATCTATGGAGGAAGTAGGACACATTATTGTTAAGATGATTGATCTTGAGTACTTACTTTTGAGTTTCATGATCAAACCAACATTAACAATAATGTGTCCTACTTCTTCCATAAATCTTGTTATTTATATGCACAATTTCACTTATGTGCTTATGATGCTCAATTTTGTGTTAGCAAAAACTAGTGCTAATGATTTCAACAAATCAATAGAAGCAAAAGCTTTGCATCCAACTAATCGGTGGTGGGATAGAAATTCTTCTTCAGATAATTCTACTTGTAGTTGCATTGAAGAAAGTGTCATTTCAATGATCTAGGAAGTCTTGACTTTGCTTCATTTCCAAAATTGATTTGCTATCAGACTTAACACATCTTTGGCTTCGTCAGAATCATCTCACATGTAAATTACGTGTCTCGTTTTCCAATCTCACTTGTTTGGAATACCTTGATCTTTCTAATAACTACAGTATCTCACAGGTGTTTCGTTTCGTTAGCCAATCCCCTGTTTGAAAAACCTTGATCTTATTAATAACTACTATCTCACAAGTAAATTACCTGTTTCCTTTGCCAATTTCACCTGTTCGACACATCGCAGCTAACCCGAGAGATGAACATCCAGTTCGAAACCTGTTAGAAACATCGCACATGTCCAATTTCACTTGTTCGAAACGTCGTACCTCCCCCAGCTGTAAACGTTGCCGCCGTAAACCCATCGCTCACCTATGGTGGAAACGAGCTGAGGCTTAATTTAAAATGGGTTGGTGAAAGTTGTAAAAGTTCATCATTTTGAAGTGGGTCAATTGTGTGAGGGTTAGACATGGAGAAGTATTTTAGATTATTATTGGTTAAAGTGTTGTGTTTTATTTGGTGAGTGTTATCAATCACTAGTGCATTTGATATGGGAAAATTGATTGATGAATCTGGTAAAGGTCTTTGGAAAGGGGAATAATAATACGATTTTGAGTGAGTGGAAAATAAAGTGACAGGGAGGATGAAGAGGATTTTGACTTCTTTTTAGTCCATTGATGTTTAGCTTTGGCATTATATACAACGTAACAATGATAGTTTTTTGTAATTAAAGTTTGAAGATGATGGGGAGTGCAAGAATAACCAACCGCATGGACAAAATTTGTAATTTGTAATTTACTCGAGAAAAAAAAAAAAAAAAAGGTTTGACTTTGACTAGAAACATAAACATTTAAAAAAAATAAAAAGAAAAAGAAAAATAAAAATAAAAAATGTAAAGATTTTCTGTTTTTTTGCTTTTACTTTTTTTGCTTTCAGTTTTCGGTTTTTCGGGTTTTAAGTTTTTCAGTTTTTGATTTTTCTGTTTTTCTAGTTCTCAGTATTTCAGTTTTTCAGTTTTCCAATTTTCAAGGTTTTATTTTTTCAGGTTTTCAATTTTTTTGTTTTCAGTTTTCTGCAATTAATGTTTGAAATCATTCTTCAATCAATATTTGAAATCTTTTCATAATAAGAAATAAAAAGTTTGAATTTTAAGCCTTTATAATTATAGAATAATCACAAATGCATTATAATGTAATATAGATAATGAAAATATTAAAAAATTATTAAAAAAAATATATAAAAATTATGCATATTTTATACCAAAGACATACAATTTTAAATTTTTTATATAGAAAAGTTCAATCCGCCTAGACGCTAGACGGTGGTTGACCGCCCAACTAGCGCCTAACACTTTTTGCAACCTTGAAGAAAGGAGTGCAGAAAGCACGAAGATGAATGTAAGGTGTAGACGAAGGTGATGGGCTCGAGGGAAAGTTTACAACAACAACAATAATGGCGCCTGTGTTTTTTTCCCGTGTGTTTGTGTTTCCTTCGCATCTTATGAAGTTGTTGTGAATAATTTAGGTGATCTGTGTGTTTTAGGTATGTGTTTGTGATTTATTTTGGGGTCTTATGTATGTGGAATTTGGAGCTAAGGTGGTTCGAGATTAAGGCCAATTAATGAAGTAATATTTCCACAGTTTATTAACTTTTAAATTTATAGTAAAAACTATCTTATCTACTTATTTTACTTTTCTACAATGCATATATATAGCATTTTCTTACAAACTTAAAATGTACTATTGAAATAAGGGTCCGTTTGGTTTGTAAGTGGTTTTGGATTAGGATTTGGATTTGTTATAAAATTTAGATTTGAGATGGGTATAGAAGAGAGAAATTATATATATTTAAATATATTTTATAATAAATTTTAAATAAAAAAGTTTATTTAAATAATAAAATAATATATAATATGAAATAATATTAAAAGGGTCCTACATGTACAAGAGAGAAAAAAAAGAAGAGGCCCCACAAAAATAATCAAACCCACCCATACTCACCTAATTAATATACTATCAATATTTCATTCCATTTATCATTCCCTTTAATAAAAGAATGAACCAAACATATCATCCATGTCACATCAACTTAAAACCCAATCCAAACCTTCAAAACAAACGGCCCCTAAATTGTCCACCAACTATAAGCTAACAATTAATATAAATATTGAGTAGTACATTCTTTATACTAGCCAACCATTAATATTTTTGTGTAACTAACTAATTTTGAAATTAAAAAGATTAATGATATAGATAGGGGTACCATTAATGGAAATAAGTCACTTATTGCATTTGTGTAATTGTGTTCTTGTTTTCATGCGATTTTACATCCCTATTGCCTGCGATCTAAGTGTAATTAAACAAAAATGAAACAAATAGTAAGTTGTACAACTTGAACTCATCAAACTTTCAACTGTTATCTTCAAACCATGTGTCGCAATGAGCAATGATATACTCACAAAAACAAATTCACAAAACCGTTCACAAAAGGAGGTGTCACTCTCTGATTGGATTAGTTAGAAAAAACTATATAAAAACACACCAATCAGAGAGACGGGGAGTGACATCTGCTTTTGTAGATTTATTTTTGTAGGTGTATCGTTTGTCCTATAGCAATTGCTCTATTT
This sequence comes from Artemisia argyi, assembly GCA_030686995.1. Classification (NCBI taxonomy): domain Eukaryota; kingdom Viridiplantae; phylum Streptophyta; class Magnoliopsida; order Asterales; family Asteraceae; genus Artemisia; species Artemisia argyi. The sequence continues at coordinate 147,276,150 of CM060697.1, forward strand.
CTCATCTTCAACCTACATGCACAACGCAAGTACAATAACACATCTTAATTATTCGGTATCTTATTTCTTTTATTAAAAAAACTTTTGTGCTTTTAATATCATGAGATGTCATGGTCATACGAACCCATAGGTAATAATGGAAGGGGGTAGCGTGGTACCCATTTTATTTTATTTTTTTTATTTTTCTTTTTCAAAGGCATCAATTATACTAACACCACAAAGGAAACAATACACAAAAATGGTACAAGACATGACCACACTACTCAAACAATGTGATCAAATGTTGCATTTGTCCTGACACAATTCCTATACATGCAATGATGGTTTCCAAACTGTCAACAACAAGAAGAAGGGTAAACAAAGTGGTTCAACTAATACGGGTCAAGGAGGGTTTACTAAACCTAAACCTGCTGTGGGTAAGAAGTTCATTTATCAACCCAAAAAGCCTCCCCCTGAACCTAAGAAAGTGGATGTCAAAAAGAAAAAGGCTGCTGACGTGCCTAGTACAAGTGGAACGAATATTGTTATATCTAATCAGTTTGATGCCCTTAATATGGCTGATACTGATGATTTTGGTATTCTTACTCAGAAAGTGACTTTGGATGTGGCGTCTGGAAGTACATTGGAAGCTAAAGAGGATGGGTCTTTAAAGACTGCTACTACATCACAAGAACCCGTTGTGAGTGATCCGAAAGAGAAGGAACAGGTTGGGACTTCTAAGCATAGTGCTTTTTCTTCTCCGTCTACTTCTTCTACTAAGAGGGGTAACCCATTTTCTAAGGTGGGAGAGATCGTTGTGTCTGATAGTGATGATGAGGAGGTTGTCAACACGTTTGATGAGTCTGTTAATCTATTTGGTGGTGGCCACGAGCGTGAATACGACTATGATGGATATGACTACGATAACTATGCGTAACACGTTTATCTTCCAGTGAATTTGGATGTTTTTAATGCCATGTATGTCACTAAGCTTCAAGGTCTTATGAAGTAATTTTTATTTCGTCATTGTCTTTTGTTATCATTTGAGTAGTGGTTTGTTTTCTTTTTAGAAAATAAAAAGTATCTTGTTATGTAAGCTTTTCGCCTATGTAAAATGCAGAATGGCCAACAACAAAACACATATATTGCATCCTTATAACAAGCATTTGTGCATGCTCCATTTTTGAGTTCGAATACAAATCTCATCGTCACCGGTGAGCTTTATTTGTTTGGATCAAAACTGTAGGTACAGGATAACCTCAAAAAAATACATGTCAACTACTTGTAATATCTTTTGACATAATCATGTTTAATCGTCTGGTTAGTTAGAACTCGACTCGGTACCTGGAGCTCGTCTGCTAAATCTCAAATCTATTAGAAATGTAGTCGTCTTTGAGTTCTGTTTTATCTGTGAGTATCTTGAAACTCTTTGCTTGTTTCGGAAAGGAGTTACAGTTTAATATGTTATAATCTATATTCCATCACCGGCCAGATTTGCATGTACACAAAGCTGAAAAGTATAAACAGTAAAAGAGCGTTATAAAGATGAAACAAACATAAAAGTTACAGTAAGAAAGAATCCAATTCGCAGTTTGAATGTGAAGGTGTCAAATGAGCGGGTCAGATGGGTGATTGTTTGGTATGGGTCAGATTAGGATGACCCATATCATATATTGTCCAAAAACTTAAATATACTACAATTTGTATTTCAAATATGATTACAACAAATCTTTGAAAAACACGATTGATAAATTTATGCAATCATATTTACTTTGGACACCTTCCACTGTTTTCTTTTTGGCTAATTATAAATTTTTACCCAAGTGACCCGCTAGAGATGAAAGATGACCAAAATCGACCCATTTAAGTGTAAGAGGCTAAATTTGTTTCTTACATTATCTGAATTCTTCTCTTGAAGTCGATGTTAAAGATTCTGTAGCCGTTTGCTCATGGAAGACTGACAACATCGAAATATAGAGAGCAAGATTAGATAAAAACATAAATTCACCGGGTATAAACCCTTTACCCAAAAAAAAAAAAGATTAGATAAAAACATAAATCCAGCTGAAAACATATGGAGCAATTTTGGCATATACTAATTCCGAGTAAACTTTATAAATTTGGTCAACTAGAAAATGGGTCATAGTTGGTAAAAATCAGAATTTTCTTTGTTAGTAAAGCTTATTTATGCAAATACTCGGTATCTTATTATCTTACAAGATTAGTTTTCAACAACCACTTACTGGTAAACTTGAGGCTCAAATAAGTTAGCAGCAACCACCATAGAAAATCAGCATTGATCTGCATAAATGAAAATGGGCCATGGTGATACTTCCTAGAGGCGGAAACTTTGGCACCTTTACTTATGAATGGATTGATCAGTTACCCAATTCAAGTGACTGTTGTACAGACTTTGATGCTTGAGAGAATTCACAAAAAGGGTTAACATAACACGTCACGCACCTTGTACTCTATTTATTGCCTACTTGCAACATGAGATGGCGATAGCTGCGCCCCCTTACAACTCGGTGCCACTGAAAAAGAACTGAATCTTTATAACCCATTTTAATTCTCTCCTGGACGAGCCTGCACGTTATATAACCAATTTTAGCATATAGGAAGTTCAAAATGGATCCAGGCGAATCCCAAGTTCCCAGCATGAATACATACTTACCATCTCACAAGACATCTCTGAATTGCTCGAGATATTGGGCGACAGAAGGATGGATCACGTTGAACATAGAGTAAGCCAACCTGGGAAGTTTAAGAAGTGGAAACCATCGATCAACATTTATTACTTTCATAAGGTCCAACAATAATTATGATGATATAAAGCTTAATTAAAAAAATATATATATATAACTTCTGACACTCTAAATATACTGTGATAGCGATCTAAAACAGGAGTGACAATGGACTTTTTGAGCTGTTGGAAACATCAATGTCAAAGTTATCTTAATACCTAAAAGCAGCTTTGACAAACTAGAGGTGGCTAAACTGGTAGGTTATGCAGGCTTTTGTCCCCGACACTTGATACCTTTTTATTTCTTGTATCAAATATCATTACAATCATTATTTCAATAATAATACTTTTTTCATAAATAGAAAAATAAAAATAAAATAAAAAATAAAAAAAATTAGAAGGTTGTAGTAGCTATTCGTTTTACCAACATTACCCAAATCAGCCCTTCTTAAGTCAATAAGTAAAAATTGCTACCTCTACTACAAACCAACAAATATTATCAAGGATCAACTTATAAGAATAAATGAAAAGAACCTCAATCATTGCATTAGCGGAAGGATCATCGAAAATCTCTAGACTGCAATCAGCGAAATAGTTAATCTGCACAAGTTTAGTGTAACGAATTAGAACCTAATGATAATTTTGGATGACCAAACCAAAGGGATACACACACAGAGTTAAATCAGAACTTTCTCTTACAAACTTTAAACAATAGTAAATATGAACCTTATCACGAACAGTATTCTTGTAAGCATGGCCATTAGACTTAAATAGTAAATACTGGTATTGTTTCTCTAGTATATTTTTTTAAAGGTGAACAGAAAATGACACTCCCTCCTTCCCAAAATAATTTCCACCTTTCTACTATAAAGTATATCAAACTAATCACCACTTCTATAATTATTTACAAAATTTCCCAATTTACCCTCTATTATACCCAATCACAGAATTGCAGTGATAAAGGGTAAACTTGACAATAGACTAGTAATCAACGTAAAAATTGCATATTCCTAAAACCATGTACTCTTTGTCTAGTGGACACTCATGTAAAAAAGACCGAAGAATATGAAAGGGAAATGTACCCCGAACTCAGCATTGACAAAACATTGGATGAAATCCATTAGTTGAAGCTTAGCCCATTCTGAACGCAAAGAAGGGTCATCCTTATTTGGAGGGTACCTCCAAGGAGCACCAAATCGTAATTTATCTTTGGGAATTTTCCCCTTTTGAGCATCAAGAGCAAAATTTTGCAAGAGTGATAGTGCTCTATCCATAGCAGGATTGACAACTGTTACCTGTCAAGTGGGGTCAGAACAATATTACATATAATTGTCACAATTGTCTAACAAAGCCTATATAATATAAACTGGTCACAATCTTACTTGCAAATATGCCAGATATGCATCTATGATGTCCTCAAACGTGCTTTCTTTATCACTCATGAGCCTGCACAATGACATTAATGCTAATAAGTATATTTGCTTGGTGAAGTATACAAGACTCAGAGCTAAATCCGGTTACATGAAGGATCCAACAGATGAAGCATTTGAAAAGGAAAAACACATTACAGAAATTGAACAAGTAAATTGCTTAGCCCATTCCCTAAAAGTGAGTACGCCTGACCTTGATAGCCAATCAAACTAATTTACAGGTTCAAATTGGAATAGTTGTTTAAATTTAGGTAGATAATGTAAATAAAGTCGGTGCAAATGTGATGTCGTTTTGCTTCATGCCAGATGCCACAAAACAAAATCCCTAGAATGAAATTGATAGTATTTCAGAAATTGCATCTAATACTTACGCCTGGTAATAACTGCTCTGTTTAAGGGCGTATATCTCGAAAAGATGTCGTGCATTGGGCCCAAGCACCTCAACAATCAAATCCCACTAGAATTTGACAAACAACATAGTTGTTAAAATCTAAATGAGCCTACAGCTGAAACTTTATATAATAGCACAAAATTATCAAAAGAGATCAATATGCTTCACCTCTGACTGGCTAAAATAGTCCGGAACCATATGTACTTTAGCTTGTTGTGGAGTCCATCCAAATGTCTGCAAGGCGCAATGAATCACATATCTTATAAATCATGGCCATAAGCTCCTATAATCTCTAATAAAGTTACCCCTTTGCAGTAAATACTGCTACACTATTGATTTGAGAGATGCTATTCAGATTCAGAAAGAGGACAAACAAAAGCTTTATGGTTTTTTTATATGTTTCAATTCTTTAGAAATTAGGAAAACGAAGCTTCAAAAACAGGAAAGCAAAGCTGTAAAAACTTAAGTTACCTCACGGGAAATGAAAATGTCAGGAAATCCAAAATCCATGTATGCTGAGTATGAATAATAGCTGTAAAATTTCAGTGAAAGTAAACATTAGAGGAAACAAAATGGTGTCATTAATGGATGTTCAGCACTGTGCATGATTTAAAACTAAAATCCATAAAAATAAGATAAGTAGATCTACGCAACACTATGTGCCTTGACTTCGAAAATGATGCATGGCATTATTCTACTAGTTCGAGTGCATAGGGCCACAACCTTCTAGTTACATGTCACAATAGCAATCGAGGAGCTTTTCAAAGCATCTCTACGGGACAAAAAATAAAGAAGCAAAATAAGCACGTTATGTGAACAAAGTACTTGCCTAGGTCCAATCGATTCAAAGTATTTCTTATGACAAAAACTATTTGCCAGCAGCACAGCAGGGCATAATTATTCCATCTCTACTCTAAGTTCCTTAATTTAACCGACATTAACATCCATTAATTAAAACGAGATGCTTTAAGAACATCTTGAAGCTACACTTCATGCAAATATGATGTAACCAAGGACATACCACAAATCAGTCTAATGCACCTTAATTCTTTTCCAGGACCGACAAAAGTCATTATTTGCAGGGATAAGTTTTTATTAGCTCTGCCCTGCCCTGATGCAATAGGTAAGTACCTCCATGTTGTGCGCATATAGTTAATAAAGGGCCTTTACTTAATATTTCCAATCATAAAAAACAGATATTCTGCCAACAAGAATATTAGCATTGTTGGTATGGTTGAACAAAGTAGGTGAAACTGGCAAAAGAAGACTGTTAAAAAGTAGAAACAATGGTATTTTACGCCCGGTGTGCTTTGCTATTACAGTGTTTTTGGTGTTGTTTAAGTATGCAGGTCTAGTTTAATTTGTACATTCGCAATCAAGGATGTATATATTAACAACGACAAAACTTGTCAACTATTGTGTGGCACTAGTGGGTCACACACTACGGAACTATCTCACTCTTTAGAAATTTAATCATTGCATAATATATGCATTTAGAGAGAATTGTAACTCACTCTTCAAACAACATTGTGACATATCAAGTACAAAACTAAATGATTCAATCAATCAGCACTGTGACTTTCTACTGCACAAAGATGTGATCTAGATAAACAAATCTATTTTCTGGCAAAAACAGAAGGCTTGCATAATCGGAGCTAATGATTCTGTCATGAGATTGAGTATTACCTGTCAGAAGTTACGAAAATAACTGGCAGACACATCTCATTTGCACCTAGAGCTATTATTCTCCAGATCAGACTGTCATGATACATTGGTGCAGAGACTGATGAATTATCCACCAAAGCAGCATGCTTCAAGACTTCAATATTGTTTATTACCAACTTTGGCTGTTCCACAAACCACATAGAAAAAGGAAAAAGCAAAGTTATTATCAGCATAAGCACTAAAAATATTGAAACTTTTTATCAACATTAACAGCATATGAACTGATTCCCTGATTCAAGAAATCATAATAATTACTTCGACCCAAAAGAATGTATGACTTGAAAGATTAAGAGCGTTAAATAAGACTAACAAAAACTAAAAAGGTCAGCAGAAAGGTGGGCCAAGTTTCGCAACAGCAAAATACAACCAAGATCTCGTCTGATGGCTTAAGAGTCCATTAAACATATTAAAAGCATGGCCAATTTGCAATAATCACTATCACTTCAATTACTACAAAAAGTAGGCTAAAACATATACCCATGATTGAACTTCGTTTAACTTAGTACATATTTGTCTATATCAACTTGAGGGTTTAGCACTTTAGCACTAAATCATTAAGGATGGCATTAAGCAGCATGTCACATACTCACATATTGGCATGATAAACATGTTCACATATACATTTCGCTAATAATTACACTACGTTTTGCTAGTAATAAACTTAAGCATAGTTCCCCCACAATACCTGAAAGTAATCAGCTTGAGCAGCACCCGACAGCAACTCCAACAGCAAAAAAGGCCAATCAGTAGCCGAATTCGCCAAACTCCTCGAAAACCCACCCGTCTCATTCAAATGCTTAACCGCATTAGCCCTAAACCCTTGTTGAACCCTAATCACCTCTTTCGCCAATCTCAACGCCACTAACCCTTCCTTATAATACAACCCCTCTTCCACAGTCAAATCCCCACCCTTCCCCCTCACCCCCAAAATCCCCTCTTTCTCTTCAGCGTTTAACCTAACACTTAACACACGTATCGCCTTATCCCACAACCCCACCGTATTAACCTTTTTCGACAAACCCCTTTTTGACGCCACCACACCCTTATCAACTCCTATAATCTTTTCCAACACCGTATCCAAACAATGCCACTTTTTCAAAGTCCTAAAAACCTCACTAGACCCAATAACACCTAAATTAACCCCGTTTACCGCCATTTTTTCTAGACAAGTTTCCAAATCATTTTTCAATGTATCAAGCCTCGGTTTTTCGCAATTCGACCAACTCCCCCAAGGAAATGAATTCCCATTACTAGGATGATTACCTTTAACCGAAGAACCAAAATCAATGTACCCAGTAACATGAGGACCTTTATTCCAAGATTCCATAAACCCTGAAATGAAATAACAAAAAGATCATTAATTTATAAAAAAATAACATAAAACAAAGATTTTTAAAACATGGGTTATGTTTACTTTCTAGGATTAAGGTTGTTTTGCCGGTGCCACGTGGACCATGGAGGATGAGTGGTTGGTGGACACGGTGGCGATGAGCATGGTTGTTTAAGATTGTTTCCATTATTGGTCTTGGGATTATTCTCCATGGTTTTTGCACCATGGTTTTACTATGTGTGTGTTTTTAGTGTGTGGTGAAATGAAGGATGAACAATGGCGGCTGATGGTGGTGATTAGTTTTGTGTTGGTGTCAAAATAGGCCCCTTGTAAATTGAAGACTTTTCATGAGATCTTGTGGCTGTTCGGGGTGGGGGTCGCGGTCGGGTTGGGATGACTGAACACGACTTGTTTAAGTAATCGAGTGAGTAGTGTTAGTCTTATTGGGTTTATCGTAAAAACGAGTTAAACATACTAGACGAATACAAGCGCAAAGCGATGGTATATAGAGACAAATAGCTATATTTGCGAACTTGTGGTTCTTGTGTTGTGCAACCCTTTATCAGGGTCGTCTCGTTGATTTCAGAAGCCCTGTGTCATAATTACAAGTAAATATTGCTTTGTGTTGGGCCTACTAATGCAACCTAGTTCGTTATAACCGAGACTCTGATACCAATCTATCACACCCCCAAATCGCAATGGAAGAGAGCGGGCCAAGTTGTTATCCAAACCATTTCCAAAACCATCACACATGCATGTAAATTCAGATGATTTGTTTGCAGGGGTCATTGGAATTTAGATGAAAGATGATGTAAACAAGATGAGATTTGAAGACATTAATTGGTATATCATATGCCTTTTATTAATGGGTTTTGCTAACAACCCCAAAGATTGTCGTTAAGCAAATAATTTTCATTAAAATATCTCTTTTGAATGTTTCTGATTGGATGATTATCCTGAAAAAAATGAAGAAAATTTCAGAAATATTACATATACAATTAATAATTGATTGTGATTGGAGGAATTATATTATTACAAGAAATTGTAGTAAAATAAAACATCTTAACGACAACCCTTAGGGCAGTTGTTAGCAAAACGCTTAATTAATTTATCAGGGAACTTATTATATTATTTTATATTTTAAATATTTTTATGTTTTCATGATAACATGTATTCTTCTCAATCATAGCTCACGACCATTACTATGGACGGACCCACATGTATGCCGGGTGTGGCACGAGTTACATCCAATTTTAGGCCACGAAGTGCAAAAAGATTTAAAAACAGCCATTTTTGTGGTATATGTAACCCCCAATTTTTTCTCTACTTTTGTTTCTTGCGATGTAACTTTATTTAGCCCAACACTTCTTTTGTGCAACACCCATTTAAAAATCCTTGGTCCGTCCCTGACTATTACTACCTATTTATTTTCAACATCCTTAAAGGAACATCTGTGATAATAGACAACAATGAATCGGATGCAACATACAAAGGAAAGTACAAAGAAAACTTTGAGTTTGAGGTAAGAAACATTTTTCTGTATGTTGGATTTTTTTGTTATTATTTTTTTTTTTAATAAAGTATAATATCACAAGTGAAGAATAAAGGTATAATGGTATGTGACTGTCGTTTTCTATTATTTTTTTTAAGAGGGATATGTTTATGAGGCACTTGATGGTATATGCTCATCTGAAAGTAGACAATGTGACAAGGGAGGATAAAAATACAAAACTCTTTTAAAAATGAAATGGAAGCCAAAGAATGAAAGAATAGATTTTGGTTTGTACATGATGATGCATATGAAGGTTCATGAAGAGGGAATGGGACAAAATGGCAAACAGGCCTGGTGGAAGAAACAAACAAAAATCATCAAATGCAGATGGACAACATGAGATCAAGAAATGCAGTAAAGATGATGCTTCATGAAGTCAATGAAAGATGATGTCAGACTATGCAATCAAGTTTGCTGCAGAGAACCCAAACAAAGAAATGAAAGAAGCTTATGAAGGAAGGAATAAAGAGAAAGATGGCGGAACTAAAGATGACTAGACAAGGAGATGCAAGAAGCAAACTTGCATGATTTCTTTTAAATTTGATGTAAAAACACTTGGTAATTTTCTTTTGATGCTTAGTTTAGGAATAATAGGCCAAATCATTATGGTATTGCCGAACCACGCAATGTGATGGAAAACATCCGAGTTTAGGGCTACCTAATACCTGGTGCCGGAGGTTGTACTACATTTTGGACTGGCTAGGTCATTTAGATGTCTAAACAATGAAGATTGTTAAAATTAGTTGGTAGAATGATAGTCACAAGGTTGTTTGCACCTAGTTGGAATTGAACTTGAGACCTCACACATCTTAGAGTGATAGTCACAAGTTTTTGCTTAATTATTTGTATTTCTTAAATTGTTGTTTTGTGTTTAAATAGTTTGTACAATATGATTTATTATTTGTATTGCTTAACTTAAATTTAACAGATGTTTAGTGACATTTAATGAAAGAAATGGTTACTCAATGCAATCATATGTGGTTTAGACAAACATAATTCCAATGAAGTCAAAGGTTTAGATGCTTATAATGATAAAAAAAGGCCCTTAAAAGCACATGAAATGATCATGTTTGTTTATTTATAATACCAAACAACCATAGCACACATTACAATCCTTGCATAGTAGATAAAATATTATTGTTGATCACAAAACAAGATAGTCGTATTATGAGGTCAACTCTCAACAAAACAAATCTCACAATCCTTCGAAGCCTTTGCATGTATAGCCAAGTTTTTGCGCAGCCTTGTCTTCTCTGTGAAGGATAACATAGGAGCATACTCGAGTGTTAGCGTCTTTAAAACATATGATTTTCCCAACATGAACTTCAAGAACCGCATATCATCCCAGTAGCACTTGGCATTTGCATATTTCATTGTCTTAAGGCTCAGAAGCATACAGGTGGGAGCATAATCTGGTTCTTCCCAGCAACCCTCATTTGGCTTTTAATTTAATTAACACAAGAAAGATAAACAAAACGTACCGTTATTTAAGGATAAACCAAGTTTGGAACTGTAAAAGAAAGTTTTAAATTTTAGTACCTTTTCAATGCTTAAATATTCTAACTCTGAACAACTTTCAAGAATTTTAGTGATTAACTGCCAGCTCAGACCATCATAACCGTTTAACTCCAATCGCTTCAAATTTGGATACTTCAAATTTGCATGCTTCCCGTTAGGGTACTTAGTTGAATGAATGAAAATAAGAATCGGTAAGTATCACTAAGTGAGATATAACAAAAAGAAACTCTAAGGGGGTGGCAACCCTTCGGCAAATGGGGTTCGGCAAGAGGTGCCGATCGGCAAACAAGATTGCCAGTCATGCGGCATCCACAAATCGGTAGGTCTTGCGGTGAATCTTACCGATTCGGTGGGGGAGAAAAACAAGGAAAACATTACCATTTGCCATTAATGCAAGGGGAGTATGATGTTTAGGCAAGATTGCCACTTAAAAATGAAGTCTATGCAAGTTTAGGCAAAAAATGTGTTGGATGACAATGATTGGTTGTTTGCAAAAAAAGATGAGGCAACCTTAGGCAAGGTTGCCACCCCCTAACTAATAATACAAATTTTAAAAGCACTAAATATTAAAAAAAAAAAAAAAAAAAAAAAAAAAAAAAAAAAAAAAACTTACTATCGTTGAGGAAATGTACTTAGCTCCACTTAGTCTTTTCAAAAGATCAGCCAATAGACGAGAATTATTTACTTCACATGATACTCTTGCCTCAACCTTAGACGACAAATCTTCAATGAAAAAGTTAGAACACAAGTCCCCATCAAGAAAGAGGTGTTCAAGATTAGGGACATTTAAAAAAACTTTGTTAACTGCTGGTCTTGATTGCCTAATTGTTAGTTTCAATTTCTTCAAAGTAGGAATTTTGAATTTGCAATCTTCATTGTTGTACCAACTCTTTAGAGATAAATTTTCAAGTACCGGGCAGGCATGGATGACTTTGAATGCATTGTCATGGATGACTTTGAGTGCATTGTCGACACGATTAGGGAGCCTAAAATAGTAGTTGAGGGTTAACGTTTCTCGGAATGGAAGATTGATGTTAAGGGTTTTTAGGAATGGAAGATTGAAGGAAGATGGGCAGTCCCAATATGGGTCAATAAAATGTAGTGTAAATTTAGTGAGTGTCTTGGAAGTGAAGATACTCAAAGGAAACTCAATATCCTTAACTCGTACGTCTAGCTCGCAAACATTTAACATAACTGCTTTATTTATCCACTCTGACACAGCTGACTCTGAAACATAGAACCTATCAACATGCAATCGGAGTTTTTCTACTTGGGATTTTTTTGATAGCTCAAATACCCGATCCACAAACGTTGAAAAGCATTCTGATCTCTGGCAGAGTTGGGTATTGTTGTGGAGACTGTGATGATTATCGTCAAAGTCAAGGCTGTGGACCAAGGTCCAACTGTATCTCCACCATTTGGATAAAATACAAGTTTCCACAAAAAGTTTCGTAGGCATGAACGAGAGTATCCGCAGAACAAGCTCTTCAGGTAAATTGCTTAACCTATCTGCATCCGTGAGAATATTCTCACTTGTTGAAGTCATCAGTAATTGGGAATTATCACCTGCAATCTTATTTAATAAAAAAAATATGTCAGCATTTATATGTGAGGTAAACGCATGTCATCTGGTAGAACTTAATTGTAAGGAATTCAATTCTGTTTATGATGAACCCGAAGGAGGCAAATGCCAAACATAGTTAAGAGAACAAACAAAAGGGCAAAATGCAGTGCTGGAGTTAATGTTCAATTTAAAAATATAAGTAAGAGCGAATTGTGAGCATATGTCAGTGTTAACAATATAATGCAACAGATAGTAACCTGTTCACATTCACAGGTTTCACACCAAGGCTTATATGTGAGTCAGTATCTCAACCACTAGGTTACCCTCTATTTATGCACAATATATATGATTATATGAACTCACTGAATTAGAAAAATAAGATACGTTGTTTTCAGTACCAAACAACTTATACTTCAATTAACATGTTAATCTGTCAGGAAACACGCAATGTTTATTGAAGAAATCTAAACTCTAAAACTTCAATTACAATTTTACTGATCCCTACCATCCACGGTATATATAGAATAACCAATACACGTTAGACTATGACTAGGATTGTATTTAACTTAACCTATAATTATCTAATAAGCTGGAAGATAACTATTACACGTTAAGTATACTAGACGACTTAATTGGACTCCTACTCCAACTCGTATTGCTTGCATCCACGCCTAACCCACATCAGACTCAAAACATTCGCCAATAACATGTTGCCGTTTTGTAGTTCGTTTTCTATATATATATATATATATTTTTCTTTTCTAAAAGAGCTTATAAAACTCGAATACTCGATCATAAGTTGGTATAACAATAAGCAAAAAGTGTATTAAATAAGCTACCTATAGATAGATTTATCTTACATGATCTTATTCAAGATAGGAGGTGTTTTTTTCTATATACAAACGATCAAAAGTGATCATAAACTGTACAATAAAACAATTGAACGTAAACCGGTGTTTCATGTCGCGCATACCTTATTAATTGAGAATTATTTACCTGCAAACATTAACCACAAAAGCTAAAAAGTTATAGAGTCGATCGTGGTCATATGATGAACAAAAAACCCTATTTATAAACGTCGGAAAGCTTTTTAAGAATGGGCTTTATGATATCAAAAACTTATCACCTTATTTAGAAAAGGGTGAATAGTGGGCTCAATAATTAACTTTCACTAAATATTTTTCTATAACTTTTTGTTCATTACTGTTATACAACCATTCTCACACATATGCAACGGCGGATACCCGTGTGATTTTATTTTTAGGAGAAAATTATTTTTGAAGTATTGTTTTTTCAATGACATAGTTCTCTGTTGCATAATGAGTTGAGGGTGGATTAATGATAGATTCAACTATCCAGTGAGAGAATGTACAACAAAAGTAGCGTTAAAGATGATAGCCATGTATTTTCGATAGATTGTGCTTATCTGTACTACTATATAACATTTGGTACTATTCTTTAATTAGAAAGGCTTAAAATACATACTTTTACTTGCTTATTATGAAAGGATTTCAAAATTAATTGGGAATTCAACTTGAGACCTCACACATATTAGAGTAATAGTCACATTCCTTTTTTGCCACTAGGTCATTGCTGAGTGGTTCTTTAGCTTAATTATTTGAATTTCTTATATTGTTGTTTTGTGTTTAAATAGTTTGTACAATATGCTTTATTATCTGTATTGCTTAATTTAAATTTAAGAGATGTTTAGTGACATCTAATTAAAGAAAAGGGTTCCTCAATCACATGTGGTATAGATAAACATAAATCCAATGAAGTCAAAGGTTTAGATGCTTATAATGTCAAAAATTCCTTCAAGTTCAAGCACATGAATGATCATGTTTATTTATTTATAACACCAAACAACCATAGCACACGCCACAATCCATTGCATAGTAGATAAAGTATTCTTGTCGATCACAAAAACAAGCTAGTCGTATTATGAGGTCAACTCTCAACAAAACAAATCTCACAATCCTTCGAAGCCTTTGCATGTATAGCCAAGTTTTTGCGCAGCCTTGTCTTCTCTGTGAAGGATAACATAGGAGCATACTGGAGTGTTAGCGTCTTTAAAACATTTGAATTTCCCAACATGAACTTCAAGAACCGCATATCATCCCAGTAGCACTTGGCATTTGCATATTTCATTGTCTTAAGGCTCAGAAGCATACAAGTGGGAGCATACTCTGGTTCTTCCCAGCAACCCTCATTTGGCTTTTAATTTAATTAACACAAGAAAGATAAACAAAATGTACCGTTATTTAAGGATAAACTAAGTTTGGAACTGTTTAAGAAAGTTTTTAATTTTAGTACCTTTTCAATGCTTAAATATTCCAACTCTGAACAACTTTCAAGAATTTGAGTGATTAACTGCCATCTCAGACCATCATAACCGTTTAACTCCAATCGCTTCAAATTTGGATACTTCAAATTTGCATGCTTCCCGTTAGGGTACTTAGTTGAATGAATGAAAATAAGAATCGGTAAGTATCACTAAGTGAGATATAACAAAAAGAAACTCTAACTAATAATACAAATTTTAAAAGCACTAAATATTTTTATAAAAGAAACTTACGATTGTTGAGGAAATGTACTTAGCTCCACTTAGTCTTTTCAAAAGATCAGCCAATAGACGAGAATTATTTATTTCACATGATACTCTTGCCTCAACCTTAGACGACAAATCTTCAATGAAAAAGTTAGAACACAAGTCCCCATCAAGAAAAAGGTGTTCAAGATTAGGGACATTTAAAAAAACTTTGTTAACTGCTGGTCTTGATTGCCTAATTGTTAGTTTCAATTTCTTCAAAGTAGGAATTTTTAGTTTGCAATCTTCGTTGTTGCACCAACTCTTTAGAGATAAATTTTCAAGTACCGGGCAGGCATGGATGACTTTGAGTGCATTGTCATGGATGACTTTGAGTGCATTGTCGACACGATTATGGAGCCTAAAAAAGTAGTTGAGGGTTAACGTTTCTCGGAATGGAAGATTGATGTTAAGGGTTTTTAGGAATGGAAGATTGATGGAAGATGGGCAGTCCCAATATGGGTAAATAAAATGTAGTGTAAATTTAGTGAGTGTCTTGCAAGTGAAGATACTCGAAGGAAACTTGATATAATTAACTCGTACGTCTAGCTCGCAAACATTTAACATAATTGCTTTATTTATCCACTCTGGCACAGCTGACTCTGAAACATAGATCCCATCAATGTGCAATCGGAGTTTTTCTACTTGGGATTTTTTTGATAGCTCAAATACCCGATCCACAAACGTTGAAAAGCATTCTGATCTCCGCTGGAATTGGGTATTGTTGTGGAGACTGTGATGAATA
Organism: Artemisia argyi; assembly: GCA_030686995.1. NCBI lineage: Eukaryota > Viridiplantae > Streptophyta > Magnoliopsida > Asterales > Asteraceae > Artemisia > Artemisia argyi. Next base: position 147,291,714 of record CM060697.1, read on the forward strand.
TTGTCAAAGTCAAGGCTGTGGACCAAGGTCCAACTGTATCTCCATCTTTTGGATAAAATACAAGTTTGCACAGCAAATTTCGTAGGCATGAGCGAGAGTATCCGTGAAACAAGCTTTTCAGGTAAATTGCTTAACCTATCTGCATCCATGAGAATATTCTCACTTGTGGAAGTCATCAGTAATTGGGAATTATCACCTGCACTGCAATCATATTTATTAAAAACAATATGTCAGCATTTATATGTGAGACAAACACGTGTCATCTGGTAGAACTTAATTATAAGGAATTCAATTCTGTATATAATGAACCCGAAGGAAGCAAATGCCAAATATAGTTAAGAGAACGAACAAAAGGGCAAAATGCAGTGCTGGAGTTAATGTTCAGTTTAAAAATATATGGAACAGCGAATTGTGAGCATATGTCAGTGTTAACAATATAATGCAAAATAAGATATATGTGATTATATGAACTCACTGAATTAGAAAAATAAGATATGTTGTTTTCAGTACCAAACATGCAACTTATAGTTCAATTAACATGTTATTGGGCACACACATGTGAGGTTAACAGAGTACGTAACACAGAAACACAAACAAGAACACGACACAGGAAAGAAACAACAAGAATAATCTGCCAGGAAACATGCAATGTTTATTGAAGAAATCTTAACTCTAAAACTTCAATTACAATTTTATTGATCCCTACCCTTCACGGTATATATAGATTAACCAATACACGTTAGACTATAACTAGGATTGTATTTAACTTAACCTATAATTATCTAATAAGCTGGAAGATAACTATTACACGTACTTAATTGGACTCCTACTCCAACTCGTATTGCTTGCATCCACGCCTAACCCACATCAGACTCAAAACATTCGCCAATAACATGTTGCCGTTTTGTAGTTCGTTTTCTATTTTTTTTTTCTTTTCTAAAAGAGCTAATAAAACTCGAATACTCGATCATAAGTTGGTATAACAATAAGCAAAAAGTGTATTAAATAAGCTACCTATAGATGGATTTATCTTACATGATCTTATTCAAGATAGGAGGTGTTTTTTTCTATATACAAACGATCAAAAGTGATCATAAACTGTACAATAAAACAATTGAACGTAAACCAGTGTTTCATGTCGCGCATACCTTATTAATTGAGAATTATTTACCTGCAAACATTAACCACAAAAGCTAAAAGTTATAGAGTCGATCGTGGTCATATGATGAACCAAAAACCCTATTTATAAACATGCATGTCGGAAGGCTTTTTAAGAATGGGCTGGGCTTTATGATATCAAAAACTTATCTCCTTATTTAGAAAAGGGTGAATAGTGGGCTCAATAATTACTACATAACTTTCACAAAATATTTTCTATAACTTTTTGTTCATTACTGTTATACAACCATTCTCACACATATTTGCGTGTCGCAATGGCAGACACCTATGTGATTTATTTTTAGGATAAAATCATTTTTGAAGTATTGTTTTTTCAATGGCATAGTTTTCTTTTGCATAATGACTTGAGGTTGGATTAATGATAGATTCAACTATCTAGAAAAAGAACGTACAATGAAAGTAGCGTTAAAGATGATAGCCATGTTTTCGACAGATTGCACTTATAGAAGAGAAAAAGAAAAAAGTCGGACGGAGGTTGTCAATTAGAAAGTAGCTTGTCTCTTGTTTATGCATTTAGTAATATTTTAAAAAGCTTATATGTATTCATTTTTTTGACTTGTGATTAATCCGGAGTTCACCCAACTATTAAACTTTTTACTTTTAGGCTGCCGGTTTAATTAAACTATCTTATGGGCCATCTAAATATGTGCTTGTTTTCGTTTTTACCAATCTTGTTCAAGTTATTACTGGAAATTTGTACAATTCCAAGAATAAAGCTAACTTTAGCATATCTAAACAATAAAATTCGAAACCTAAACGTAAAACATTAGTTAAATTATCAAAAATCACTTTCGACTAATTAAAGTTGCGCTCAAATAATGGATAAAATGGATATTTACATTTTAGCAGTTATTTGTATTGCTTTAGTATATTATATTTAGCTTTATTCTCGTTGTTTCAAAAAATTTCGAAGCAAGTGGCTTCAAACACTCGCTAAGCCCCTATTGAATAGTGCGTGTAAGTCGACTAAAGAAAGTAGGAATGGCAAAGAAAGAGATGTACTTTCTTGAGTTATAGACAAGGAACTCCATTCTGTTGACTCTACTAGATAGAACAAAACCCGTATTTTTTCATCGTCTAGTTAAAAGAAAAAACAATTTTCCAAAATTTTTATAAACGAAAGCAACCGGATAAATGGATGGCCTATAGGTTAGTTTTGATAAATGAGCGACCTAAAAGAAAAATAATTTAACACTTGGGTAGCCTCCCAATATATAATCATGTATAATCTTAAAGAAATTAATATCTTCGCTGACTTTGGATCTAGTATAAATGTGATGGCCCTAACAATGTTTAAAAAGCTAGGTATGGAAGAGGTCAAAACGACTAAATTGAGATCGGACTTGCTAATAGTTGTTTAATGAAACCAATCGGAATATTCGAAAACGTCCTAATTGAGGTTGAAGGGTTAATTTTTCTCGTAGACATTTTTGTAGTCGATATCAAAGAAATCCCTAACCTACCATTCTATTAGGACATCCGTTTCTTGCCATTGCACGTACTTGAATAAACGTTTATGATAAGTTGTGTCCATAGAGGTAGGGAATGAGAAAGTAATAGTTAATATGGACAAATTTAAAAAGGGTAACGTGCATCTGTTTTTGTTATTGAAACTTTCGATGCACCTGGTTGTGTTAGTGTGCAGGGTAAATTGGAATTGGAGAACGACATATTCAAGATTGAAACGATATCTAGGTATGGAAGAGGTCAAAACGACTAAATTGAGATCGAACTTGCTAATAGTTGTTTAATGAAACCAATCGGAATATTCGAAAACGTCCTAATTGAGGTTGAAGGGTTAATTTTTCTCGTAGACATTTTTGTAGTCGATATCAAAGAAATCCCTAACCTACCATTCTATTAGGACATCCGTTTCTTGCCATTGCACGTACTTGAATAAACGTTTATGATAAGTTGTGTCCATAGAGGCAGGGAATGAGAAAGTAATAGTAGTTAATATGGACAAATTTAAAACGGGTAACGTGCATCTGTTTTTGTTATTGAAACTTTCGATGCACCTGGTTGTGTTAGTGTGCAGGGTAAATTGGAATTGGAGAACGACATATTCAAGATTGAAACGATATCTTCTCATATGACTCACCGATTTGCACTGCTGAGTTCATTTATGTTACATCCGTATCCCGTATATATATATATATATATATATATATATATATATATATATATATATATATATATATATATATATATATATATATATAGAGAGAGAATATAATAAGTATTATGTTGCACTTGGCGAGGTAGTAAGTTATAAGTATATAAGTAATATGTGATGAAAGATATGTGGGGAATATGAAAAGAATGAGACTTGAGGGACCTAAGTTGACAAAATCCCAAACTGGTACTAGAACCAACTTGTTCTAGTACCAAGGCCGAATTGTTATAGTACTAGAGGGACTATTCTTGCCAAAACTTCAAATTAGCACTAGAACCAACTTGTTATAGTACCAAGGATGAATGGTTATAGGACCTAAGGGACTAATGTTGCCAATTAGGCAAACTTCCAACGAATATGTATCTGGAGAATTCCTACACTTTCTATAAACTTCTCATTTGGTGTAGGATTTGGGTATGTGTCGTATATGTAGAAAGAAAAAGGGAGGGAAAAAGCTAATCTTCATACTAGCTTAGAAACCCTCTAATTGTACTCCTTTCATCAAGTAAGTGATCAAGAAGCTTAGAAACCCTCTAATTGTACTCCTTTCATCAAGAAGTGATCAAGAAGCTTAGAAACCCTCTAATTGGCTACTAAGAAGTGATTTCCCCAATTTGTAAAGTTAGGGTTTATAATTGTATGATTGAGGTTAATGGTGAAAGGTTGTTAAATTATAATCCTTCTATATAATTAGTTACTAATTAGGACTAATTGTGGTATAGGAGTCAAGTAAGAAATGGGAAGCTATTGCTAGTAAAGTTGCGAATTGAGAATCAAGGTAAGTATATGGTTTAACATGTTGGTAGCTTTATCATATTTTATGCATGATAATGGTTTTATGTTTTGTTAGCTTTATCATGTTTATTACATGGTAATGGTGATGGATAGGATATAGGGTGCGTTAGCTAGTTATGGATCTATTTCTAGGCATAGTTTAGTTAGTCGTTGGGCTAACTATGGGATGAGGTTCAACCTTATGGGTTGATCTCGTTAGGCCGACTATGTTGGCATGAGGTAAGTGCCCCTATATCGCTAGCTTAACTAGTGAATAGACTAGTTATGGTTATTGTTAGAGTTTAACAATTAAATAGCACGTATTGTGTGCACAAAAGATGTGAAACCCTAATCCTTGGCCTTGTATTTATACTAGATGAATCTTGGAGCACAAGTAAGGCATGGGTCGACCCATGGGATTGGGCTTCGACCGGCCTAGCACCCACAAGGGTGTTTCTAGATCTTTCTTGACTCCCAAGTTACACTCTAGTCCTTATCTTTCGTTACTAATGATAGTTAGTCCATACGGTTAATAACTAACGACCCTTTAGTCCGTTAAGTGTTTATAAATATATATATTCGATACATTTAATATATATATTTATTTTACATTATTCTTGTTTGTAAAGTGTGCAATCCCGAGGTCTCGGGTTCGATACTAGACATTTACATATTAATGTTTATACGTAACATTTAACAGCTCCCACTCGTATATCCATTAATAGTAAAATGACATTGGTTAGCGTCTTGCAACACTCCAATGCCCCTAGTTCAATCCGAGCTAGGTTTCCTGGAAAAACCTTTAATGATTCATCATTATAATTATCCTTTCATTACTAATACCACATTAATAAAGATGTGAGGTTCTTTATTAAATTTCTGTTTCTCGTTCCTTTATGATTGAACAAAATTACCAAAATATCTGAACGTATTCCAGATAGACTTTGGGCATGGCCATGCAAACATTTTGTCAACCCTACGAGGGGCCCAGCAGTATTAAACTTCTAAACAAATCAGAAGGAATAAATTCTTTCTTGACTACAAGAATAACCCATGAACTTTGCAACACTTCTGAAAACAACCCTTATAACTCCCTGTTACGGTGAGCGGTAGATTGCTTCACAAAAATGCACTACATCCATGACACTTATCTGGTATCTCAAGTCTGAGGATAACTTTAAATATGATTCTCACATTAAATATTAAATCATACTATTGGGATAAGTCCAATATTCAATTCATTGAATATCATGTGAAATTGGTATGACTACGCATCAATATACTTTCAAGTATATCCTAAACCAATACTCAAATTTGTCTTAGTTTAATGATATTCCCATATCAATAATCGACAATGGACAATTTAGAATAATAAATTATTCATGGATCTTAAACATGCAAATATAGGATATATTATTAAGACAATGAATAAATAAACATAAAACATATTTTATTTCATTAAAATAATAATTGTACGTTACATCCTTTATCTAAACACTAATCACAAATGGGCATGAAACTTTCAGCTAATCTAAGTCCTACACCTTCAGCATGCTTGTAAAGCTTGGTGCCAGGTAGAGGCTTTGTTAATTGATCTGCCAAGTTATCATCTGTGTGAACTTTGAGCATTTCGATTTCGCCTATTTCGACTTGTTCTCGAACATAGTGATGCTTAATCGGGAAATGTCTGGTGCCTTTCATGATTCCAGGCTCATTGGCAAATGTAATTACAGCTGAGTTGTCACAATACATTTTAATAGGTCTTTGAATCGAAGGCATAACTCCTAGCCCTGAAACAAACTTCCTAATCCAAACAGCTTCCATTGCAGCTTCTGAAGCAGCTATATACTCACTTTCTGTAGCAGACATCGCTAGTACACTTTGCTTTCTGCTCCTCCAATCCACAGCTCCTCCATTAATGACAAAGACATAACCCGTCTGAGACTTCGTATCATCCTTATCACCTTTCCAAGAAGCATCGCAGTAACCTGTAACATCAAGTTCTGCCGATGGATTTCCCCCATAAACCAAGAACATATCTTTAGTAGCCCTAAGGTACTTAAGAATATTCTTAACAGCAGTCCAGTGGGCTCCACCTGGATTCTGCTGATATCGACTGGTTAAATTCTGAGCAAACGCCACATCAGGTCTTGTACTTTTCACCGCATACATTATAGATCCCACAGCCGAAGCATAAGGGACTCTCTTCATGCGTTGCACCTCTGCAGGTGTTGAAGCACAAACCTTGTTGCTCAAGCCATGTTGTTCTTGCATTGGCAAATATCCTTTCTTGGAATTTTGCATATTGAATCTCTTCAATATTTTATCAATGTAAGCACTTTGGCTTAATCCAATTAATCGCTGAGATCTATCTCTATATATCTTGATTCCCAGAATAAATGCAGCTTCCCCTAGATCTTTCATAGAAAAACACTTTCCAAGATATGCCTTAACCTTTTGCAAACTTGGAATGTCATTTCCCATGATCAATATGTCATCAACATATAATATAAGGAAAATTACATTACTCCCACTAACTTTGTGATATACACATGGCTCATCAAGATTTTGAGTGAATCCATACTTTTTAATTTCACCATCAAATCTCTTATTCCATTGTCGTGATGCTTGCTTTAATCCATAAATGGATCTTTTAAGCTTGCATACACGATTTGGGAATTCTGGATTTACATACCCCTCAGGCTGCGCCATATAGATGTCTTCATCTAGGCGACCATTTAAGAAGGCGGTTTTTACATCCATTTGCCAAATCTCATAGTCATAGTAAGCGGCTATGGCTATAAGAATCCTAATTGCCCTTATGTCAGCTACGGGAGAAAAGGTCTCCTCATAGTTAACACCAAAAGTTTGAGTATAGCCTTTAGCTACACAACGGGCCTTATAGGTGTGTACAACGCCATCCATGTCAGTCTTTTTCTTGTAGAGCCATTTACTCCCAACTAGTTTGGCACCCGGAGGTAGGTCTACTTCTTCCCAGACTTCATTGTCTTCCATGGATTGCATTTCCCCATCCATAGCTTCTTTCCATTTGGCCTTTTCTGGACCATTCATGGCAGCTTTATAACTTGTAGGCTCATCAAGATCACCCAGTATATTCTCATCACTCTCTACATTAAGACATAAACGAGTAGGAGCTTTTACTGGTCTTGTTGACCTACGAATGGGAATCACTTCAACATCAGGTGGAGGACCTAAACTTTCAGGTTCTACTGGAAGTTGGTTAGTGTTTTCAGAAGGTTCTACATCTTCTTGACCGTCTTCCAGATCATATACTCTCCCACTGAATTCTTGAGATATGAGCTCCCTTTCAAGGAAGTCTCCATACCTTGCAACAAATACTTTGTTTTCAGGTGGGTAATAAAAGTAGTATCCCATAGTTTCCTTAGGGTATCCTACGAAGATGCACTTCACAGATCTTTGTTGGAGTTTGTCTGCTGAGTCACGTTTAACATACGCCTCACAACCCCAGACCTTGAGATAAGACAGGTTTGGAGCTTTTCCAGTCCATACCTCATATGGTGTCTTATCAACCTTCTTTGTTGGAACCATATTTAGAATGCGAACCGCAGATTCTAAGGCATAATCCCAAAACGAAAAAGCAAGAGTTGTTAGATTATACATAGATCGTATCATTTCTTGCAATGTACGATTCCTTCTTTCAGATACACCATTTTGTTGTGGAGTATATGGAGAAGTAAGGTGCTGGACAATTCCCTCCTTTGCTAGATAATCTATGAACTCCTGACTCAGGTATTCACCACCTCTATCGGATCGAAGAGCTTTAATCTTCTTTCCAAGTTGCAACTCTACTTCTGCTTTAAACACTTTGAATGTTTCAAATACCTCATGTTTATGTTTAAGTAAATAAACATAACCATAACGGCTGTAATCATCCGTGAATGTTAAGAAGTAGCTAGCACCTCTCCTTGACACATGTCTAAGTGGTCCACACACATCTGTGTGAATAAGACCAAGTAGATCATTAGCCCTTTCAATCCTATTCTTAAAGGGTTTCTTAGTCATCTTCCCAGCAATGCAAGATTCGCATTTATCAAATGATTCATCATTGATCTTATCTAAAAGCCCATCATGTTGCAGCTTTTTCATGCGATCTTTGCCAATGTGAGTAAGTCGACAATGTCAAAGATAAGACGAATCCAGACCTTTCTTGATTCTCTTATTGTTGATGCTATACATTGAATTATTTGTAACAAAAGCATTATCATTATCATTCATATCAATTTCAAATACACCATTCACAGCAATAACATTAAAATAAAAAAACATCATTTAAAGAAACTGAAATTCCATTGCTAGAAATAGTATGATGAAAACCAAGGTTTAACAAACATGAAAATGAAATTACACCTCTAACAATTGACGGTGCATAATGACAATTATTTAAAGATAGTACTAGGCCCGAAGGCAACACTAAATTAAAAACTCCTATAGCTTCAACTCCTGCATGCGCTCCGTTACCAACGTGCAAGAATTGTTGTCCATAGGCCAGCTTTCTCTCAACTCTAAACCCCTGCAAGGTATTGCAAATATGAATGCCACATCCCGTATCATATACCCATGAATTCAATTTAGGAGTAAGAGTGAATAATTCAATCATAAAGAACGCACCTGAAGTACTGGGGTTACCAGCTTCATTACCCTGCTTCTTCTGTCGCAAGTCATGAATGTAGAGTGGGCAATTGCGCTTCCAATGGCCCTTTTCATGACAGTGGTGACAAGCCTGATCCTTCTTGTTTGGAGGATTTGTCTTGTTCTACTTAGGCTGATGCTGTTTCATCTTTGGTTGTGGTTGATAGGCCATGACCTGCTTGCCTTTATCACCTTTACCTTTGCCTTTGTTCACATGCGATTTCTTCTGGATTCTCCCCCCATGAATTGCCAACACTTGTGGGGTAGGAGCCTTGACCTTGGCTGGTAGACTTTTCTCATAATCAACAAGCAATGCGAGTAATTCTGAGACTGTCTTCCCCGAGCAATGCATGTTGTAATTCTGCACAAAACCAGCAAAATCCCTGTTGAGGGACCTGTTGATCAAGTGCACTTGCACATTGTCGGGGTAACCAAAACCAATTCTGTGAAGTTGATCAAACGAATCTTTAATCTCATCCACATAATCAGCTACTGGTTTACCATCACCATGCTTGTAGTTGTGTAGCTTGTCGAGTTCATCATACAATTCAACTGCAGGTGGCTTCTCATAAGACTGCCTGAGGTTATCAAGCATATTCTTAGGAGACGAGTACTCATACTTCTTTTGTAATTGAGCACTCATGCTAGTGAGCATTAAACAAGCAACCTCATTATACTTAGCATTAGTCACCTTCCATGCTGCCTTTGCTTCTGGTGTTGCAGTAGCAGCAGGTTCAGCAGGGCATTCCTCGGTCACATAGTCTAGCTTACCAGACGCCCTCAAGACAATTCTGAGCGAACGGTGCCAGTCATTGAAATTCTTTCCAGTCAGTTTTTCTCTCTCAAGATGACTCTTGAAAGCAGAAATCGCAGTTTGGTTATCGGGTTGAGCCATATCTACAGATAAAGTTCAAATATTAGTATTTTCGATAATCAATATCTTCAAGAAAAATAAAATACCCAAGGCTATATTCATATAACCAACTAATTTTCTTGAAAACCTAGGATCCAACTTTACATAGATTCCACCACATCAGTTGATCTGTTAGTGGTGAAAGTACAAAAGTTGGTAATCTGTCGAACAATAATTGGCAAACAAGATTTCCAATTCCTAGATCATTATGGGATTTACATCAAATTGATTCATCAATTTGCCTTGTAAGCATGTTTCATCCCATCTCATGCCTTAAGTTCTAGGTCTCACGCACAACTTAATTAAGTCGTCTACCTTAGAAACTGTAAAATTACAATTATGGTCTCACGCGTTAAAAGAATTTTACCTTGTTATAGTAATTTAGCCTAGGTCTCACGTTTACTAAATTAAAATTCCAAGTGTTCCTTATAGATAGATGGCACGTAACTTAAATTATTTAAGGGTATTATTTTTTATATGTAAATCAAAATATGTACAAAGATGCATGCACTCATCTTTATAACATAAGTTTTCATAAAAACTTTTTATATCCAATTCGTGAAATTAATACACAAAGTTTTACTTGAGGTTTATGCCAAAACCCTAAGATGACTTTCTACAATCATGATTTTAAAAGTAATTCGTTTAAGACATATTCAAGATTGTGATAACCAAGGCAGACTCTAAGGCTCTTTTCTAAGCCTTCAAATCACGGTTATGAATATCATCTTAAAAGACTTAATTTTAAAAACATATTTATACAAAACATCAATCAAGCAAAAGTTTATGGATTCAATCTCAAAATTGTAATAAATTATGAATTTTGCTAGTCTCGCCTGGGAGCTGATTACCGTGCGAATCGGACCACTATCGGCACCTAAGACCTTGCAAGATTCTTACTTTACCACTTAGGGTTTCACCATTATTAGTCCGTATTTATTTTCTTTATTAAAAAACAACCCTTTTATTGCTTACATCAAGTCAAACTAATAACAATAAAACAAGTATCAAAGAAAATCAAAACAACCAATAATAAATAAGTGAAACAATTAGCCACATGCAATCCGTATTATAAAAGATCCTAATAAAATCAATTCTAGGTATAATAATGCATGTAATCAACTAAGGCCTTCTCTTCTTGATGGAAGAGAGTCACATACATTGACGAATCAATTGTGTAGGCCAAAGCTAATAAACATACCACATAGCATATATAAATCGATTTTAATATGTATTGGAGTCTTCCCCAATTTAAGATCTATATTAAACATGTGATAAAAAAATATCCATGACTAACATGCATGTAAGTCACGGATTAAAACCTAACAATTAGCACATAGGTCACAAGATACGTTCAATTAACCGGTTAATGACCTAGGGTTTCTAGTGATTACACATAATCCAAGAAAACCACAAAACCCTAATTAGGGTTTCATGGAAAAATCGACCCCCCCCCCAAAATTAGGGTTAGGGTTTCGAAATTTTTAGAAAAAATTGGAAAAACCCTAGATAAAAAAAAACATGTATCTAAAACAATTAAAGATCCGGTTTTATTACGTTTTAATAATCAATTACATGTTATACATGGCTCGTGATGCCACTGTTATAGTTTAACAATTAAATAGCACGTATTGCGGAAGCTAGGATCAAGTATAACACATAAATATTAACTAAAACATAAATAGTAAACGTACCCGATGCACTTCAAATTAACCTTGATTCTTGTACAATTAGATCAATGATAAACCCCTTACCGTTTTGTTTATTGATCTCTTGATAATTACTAAAGTAAGTAATTACCTCGTTCTTGTACACACAAACTACCAACGAATAAAGGTTTGATGCAAGTAAACAAATCACTTATATTTTGGAAGAACCAAAATCGATCCAAGATCCCTTGGGAGGGGTTGAACCGATCGGCCACAAAAGAAACACAAGAGAGAAAAGATTTAGGGTTAGTGTGTGTGCACAAAAGATGTGAAACCCTAATCCTTGGCCTTGTATTTATACTAGATGAATCTTGGAGCACAAGTAAGGCATGGGTCGACCCATGGGATTGGGCTTCGACCGGCCTAGCACCCACAAGGGTGTTTCTAGATCTTTCTTGACTCCCAAGTTACACTCTAGTCCTTATCTTTCGTTACTAATGATAGTTAGTCCATACGGTTAATAACTAACGACCCTTTAGTCCGTTAAGTGTTTATAAATATATATATTCGATACATTTAATATATATATTTATTTTACATTATTCTTGTTTGTAAAGTGTGCAATCCCGAGGTCTCGGGTTCGATACTAGACATTTACATATTAATGTTTATACGTAACATTTAACAGTTATGACATAATTTATATTATGCGTTGTTTAGCTTGTTATGCCATGTACTTACTAAGCATTTTGCTTATATGTTTAGTTGTGATGTTTTCTTGATAGGTACCGAAGAATTCAACAAAGGTAAGGATAAGGTTTAAGTGATCATGTTGTAGAAATCTCATGCTTGAAGAAAGTAAGTAGAAGTTCATCTTTTGGACCAAGCAATTGAAGTTGGAAGCCCCGAGAGTCTTTTTTTGTCTTGGTATAATCCTGTTTTCATGGTCAATGTCTTTTGTGGTCTTTGGTTATGTTTTGGTCATGATATAAGTATGTGTAGATATGTGGAAGTCAACTTTAAGGGGCGTTTGGCATTAGCCCGTTTTTACCCATTTTTGTAAAGTCATGGGTTAAGTAGTATTGTACATGTTTCTCGATCTATATAATGATAATTTATACTTTTGGTTAAGAGTTTGTAAGCATATTCCGTGAATTCCACCCATTGGGTGAAATGGGTCAAAGTAGACTTTTTCTTCCATTCTAAGAGTCACGTCTATGGTCGGTGTATATGTCAAAACTTTATGTTTTTATGTGCCCAATGATGTATGAGTAAATTATGGAAAGTTTCGTTAATTGTTGAGTCATAGAAGTTGTTTTTCCGGAAAATGGGTCAAGAAGATGCATAAAAGGGTTATGCAGAAAAATGGGTGTTTGAGTTAAGTGTATTTTTACCCATTTTGGGTAGGAAATGGGTTGATTGGTTATGCAAACGATTTAGCATGAAATGTTAATGGCTTTGAGCGAGTTTGGTGTAGAAATAAGGTAGTATGGGTTGTTTATTACAAAAAATGGGTGAAATTTCGGTTAACTATGGACAGATTTTGTCGGTTTTAGAAAAATCATATCTTTTTATCCGTAAGTCGTCACGGGTCGTGCCACCCGGCATTTCGAAGGTAATTGAGTCTAATTTCATTTAAAAATAGTCTTAAGTCCCAGATATTTGTAGATTTATGTCAGATTGTAAAAGAGTTTCAGTGGGTCAGTTTTCTGGCATACTTTTTGCGGAAAAAATTTCACGTTTTTGGTCATGTCATTCAAGGGGTGTTACAACTTATTTCCATCATATATAGGAAGATGTTTTCACGAGCGAAATCGATGTGGCTCCAACATGGGATGAGATTGGGGTTAAATGGTCTTTGATTCTTGATGATGGAAAACCATGGCCGATGAAAGAAGAAGAAAAGGAAATTCCAGAAATTATACATGAAAAGATTAAGCGTGAATATAAGGTGTTGCATTACTGTGACCGTATTCGAAACACAGAACAATTTGATTTTGGAATATGGCCTTCGTGTAATGGAAAGAAGATGTTTTTTGTAATGGTGGACCAAACGAGTCGAATCAATCAAATGGTGGTGTGCAGCAGGAGCATACGACGTATGACCAACACAAGGGATACGACGTATGTACGCCCAGAAGTTCGACTTTTGTGGATAAGTATTGTGATCATGAAGATAACTCTAAACAAGAACATGGATTCGAAGATGACAAATTCATACTAAAGTGCTTCAATTTTAACCAATGGATTCAATCTAAGTATGGTAGACATCATGTGAAAGATGAGGCCGAAGTGAGAAAGCTTTACTATGAGTGGCTCAAGTTTTGTGACGGTAGTAACTTCAACAAGGAGGATATGGGTGAACATACGAGCCATATTGTGTATGCGTACGAAGATGTATACGCCGTATGCAAGGACAATAATGAGAATTTGGGACAAGCTTTCACACTAAAGTGTATGTGTTTTGATGAATGGCTTGATCGTAAATATCGAGATCACAAGATGATTGATGAAGAGATGAGAAGAAAAATATGCATCGATTGGATTGTTTCAAGTGACGATGAAGAATCACAAAGCCAAACTAATACTCCCTACCTCTCATATTGTCCCATATTAAGTATCCACAATTGAATTTTGGGATGTCCCAAATTAAGTGTCCATATTGTATTCCGACCAATGAGATGAGACTTTAGTGGGTAAAAATGATATTTGATTGATGGAGAGTATAGTTAGTGGAATTTCCTAAAACTTTGTGCATTTTGAAAGCAGACACTTAATATGGGACGGAGTAAGAAATAAGCACTTATGAAATCAATTTCCGTTTTTATTAATAACAATTATGAAATAAGCCGTTATGGCTATAAATGATATCAAGAAGAAATTATTTTGCAATGTTAATCATGTTGTTTTTGAAAGATTTATAAACTAAGGAAAAATAGTAGATATTATCGATTCAACATCAGTTTTTGTATAAAGTCGGTTTTAATAACGCAAAAACTTTTGAAAACAAAAATTGTGTCATATGTTCAATAAGATTTGTGGGCCATTGTTTAGTATCTATCATAAACTTTTTTTTTTTTTTTTTTTTTGCAAAGGTGAATTATATTATATACTCCAAAATTTTTACATCATGAGAATAACCATAAAGCTAAAGTTGGACATTTCCCAACTCGATACAGTAGGCAATACAACTACAAACTATAAACCAGCTACCTAATATCTGACAAAGGAATACAAACATGTCTGATGAATCTGAATTCAGACAACAGTCAAGACAGATATCCAGACTAACAACAAGCTTCATATCTTCCATAAGAACACATTCTCAAAATCAATATTCACCTTATTATGCACCTACCATCTAACTACATTTCCACCACTCCAATCCACAGACCCATTCATCTTGTAACCACAGTAGGCTAAGTAGAAATGGAGGGTGGCATCACTAGGAACCCATAACCCATCCAATCAAGGGCTCTGCCAATTGACTTACATTTCCATCTCTAAGAATGGCCTCAGTCAATTGGGAACACACTCCTTGAGGGGAAACCAACCTTACCTCCTTGATGGTATATTGGGTGGACCAAGAAGGATCATCTTTCATTCCTCTCTATTCCACCCATCATATACCATCCCCCCAACCATTTACCCTTCACAGTGAAAGATCCTATGGTACATTCCCACTGCATAAAACCTCCTACTTAGCCATACAAGATTGTCCAATTTCCTCCCAAGGACAAATTGGAACAATCAAGAGGTTATCATAGGTACGGTTTTTCAGAGGGAACTCCAAGGTACAAGGTATCTTACCCACTGTAATGACCTGATTATGAAGACAACATCAAGTTAAGAGTAGAACTTAAGCTGTAATACAGATATCCAAACACTCCTTTATAAGCAGTCTACAACGTTATTCTTTAAGATTACTAAGAACCAAAGCTCCATATTTAACAATACCTCAATACTATCTTGAACATACACTAGGAACACATTCTAGTAATTATTTCTTAATCTGTTTCTTGCACTTCACATTCCATTTCTCTTCAACCTTCCTAACATTCAAACTCTCTTTCACTGTTATACCCATAATTCTATGTTTGATAGTATCAGCAACTTTAATGAAAACCTTATGACTAGTGTTTTGAACTTGAAAATTCTACCATTTCTTTCCTGCCAAAGAAAGTAGACACAAGCTGCCAACACAAGTCTCCTTACAACCCAACCAATATTCTTTGGTACACACCCATCAGCTAAAAACTTCACTATGTCATTCCAGTTGACCATATCACATTCAATATCTGCAATGTCTAGAGCTTTTTCCCACACTTCATTAGAAAATGGACACTTGAAGAAAAGATGATGAAGGTCTTCATTATCATTAAGACACAATGGGCATCTGTTGACAATATGCATACCCCAACTTTTGAGTTTATCCTGAGTGCACAGTGTTTCATGAATAGCTAACCACAATATAAATGAGTATTTGGGTATACACTGTGAAAACCAAACAAGTTTCCACCAGTATACCTTGATTATCTTATATCATCAAATAATTCGAGACAAATTTTTTTCTCAATCATCGTTTATACATTAATTAACCGCATTTTTATATACAATGCAAGAAACACAACGTACAATCGGATATAATTTTGTACCATCCATTGTATGTTTTGATATACGTCTTAATCATTGTGTGCCAATTTAGGTATGCATTTCACTTTTAGACAGAAATTATGACCACAACTTATTGAGAGCGTACAAAAGCTACACTTGTCCCACATATCAGACATTAAAGGATATCACGAAGCACTTACGGCCACAGATTATACAAAGTGTATAAAATCAACACATGTGAGACTCCAAAAGATATCACAAAGCTAAAACAAACAAAAACACACATCCACAAAAATCCACTAATACCATACAAAGAAACAAGAAATAAATCAAAAGACCATCAATGTCAAATAAAACACAACTTATAGCATACCATATAAATTCAACATTTAAGATCACATATCACACGTATCACAAAGTTTAAACTAATACCAACACATGTCCACCAATCAAATAATAGCATACAAAGAAGACATATCTTGCTGCCTAGTTTATAACGAAGACGGGCCAAGAAATAACATTCGAATTGCATAAACTTTTGATTATCTTATATCATCAAATAACTCGAGACAAATATCTTTTCTCTCAATCATCATCTATATATTAAGTAACCGCCTTTTTACATACAATGGCATAAACAAAACATACAATCGTATAAAGTTTTGTATTAAAAAAAAAAAAAAAAAAAAAAAAAAAAAAAAAAAAAAAAAAAAAAAAACGCCAGAAGTTAAGCAATTAAATGGGGGGGGAGAGAGAGAGAGAGTTGCATGCGTTTTGATACTATGAGCATGTGACACAAAGCTGATGGCTTAGACACATATATGTTGAAGAAGACACACATTCAACTGTCTAGTTTATAACGAAGACACATATTGTTGCCTAGTTTATAACGAAAAAGGGCAAAGAAAAAACATATGATGACTCAATAACAACCTCAAAACAAAAATGGCCCAGTAAACTACCAAATGACATGACAGACACAACAAAACGACATGGTATAGCCCAAAACGACGTCGTTTCATTCTTGTATTGCTCAAAGCAGCATCGCCCGCACGCCTAATGTATAATAGAGTAATATGCATGACAACTTTTTGAGTGTAGTTTCTTAAACAAATGATGAGAATTGTTTTGTATTTAATCCCAACATTATTAATTTAAAATTTTCATCCACAAACTCAACTATATAAGACAACATGTTTCATGATTGATGTAACGGTTTTCATTTTGGATACATTTTAAGAACTGTTCTTTAAGTTGAATTATCGCATTTTGCAACATCTTTTTAATTATATTTTAATTATTTTACGTTATATGTATAAAAGTTACACAAAACACTTACCTAAAGATACTCGTCTAGTTTTTCATAAAGATTATGATACGCGCCAAATTATGGAGTTTAAAAGAGGACACGTGTCATCTTCTTATGAGTCTTGATTAACTGGTTTTGGCGCCAAAGTTAGTTATCAAGTTCTTTGTGTATAAAGTAGGAAACTTGTAATCATTTTCAGTAGCTCTTTTGTAATCAAACACTTCTCTCTTGTTCTCTCTCAACTGTAACAACTTTCAGATTAATAACTACCATTTCCAATTCTTCTTCATTTGGATTTCTAGTTTTAATCTCCATTGATAATCAATCTTACCATTTCTTAAGTGAAATCTAAGTTGAGTCTATCAATTGGTATCCAGAGCCCTTTCCTGGCAATCCATTTTCATCAAGATTGTTACACTGACAATCTTGATTGTTCGGTTATCTTCTCCGGTCAACATTCCGGTCAAAACAGAGATTTTCCGATCAAGGAATTAGTCACCACTAATTCCCCTGTACTTATTGCAATAGATTAGTGCCAAATAACTGTACCATCACAAGATCAGCCGATATTCTCGTTGAATTTTCTGATTTTGAACAAGCTGATGAGCAGCAGTTGGTTTGGGTAATCAAGAACAGGTTGGTAGTCACTATTCCTTGTGTTGATGTGCAATAGTGATACCAATACAATGGTGAATACAAGATCTGAAGCACAAGGTGCAACTCTTGAATCTTTACAAGAAACAATGCAAAACATGCAAACAGCCATGAACACTATGATGGCATAAATCACAAGATTGAAAAATGGTGAGGGAACAAGCAATGGAAGAGGTCCTCAAGCAAATGGAGGTCCATATGGAAGGTTGTCCAAAATTGAGTTCCCAATATTCAATGGTGATGATGTGAAAGGTTAGGTTTATAGATGCAAACAGTTTTTCAAGATTGATGGTGTAATGGATGATAAGAAGGTTGAATTAGCTTCCATGCATTTGTATGACAAGGCTCTTGTTTGGCACCAGAGTTATGTTAAAAGATTTGGGGAGGAAACTCCATGGGAAATGTATGAAGAAGAGGTAATAAAAAGATTTGGAGCACTGTATGATGATCCAATTGTGGACTTAAAAATTTTGAAACAAGATGGGTCAGTACATCATTACCAAGAGGAATTTGAGTCATTGTTGAGCAGGGTAGAATTGAATGAAGTGTATGTAGTGAGTTTGTTCATTGGTGGGTTAAAGAAAGAGATTCGGATGCCTATCAGGATGTTTGGATTGAAAACTTTGCATGAGGTGTTTGCCATGGCCAAAATGCAAGAAGCCACAAATGCTGCATTGAAACCAAGGTATAATTCTCTGTTACCCACTCCTAAGTTTGTGCCTCAAAACAATTTTGTGAATAGAACTGCTACTGTGCCTCAAAAGACTGCTAATAATGGGGGTAACCAATTTGTGCCAAGAAATGGTGTTAATAGGCCTTATAGATTGACCCAGAAAGAATTAGAGGAAAAAAGAGCCAAGAACCAATGTTTTTACTGTGACCAAAGGTATACACCTGGACATAAATGTAGTGGTGAATTGAATTGTTTAGAAGTTGTGATAGATAATGATGACCATAAGGAAAATTTTGAAGAAGAGGGTGTGAATCAAGAAGAGGAGGAAGTAAATGATGGTCCGGAATATGAATTCATTAAACAATGCCCACAAATTTCATTGAATGCTTTATCTGGTCTTAATTCTTATCAAACTATGAGATTTAAGGTTATGGTTGGCAAACAAGTGGTGCATACATTGGCTGATCAGGTAGTACCCATAACTTTTTAGATGTTCAAACTGCTAAAAGGTTGGGAAGTAAGCTCAGGAGTACTTCTCCTTTGAAAGTTTCTGTGGCCAATGGTCAAGAAATTTTTAGTACTTATGAGTGTTTGAATTTCAAATGGAGTATTAATGGGGTTCAATTTGAAACTGATGTGATGTTGTTGCCTTTGGGGGGCTGTGAAATGGTACTTGGTGTGCGGTGGCTGTCAACTTTAGAAGAAATAAGGTGGAATTTCAGAACTCTAGTTATGAAATTTGAGTACAATGGTAAACAAGTGGTGCTTAGGGGTACTCAAAACACTAGTTTGCACTGGATGCAGGGTAAGAAAGCTAAAAAAGAAACTGAGTCCAAACAAGCTGAGTTGTATTCTATGATGCTTTGTGTATATCCTGTGTCTTGTAACCAAATGGAGGTAACAAAGGAAATTGATCCAGTAGTAGATACAGTTGTGAGTAAGTTTGAAGATGTGTTTGTTGTCCCTAAAGAATTGCCACCTCAGAGATCACATGACCACAAAATACCCCTTATGCCAAACACTCCACCCATTAATATCAGACCATACAGGCATCCACCTCACCAGAAGGATGCAATTGAAGCCATGGTCAATGAATTACTCAATTCAGGGGTGATTAGGGCAAGTCAAAGCTCTTTTTCTTATCATATTGTGATGGTTAAGAAGAAAGATGGAACATGGAGGATGTGTGTAGATTACAGACAGTTGAATAAGTACACAGTGAAAGATCCTGTTATTGAAGAATTGATTGATGAGTTGGGTGGATCATCAGTGTTTTCCAAGTTAGATTTGAGAGCAGGGTACCACCAAATCAGAATGTGTGAAGGTGATATTGAAAAAACTGCATTTAGAACTCATGAGGGTCATTATGAGTTCCTAGTTATGCCATTTGGGTTGACAAATGCACCTTCCACTTTCCAGTCACTAATGAATGAAGTGTTCAAGCCTTTTCTCAGGAAGTTTGTATTGGTTTTCTTTGATGATATTTTGGTGTACAGCAGAAATGTGGAAGAACATGGTGTGCATTTACAAAAAGTCTTGCAAGTAATGAGAGAACACACCTTGTATGCTAAAAGAAGTAAGTGTTCCTTTGCAGTTCCAAAAGTTGAGTATTTGGGGTCATATCATAAGCAGTAAAGGTGTGGCAACTGACCTAACCAAAATTGAAGCAATGAAGAATTGGCATATTCCTACTACAGTTAAACAACTCAAAGGATTTTTGGGTTTAACTGGATATTATTAGAAGGTTTATCAAAAATTATGCTCTCATTAGTCAACCTTTGACTTCATTACTCAAAAAACACCACTGGAATGAAAGTGCAGAACAAGCTTTTATGAAGCTAAAAAATGCTATGATAGAAGCACCTGTGCTTGGGTTGCCTGATTTTACTCAAGAGTTTGTGGTTGAGGCAGATGCTTCAGGTACTGGCATTGGAGCAGTGTTGTGTCAAAATGGACATCCATTGGCTTATTTGAGCAAATCTTTATCAGTTAAACACCAATCACTCTCCACTTATGAAAAAGAATTCTTAGCTGTCATAGCAGCATTGGAAAAGTGGAAAGGTTACTTGTTAGATAGGCACTTCAAGATCAAGACTGACCATTTTAGCCTCAAGTATTTGTTGGATCAGAAGATGACTACTCCATTTCAGCTCAAATGGTTACCAAAGTTGCTTGGGTTTGACTATGAAATAGCTTACAGGAAAGGAAGTGAGAATACAGCTGATGATGCTTTGTCAAGAGTCAACCACAGTGGTGAATTACTGCAGATGGTGGTGAGCTCTGTAGCCAGTGGTGTAATGGACAAGATCAAAGCTGGGTGGTACAATGATGATACTATGAAACAGTTGATACAAGCAGTAAAAGATAAGACTTATAAAAGGAACAAAATAACATTTGAAGGGGGTATTCTGAGAAGAAAAGGAAAGATTATGGTGGCCAATGATCCAGAAATTAGGAAACAATTAATGGTTCATTTTCATGCAGAAGCTATTGGTGGTCATTCAGGAGTACAAGTGACAACAAAGAAGCTTAGTTCACTGTTTTATTGGAAGGGTATGAAGAGAATGGTGAAGCAGTTTGTGAAAGAATGTGACATTTGTCAAAGACAGAAACCTGATCTCAGTGCTTACCCTGGATTGTTGCAACCCTTGCCTATTCCAAGTAAGGTATGGACTGAGATTAGTATGGATTTTATTGAAAAATTTCCAAATTCACATGGTAAAACTGTCATTATGGTAGTAGTGGATAAGCTTAGTAAATATTCTCACTTTATGGCACTATCTCACCCTTTCACTGCTAGCCAAGTGGCTCAAGTCTTTTTGGATGGGGTGTATAGATTACATGGTCTTCTTGAGTCAATCATAAGTGACAGGGACAAAGTATTTGTGAGTAACTTTTGGAAGGCTTTGTTTGGAACATTGAAAGTGAAATTGAAACTGTCAACAGCATACCACCCTCATATAGATGTTTGGGGTGCTATTTGAGATGTATGTGTGGTGAAAAGCCAACGGAGTGGCTACAATGGCTACCCATGGCACAATTCTGGTACAATACCAACTTCCACACTGCTATACAAACAACCCCTTATGAAGTAATGTATGGTCAGTCACCACCAGTACATGTGCCTTATGTGCCTGGAGATAGCAGGGTGGAAAAAGTGGACAGAACAATGCAAGCAAGAGAACAAGCTGTACAAATGCTAAAGTTTCACCTAAAAAGAGCTCAAGACAGAATGCAAAGCCAAGCTAACAAAAGCAGGACTGATAGGCAGTTTCAAGTTGGTGATTGGGTGTATTTGAAGTTGCAGCCCCACAGGCAAGTTACTGTGAGACAAGGCCAACAACACAAACTTTCAGCTAAGTATCATGGACCTTTCAAAGTGGAGGAAAGAATTGGGGAGGTGGCTTATAAGCTAACACTGCCTAACCATAGCCAAATTCATCATGTTTTTCACATTTCACAACTCAAAAAGTGCCATGGAAACAGCCATCAAATGGGAAGCTTGCCACATCTGAGAGAGGATGGTTTATTGACTTTCAAGCCACAAGCTATATTAGAAAGAAGATTTGGCAAGCTCAACAACAGGCCTGTGATGTATGTGTTGGTACAATGGACTAACAGATCTGTGGAAGAAGCTACTTGGGAGGTTTATGCAGATCTCCTAACAAGGTTCCCTGATTTTGATTCTGTACCAATTTCTTGAGGCAAGAAATTTTCTAAGGAGGATGGAGTTGATACGCGCCAAATTATGGAGTTTAAAAGAGGACACGTGTCATCTTCTTATGAGTCTTGATTAACTGGTTTTGGCGCCGAAGTTAGTTATCAAGTTCTTTGTGTATAAAGTAGGAAACTTGTAATCATTTTCAGTAGCTCTTTTGTAATCAAACACTTCTCTCTTGTTCTCTCTCAACTATAACAACTTTCAGATTAATAACTACCATTTCCAATTCTTCTTCATTTGGATTTCTAGTTTTAATCTCCATTGATAATCAATCTTACCATTTCTTAAGTGAAATCTAAGTTGAGTCTATCAGATTATAGTGTAAACTATTATCTGAATAGGTTGCATAATATTTTTTAAAGTTTAATTGTTCATTGATACTAATTGCTCGTTCTCTTTATTCTTTTTTCTGGCTAACTAGATCGCCACCCGCCACAATACAATATTCACCGATGTTTAAGGTTCCCAGCTGATTCGATAGTGAGAATTCAGATTCACAGTTGATTCGAGACTCTTATTCCTGGTAAATTCTCTTAAGACTCACAAAGCAACCCCTTTTTTTAAAATTGATTCACAAATTGATAAAGCGTGCACATTTGTATGAGACTGGTTATGGAGGTTAGTGACAATAATGCCACATATGAAGCTCCTTTGGTTCAATTGGTTCAGTAACAAAGACCAGTATACTAACATCACTTGGGTTATAAGTTATAACCTACAAACGTAGGAGGCTACTTAACCATGATTATGTGATCCCAGTTACGATAGTACTTACCCGATACTGCAGCTATCCAAAAGTACAGCATAGCCACCTGCTCATTGCAGGTATCCAAATAGCTAGTACACATGAGTGTTTGAGTATGACTGCATGAGCAACAATAATTTCAGTTATGACCATTTAACAATGGTTATCAACCACTATGGCACCATCCTTCCTAGTATACAATGCCGAATCAAAAGCCACATTCCTACCATACAATTTAACACATGTTGTAAGCAAACAAAAATTTATCAAATGTTTGGAAACTTAATAGTTGAAACTTGCATTGAAACAGCAAACTGAATTCCTTACAGTTTGACTGCGACTCAATTCCTTGGCATATACAAACAGCAAACACAGGGAATGAAACGATCATGGACCAAACGTTGAAGCAAATGACACAAAAATGAAGACAGAAGCACAACAACGGTGGAGAGTTTATGAAAGGCACGACCAAAAAGATGGAGGAAATCTCAAGGAGTTAAAAGGCTTTCCGGATTTAGCAGGCTTCGTGAAGCACAACAGTATGATTAAACTGAAACGAAGGCTTTTTCTTCATCTGTGTAGGGTTTTTGTCGGGGGCATTCTACACCTTTACAAATCCTAGTAACCAAAAGTTGTAAAATCCTTGAGTACAGACGAGGTTTTTTAAAATCTTATGAATGATGGAATTAAGAAGTCATTCGGAACTGAAATCCTCTCAATTTGTTAAATTCCCTTTCAATTCCAATGTCTCATATACAAAACACACGATCAAAAGTTTATACGTAATAACAAGGGGATACAAAATTCACAAGTAGAGAATGGGCTCAAATATAACATTCGAAACATAAAGAAGGATATTTTAGAGAAATTAGAACCAAAATGAGAGTTAACTGCAATTACAAGTCGAATGTAAATGAAACAAAATGAGAAAATACCAAGATATATGCGTAACTTCTCATTAACATTTAGTCTAGCACAATACCGTTAATAACTGATGAAACTTGACGAAGCCACACTCTTTCCTCCATTGCATGTACCTCTTATGTTTGGGACCTGAAATGCATGTTAATCACTAAGCTTAGTACTAAGTGAGATAAATTTTATACGCTTGTGTAAAAAAATTGTGCAGCCAAATATCCACCATAACAAAACATTTAGAACTTGTAGGTGCTTCTATATTGATGGATCAAATCAACTATTAGATTATATAAGCCATGTATAGTTAATAGGCAGTATGCTACTAATAAGCTTTGACCATCTTTTATATTGTTTAGGACATAAGGTCATTAGGAGTTACAGATGGCAACAAAGCAACCAATTAATTTGGATTTGTTATACCACATTGATTATGAATCACAAAGCGCAAAACATCGCGGCACAATGCTTGTAAAATCAAATTGATAAGCTGAAAATAGTACCTGAAACAGATTGCAGAATCAAACCCCAGCAAAAGATGGAATGAACTGATGCGTGTGAAAATTAGTACGCAGAATAGAAGAGCCCATTGATTCCAAATCACAGAGTATGCGGACAGTCTTTAACACGGGGTTATATTGCACAACCTTACTTAATAAGTCAATAATCATAAAAGAATCCTCTTCTCTTTCTCCCGAAACAATCGCCCAAACACGGTGATCAATCCTCCACATATTGGGAAATGGCATCATAATGTCATCAAGATTAACAATGTATTTTACTGACCATTCAGAACAACCGTTCTTCATCTCAAAAACATTAAACAGTCGGGAATCAGTATCATCCTTACATAGAAGAAGCAAACTACCACCGAACTCCAACAACTTTCCTTCGAAGGTTACAGGGAGTCGTCTTCTTGTTAAAACAGGATGCTCATTTTCAATCTCTAACTTGCAATGCAAAGACTTACCATAAGCAATATTTAGCCAATGAATGGCATCATTCCAATATATTCCATCCTTAAAATCGATAAAAAAATGGCTGTGAAACTTATCATTGCAAACACTCCAATTACCTGTTTTTGAAGAGTAAGTCTCTATTTGAGTGTAATGACCAAAACCATATTCATCATCACGTATGACTCCAGCATGAATTACTTTGTAGTGAGGTGATTTAGTAGGATCAAAAGCCATTTTCGAAAAACCAGCAAGTGATTTTGTCAAAATCTTCTTAAACAGTTTAGTGGTTGGATTGAACACATAAAGCCTATCAGGGTTGATATTACATAAAAGCAAACCATTGCAGGACTGCAAAATATTAACATAACCAGGTGGTGCGTCAGAGCCCAAGGTAAAGACAGTTGATCTTTTGGATGGAATTCGGATATCAAACGACTCGAAATCATATTCAAGCCTTTGCCTTTCAATATTAAGTCGCAAGATAAGGAGACCAGCAGGAGGATCGATGTTAGGGATTTTTTTACGGCTAAGAGTGAAATTAGGTGATGTTATGAGAGATAACCAGTGTTTCGATACTGATTTAAAGAGATGAAGTGAGAGTACAGGTAAACGGAGTAATATTTCAATCAACAGATCGTCGTTTCCAAGGACTGCAATTGTGGATGAATGGAGTTCGTTATCTGTTATGAGTAGCTTTTTGGAACCTGTGTCATCATTACAGGTAAGTAGCTCCGAACGCAGTCTAACTTCGGACAAAGTTCCGGGAATGGTATTTATGGAAAAGGTAAAACCTGTAAAAATGCAAAACCCAAATTAAGTATTGATACTAAAGCAAGCTCCATTTTGTTAGAAACAAAGCTTCTAATTAATAACACGAGCAGTAAACACTCGTTAACTAATCCTAAGTAAGTCTCAATGCCAAATTATTTTTTTGAAATACTTTTACTTGATCAGAATAAAAACAAATAGGAGTAGATTACAGCAATGACTAATCAGCCGCACACTCATTACTAACCTTCTAAAAAACCATTTTCATAAATCATGACAAAAAGTGTTGCTAATCCTTTTATATAATGAAGTAAGCTTTCATGATGTCAGTACTGCGAAAAAATAGAAGCTATTATCCAATAACAATACTAAATTAAGGGCCTAATCAAATACCATTCGATTCGCTGATGTAAGCCATCGATATTTTAGTATGAAACATGTGGACCCCTTAAAAACCATACGTATCATAAAATTTATTAAAACACATATCTGCCGAATGTTCATACTCAGTCAATAATATATGCATACGATTGGCCAACATCCTTGAAAAAGAAAATCTAACACACAAGTAAAAAAGATAACCCTCTGTCAATCTTGTTACTTTAATCCTGGATATCGTGTTCTATGAACAATTCTTTTTGTTTAAATGATCTTTTACATAAATATTTTTTTAAATAGTATGTAGTATTTCATAACCAATATGTATGCGCGGGTCAAAAACTAGTAGAGTAAAAAAGAGTAACTCACTAAATGAACATTCAGAAATTACTGAATCAAATGTACAGCAGGCATCATCTCACTAATTGTTTTCTACACTACAGGAAGCCCACTTTGTTTAAAAACAAACAACAGCAACAAAACAAGTAGAGTTGGTGTCAGGCAGTCAACACACATTTTGACTAACTTTAAGTCATAACAGAGTACCAAATTAAGGAAGAAATACTTTTATTTAGTGGCAGTCTATAAAAAGCCAAAATCGGCAAAACTTAAGTTTTTAGCACCAAAGGAAGCCCCCTTTTTTATTTTAATTAGACAAAATATAATACCAAAGCGCCATTAGCAATGAAATGGGTCAATAACACTCATCAGCAAACAGCGCCCTATTTTGTTTGAAATACTTTTAATCGCTCACAATCTACAAAAAGCCAAACTTAGGGCCTAAGGGGGTGTTTGTTTAAGCTTATTTTGGGCTTATGAGCTTAGTACGTAGTTTCGGCTTATGTTTTACAAGCTTATTTTTTTCGACTTATTTTGAAACTTATTGGCTCATATAAGCTTTCTAGGGACATAATAATAAGCTGATTATGTCATTATAAGTTTTTCAAAAAAAAAAAAAAAAAAAAAAAAAAAAAAAAACCCGAAACCACATAAGCTCTTAGCCGAAAAACAAGCTTAAACAAACACCCCTTATCAACCATTGTCATAAATCAACTATCATATTTGATAAAAGTAGCATCACTCAAACAACCAAAGATTTACCTTTATTAGAACCAATTTTACAAGCTCTTTGAGGTTTAGACCGACCCAATTTAAGTCGAAGAGCCCTCTTTAAAACCGAACCAGCACCAGCAGACCCAACATGAGTGGTTCTCCATGGTTTCTGTTTCATTGTTTTTCAATGTGTGTCAGTGTGTGTGTTTTTAGTGTGTGAAATGATGAACCCCCTTGTAAGTTAAGAAGTTTTTATGAAACCCCCCATACATGTGTGTCTACTTAAGTTTTACCTGACTCGAGTCGAACAGTGTAACGGGCGTTGTTTTAGCAAAGTGTGATTGTGTTGAGTCGATTTTTTTGAGACTTGGTACACGAGCTTGAGGTGAAGTAATTTAGTTCTCGAGCTCGTATTGACTATTAGACATTAAGTTTTTATTGGTAACAAAGGTTTGTGACGTTTAGCAAACTAGTCATAGTGTTCAGCCTCGTTGTTAGGCTCAGTGTAATACCGCCATTCAGCATTCATTCTTTTAATCAAACTAAGCACCAAATACTCGTAGCAGTGACCACAAAATCAAAAAAGATAAAGATATCTCACTTAAAAACATATATGCCTCACAATATAAAAAAATAACGTTTCACATTTTAGCGGTCTGCACCACCAACGGATGCCAAAAGTTGAAGACCATACGTGATGGAGGGTTGTGTGTGTGTGTGTGTGTGGGGGGGGGGGGGGGGGGGGGGGGGGGTGACCATAACCCGTGGTGGAGGGGAGACCACTCATAGGTGGAGGTCATCACTAAAAAACAATGTTTTGAAAACCGGGTTCGAAATCGATCCGGTCGAGTCACCGGGTCAACCGGTTCGACCGGTTGGACCGCCGGGTCAACCCGGTTTTCAATTTATTATTTTTTTATTTTTTTGACCGGGTCAACCTGGGTCAACCCGGGTTTTTATTAAAATATTTTGAAAAAATAAAAACCGGCCGGGTTTCAAGAACCGGGTTGACCCGGGTCACTCAAAACCCGGCGGTTCAAACCGGTTAACCCGGTTTTAGAAACCCGGGTTGTTTTGACCTGTTTTTTCGGCCAGAACCGGTCGACCCGGGTTTCAAAACCTTGCTAAAAAATTAAATGGTTGAAAGTTCTCTTTTTTGTGAGATTTTGGAGTTACTACTTTAAGATTGTTTGCACAAATTGTTATTCAATGAGCATTGCTATATGTTTCTGCATAATCTTCCTGCTCATCTTTTTACCCACACAATCATAAACATGTGTCGCGCATTAATTCTCTCTCTTGACTTAGGTTACTGATCTTTCCACTTATCACAATCATACAAGTAGTGAGATTTATAGATATAAATAGTAGGAAGGAATATCATTTTCCTTACTCAAATTTGAGCCTCTTACTTTTTAATAATAACGAGGATTTGTGCCCGCGCGTTGCCGCGGGTTGCTGTATGAAAAAAGTTGAGTCTTTTATTGTATGTAATAGCATTTGAGTGTCTTTAAAAGGGACTATGGTATAGCGAAGATGGATGCAGGTAGCCTTAAAATTGTTATATTATCATAAATGTTACCTTAAGATACGATAGCAAAAATTAATAGAATGATGGAATAATGGATGTTCGGATGTTCCTTACCTTGTTGCAGGTCAGATACTACAGCAAGAGACTCTTCAGATTTCACGCCTTTTGTTAATATTATACCATATTAATCAGTTAGTAGAACGATCAGATAACATTATCAAAACTGACATCTTCATATAAAAAACCATAATTTTTTTAATAGTTTTACAAACGCTCTTACCTTGTTCCACATCAGCTACTACAATTACAGACTTCAGGCTTTACGTGCGTCGCAAGACATAGGAATAAGCATAAAAAAAACTACAAATCCTGGTTCTTGGGTTATCAATCGCTTTATAGAACCATGCCGGCCATATAGTTCAGGCACTCCTTTATTTGTAACTTTTGCTTCTAGTGTGACCTTCAAATAAGAAAAAAATGTTATCATATAACTTCCCTGTATATACTATCTGGTAGCTATCATAATAAATAGTAGGAAATCTCCATACAATA
Organism: Artemisia argyi; assembly: GCA_030686995.1. NCBI lineage: Eukaryota > Viridiplantae > Streptophyta > Magnoliopsida > Asterales > Asteraceae > Artemisia > Artemisia argyi. Next base: position 147,320,948 of record CM060697.1, read on the forward strand.
GTAGTAATAGGAGTAATTGTCCAAATGTGGAATAGGTGTATCTATTTTCATCTATTTTTGGCTAAGTTGAGAGACTTCAGCAGATACTACTTTCAACAACTATAAATGCAAATCCAAACACCTGACTTTTTTTTATCTAAGTCAATATATTTACTTCTCTTATTTCACTTATTTTACATATCTTGTTTGCCGTAATTTACTCTTTTTTTTATTGAATGAAAAGCTACAAACTTTTCAAGTCTATTAGAATCTTTATCGTTCTTTCAAGAATTTCATATGACAAACAATTATAACCAAAACGTTACCTAAGTATAAGAATTAGTTTGTGGATTCGTCAAGTAATCTAGAGTTGCTTAGTCTCATTTTCATTTCTTTTAATCTTTTTGAAAACTGCAAACATCAGGATATCAGCTTATATAAAGAAATCTATATGCCAAAAATTTGCTTTATGCTACCTGCTTAACCTATTAATGCAAAGTGAAAAAAACCAACCACCTGTTTCATACCAAGCAAGGTTATAAGAAACATGTTTTCTTCTTTTACGGAAAATATGATATAGAGGATATGTCAACGGGTTATAGGTCACCTAAATAAAGCTACTATGCATAAAAAACGACCCATTTTTACCCATTATAAAAACCACCTGTTCCATTTGAAAATAAATTTATTATATATCCATAAATTTTCTTTATAAAACAGCAAGCATATATGCTGGAGACCAACATCTTTATAAAACAGCAAGCATAGTGATCCAAATCCAAATGCAAAAGATCGTACATTTCTATATTCATCATTATTATTCAAAATGAGTCTCGGATGTTCAGAGTATTCTTCAAGCAATAATTTGTCAGAATCCATGATTAAAACAAATGATTTACCTTAGCTCCGTTAGTAAGTGGTATCATGCAAGGGACTGTGTGAAAATAATCTTTCAATGTTGAAGCATCGAGTATGTATCTTATTTCGATGTCTTCCCATGCTTCCAATATTTTGATCTAAATAAACAGGCGATCGCGGATTAGAATGTACTTAAGAACGGGCCTGAAATTGCAAGACACACGCTAATATTATATCGCATCAGATTGAACCAATTTTGACATACCAAGAATCTTTTATATCTTGGTACTTGACTTTCAGGCCTTCTTTTATATCTTTGCTGGATTCTTGCAGAAACATGTAACAACCGGATCTGCACACAACATAAAACTGATAAGAATGAGTCGTGTTTTATAACAGTTTACTAACTGTTATAGAGTTTTGCGAAAATATGGTGCATTTTGAAAAAGAATATACAATTTATACCCTAAGAAATTTCCAATGGACATATTAGTAAAATGTATATTAAAAACTCAAGGAACCATACGTATTATTTTTTAGAAGTTGTTCTGTTTAAAAAGTAAAGTATTCACATATTGCTACTAACAAACTCCTGATTAGTGACTCAGTTTACCGACAGGTTAACTCACTAATTGTTAACTGCAAGTAATCCAAAACATTCCTAAGAGTAATCCCAACATTTTTCCCATAATTCTTCTAAAATATCTAATGCAGTACGAAAGTTGTCGGTCGTCATATTTCGGATATAAAAATTATTTTATATGTCCAACGGTAATAATATTATTTTGTCTGCAATAAGTAAGCAAACTTAAAAAACTAATGGAATAGCATTTAACACAAAAAACACAACAAAGAACGTATATTGAATCCAGTCGCGAAAATCCCGCTAGTAAACACTTTAGTCTTTATGGAACTAATTCCTAAACAACCCGATCATTCTACAAACTATGCGTATGGTCAGCCCTAAGGATGCCTGTCTATTTTTGGATGTTACTTTGTTGGCTGCAATGATACTGTGCCCGAAAACAGCAGCAAAGCAACCATAAAAACCACCAATAGACACAAAAAGAATTTACATTTTCAGTTTTCGTCATATTTGATTAAGTGATTAGACAGGCTTCATTCAGACAAAGCGCTTTTAAGCAACAATATGAAAAGAATTTTCAAAAACATCAATCAACAATGCTTAAAAAATCAGAACATATTTTCATTCCGAAGTAGTGATAAAGTCCATCAAATAGAACAGGCAACGTTTATCCATTTCAAGACTAATAGACCTAGAAGCTAACACGTATGCAGTATTCAAGAAAGAAAAGGGAGTCAAACCTAGACCAGTAACAAATCCATATGGTGCAGACTTCATGGGTGACACGCTAGTCAGATGGAGTACCAACGATCCTGGTGATGAATCGTTCTTTTCTGCAAATAAAGAAAAAAAAAGAAAGAAAACCATTAGTGTACAGAAATTAAAGAACAGTTTAAAGTAAGCATGATGTAACAACGCAACGTAAATACATGCCCGGAGAAAAGGATCTGTATGTGCCTCCAGGTAGCTTGAAGTCGTTCTCCGGAGATGTATAATTTTACGATACTTGAAAGCGCAACCTGACAGACAGTAAACATGTGCTAATTGCCAATGCCAAACACTCCGAGTCACAAATAGTTTGTTACTTTCTTAAAATAATAGCGTAACTATATTTGCATTTAACAAATTTTGGTGGTGTGAGAAGTTCAAAAGCTTACCTGTTTATAACTATTTCCTTTGTCGAACACTTTCAAAGCAGGTAAAAAATGTCAAAGTGGATCACCTCCTTTATGTTGTTGTGCACTACTTCAGCTTACTCCACCTGATATTGACTGCAACACATGACCCCTTTCTCTTAAAATCTTCTTTTTGTCATCTGAAAGCTCAATATGATGACTGTCGATCACTGTCGAGTTTTCGTAGTATAGAACATTCGGCATCAACTGCATAAAATGAGACAAATGGGTTAAAAAGGGCTCTATTTTTTTTGTAGCATGTCAAATGGATGAAGTCTATAACTTAGCTAGTAAGTGATGGGAAAAATAAGCGTGAGAAGGTCGAATGGGTGAATTCTAACTGATGGGTGAGCAGACCAATCAGTCATTTTTTTATAAAAAGTAAAAAGGAAGGAAACATCTCACCGAAGGAGGTGAGTGACTACGTTAAATAACTATATAATTGGCGAACGGCGTCTGCTGTTCTTTGAAATCACTTCCTTCGTACCTCTACTGATTTATCATCTTGTGCATGAAACCGAACTCCGGTGCAAGGCTGGAAAACCTAAAACCTTCCATCTACAACATATCACCCATTTTAGAACACCAATCTAATAAAAGATAAACTTTGAATCTTTTTTAATAGTACCAAAAATGGTTTATTTCATAAGTTACACTAATACTAACTATAACTCCTAAACAACATCAGCATATAGATTTCCCTACTTGAGTTATCAGAATGATTTGAGATGAAGTAGCACTATTGGCACCACCTGATCCGTTCACATTGGCACTCTCTTTCATTTCATATTCATTTCCGGCATTGGTCGCTTCAATATCTCAGGCTGATGAAATATTAAATTCAGCCCTAACTACTCTTAACAAAATGATTCAGAGACCATTAAAAGACTGAAATTAAAAAAAAAAAAAAAAAAAAAAAAAAAAAAAAAAAAAAAAAAAAAAATGATTCTAAGAGGGTGTTTGGGATTGCATATCTTTTCTGCTATAACTGTTTACAACATTTGGATAATCCAAAAAAATGATTTCAAAAGCTATATTCAGAATGGACACTTTTTTTTGTACCATATTAGTACACTTTAATATAACTTTATGTAACTTAACTCAAGATAAATGTTCACGTTAACTCAACCAGATTTGTGACGGAAACAATAAATGATAAAATATTTTTTTTGTTTCTTTTGAGCCTACTTATGCCTCATTTGATGATCGTAATGAATTTTTTCACTTTAATAAAACAATAAGTAGTTATCTATTTTCTTAGTAGATAAGCAGTTTAATAAGCAATCTCAACCCATTTTTACCCATTACTCAAGCAACATCTCACAATGTGTACCTGAATCCATCGCTGGCAAAGTTCTTTAGTCATGTTTAGAAAAAAGGCACATATATTAGCCCCCACCATCGGGATCCCAAATAACCCTGAATCCAATAGCGCAACCATATCACATATCTGTGTAACATAACATATAAAAAAAATGAGGAAAACTAACTTATTCATTTCAGCAAGAATAATGCTAGTATATTATCTTATTATGGTCTTTTAGTCTGTAAATAACTACCCTATCATTCTCGTATATAAGCCCGTAGCTGTATTCCCCCTCATGTGATTTGCTGACGTACCCTACACCATCATAGTCTGAAGACCTGCCAGAAACACAGATTTAATCATTAACAATATGTATACACCACATGATACATTATCAAGAGTTAGAAATAGGATGTACCTTAAACATCGAATACATCCTACCTGTTTCGGACTGGTGCAACCAAAAGCGAATCCTGGATGTTCTCTTTTGAGAGGAAATTTTATCTCAGAGTCGCCGCTATGGCTGCGAGATGAATCCTAGGAAGATGTACACTCCTGGATGTTCTTTGAGCACCTCTATTACCAAAAACACAAACCTCTACACCTTCATTTGAGCTGGCGCGTAGACACCTGCAAAATCCAAACATTAAAGGGTTATATTGGTATCAGCAAAATCCAAACATTTTTGAGAATCTCATTCACTTTGAAATATATTAACACAACTTTAATTTCTAACATACATGCAATTTTCGCAAGCTGCCGTCACCCAACATTATACAAAGAACAAACATTAATCAAAAATGGAATAAAAAAAAGTATTTTACTTAACTTCAGAATCAGGACAAACGGACCCTACATTCGTAGTTGGCCTGTTTTAAACCGGCTACTTATTATTGACAACACGGGTTTTGTCCGACCTATTACCTGCATTCAGTAAAAAAAAAAGGAAAATTAATCCGTAAGCACAAAATGTGGACATTGAAAGCAATAAATTAGAAAAGAAATACACCTTTTGTAGTTTTTCTTCCAAACGGAAGGTAAAATTAAAAGGCTCAGAATTCAGCTCATCATTGCCTGGTTTATCTGAGATGCCGAAAAGGAATATATCACAGACAAAATATCATCCACAACCGATGACCCTAGCATATCAAACTGATAGCAAGTATAAGGCTCAGAGCAAACGCTAAGAATCAAAAAAGGTGGGCGTCCGCCATGGCTGCATACATAAGAGCTTAGCTAGCCAAGACACGGACGCACGCAACCTTAGTCAACGTTTCTATTCATCACAGCCTAGTTGCCATATCGAGTGTGCTGCTCCATAACTCACCTTCTTTCTAGGTCGATGGTCAATGTTCACAATACATGGCACATGTTTTTTGGTGTATGGAAGTGGTACCCAAAACCCGACATGGCTGCAGCCACATGCCTGCCATGCCAAGATATGGGTTCTGGTAAACAACGCTTACCAAAACATTAAAGCAAAACTGCTGGGAAACACCCGAAACAATTCCTTTATTGGGCTCATATTTTGAAAGCAAATAGGGTCGAAGGATCCAAAGTCCGCCATGGCTGCAAAGAAACACGGCTGCATAACCATGCCATCCGGTCTCCGCCTCGCCAAGTTACGTATCAAATCATCAACGAACCACTTCATTTGTCTCAGCAAATACATGCTAATCATCATAGCCCTACATGAAGCAACCAAACACGTTTTATTTTTCAATTCATGAAGGTGTAGCACGAAAACAACAATAAGATCACCAACCAAAATAGCTTCCATCAGATTAAACTCTAACCACATACAACACATATCTTGATTACAAAAAATCCTGGGAGCAAAAATACAAACTTTAAGTCTAGAGTGGTTATTTGATCATTACAAATTCATTTTTTTAAGCCATAAGCTGAAATAAACAATCTCATAAGCTGGAAAAAGTAAGCGTCTAAGCTTTCCCAGCAAATTTAAGAAGAGAATTTTTTTATAGATTACCCAACCCTAATTTAAACCATACAAAGTTAAGCATACCAAAATGAATATAAGGGCAGGATCCAAACGTAATCTTTATTTGCAATAAAAGTAAGAATTTTAACCAATTGCACCCACATCTTAATAAGCAAACCAAAAATAGCAGACTACATATAATAAAGTCGACACTGGTTTGAGTATACGCTTAGCAAAAATGATCCAATAGTAAATCTTCCAAATTCGCAATCCTAAACTAAAAACCCTAATCTAGTTGCATAAATGGCGACAGTGATAGTAACCACAAATAAGTAACCTAAACCCTAGATACAACATCAGAAAGCAAGCAACACCAATTCAATTTGATGAAATACTAACCTTCCTAGCATTTTTTTTTAATCAGAAAATAAGCAATCCACCAAAACCCAAATGATACAAAACGACCTACCAATATTAGGTGGATGAAAAAGCACCGCCATACTGTAGCAGCAACATATGGATAAAAGACAGTCACAAACCGATTAAAAAATCATGTTACTATTCCTAACACTCAATTCTGAAAATCAATTACTCAAGAAGCGAGGTTGGATCAAACCAAGATAGTCAAAAACAAAAAGGGGAAAAAAATGAAGAAAGAAGCATCAACCTTATGAAAAGCAGGAGCCCCAAAGCAGCTGGTGTAGATGAAAATAGCTATGAATGATCTAGAAAAATGGTTTAAGAAGAGAGGAGAGATCAGCATGTGGCTGTGAGAATGGGTGATATTACATGGCATCATCACAACCACAAAATATAAAATTGTTTGCCCGCTACTGTAGATACACACAACATGTACTGTAGTTATAAGTCAGTCGGAGCGGGGGCTTTCTACCCACCGGGTTTTTTTCCGGTGTCGGAGCAAAAAAGGAAAGAGAAGGGAGTTATGAAAATGTGAGGGAGACCGGATCAGTTATTGGGTATGGTTTTGGGCCAATGGGTAAAAAACGGGTAAAAATGCAAAGTGGTTACCTAAAGCCTATGATGAACAGTACACGATCTTTATACTATTGTATAATGTATAATAGCCAAGTTCTTTTGAATTACAATACGACGCGTGGGTTAATTATCAACTTTTAATTAAGATACATGTTGACTAGGTGGCTATTTTCAAGCTCGATTGGTTTTGACTCATTAACGCGGTAGCTTATATTGTATGGAATTCATGTAAATGTAGATGAACGGAAAGAGTAATAATAATAATAATAATAATAATAATAAAGCTATGTTAACTTTACAATTCGAGCATTTGATATTAGAGTTCGACTCGAAACTAAACTCGAGTAGCTTGAGTTTGACCTTAATTCAATTGGATTTCGTGACCTTTTAAAGTTGATTTACAATAGACAACATGTTTTATCCATCTTTACTCATCTTTCTTGCCACAAATAACCAAAGACACATGAATTTCAAGGTAATTTTTGACGTGGCTAATGCACTTATTATATACTTGCTTCGATTGTACGCATTTTTTTAACTAAAAGAGATTTTTCGTAGTATATTTATTGATGTATATTATTATAGTATTAACTTTCCTACTTCTCTTCTAATAACATCATTGCACATGACAAAATAAAATGATTAAGAAAATAAAAATGAAATTGTGGATTTTTGTTGCCGTATGTACCCTCCGGACCAAGTCCGGAGGGATCGAACCAACAGTTAAATGGGATGAACCAATAGAGCAAGGCTGGCCACTCGACAGAATCCGGAAGACCATGTCCCCCGGATTAACAACCACTCCGGATTGACGATGTTTAAGTAAATCAAAGTGAAACAAAGTCCGGAGGGATCGAACCAACAGTTAAATGGGATGAACCAATAGAGCAAGGTTGGCCACTCGACAGAATCCGGAAGACCATGTCCCCCGGATTAACAACCACTCCGGATTGACGATGTTTAAGTAAATCAAAGTGAATCAAAGTACAAACAAGTACATAAGTACTTGATAAATAGAACACCAACAAGTAACCATTAAGGGATAAGTATCATTCAACCTTATACCCTACCAAATTAGCCTATAAATAGAGGAAGAATCATCAAGGTTAAACAACTCTTTTCTTATCTTGTAATTTATTCTACATTCATACTTTCTCTCTCTAAAACATATACTTACTCTCACGCCAGAGGTTGGTCCTGGGAAATACTCCCGGGGCGAGACTAACGGACGTATTTGTCTTGCGGATATCCGAAGGAACCTTCACCAACCCAGAGACATCTCGAACCCGAAGGACCTTTCAGAGTCCGGAGGGCTCATCTCTCTTGTCGAAGGTAAGATCAAGATTTTACTTCAACAAATTGGCGTCATCCGTGGGACCCGTCATTCACTCTACCCGAACTAAGCAATGACAGGTCCTGCTCCTACTACACCCGAAGGAAGCGGGAAAGACCCAGAAGTCAATCCCAATAGCAGAGAACAAATCCAGAGTCACCTCACTGCCCTGAAAGCTCTAATCCAACAATACAATGCCACAGGAGAAACACCAATTAAACCTATCCAACTCGACTTCGAAGACGAAGGGCCCCAAGATACCGGAACTCAGAAAACGGAAGAAGAAAGCATGGACGATCTCTCTAAACCCTTCAAGGCAGCATCAAAAAGTCCTTTTACCCGAAGGATCATCGACTTCTCCGGACCCAAGAATGCAAAATATTTGATGCCTTCGCACATAAAGCTATACGATGGGTCCACAGATTCGGACGATCATGTCACAAGATTTGAAGGAGCCGCTAATCAAGGAGCTTGGCCTATGCCCATATGGTGCATGATGTTCCAGCAAACCTTGGACGGTGCCGCCAGAGGATGGTTTGATAGTCTACCACAGGGCAGCATAGACAATTGGGATACCTTATGTGAGCAATTTGTGCAAAGATTCGCCCTTCGTAGAAGATGTGTTAGGGATCCAATGGAAATCACCAAAATCATCCGGCAAGCCAATGAAGGTCTACCAGAATTTAAAGAGAAATGGACAGATGAAGCTAGTCGCATCTCCGGAGTACCGGAAGTAATGCAAATATCTTCTTTCATAGATGGCTGCAAATGTCCGGAGCTAGCCAAAAGGTTCTCTGAGAAAATTCCTCGAACGGTGACGGAAATGATGGTAAGAGTCGATGATTTCATCCGTTCCGAAAAAGAATATCGGTCAGCTGAAGTACCAAGAGGAGAAAGGGTAGATAACCACCGGAGAGATCACCAACACAGCCGCTATAGCAGGCAAGACTCAAATGTGCGGCGATCTTCCTTCCGGGGAAACCGTCGACAAGAGGGTCGCCGAGATGAATTTAGGCCTCGTCAAAACAACCACTATATACCCTATGGTCCAGTAAGGAACGACAACAGAACGGATTACAGGGGAGAGGATCGTCGTAACGACATAAATAGAAGGGACACCAGACCCATAGATCTGAACATACTTACCAAGGCTCCAAAAAAAATTTTGGCTACCGAACATCACCTCCGACTACCAGCACCCCCTCCGTTGAAGGGAAGACCGTCAAGAGAAAACATGGACAAGTATTGTGATTATCACGGAGAAAAGGGACATCTCACAAACGACTGCCATAACTTAAAAGAACAGCTCAAAAAGGCCTTGGAAACGGGCAAGCTGGACCATCTGATCAGGGATGTCCGGCAAAGGAATCAAGCACCTCAGAGGGGCAATCACCAAACCAACCCAGGAAGGGTCATAAATATGGTTCGATACCAGGAAGAAAGACTAAAACGCAAAAGCATGGATCAGGAAGAAGAATGGATGAATACTCCCATCAATTTTCCTCCGATCTTGCCCGGAGATGCCTCAGAAGAACCTCTCATAATCGAGGCAGAAGTGGAAGGATATACCGTCTGAAGGGTGTATGTTGACCAAGGTGCTTCGGTTGAAGTCATGTATGAGCACTGCTTCTTAAACTTAGACTCTGCCATCCGATCTAGACTCACTAAGACGAACACACCCTTGGTGGGTTTTGCCGGGGAAGCAATTAGCCCGTTGGGAAAAATCGAGCTGGAAGTATGCTTCGGAAGTGAAGGACTATATCGGCGAACAACTATGAAATTTGCAGTAGTAAGATCTCCTTCCCCTTACAACATAATACTAGGACGCACCGGAATCAAGCAATTAAGAGCCATCCCTTCAACGATACATTCCATGATGAAATTCCCAACCCCAAGGTGAATTGCTACCCTGGTCACCCGTTCCGTCATCATTTTGGAATGTAGAAGGTTGGAGGAAAAGTTTTTGTCAGAAAAAAAAGCCGAAGCAAAGTCCCCATCAGAAACGACAATCATTAATGAAGACACCGGAACTGAAGAGATCTTGGTCCATCCGGCATATCCGGAACAGCTAGTAACGATTGGAAAGAACTTCTCAAGAGAAGGACGAAGAAACCTGATTACCTTACTCAAAAACAGTCGGGATATTTTTGCATGGGAACCATCCGACATGAAGGGTATCCCCCGATGGATCGCAGAACACAAGCTCAACGTAAACGTTCAGGACAAACCCATAACACAAAAGAAAAGGTTCTTCTCAGAAGAAAAGAACCAAGCCATAAACAAGGACGTGGAAGAATGGTTAAAAGCCGGAATCATCAGACCCGTCCGATATCCAACATGGATATCAAATCCGGTACTGGTAAAAAAGTCGGACGGTAGTTGGAGAATGTGCATCGATTTCAAGAACCTCAATTCCTCTTGCCGAAAGGACTATTACCCATTGCCAGATATTGATTGAAAAATTGAGTCAGTAACAGGATTCCGTTACAAATGCTTCCTTGACGCTTATAAAGAATATCATCAAATTCAAATGGCAAAAGAAGACTAAGAGAAAACCGCCTTCTACACCGATCATGGGACATTTTGCTATACTAAGATGCCATTCGGATTGAAGAACGCCGGAGCAACTTACCAGAAGCTGGTAGACACGGTCTTCCGATCGCAAATCAGACGAAATTTGGAAGCATACGTGGACGATATGGTGATTAAGAGCCAAACCGAAAAGGAATTATTGGCCGACATTGCCGAAACATTTGATAATCTCCGTAAGATAAACATGAAACTAAATCCCAAAAAATGCTCCTTCGAAGTCGAGGAAGGAAAATTCATCGGATACCTGATATCCTCGGAAGGAATCAGAGCAAATCCTAAAAGACAAGAGCGATTGCTGACATGCAGTCACCCAAGTCTCTCAAAGAAATACAGAGCCTGAGCGGCAAGCTCGCAGCATTAAATCGCTTCTTGTCCAAATCAGCCGAAAGTTCATTACCTTTCTTTGAAACCCTTAAAAACATTACCAAAGACAACAAAGACCAGTATCAATGGACGGAGGCCGCTGAAGAAGCTTTTCAGAAAATGAAGAAATTAATTTTAGAACTTCCTTGCCTCACCACACCATAACCGAAAGAAGACATGTATTTATATTTGTCGGCTGCCGAAGAGGCAATCAGTGGGGTTATGCTGGTAGAAAGAGAAGGACGACAAATTCCGGTGCATTATGTGAGCAGGACGTTGCACGAAGCCGAAAAGAGATATGCTCCGGTAGAGAAACTGGCCCTAGCCCTACTACACTTGTCCAGAAGATTGAGACGATACTTCGAAGCTCACCCTGTCAAGGTCATAACAGACCAACCTATCAAACAAGTATTAAGCAAGGCAGAAGCATCCGGACGTCTCGCTAAATACACCGTAGAGCTCGGAGCCTATAATATCACCTACATACCAAGAAACGCAATCAAAGGGCAGGTCCTAGCGGATTTCATCAACGAAATTCCAATTGGAGTTTCAAAAGAAGGTCCGAAAGGAAGGGGAAAAGAGATATATGACGTTTCCCAAAACGAAGAATGGATACTCTACACTGACGGTGCATCCAGCAAAAAAGGCGCCGGAACAGGTTTAGTTCTAATTAGTCCAAACAAGGAGGAGTACACCTACGCCCTCTGGCTAAATTTCAATGCTACTAATAACGGCGCAGAATACGAAGCATTACTAGCCGGATTGAGAATTGCAAGAAGCATGCACATAAAAGCATTGGACGTACGGGTGGATTCAAATTTAGTGGCAAGCCAGATTAATGGAGACTTTACGGCATACACGGAGAGTATGATGAAGTATCTTGCCAAAGCTAAAGAATACATCACCGGTTTCGAACGTTTCAACATAAAAAACATCCCAAGAACTCAGAACCAAAAGGCTGACATACTGAGCAAACTTGCATCCGTAGCATTCGATCACCTAACGAAGGAAATCTTAGTAGAAGTACTAGAAAATCCATCTACGGAGGAGAAGCTAATCAACACAATAGTGGAAGAGGAGGAGGAAAACTGGATGTCACCTATCCTCCGGTGTTTAAAAGAAGGAATCTGGCCGGAAGATCAGAACGAAGCTCGAGCCCTCCGAATGAAAATAAACCATTATACTTTACTGGACAATGTGTTATTCAAAAAGTCATATTTAGGCCCGATGTTACGATGTGTGGGACCTCTTCAAGCCAACTACATCATCAGGGAGTTACACGAAGGGGCGTGTGGCATGCACTCCGGACCACGATCCATAGTAGCCATGCTCATGCGGCAAGGTTATTATTGGCCAACCATGCACCGCGACACCAGGGAAGTAATTCAGAAATGTGATTCGTGCCAAATACACGTTCCGGTTCCTAAATTGCCAAAAACAACACTAACCTCCGTCATGGCACCATGGCCCTTTTATCAGTGGGCAATGGACATCTTAGGACCTTTAACCGAAGCTCCAGGAAAGGTCAGATATGTAATTGTTGCAATAGACTACTTCACCAAATGGATGGAGGCAAAGCCATTAGCCAAGACCACCGAAAAGGAAGTCAAGAAATTCGTATGGGATAACATTGTGTGCCGATTCGGATTACCCAAGATAATTGTTACGGATAATGGGAGCAATTTCATAGGCGACCCCTTGATGCGTGAGAATCGCAACAGGCTTTACCTCTCGAGGGATCTCGAGAAGCTTACAACCCCCACCAGGCAGTGTACCTGATCGTTGTAGTATAGTATAGTGACAAGTACCGGGGGATTGATCGTTCAGCTTAGGAATAGTGTCGCTAGGATTAGAAAGCCTAATTTACTAGTTCTAAAGGTGAGGGATGATTATTTTTGTATTTTTTATGTTTTTTAGAAAGCAAGTAAAATCTCGGGTTTTGAAGGAGTGGGCGGAATTAGTTGCTATTCAACTAACCCAAAACTAAGATGCAATCAAAATAAAATAATAAAAATGAAAATAAACTAATTTATACTAAGGTTGTGAGCAGTAATTGGAGAAAATGTGTTTACTTAGACTTCATTACTCCATAGATATCTTTTACATGTTAATTACTTGTTATAATTGCATGGATGACGGATCGTATTCCTTAATACCATTCATGGGGTGGCATACATAACTCCCCAATTCTATGAGCTCTTATCTCCTCCTACACCATGACCCAGCACAACTATAGGGATTGTAAATAGTGGCTCATGCATTAAATACAACCAATAAAGACCTAGTACGCCTCGGTTCATGTTTCTTAAGACGTTCAAGCATGTTACCATTTGGAGATCTGCCAGTTTTCTTAAGCCTAACATATAAATCATTCATCCAAAACAAGAATAAACAAGTAATCAACACATAATCAATATCTAGGTTTCATTAGATCTAAGCAAACACAAAGGAGATCTAGCCTAGCATAATGGAATTGAGACAAGAACAAGATATAGACAACCAACACATAGACATATTGATTGAATTAGAAGAACACTTATCTCAATTACAATGCAAGGTATCAAGGGTTTGGAACCCTTGAAAAACCTGTAAAAGTTGCACCAAATTCGTCTTTAGGGTTTCTCCAAAACTTCTCCTTTTTTTAATGTAAAAACTAGAAAACTATATATAGGAAAACTGGGCTGACGGCGTCAAGACAACCATGTGACGCCGTCACCTCGCCGCCAAATACTTCCTCGGACGGCCTTGATCTACTTATGACGGCCTGTGTGACGCCGTCACCAACCACGGTATTTTATTCTTGGCCTTTTGACGCCGTCAGGATGACTTTTGACGCCGTCATCAACTACGGTATTTTATTCTTGATGTCTGACGCCGTCAGGGTATAACTCTTGACGCCGTCACCTAGTGTTTCCAGCATGGAAAATTGATACTTTGCCGTTTTTGTTGGGTCTGAAACTGCTGCTGAGTGAAACTGCTGCTATAAGTGAAACTGCTGCTATAAGTGAAACTGCTGCTAGTGGTAATGATTCTGCTGCTGATGTCAAAGTGCTGCTGAGGATAAATGCTGCTGACAGAATCTACTGCTGATGGGATAAGTATGTAAACGGTTTAGATAAATACAGAATAGATTGTGTAAATATTATATTTATCTAGAATATACTTATCGTATAGAGAAAGGTATTGTAAATCTAGTAGGACTCCTTAGTCTATAAAAGGAGGATCCTAGGGTTAGTTTATGTACGTATTATTATTCACTTCAAGGTTGTAAAACCCTAGCATTGTTGAGTGCTCGTATTAATAATATTGAAGTGTTGACAGAGAATCATTATTCTTCTTAAGTTAAGCTTTTACATTCCGCATATTAGCTTAAGTATTTAATCAAGTTAACTTCTATACAAGATCGTTTAAGCTCAACTGGGATCAACAAGTGGTATCAGAGCTTGTGATCTAGAAGTTATTATCAAGAAGATTTTGTTTCTTAAAAGTTTGCTGTTCCAAATCTATTGCTAAGATGGGTGATGAAACTCATATGGTTACTGCTTCAAGGGTGCCCATGCTGAATCCTACTGAGTATGAGCTTTGGAAGAGAAGGATCAGACAGTACATTCGCATGATTGATTTCAACATGTGGAATGTGATTGTTAATGGTGATTCTGTATCTGAGAAGAATTCTGATGGAAAGGAGATACCAATTAAGTCTGCTGAAGCCAACACAGTAAGGAAGATGGAAATCAAATCACATAGTATTCTCTTAATGGGAATACCTAATGAATTCCAAATGGACTTTGATGACTGTGAATCTGGAAAAGAATTGATGGATGCTGTTGAATTCAGGTTTGGAGGTAATGATGCTACTAAGAAATCCAGGAAAAACATGCTGAAGCATCAGTTTGAGAATTTTACTTCTGAAAGTGGAGAGAAGATAATTGGCACATATAACAGGCTAAACCAACTTGTTAGTCATCTAAAGCTTGTTGGATATGTGGTTCCACAAGAAGATGTAAACCTAAAGTTTCTTAGAAGTCTTGCACCTGAATGGAGTATGCACACAGTTGTGTGGAGGAATAAGCCTGA
The DNA here is from genome assembly GCA_030686995.1 of Artemisia argyi. Lineage (NCBI taxonomy): Eukaryota > Viridiplantae > Streptophyta > Magnoliopsida > Asterales > Asteraceae > Artemisia > Artemisia argyi. The sequence goes on from CM060697.1 coordinate 147,336,155, forward strand.
TTTTGAAACTATGAAGTTGGAGAGTCTCTACAACAATTTAAGAGTGTATGAATCAGAACTATCTACCTCTTCTACTTCATCTTCTGGTACTCAAAATCTTGCCTTTGTATCCTCTAAAGGGAAAGGATCTCAAGAATCTCACTCTGCTGCTCATTCTACTGCTTATGGAGTATCTGCTGCTGATGGATCTGCTGTTAGTTCAAATGATAAGATTTCTACCAGTGATATTGCTTTGTGTGCATTCTTGGCTGAGCTCACAACTACTATAAGGTCACATGTTATTAATCAAGACTTGGATTACATTGATCCTGATGATCTTGAAGAAATTGATCTTAAATGGCAAATGGCCATGTTAACCTTGAGGGCAAGAAAGTTCTTGAAGAAGACTGGAAAAGAAGTCAAATATAGAGCTAAGGACAGTCCAGGCTTTGACAAATCAAAGATAGAGTGCTACAATTGCAATAGGAAGGGACATTTTGCCAGAGAGTGTAGAGCTCCAAAGAAGAATGCTGATGTTGCAAAGAAGGTTACTGAAGAATCAAAGACTGCACTGGTATCTTGTGATGGACTGGGAGATTATGATTGGAGTGATATGGCTGAAGAAGAACCAAATTTCTCTTTGGTAGCTGTTAGTCAACCCAAGGTTCAGAACTTTGCACTTATGGCCTATGGTTCATCATCAGGTTCTGACTCTGAGGTATCAAATGATTCAGACTTATCTGTATGTTCTTTTAAATCTTGTGCTGACACTATAGAAGAACTTAAGTCTAGGAATGAGAGTTTAAATAGAGAAGTTGAACACCTAAAACTTGATAACTTAGGTTACAAAGTAGGTATTCAAAATGTTGAAAGAAGGTTAGAATATCTCAAAGAATGTGAGAAGGAATATGTAGATCAACTTAATCTCAGAGATATTGAAATTTTTAAGAAAAACAGTGAAGTAGAAGTTCTTAAAAATAAGTTAGAAGAAGCTGAAAAAGAAAAAGAGGAAGCTCTTGCTGAAAAAGATAAACATGTAGTAAGAGTACAAAAACAAAAATATGCTTCTGACTTAGTTCATAAATCTATTGAGAATAACTTGATGAGAAAAGGTAGTGGAATTGGATATAATGATGTGGCTCCTCCAGCCAAAAGTGCTTTTGCTCCACCAGGAAAAGAACTATCCTTCATTAGTGAGCTAAATATTGAAAAACCTGTAGGTGAATGTAGCACAAGTGTTAATGAGACACCTAAGGTTGAGGCTAGAAAATTTCCTGAAGCTCCTATTATAGAAGATTGGTATTCTGATAGTGACAGTGATGAGGAACAGGTTAAACAAGAACAAAGTGTGAAAAAGGAAGAAATTCCTACAAAGTTTAAACCTAAAATTGAACAGGTTAAGTTTGTCAAACCTGTGTTAGGAAATAACTTCTCTAGGAAAATGGTAGAGTACAATGAGGTACCTAGATAACAGATGGAAAAGTTCAATAATAAGCCTAGGGGTAACCAGAGAAACTTCAACAACCTAGTTTCACACAGATTAGGTAATCAGTTTCAATTACAAAAGAAGGCTTGTTATAAGTGTGGTAGCTTTGACCACTTGATTGTTAGATGTCCTGAACACCAAAAGCCTGTTTGGAATCAATACACTAGGGTGAATCACAAATATGTAACTAAACAAACTCACCCACATCCTAACAGAAATATGGTTCCAAGAGCTGTTTTGTTGAGATCTGGTGCAACTAGATCTATTTATGCTACTAAAACAAATGGTGTTTTCAAAACCACAACTGGTTCTTCTACTGGCTCTACTGCTAGTAAGCATTATGCTACTAGTATGCATTCTGCTGCTAGAAAGCAACCTGCTGCTAGTACAAAACTTTCTACTTCTGGGCCAAATGTTTTAACAAATACAGTTGTTGATAATCACTTTTATGCTGTTAAGGCCTCAGCTTGCTGGACTTGGAAACCAAAAACAAATGTTTCAAATTCTGTTTCCAAGGATAGCAGTGCATCAAGTGATTTAAAGAAATTTGATTATGTTGATGCACAGGGCAGATCCAAGTCAGTAATGGCTTGGGTCGTCAAGAGGAACTAATGTCTCTACTTTTCATGTGCAGGTCAATCTACTGGATGAGCTTAAGGATATGGTTATTGTTGACAGTGGATGTTCTGGACACATGACAGGAGATGAGTCTCAACTTGAAGACTTTGAGGCTTTTGATGGTGGTTATGTTGCTTTTGGTAATGATCCAAAAGGTGGAAAGATTGTTGGAAGAGGAACTCTTAAAACTGGAAATTTGGACTTTGAGAAGGTGTTTCTTGTGAAAGGACTTAAGTTTAACCTTTTTAGTGTCTCACAAATGTGTGACAAAAAGAACTTTGTTCTTTCTACAGACACTGAGTGTATGATCCTTTCTCCTGACTATCAGTTGCCAGATGACAAATATGTGCTTTTGAAGGTCCCTAGAAATGAAAATATATACAGTGACCATATTAAGAACATTGTTCCTAAGAGGACTTTGACTTGCCTAATTGCAAAGGCCACTGTTGATGAGTCCAAATTATGGCATAGGAGATTGGGACATCTGAACTACAAGACCATGAACAAATTGGTAAAAGGAAATCTGGTCAGAGGAATGCCTACAAAGACTTTTGAGAATTGTGAAACTTGTGTTGCCTGTCAAAAGGGTAAACAACACAGAGTTTCATTCAAGTCCAAAACTGTGAACACAAATACTGAGCCATTACACCTACTGCACATGGACTTATTTGGGCCTGTATTTGTCAAAAGCTTGAACAAGAAGTCATATTGTCTTGTTGTCACTGATGACTTTAGCAGATTTACTTGGGTATTCTTTCTAGCCACTAAAGATGAAACTCCAGAAATACTCAAGGCATTTATCATAAGAGTTGAAAATCTATACAATCACAAGGTGAAGATAATAAGATGTGACAATGGTACTGAGTTCAAGAACAGTGTTATGAATCAATTCTGTGTGGGGAAAGGAATTCTTAGACAGTATAGTGTAGCAAGAACTCCACAACAGAATGGTGTTGCAGAAAGAAGAAACAGGACACTTATTGAGGCTGCAAGAACAATGTTATCTGATTCAAAACTACCTATTCCTTTTTGGGCTGAAGCTGTGAACACTGCATGCTTTGTGCAAAACAGAAGTAAGGTAGTCAAGCCTCACAATAAGACTCCATATGAGTTATTTCATGGAAAGAAGCCACTGATTGATTTTCTCAAACCATTTGGATGTCCTGTTACAATTTTGAACACTAAGGATCAGCTAGGCAAATTTGATGAAAAAGCTGATGAAGGGAATTTGGTTGGTTACTCTGTGATTAGTAAAGCTTTCAGAGTATACAATAAGAGAACCAAACATGTAGAGGAGAATTTGCATATAAAGTTTTCTGAGAACACATCTAATTCTGAGGGAAAAGGACCTGAATGGCTGTTTAATGTTGATATGCTTACCAAAACAATGAACTATGTACCAGTTATTGCTAGTGTTGACAAACCACAAGAAGAACTTGTTTTGGTTGAGAAGTTAAAGGTTGGTCCTACCTTACTTCCCTATCAGTCAGATCCAAGTCCTAAAGAAGATGTGATCACTCAAGAGAAACCTAAGGAAACTGAAGAAGGTATTGAAATACCTATTGAAGCAGAAAAAGAAACTAATGAGGCTCTTAAAGTAGTTGTTGATGTCTCTCCTACAAAGCCAGAAGACTCTGCTGTTGACTCAGAAGACTCTACTGCTAGGCCAGAAGATACAACTACTGCTCCACCACATTCTGTTTCCAAGACTACTAACTCTACTGCTACTTCAATGTTTCCTAATTTGGACTCTCAGGGTAGACCTATTGATGATTCTATCTATCCTGATGATCCAAATATGCCTCCTCTTGAGAATATTTATTATGACACAGATGATGATGCACTTGATGGTCAGTTATTTGGAGCTGCTGCAGATTTTACTAATTTGGAACTCAATATTCCTGTTAGTCCTACAACTACCACAAGAGTACACAAGGATCATCCAAAAGATCAAATCTTAAGTGATCCACAATCATCTATTCAAACTAGGCAGATGACTAAAGCACTGAAAGATCTTCAACATCAAAGTTTCTTTGCCAGATCTCTGCATCAAAGAAATAGTCATAAAGATCTTCAAAATTGCCTGTTTGCATGTTTTCTTTCTCAAATTGAACCCAAAAACGCTTACAAAGCCTTACAAGAAGCAAGTTGGGTGGAAGCAATGCAAGATGAGCTTCTACAATTTAAGCTGCAAGAAGTTTGGACTTTGGTTGAACTGCCAAATGGAAAAAGAGTGATTGGCACAAAATGGGTTTTCAGATGCAAAAGAGATGAGAGAGGAATTGTCATAAGGAATAAGGCAAGGTTAGTAGCACAGGGATACACACAACAAGAAGGCCTTGATTATGATGAGGTATTCGCTCCAGTGGCAAGAATAGAAGCAATTAGAATATTCTTGGCTTATGCTTCATACAAAGATTTTGTAGTGTATCAAATGGATGTGAAAAGTGCTTTTCTGTATGGGACCATTACAGAAGAGGTCTATGTGTCTCAACCACCAGGCTTTGAAGACCCTGATCATCCTGACAAAGTGTACAAAGTAAACAGAGCAATGTATGGCCTACATCAATGTAACACCCCGTGAACGACTCGACCAAAAACATGGAAATTTTTCGCAAAAACGTATGTCCAAAAACTGACACATCATCACTCTTTCACAATCTGACAAAAATCCATAAACATCTAGACATTTAGACTATTTTTAAATGAAACTAGACTCAATTACCTTCGAAACGCCGGGTGGCACGACCCTTGAAAGTTTACGGATCAAAAGATATGATTTTTCGAAGATCGAAAAAATCTGTCTACTGTTCATACCGAAATTCGAAACCGAAATTTGGTGTTTGGTTCCAAATTTCACTTCCAAACCGAAATTTCACTACCAAACCGAAATTTGAAGTTTTGCTTCCAAATTTCACTTTCAAACCGAAATTCTAAACCGAAATTTGAGTTTTGGTTACAAATTTCACATCCAAACCGAAATTGTACACTTTTGACCCGTTTTCCGGAAAATAACTTCTATTACCCGGAAAGACACTAAAACTTCAAGAATTTACTAATACATCATTTGGCTCATAAAAACGTAAAGCTTGGACATATACAACAGTCATAGACTTGACTCTTATATCGTAGGAAAAGTTTACTTTTACCCATTTCACCAAATGGGTGGAATTCACTAAAAAGGCTTACAAACTCTTAACCAAAAGCGCAACTTATCATTATATAGATCAAGTAACGTGTACAAATACTACTTAACCCATGATTTCACAATAATGGGTAAAAACGGGCTTTTGCCAAACGCCCCTTAAAGTTGACTTACACCTTTAACCATATTCAAGCTTGAGTACCCAATATTTACACAAACTCATACCATGACCAAAACATAACAAAGACTACAAAAGACCATGACCATGAAAACGGAATTATACCAAGGCAATAGAAGACTCTCGGGGCTTCCAACTTCAAATGCTTGGTCAAAAAGATGAGCTTCTACTTACCGCTTTCAACTAAACTACTTCTTCTACCAAGCAAGGCCTAGACTATATCTTTACCTTTGCTTGATCCTTCAGCACCTATCAAGAAAACATCACAACTAAACATGTAAGCGAAACGCTTAGTAAGTACATGGCATAACAAGCTAACAATGCATAATAAAAATTATGCTATAACCATAACTAGTCTAACCACTAGTTAAGCTAGCGATATAGGGGCACTTACCTCATGCCAACATAGTCGGCCTAAACACGATCAACCTTACGAGGTTGAACCTCATTCCATAGTTAGCCCAACGACTAACTAAGCTATGCCTAGAAATGGATCCATAACTAGCTAACGCACCCTATATCCTATCCTTCACCATTACCATGTAACAAACATGATAAAGCTAACAAATATAAACCATTATCATACATAAATTATGATAAAGCTAACAAAACATGTCATAACCATATACTTACCTTAATCTTTAATCACAATCTTTCTATCAAAAGCTTCCCACCTCTTTCTTGCTTCCTATATCACAATCATCTCTAATTAGAGACTAATTAACTAATCATAACATAATACTAACCTTTACCCATCATCCCCAATTCTCACCACATAAACCCTAGATTCATAATTTGGGTAAAAGCACTTACTTGGCATAAAGATTGAAATCAAGGATCCTTAAGAGCTTGAAATCACTTCAAGAAGTTAATATAAGCTTCAATGATAAAAATGGTGTTCCCTCATCTCCTCCCTCTATTATACGACACACACTCACACACTCTTCTCTCTTCTTCAAAATTCTGGACTTTTCAATCTAAATAAAAGATATTATTTTAGCTTTGGACATATGGCAATCTTAGCCCCTCAAGTTTCATCTTTCACACAAGGCCACACAACTTTCATCACATAATACCTATATACTTGTAACTTACTACCTAGCAAAGTGCAACATAAAATACTTTCTAAAAAAATGAAATAATATTATCACTTATTTTATATTATAGTACCTTGTCGGGATACGGGTGTAACAATTCACCCCTCCTTAAAATAAGATTTCGTCCTCGAAATCTATTCTTGAAATAAATGAGGATACTCATTCCTCATCTTCTCTTCCGTCTCCCATCTAATACTTATTCCCTTACGATTTCTCCATTTCACCTTCACAAAAGGGATTTCTTTATTCCTGAGTTGTCTCACTTTTCTCCCTAGTATCGCTTCCGGTTCATCCTTTTGCGAAAGTAATTCCGGATCAATCTCGATATCATCCAAAGTGACTACACTAGTCTCATCCGCTAGACATTTCCTCAAGTAAGACACATGGAAGGTATTATGAATACCTCTCATTTCTTCGGGTAGTTCCAACACATACGCTACCTCGCCAACACGTTTCAAGATTTTAAATGGTCCTATAAATCGTGGACTTAGTTTTCCTTTGTTTTTGAACCTAAAAACGCCTTTCCATGGGGAAACTTTCAACATAACAAAATCCCCCACTTCAAACTCAATCGGTCTTCTTCGGTTATCGGCATAACTCTTTCACCTATCTTGTGTTGCTTTAAGCCTTTCCCGTATCATCTCAATCTTCTTGGTTGTTGCTAGTACGACATCCGTACTCGCCAATTCCCTCTTTCCAACTTCCTCCCAACATACAGGCGTTCTACATTTTCTACCATAAAGCATCTCATAGGGTGGCATCTCTATACTAGCATGATAACTATTGTTGTAGGCGAATTCAACTAGAGGTAAATGATCGTCCCAGTTACCTCCAAAGTCAATCATACAAGCCCGCAACATATCTTCTAAAGTTTGGATTGTCCTCTCACTTTGTCCATCGATTTGAGGATGAAAAGCTGTGCTCATATGTAACTTCGTACCAAGTTCTTCTTGAAAACTCTACCAAAAGTTTGAAGTGAAATGCCCGTCTCTATCGGAGACAATAGAAATGGGTACTCCATCACGTGCGACTATCTCGTTGACATAAATCTTAGCTAACTTTTCAACGGACATATTCTCTCTGATCGGAATGAAGTGTGCACTCTTTGTTAAGCGATCTACTATGACCCAAATCGCATCGTTCTTCTTTTTTGACCTTGGTAATTTCGTAATGAAATCCATCGTGATCTTTTCCCACTTCCAAACCGGAATGTCTAAAGGTTGAACTTTTCCATACGGCTTTTGGTGCTCGGCTTTAACCTTTAAACAAGTTAGACATCTCTCAACGTACTTTACACAATCCCTTTTCATACCCGGCCACCAATAATTCTTCTTCAAATCAAGGTACATCTTTGTAGCTCCCGGATGAATAGAATACTTCGACTTGTGTGCTTCTTCTAGGATCAATTCTTTGATATCGCTCCGAAAAGGAATATAAATCCTTCCATACCGTGTCTTAATCCCTCGACTATCTTCTTCAAGGTGCGGAATGTGAGAGGTAATACGTTCACTTTCTCTATTTTCTTCTTTCAATGCTTCTTCTTGAGCTAGCTTGATTTCATCAAAAAGATCAGAAGTAACAATCATCCGTAATGAGTGGATCCTTGTAACCTTCTCTCTTTCTTTACGACTCAAGGCATCTGCTACCACATTCGCCTTACCAGGATGGTAGCGAATTTCACAATCATAATCCTTTAACAAATCTAGCCACCTTCGTTGCCTCATATTCGGATCTTTCTTTTGTAGGAAATATTGTAGGCTTCTATGATCGGTGTAAATTGTGAACTTTACACTATATAGGTAATGCCTCCAAATTTTCAAGGCAAAGACTACAGCCGCGAACTCAAGATCATGAGTTTCATATTTCTCCTCATGTTTCTTTAATTGTCTTGAGGCATAAGCGATCACTTTACCTCGTTGCATAAGAACACACCCAAGACCGGAATATGATGCATCACTATAAACTACCAAATCTTCGGTTCCTTCGGGTAGTACAAGAATAGGTGTCTCACATAACTTCTTTTTCAGGGTATTAAAAGCTTCGTCTTGTTTTTCGCCCCACACAAAAGGAGTATTCTTCCTGGTGAGTTGTGTTAATGATGATGCGATCTTTGAGAAATCTTGAATGAACCTACGGTAATACCCTGCGAGTCCAAGAAAACTTTTGATCTCACCAACATTCTTTGGTGGTTGCCAATTCATCACGGCTTCAACTTTATATGGGTCAACCTTAATACCTTCCGAATTAATAACGTGACCAAGAAATTGGACTTCTTGTAACCAAAATTCGCACTTTGAAAATTTGGCATACAATCTTTCTCTTCTTAGCGTTTCGAGAATTTCTCGTAAATGCACTTCATGTTCCTCCTTGCTTTTAGAATAGATAAGAATATCATCAATGAATACTATAACAGACTTATCCAACATCGGTCTACATACACGGTTCATGAGATCCATGAAAACTGCTGGTGCATTTGTAAGACCAAAAGGCATAACAGTGAACTCATAATGTCCATAACGGGTCCTAAAAGCCGTCTTAGGAATGTCTTCTTCTCGAACCTTCAACTGATGATAACCCGAACGAAGATCAATTTTTGAAAACCATTTCGCGCCTTGGAGTTGATCAAAAAGATCGTCGATTCTTGGTAGCGGGTACACATTTTTCACCGTGACTTTGTTCAATTCATGGTAATCGATGCACATCCGCATGCTACCATCTTTCTTCTTTACAAACAAAATTGGGGCTCCCCACGGTGAACTACTAGGGCGGATAAAACCCTTGTCAAGTAACTCTTGAAGTTGACTCGTTAACTCTTTCATTTCCGACGGAGCAAGACGATAAGGAGTTTTGGCAATGGGGGTAGCACCCGGAACAAGGTCGATACGGAACTCAACCTGTCTATCGGGTGGAATACCCGGGAAATCTTCTGGGAATACGTCACGGAATTCATTAACAATCGGAACGTCATCGATACTTTTCTTCTTGAAACGGGTATCTATCACATGCGCCATAAAGGCATGACAACCACGTGATAAATATCTCCTAGCCTTCATTACGGTACATAATTTTAATTCACCCTTCCTATTGTCACCGTAAATCATCAATTCACGACCGCTAGGATTTACGACTCGGACAATCTTTTGTCTACATAGGATAGCCGCATTGTATTTATCTAGCCAATCCATGCCGACAATGATGTCAAATTCTCCGAGCATTATAGGAATTAGATCAATCCTAAAAACATTCTCATCAATTTCTATTTCTACATTATGATACACGTTAGACACCACAACAACCTTACTATCAGCAATTTCAACTTCTAATGGTGTCGGAAGTTTACCTAAGGGAGTGGACAATTCCTTGCTAAAACTATGGGATACAAAAGACACACTTGCACCCGAATCATATAAAACCCGAGCGGGTTTGGAATTAACAAGGATTATACCTGTGATAACATCGGAACCCGACCTTGCTTCTTCAGCACTCATCTGATAAACACGAGCTTTAGGCTTTGGAACTTCAACCTTTTCTCCTTTGATCAAATTAATCGGCTTCGCTTGCTTATTATTGGCCTTAGGACATTCGCTTATCTTATGTCCTTCTTTGTTGCACCCATAACATATCACTAGAGGCTTTGTGCAATTCTTGCTAATATGGATTGGATCCCCACATTTATAACATCCCTTCATCCCTGATTTACATTCTCCCATATGGTTCTTACCGCACCTATTACACCGAGGTGGTAATTTTCCTGTGTTGTCCCTCCTCGTGAAATCAAACTTGCCCCGCTTACCAAATATTGTTGGTTGTTCTTGCTTCCTTTTTAATTCCTTTTTCTCCTTGCCCTTCATCCTATCCAAATCTGCTTCTCGCGTGCGCGCCCTACTTAAAAGATCTTCCATTGTAGTGCACTTGAAAGGTGATACTATAGTACGAATTTCACCCTTGAGCATCCTTTGAAATTTGTCAACCTTAAGCTTTTCGTTGTCACGATACTCCGGGCAATATTGCACCATATCACAAAACTTTTCCCACAGCTCATTCACTGATTCATTAGTTTGCATAAGGTTATGAAATGCTTCTCTTATTTTATCAATCTCTTCCGCGGGAGCATATTCTTTCATAAACACCTCCTTGAATTGTTCCCACGTGCACGCTTCTCTCCAAGCACTACCTTTCTCATTAGCTTTACCTTCCCACCATATTTTAGCCCGTTCATGAATATAGTTAGAAGCAAAGTTCACCTTATCCTCCTCCGCACAACGACTGGTACGGAAAGCCCCTTCTATATCGGTAATCCACCTAGAACTCTTTAACGGGTCAAGAGATCCCGTAAATATCGGTGGAGTACAAGCGGTGAAGTCACGATAAGTAGATTTTTCCTTCCCTACTCCGGGTCTAGCATTCGAGTCACTCATTAACTCTCCACTCTGCTTAAGCTTTCCGATCTCCTCTTGAAATATCTTTTGCAAGTTTTCAGTTGTTTTGTTAATATAGTAGGGCATTGATTTCTTAATAGCCTTGCCTATCCTTTTTGCCATCATTGTATTCAAAGTTTTCATTTCCTCTTTTGTGAAGCCTCTAAAGTTAAGGCCTTCGGAGCTAGAAGATGAAGAAGAATTTTCATGACCTTTCTCGTTGCCACCGGCATCGCTTGCCGAAGATTCGGCATGTTTGGAAGTCGTAGCTTTCGTGGCTTCTTTCGGGTGAGGGGTATCCATTCCTTCTTTTAACTGAAAATTTACAAGTCACACTATCAAGTACAATCATATACATAGTCGATGCATGAATGATATTCTATATATCCCTACACTAACTCACTAAAGTTTGTCACCCATGTATAGTCCTAATGATTTCAACTTCATATATGTACTATATTTTTATCACTACGGTGGCCAAGCGTAGTCATAAAAATACTTAACATATGTGTCTTTAAAATCACCAAAACAATACACCAATAACAAACACTAGTAATAAACGCGTCTCTATCGGGTCTAAGTCTAGGAAATCCTAAAGTGAAATCCTAAATCTCTTAGACCAAAGCTCTGATACCAAGTTGTAACACCCCGTGAACGACTCGACCAAAAACATGGAAATTTTTCGCAAAAACGTATGTCCAAAAACTGACACATCATCACTCTTTCACAATCTGACAAAAATCCATAAACATCTAGACATTTAGACTATTTTTAAATGAAACTAGACTCAATTACCTTCGAAACGCCGGGTGGCACGACCCTTGAAAGTTTACGGATCAAAAGATATGATTTTTCGAAGATCGAAAAAATCTGTCTACTGTTCATACCGAAATTCGAAACCGAAATTTGGTGTTTGGTTCCAAATTTCACGTCCAAACCGAAATTTCACTACTAAACCAAAATTTGAAGTTTTGCTTCCAAATTTCACTTTCAAACCGAAATTCTAAACCGAAATTTGAGTTTTGGTTACAAATTTCACATCCAAACCGAAATTGTACACTTTTGACCCGTTTTCCGGAAAATAACTTCTATTACCCGGAAAGACACTAAAACTTCAAGAATTTACTAATACATCATTTGGCTCATAAAAACGTAAAGCTTGGACATATACAACAGTCATAGACTTGACTCTTATATCGTAGGAAAAGTTTACTTTGACCCATTTCACCAAATGGGTGGAATTCACTAAAAAGGCTTACAAACTCTTAACCAAAAGCGCAACTTATCATTATATAGATCAAGTAACGTGTACAAATACTACTTAACCCATGATTTCACAATAATGGGTAAAAACGGGCTTTTGCCAAACGCCCCTTAAAGTTGACTTACACCTTTAACCATATTCAAGCTTGAGTACCCAATATTTACACAAACTCATACCATGACCAAAACATAACAAAGACTACAAAAGACCATGACCATGAAAACGGAATTATACCAAGGCAATAGAAGACTCTCGGGGCTTCCAACTTCAAATGCTTGGTCAAAAAGATGAGCTTCTACTTACCGCTTTCAACTAAACTACTTCTTCTACCAAGCAAGGCCTAGACTATATCTTTACCTTTGCTTGATCCTTCAGCACCTATCAAGAAAACATCACAACTAAACATGTAAGCGAAACGCTTAGTAAGTACATGGCATAACAAGCTAACAATGCATAATAAAAATTATGCTATAACCATAACTAGTCTAACCACTAGTTAAGCTAGCGATATAGGGGCACTTACCTCATGCCAACATAGTCGGCCTAAACACGATCAACCTTACGAGGTTGAACCTCATTCCATAGTTAGCCCAACGACTAACTAAGCTATGCCTAGAAATGGATCCATAACTAGCTAACGCACCCTATATCCTATCCTTCACCATTACCATGTAACAAACATGATAAAGCTAACAAATATAAACCATTATCATACATAAATTATGATAAAGCTAACAAAACATGTCATAACCATATACTTACCTTAATCTTTAATCACAATCTTTCTATCAAAAGCTTCCCACCTCTTTCTTGCTTCCTATATCACAATCATCTCTAATTAGAGACTAATTAACTAATCATAACATAATACTAACCTTTACCCATCATCCCCAATTCTCACCACATAAACCCTAGATTCATAATTTGGGTAAAAGCACTTACTTGGCATAAAGATTGAAATCAAGGATCCTTAAGAGCTTGAAATCACTTCAAGAAGTTAATATAAGCTTCAATGATAAAAATGGTGTTCCCTCCTCTCCTCCCTCTATTATACGACACACACTCTTCTCTCTTCTTCAAAATTCTGGACTTTTCAATCTAAATAAAAGATATTATTTTAGCTTTGGACATATGGCAATCTTAGCCCCTCAAGTTTCATCTTTCACACAAGGCCACACAACTTTCATCACATAATACATATATACTTGTAACTTACTACCTAGCAAAGTGCAACATAAAATACTTTCTAAAAAAATGAAATAATATTATCACTTATTTTATATTATAGTACCTTGTCGGGATACGGGTGTAACAATCAAGCTCCTAGAGCTTGGTATGCTACTTTGTCAACATACTTGCTAGAATCTGGGTTTAGCAGAGGAAAGATTGATCAAACTCTGTTTCTCAAAAGACAACAGGATGATATTTTGCTGGTTCAAATCTATGTTGATGACATCATCTTTGGGTCTATTAACAAAGCTATGTGTGTTAGTTTTGAGAAGCTTATGAAGGACAAGTTTGCTATGAGTTCAATGGGAGAACTCACCTTCTTCTTAGGTCTGCAAGTTACACAGAAAGAAAATGGTATATTTATCAGTCAGGATAAGTATGTCAATGATATTCTGAAGAAATTTGGTTTTGAAGATGCTAAACCAGCCAAGACTACCATGGACACCAGTAAACCATTGCTGAAGGATGAATATGGAAAGGAAGTGGATATACACTTGTACAGGTCTATGATTGGCTCATTGATGTATCTTACAGCATCAAGGCCTGATATCATGTTTGTTGTATATGCCTGTGCAAGATTTCAAGTGTGTCCCAAAGAATCACATCTCAATGCAGTGAAGAGAATTTTTAGATATCTGAGGCATCAACCAAAATTGGGCCTTTGGTATCCTAAAGATTCACCATTTGATTTGGTCTCCTATTCAGATAGTGACTATGCTGGAGCTTCATTGGATAGAAAGTCTACAACAGGGGGCTGTCAATTTCTAGGAAGCAGATTGGTGTCCTGGCAATGCAAGAAGCAAACAGTGGTGGCTAATTCTAAAACTGAAGCTGAGTATGTGGCTGCTTCAAGTTGTTGTGGACAAGTTCTATGGATGCAGAATCAATTATTGGATTATGGGTACAATTTCATGAATACCAAAATTCATATTGATAACAACAACACACTTTGCATAATTAAAAACCCTGTTTTTCATTCTAAAACAAAACATATTTAGATAAGACATCACTTTATCAGGGATTGCTATGAAAAAAAGTTGATCCAAATTGTTAAAATTCATACTGATAACAATGTTGCTGATCTTCTCACTAAACACTTTGATGTGGGGAGGTTTCAATTTTTAATTGCAAACATTGGTATGATAAATCTTTGAAAAACTTATCTCTTTGTTTTTGTACAAGTGTGTAAAAGGTATTGTGCTGCTTGTTACTCTGCTGCTTTTCTTCAAGCATTTGTTTGTGATGGAATGTATTATGCTGCTATTTCTGACTCTACTGCTAGTGCATATGTTTGTTTGTTTTGTGGTGTTTTGTCTAATATTGTACAGGAATAAGTCTAAAAGATGATTTGCAATAACAATATTCAGACAACAAAAGAAGCACATTTATCATTCATCAGATTCAGAAGTTCATACATCACAAGAGAAATTACAAAAACTACTTCTGAAATCATTAAAGAGTGCAAAAATCTAAGATGAATACAAGCATTACTTCCTAGGGCATGGAAGTCCAAGAACAATCTTTCTTTCTTCTGGAAGAGGAGAGTTTGTCTTCCTTGTCTTCTTTGTCTTGGTGGACTTCCTTGGTCGTGGCCTTGATGACTGAGGCCTCTCAGGAGTGGATGGTGGTTCATTTGGAGGTTCATCTTCATCTGATGATGTGTAGATGAAAGGGGACACAAGCTCTCTTGGGGATGGTTGCTTGACAGGGATTCAAGCTGTGTCTTCTGATGATTCTGAAGAAGTTGGAGATTTTGGGGACATTACAGCTTTACCCCTGGATGTGCTTGGGGTTTGATTTAAATGCAGAAGATCTTTGAACACAGGGAGATCATGCTTTCTCTTCTTCGCTTGTTCTTTGGTTCTACAACCACCATGAGGAGGACGGAAGGGCGGCACATATGTTTCAAAGGGGGTTTCATCTTCAGATGATGAATCGGAAGAGATATTGATGATTTCGGGTGTTGATTTCATGATTCTTTGATTTGATTTGATTTGGGTTAATTGAAGTTTTGATTTGGTTGATTGGCGTTTTGATTGCGGTTAGGGTTTGATTGTGTTAAATTAGGGAAAAGATTTAGTCCGTTTTTATAGAGATTACGGCATATCATCACATTAATTGCTGAGGATTCTTGACTTTTTGACCAAGCTTATTTAGTCAACTCTGCTGCTGGAATATTTTACTCTGCTGCTAGTTATACAACTCTGCTGCTAGTGTTATTGTGCTGCTACGGTTGAAAGTGTGAGGGTGGGATGTGTAACTTCTTCAATCAGTTTAAAACCTAATTGATCTTCATAATTGGTTTTCTCATATTTCAAATTGAAGTTCTCACAAACCCTAACACTCTAATTTTCTCAAAGTCAATTATTCCCAATTTCCCTAAACCCTAATTCATGGATTGCGTTCGTACCTGGGCAAAGCAACACAATAGTGTGGTCGTTTTGGATGCTGAATCAGTTAATGAAGAATTCACAGACATGGTAAAGTTTTTGAATGCTACTTCTCTTAGGTATGCACTCACTGTGAATCCTACTATATTTGCTTCCCACATCAAACAGTTTTGGCTTACCGCTAAAATCAAAACTATGAATGGGGAAAAATATGTTAGTGCCTTAGTAGATGGACAAAAGATTCGTGTAACTGAATCATTCATAAGAGAAACTCTTCTTTTCAATGATGAAACAGAGACCACTTGTCTTGCCAATTCTGCTATTTTTGCTGGGTTAAAAGATTTGGGATATGAGGGGAATCATACAAATTTAAAATTTCAAAAATCTCTCCTCTGTCCTCAATACAAGTTTTTGATACATCTTCTTCTTCATTGTTTGAGTCCTAAAACTTCTGGATGGCATGAGTTTAGTACTACTATTGCTTCTGCAATGGTATGCCTAAGCAAAGGTAATCCATTCAATTTTTCAAGAATGATTTTGGAAGGGATGTTTCAAACTATCAAAGAGTCTGGTTCATATTTGCTTTATCCAAGGTTTATACAACTCTTTGTTCAAAAACAACTTACAAAGTTTAGAAGTCATGTTGCTATTTATGATGCTCCAAAATTGGTTTCTAAAACTTTTACTTTCTTGGTTAAACATGGCGAAGGTTTTTCAGGCACACATACAAATCTTACACCTTATATGGTGCAACTTGTGCAAAACAATCAGGGTGAAGGATCAGGAAATCCCACTGACTCCCATCACACACCCAATTTTAGTGCATCTGCTACACAACCTAAAATACTCTATACCCGTAGGAACACTAAAAAGAACATTGATCTTCCTCAGGATAGTGTTAGTATGGCTGTACCAGATGAGGCTGTCCTAGGTGATGATGAGGACATGTTGGCAAGGGCTGTCACTACTGCTTCTAGCTTAGCAGCAGAGCAGGATAGTGATAACATAATTAAGACCCAACCCAAGGCAACATCTAGAGATGATGATTCTTCTGAATTAAATTCTCAGGATGGTAACCCTAGCCAAATGGCAAATATAGGGGGCTCAGATGATCAAACTAGGTTTGATACCTAGTTTATGTCCCACGATTCACCTCTCGGACCAGGTTACACAGGTCGAAGTGATGAGGACAGACTAGTGACCAATGAATTGACGGAAACTCTTGTACATGATGACAATGTCCATGATTCACCTCTCGGACCAGGTAATACAGGTCGAAGTGATGAGACTATTATGAAACTTATTCAGGATTTGACGGTTACTTGTACCAACTTGGGGTTGAAATGTACTACATTGGAGGACAAGGTTATTACTCTTTCATCTGTTGTTGCTGATCAGGACAAGACAATCATAAAATTGCAAAAACAGATTAAGACCTTTCAGAAATCAAGATCTTCAACCTCTCTGAAAAGATTGAAGAAAGTGGGCACTTCTCAGATTGTTAGTTCTCCTGATGTCTCTACCCACTTGGAAGATGATGCTTCCAAACAGGGGAGGAATGAAGAGGCAATGGGTTCAGGGGAGGCAAATTTGGAAAAGGCTGATAGTGCTCTGGGTTTGAATGATGGAATGGTTTCAGGGGAGGCTCCAGTGATTGGTGATGTGGATGTTGAAAGTCCTCAGGATGCTGAAGATTTTGTGGTTGCTGCTAAATCAGGGAATGAGGTTGTTATGGAAGAGGTGATTGCTACACAAGAGAAGGTGGTAGAACAACTCACAACTTTGGAGCCTGAGCAATTAGTAAAGGCAACAGGGTTGATGGGTGAAACATTGATGAAGTTGGGAGATTTGGTGAAAGATAAAAGTCTTGACTCTGCTGCTCAAGAATCTACTGCTAAGGAAATTACTAACTCTGCTGCTAGTGGATCTTCTGATGCACAAGACTCTGCTGCTGGGTCTGGTGACAATGCTGCTGCTGAAGCTATGGTATTATTGAGCAAGAAAACTACACCAGTATCAACTCCTTCACAACCACAACAAACTGCAACAACAATAAAATCATCAGCACCTAGAAAACCTGAAAAAGGAATTGTTATTAAAGAACCTGCTGCTCAATAAAAGAAGGTTATTTCTTCATCTTCTACTGATAAAGGCAAGGGTAAGCAAGTTGAAAAGGAAAGGATTATGTATAAGGGGATTGATTTCACTGATGTACCTTTTGATTCTTGGCCAAAGCCATTGCAAGTTGAACATGATACAGCTGCTGCATTTAGAGAACAAGAGTTGATTAATATGGAAGAACAACAGTTAGCTGAGAAAGAGGCTGAAGGCTTAAAGAATTATGATGAATGGGCAAATGAGAATATCAGGATGGCTGCTGATATTGAACTCAATAAACTGATCAAGATTGAAGAAAATGAAGTTTCAACTTTTGATGTGCAATCTTGGTACAGAGATTTTACTACAAAGAAGAGAAATGAGAATGCTACTGCTAGAAGAAAAATAAAGATATTTAAAGGTCCAACTGTTAAACAACAAAGGAAAGAATATGAAAGGTATCTTAAGAATATGGGTGGATGGACATTGGTACAGTTGAAACTTTATTCTGATAAAGAAGTTTTTGACTTGTATCAACAAACTAAGAAAAGAACAGATACTTTTTATGCTATGGGATGTGCTGAGGATTTGGAACAAATTGCTCAGATGAACAAGAAGTTGGTACCTGAAAAGACAGTTGAAGCAGAGCATATTCAAGAAGCTGATGTTGTTAAACAGCTTGATATTGATGCAACAAATACTATTTCTTCTGTGCAAGGTGATAAAAGAAAAGGTGTTGTTCAAAAATCAATTGCAAATAAGAAGAGAAAGATTGGGGAAGGAAGCAGTTTTATGCCTGAAGGTAATGAATTTAAACATGATTTTGATCACATTCCTCCAGAGCATCTAAAAGAACAATTGAAGGTTTACACTACGGTTGGCAAGATGGAAGATCCTGAAGTGGTTGATGCTAAACCAATTGGTGTCAAATATCCTATTATCAAAGTAACTACAGGATATGATACTAATGTTGGAGCATTTCATGATGTCCAGAGATCTGATGGTAAAACTCACAGGTTTCTTAGATTTCAACAGATGCTACATTATTTTGATAGAGAGGATGTTGAAGACTTATGGAAGCTATACAAGGCAAAGTTTGGAGCTAAGAAGTTTGATGGTAAAAAGTATGAGATAAAGCAAATTGATCACATCATAACTTCTTCTGATAATGTTATGTGGAGAGCTCTTAAACTTATGTTTGAACCTTCAATGGATGATTCTGAATGGACAGAGATAGTAGATTACAAAGTAAGAAGATGGAGACTTTTTCAAGACTCTGGAGTTCATGTGTTGGATATTGGACCAATTACTTTGTATATGCTCACTGAAAGGGATTACCCAGTGGTAAGATACTGGAAAATTGTCAATCAGATGGTTAATGGTGATAAATCACTTAAGTTGCAGAAAGATTATGATTATGATGATCAAGCAATCAATTTGCTGTCAAAGTATAAGAAGATATTTGATCAACTGAATTCTCAAGAGTTGAAGTGTTTGGAAGCATCCTCCAAGTGATTAATTGTGCTTAGAAGAAACTTATTTATTTAAAAATAAATAATAAGTTTAGGGGAGGATTGTTGGGTCTGAAACTGCTGCTGAGTGAAACTGCTGCTATAAGTGAAACTGCTGCTAGTGGTAATGATTCTGCTGCTGATGTCAAAGTGCTGCTGAGGATAAATGCTGCTGACAGAATCTACTGCTGATGGGATAAGTATGTAAACGGTTTAGATAAATACAGAATAGATTGTGTAAATATTATATTTATCTAGAATATACTTATCGTGTAGAGAAAGGTATTGTAAATCTAGTAGGACTCCTTAGTCTATAAAAGGAGGATCCTAGGGTTAGTTTATGTACGTATTATTATTCACTTCAAGGTTGTAAAACCCTAGCATTGTTGAGTGCTCGTATTAATAATATTGAAGTGTTGACAGAGAATCATTATTCTTCTTAAGTTAAGCTTTTACATTCCGCATATTAGCTTAAGTATTTAATCAAGTTAACTTCTATACAAGATCGTTTAAGCTCAACTGGGATCAACAGTTTTCTTCACTTTTATGCTCCAAAAACGTCCAAAATGGCTTCTTTTCCAGAATTCACTCCCCAAGTACCTAAAATCACAAAAGGAACGATTTAGGGCAATATTTGATCAAATAAAGTCGAATTCGGGCTTAAATGACCCCCTAAAAACGGATCATTTTTCGCCTCATCATATACCCTTACACTTGAGATTTGCTTGTCCTCAAGCAAATGAGCTTTTATTCTACTCAAAAGACAAGTTAGGGGTCATTTAACACTAATATAAAAGTAATTACAACAAATAATCGTTCCACTAAAGACCAATAGACAAGCACGGAGATCATACACAAGCACCTCACAAATAGTGTTTAGATACTCACATCTCTCGGGTGTAATAAAGTAATATAACATTATGGAAATGGAAGATATCTCTCACTACCTGTCATAGCAAAATAGATTACCATAGGCTTGGGAAAGGATCAAACCTCCACCACATGGCGTAAGCACCTAGGATAAACTATCAAAGAGGTCTTTTAAAGGGTTGTAACGTTAGGTATAGGGATATGAATTACACGGTTTTGTTGGATAAAGGAAGTTTTACTGGTGGCGAGTTAACAATCTTAGTTAATTACATGTACAATATGGCGTTGTTAAGCCAAGACTAGACTCGACTTAAGCTAATAAATAAAAAATAACAAAAACATAAAATGAATATAGAATAAAAAGGGATGGTAGTCCGTATGTTTTTTTCTCTTTTTTCCTTTTTCTTTCTTTTTTTTCTTGTTTTTTTTTTCCATTTTTTTTTTTTTTTTTTTTTTTTTTTTTTGCATACACTCTTACCCTACCATCCAAAATAATACATCATAGGGAATGAACATTTCCCTTACGCTTGAATCTTTACATACTTTACATTAAACTAATCTAATGACTCGAATTAAGAAAATCAAAACACTTGGAGCACTTTTAAGATTAACGTACATATGGGGGTAATAAGTGATGTTCTTCCCCATTACTCCATAAAATAAGTACTTACCCATGAGTCCCAATCGTCCCAAAACAATATGTACAAGGATATGACTCGACTTAGCAACCATGTAATCAATTAGAAAGTTAACTTAGGGTTTAACAAATAACAATAATGCACTAAAAATGAGCGCATACACGGAAGGCTAAGGCGATTTGGTTGTACATTTAAGTGGGGTGTAACAAATTCTTCCTTTAAGTAAAATGCTTAAAGTTAAAAACGAAAAGATAGGCTCGGAGGGGTGTACTAGGGGTTTCGTGTACTAAAAATGAGTACAACGCTAAGGGTGTGGGAAAAATTAGTTGACTTAACTAGCCAAGTAATATGACTTAAATGGTCAAGTAATCATGATACTGGTTTAACACAAGGGTGATCCTAATGCCTCTTATCATGTAGTAAATCCTACCACACGAATGTAGTCTCATTAGCGGTCTTGGGATGCATCACTAACGCAAGTTCTAGAATCTAAATGCTACCGGTACACTCATAAGCACTAATAATGAATGCTTTTCCTATCAAATCTAAAGGCGAACCTCACATTTTTGGGTGGAAAATTTTTCTGAATATACGGTTATGTGCTAGTCATACAATCTCCTATTCATGAGACACTTGCTATGGCTAAAGTTTCACTCCTAAATGTTGTAAAAAAAATTAAATTTGGCGCTAAAATTACACTAACAAGTATTTCTCATAGTTTTATTACACATCTACCATTAAACAAAACAAACTCAAGCGAAAGTGCATATGTAAGGTATCATCTTTTTACCCTCCCCTTACACTTAAGATGAACATTGTCCCCAATGTTCAAGTAAAGAATGTAAAAGTGAAAAAGTAAAGAGAATGAAATCAAATACTCCCCTGATTCGCTCGGTATGGATTATAGGTGGCCAGGTTAAATCTTCTTCCAAGAAAACGAACAATCAAAGCTTCCCTTCCAGAATATAAATCATCTCCTTGTCGAACATAACCTGTGAAACCTGACAAAATAGACAAGACAACCTCGCGTAAAATCGGCGGCATCCTATATAAGTTCCTAAATCCTAGAAAACAAAGTAAGATATAATGCTTGTGGAATGAAGTTTGCAGATTTCCTGGAGATTATAAAACTTAATAATTCACAAAAACCATAAGACTCCGTTAGAAAAACAAAACTGGTAAAATTTCCAGATTTTTGACTCCTGACGCCGTCAAGAGTAAACCCCTGACGCCGTCAGAATGGACCTGCAGAAATTCTTATGTTAAGTTTCCGGAAAATTTCTGGAAAAACTTGGTCCTACTTCCTGGAAAATCCTGCAAAACTTCATTATGACTCAATACAAGCATTTGACTCTAACAAATACGAATATACATGCTCATTTATTATTGTGGAGAATCATGATCGGTTTGTTTCTTAAAAACATATTTGGGGTTTCCCCTTACACTTATCTTTTGCAAAAATACTTTTAGGTTGGAGTTAAGACTAGGCCAAACAACATAGTAAAGTATTTCCACATTTTATTTGAGAAACATGATCAACCAACAATAAAAATAAACATGCATACGGAAGCAAATAACAATCAAACAAATAAAATCACACAAACATGGGTTGCCTCCCAAGAAGCGCTTTTCTTTATTTACGAGTCTTGTAGCTAGACTCAAGGTCATGGGTTACTACGTGATCTCATCATTGGTTCCACTCTCCGATTGTAGATATTCCTTGTAGAAACCAATCACCTTTTTCTCAATCGCCCCCATAATCATTTGGGCAAATTCTTCATCGACTTTATACCTTGGTCCAAGGGCCAAGCAATCTTTGTAGTAAAGACTCCTTTTTTCCCATACATAGTCCATGCCCTTTTTCTTATCCTTCTCATCAATATCCTCAAAAGCACCAACGTTGTCCTTATCCAAACGAGATATAAAGCGAAATTCTTTCATCCTATTGGGCATCCTATAAGTGATACTATCGGTGTTACTTGCAAATCGGATCGTGCCTTCTACCTTATCATATTCTAACTTAGACTCCTCAACAAATGGTTTGCCAAACACAACATTGGATAATCGACAATCAATAACATTAGCAAGATCCTCCACAATCATAAAGTCGGTGACAAAAGTGAAATTACCAACAAAGACACGTAAACCTTTAACTCTCCCGACAAAGTTACAAACTCCACCGGGGTACTTGGGATCCCTTCTAGGTTCAAGTCTTGTGTTCACTATATCATTATAAACCGTTGAGGACATAATGTTGATTGGAGATTTAAAGTCAATGTAAGCATTGCTAATGTGCCTATATCCAATCATACATGGTATCTTAGCATTCTTAGGATCGCCTCTCTTGATCTTAGGTTCAATTATGGTGAAAGGAGATCGCGGGTTATCAATAAGATTATTATAATATGCAATCTCCTCCTTAGTGGGGTATAGATTAAAGTAGTCGTTAAGCTTCGGATCCATTGCCTCCTCTTCTAGTCTCTCAACAATATTCACAAAGTCATTAGGCCCTAGGTTCTTATTTGAATACAAGGCGGTTGCTAGGTCACTAAATGTATGTTCGAGTTCAATCTTAACCAACCTATTAAGCTCTCTAAGCTCCCTAATCTCACTCTCAATCTGCTCACGTAACACAGCCACTTCTTCAGGGGAAAGGGGTGGATTCGCGTTTTCCATAATGGTCACGGAATAGTTAATGAGGTTAATTTACTAACAGAGGCACAAAGAAATGAGATAGACTAAAGAAGACCTAAAAATAAAAATAAAATCTTACTAGAAAGGAATCTAGCAAGTAGACCTAATAAAAAGAAATCCTAACCTAGACAATAACTATTCCCCGGGCTGCGGCGCCAAAAACTTGATGCGTGGGAATCGCAACAGGCTTTACCTCTCGAGGGATCTCGAGAAGCTTACAACCCCCACCAGGCAGTGTACCTGATCGTTGTAGTATAGTATAGTGACAAGTACCGGGGGATTGATCGTTCAGCTTAGGAATAGTGTCGCTAGGATTAGAAAGCCTAATTTACTAGTTCTAAAGGTGAGGGATGATTATTTTTGTATTTTTTATGTTTTTTAGAAAGCAACTAAAATCTCGGGTTTTGAAGGAGTGGGCGGAATTAGTTGCTATTCAACTAACCCAAAACTAAGATGCAATCAAAATAAAATAATAAAAATGAAAATAAACTAATTTATACTAAGGTTGTGAGCAGTAATTGGAGAAAATGTGTTTACTTAGACTTCATTACTCCCTAGATATCTTTTACATGTTAATTACTTGTTATAATTGCATGGATGACGGATCGTATTCCTTAATACCATTCATGGGGTGGCATACATAACTCCCCAATTCTATGAGCTCTTATCTCCTCCTACACCATGACCCAGCACAACTATAGGGATTGTAAACAGTGGCTCATGCATTAAATACAACCAATAAAGACCTAGTACGCCTCGGTTCATGTTTCTTAAGACGTTCAAGCATGTTACCATTTGGAGATCTGCCAGTTTTCTTAAGCCTAACATATAAATCATTCATCCAAAACAAGAATAAACAAGTAATCAACACATAATCAATATCTAGGTTTCATTAGATCTAAGCAAACACAAAGGAGATCTAGCCTAGCATAATGGAATTGAGACAAGAACAAGATATAGACAACCAACACATAGACATATTGATTGAATTAGAAGAACACTTATCTCAATTATAATGCAAGGTATCAAGGGTTTGGAACCCTTGAAAAACCTGTAAAAGTTGCACCAAATTCGTCTTTAGGGTTTCTCCAAAACTTCTCTTTTTTTTAATGTAAAAACTAGAAAACTATATATAGGAAAACTGGGCTGACGGCGTCAAGACAACCATGTGACGCCGTCACCTCGCCGCCAAATACTTCCTCAGACGGCCTTGATCTACTTATGACGGCCTGTGTGACGCCGTCACCAACCACGGTATTTTATTCTTGGCCTTTTGACGCCGTCAGGATGACTTTTGACGCCGTCATCAACTACGGTATTTTATTCTTGATGTCTGACGCTGTCAGGGTATAACTCTTGACGCCGTCACCTAGTGTTTCCAGCATGGAAAATTGATACTTTGCCGTTTTCTTCACTTTTATGCTCCAAAAACGTCCAAAATGGCTTCTTTTCCAGAATTCACTCCCCAAGTACCTAAAATCACAAAAGGAACGATTTAGGGCAATATTTGATCAAATAAAGTCGGATTCGGGCTTAAATGACCCCCTAAAAACGGATCATTTTTCGCCTCATCACCCCTTCAAAAGCTAGTGTGAAAGATTGAACATCACTCAAATCAACATAGCCGTTGCACATCCTCAGGCCAATGGGTTGGTAGAAAGAGCTAATAGAAGCTTGATGAAAGGATTCAAGTCGCGGCTGGGACGAGAAAGGGCCGGATGGGTCGATGAATTACCCAACATACTTTGGGCCTTCCGTACCACTTTGAAGACCAGCAGCGGTGAAACGCCTTTTAGCCTAACCTACGGAAGCGAAGCCGTCATCCCGGCTAAGATTGGCATGCCCACCTTCCGGACCATGATGGCCAATATGGAAAGCAATGATGACGAAATCAATCTTAACTTAAATTTGCTGGAGGAACAGAGAGAAATGGCAGCAATAAGGGAAGCAAAATATAAAAAGAAGGTGGAACAGTATTACAACTGAAGGGTACATCCTGAAACATTCAAGGTGGGAGAATCTGTGTACCGAAGGAACGAAGCCAGCAGAACGGAGGATCAAGGAAAGTTGGGACCAAATTGGGAAGGTCCATATCGGATAATAGAGGCTTATCAACACGGCACCTACAAACTTCAAACCATGGAAGACGTTGAAGTACCTAGGACATGGCACACCATCAACTTAAAGAAATGTTTCATGTAATCGGAAGTATCCGAAAGATCCATTGTAAGGCTCATAAGCCACTCCTTTTTCTATAATAAAACTCACGTGTGATTGTCAAAATGATATTGTGAGTCCGCAAGTCAATTTTTTTTTAATAAGGGCAGGTTCCCTACGGCGTCAATCGCCCCTAACGGCCAAGGGCCAAAAAATATTAATAAGGTCAGGTGCCTTCCGGCGTAAATCGCCCCTAACGGCCAAGAGCCAAAAAATTTTAATAAGGGCAGGTCGGCGTAAATCGCCCCTAACGGCCAAGGGCCAAAAAATATTAATAAGGCCAGGTGCATTCCGGCGTAAATCGCCCCTAACGGCCAAGATCCAAAAAAAATTAATAAGGGCAGGTTCCCTACGACGTAAATCGTCCCTAGCAGCCAAGGGCCAAAGAATATCAATAAGGCCAGGTGCCTTCCGGCGTAAAACGCCCCTAACGGCCAAGAGCCAAAAATTTTTAATAAGGGCAGGTTCCCTACGGCGTAAATCATCCCTAACGGCCAAGGGCCAAAGAATATTAATAAGGCCAGATGACTTCCGGCGTAAATCGCCCCTAACGGCCAAGAGCCAAAAAATTTTAACAAGGGCAGGTTCCCTACGGCGTAAATCGTCCCTAACGGCCAAGGCCAAAGAATATTAATAAGGCCAGGTGCCTCCCGACGTAAATCGCCCCTAACGGCCAATAGTCAAAAATAACAAAGACAAGTGCCGAAAGATATAGCGGTCCAAACGGTCAAAAATCACAAACATCGTAGCATAATACGGTCTGAAGAGCTAATAATAAATGCAAAATATGAAAACAAGACATAAATTAACACAATCAAAAGAGAAACAAAATGATGTTTATATTCATATAATCCAAAAAGGCCGCGAAGGCCATTACATGAGCATACTCCGGAAGCGACCTCCAGGGTCTTACAAAACAAAAATCCGGACTAGTTACATCTTTCAAAAAAAAATAATAATAATAATATAAAAACATCCACATCAAGCGTCCGGACATCCATCGGCCTCCGGACCAACCGTATTACAAGTTAATAGTTAACCTCCCAAGGAGGATCAGCAACTCCCAAAGTCATTAAGACAAAGAACAAGTTTGATAAAAAGCTTCACGAAGGATACAAAATATCTTAACCCATAGTCAAAATGGAGATATTCGTACCCTACAAATAGATCCCTTCAAACAAATGCGGAAGTAGTCTGATCAGTAGAAGGCTGGGCAGAAGGATTATCCACCGGAGGGTCAATCACAGGCTCGGAGGTAGAATCCGGAGCAACCGTTTCTTCAACCTGTATAGCAGGAGCTGGATCCGGATGAAGTTCCATTAGCTCATCAAAGGTACGGTAGATGGTCTTGTGGATCTTCTGGACATACGGATATTCTTTGACGAAAAGCTGATCATATAATGGCTGATATTTAGCATCAGCGTCTAAGTCCAGACCTTCCACTTCCTCCAACAATTTATCCACCTGCTCCGGTTTCCTCCCCAAAGAGACCCCATCCAAGAACCCAGATTGAGAGTACAAGTTGAAAGGTTCGGCTAAGGCTGTCTTGTACTCATGACTACCCAGCAGACGACGGACCATTTCCGGAATAAAAACATTCACGATTTTGTTGCGGTCTATCTCTGCATTCCCTGCAAGAATGGTGATCTCCTCTTTTTCCTTACGGAGCTCTTGGGTAGTCATTTCCTCATCACTCAACAACAGCCTTGTTTTTGCCAAATCAGCCTCTAACGACTTGATCCACTCGGCCTGATCACCCGAAACCTTCCTCCATTCCTCTTTTTCCTTCTCCAAATCAGATATCCTCCCTGACAAACCTTGCTCCCGAGACGAACAACCAGCATGCTCAGCCTTCAACTTCTTTAACTCCTCCGGCTCTTCAGAAGCACACTTAGCATGCTCAGCCCTAAGCTTTTCAAGATCACCCTTCACAGACTGAAACCGTTTGAGACCATCCTTCGCCTTACGATCACAATCTTTATGAGCGGCAATGACTTTTCGGCGCTCTTCCGAAGCATTTTCAAAACGGAACAACAAATCCGCCTGAGCCGTGGCACTTTTAGCCAAAAGAAGCCAAGCACGGTTGGTAGCCTCCTCATCATCATGAGCATCAATGTACTTTTCTTCACCTGGAGTAGCCAAGTGGATCATCATATCTCTGAAGACGGAAGAGGTATTCATCCTCGTACCTCTCTTCACAGACCACTCAGGAATAAATGCTTCATCGATGAATCACCTTCAATATCAACGTCTTCATCATCCGTCTCTCTACCACGACCAACCGCTGCACCCTTCAGCTTACCTGATAACGAGAAAGACTAAGTTAAAAATAAAATAAAATAAAATTAAAAAAAAAAAAAAAAAAAAACAAAACATGGAAAACTCACCATCTCCAGCACTCCTTTTCGGACCACTACTCCCTTCCCCTCCCGTAGGGGATTGATCTTGTGGTGGAATAGAACGGATGGGAGTAGGGTTAGGAACAACTTTAGAGGAGTCCAAATCGATCACTGGAGAATCAGTAGTCTTACTCCTCTTTTGAACACGGGAGGGAACCTCCTCCCCAGACCTCTTGGCCGAAGGGGCCGGCTTAGTGGCAGCACTAGCCGGAGGCCTCTGAAGCCCGGTCCGAGCAGCTTGTTCCTTCTTTTTCTCCTTAGAAGCTATCACTTTATCATCAGGAACTTCAACCCTAAGGAGGTCAGCTGTCTTCTCCGGAACCTCAGCGTTGGAAGCCAACGGCTGAGTCAAATGCAACTCCACATTCTGGCCCTCCCGGAGCCTATCACCCTTAACAACATTGACATTCTTGCGGATGGAGGGTTTCTTCAGATAATCAGACATAGTAACACCTGCAAAGAAAAACCCAAAGATAAGAAAAAGAGAAGGGGAAAGGAATAGTTAACACATATATGTACAAGACAAAGGCTATACCCCTTCCCTCCTCATCCCTCAAAGCCACCCGGTAACCTGGAAACTTCCAATAAGTAGATAAACCTAAGAGATACAAGAAATCATGCGGAACCTGACAAGGCTCAATAACGCACTCAGCCAACTTCTCAGCATGAGCCACCATAAACTGCCCTTTCGGAAACGGATCCGAAACATCCGAGTCATGATGCCTCCACGGCATTGCAAAAGGAATAGCACGCCTATCTATCAGAAAGAATTCCTCCTTCCAGCCCTTTAGGAAACTCACCAAAGCAAATCTTCCTACCACTACCTGTTCGCTTCTCGAAAGAAAACCATGAACCTTGCTTACTCAGCTTATAAAACACTCGCAACAAAGGAGTAGTCGGAGGGACATGTAAGCTCCGGCAATAAACCTCAAAAAGGGTAACACGATGAAGGCCGAGGGGAACCAACTGAGAAATGTGAACCTTAAAATATTTAATTACTTCCAAAAGAAAGGTAGAAAAAGGAACGTTGAGACCTCCTTCAAAAAAGTATTGGATATAAAGACCTATAGCATCGGCAGGTAACTTATCCATAGTCATGCCCGCCGGAGGAACCCTCGGATTTAAATCCCTAGGTACTCCGAAAGCCTCAACCAGAGCAACCACATCCGAAGGGCGCGTTTTAGAGGTCCTCCGTTGGATATCCTGCTTTACCGACAACTCAGCCCCTACGAAAGCATCATCTAGATCCACCGATACAGAAGACTCCGACATAATGGGAATAGTAGAGAAGAGCTATAGCCACACAACACAAACACGTAAAGAGGAACGAAACGTACCTAGTAGTAAACACACCGGAAGAATCACTAACAAAGAAATGCCCGGAAGTACGTAACTCTCAGAAAGACGTTCAGAAAATACGATGCAAAAACGTGTCAGAGAGAAAAATTACAGTGGTAAAAAGTGAGGGGTAATGAGCTATTTTTTATAGGGCAAAAGAAATTGGCGCGAAACAACACCCCCCACGTAGGGCTTACGTGTCGCGACCTTAGCCAAAGGATACAAAAACGCACCCACGTGTCCGAATCCAAGGGACTCAGTAAAAACGACGGCGCTCCTTAAAAACGACACATTAATCAATTTTGGCATTTTGTACACGATGTTAACACGACAAAAACACGTCATACCTTCCGGAAAGTTACAAAAGACACTTCTAGTATCACACCATTGGCAAAACCAATACTATGATACTGGGGGGGACATGTTGCCGTATGTACCCTCCGGACCAAGTCCGGAGGGATCGAACCAACAGTTAAATGGGATGAACCAATAGAGCAAGGCTGGCCACTCGACAGAATCCGGAAGACCATGTCCCCCGGATTAACAACCACTCCGGATTGACGATGTTTAAGTAAATCAAAGTGAAACCAAGTCTGGAGGGATCGAACCAACAGTTAAATGGGATGAACCAATAGAGCAAGGCTGGCCACTCGACAGAATCCGGAAGACCATGTCCCCCGGATTAACAACCACTCCGAATTGACGATGTTTAAGTAAATCAAAGTGAATCAAAGTACAAACAAGTACATAAGTACTTGATAAATAGAACACCAACAAGTAACCATTAAGGGATAAGTACCATTCAACCTTATACCCTACCAAATTAGCCTATAAATAGAGGAAGAATCATCAAGGTTAAACAACTCTTTTCTTATCTTGTAATTTATTATACATTCATACTTTCTCTCTCTAAAACATATACTTCCTCTCACGCCGGAGGTTGGTCCTGGGAAATACCCCCGGGGCGAGACTAACGGACGTATTTGTCTTGCAGATATCCGAAGGAACCTTCATCAACCCAGAGACATCTCGAACCCGAAGGACCTTTCAGAGTCCGGAGGGCTCATCTCGCTTGTCGAATGTAAGATCAAGATTTTACTTCAACAATTTTAAATGGAAATTGTTTGTGGATACGAATAGTAGATGGGAGAGATGTATCGTTTCTCATAGTAATACGATTCCATCTACATGTCATGGAAACTCTTTTTTTTCCCCTCTTTTCTCTCTGCGCTTCATATAAAACAAAAATAAAACATAAAAAACTTAATAATGAGTCATATTCAATTCCTAAAATACATCTTTAAAACCTAAAATTTTAGTTCTTACTTTTACTTTTTCACATAAAAATTCAAACAATATTGACCTAATAAAGTAGATCTCTTAACAATATTTTCACTGAAAATTTAAGAAATATGCTTGACAACTTTCTTTAAATGTAGTTTCTAAAGAAAATGAAATATCTTATTTTATATTCAATCCCAACACTAATAATTTTCAAAAACTTCGTCCAAAAATATATTATATAAGACACAATCTTTCAAAATTATGTAATGTTTATTTTCAGTTTCAATAAATACTTTTATACATTCTTTTGAAATACTTTAAATATTGTTTATTGAGTTGAATTATGAATTATCGCATGTTACAACATTTTTTGATAAATATCACAACTATAACTGTTAACCATTGACAAAGCTTTCTTAGGGCAGGAAGGGGTGCTCCCCCCCACCCCAAAGATTTTGTCATCTTAGTTAGTAATTTTAGTAGTGCCAGTAAAATTAAAAAATAACATACATTGTGGCTCCCTTCAAATTGTGAAACAAACCATCAAACCTCAAGATAAAAAACAATATAAATTATTAACTTATATTCTATTATATATACTACAACTATTTTTATTTTTCTTTAGTTGATTCTAATCAGTTTTTAGATATCTATGTTTGAAAATAGCCGCCCCCCTCCTTAAAAAACTGCTCAAGCTCCATCACTGTTGTTAACCACTATAAAAACTCATTGTTATGTATAGGTAGTTGCCTACTTTATTCAACGTAAACATGATAAAGTTCTTTCATTGAGAATTGGCTGCTATTGACTAGTTAAATGTTTTTTAGTGGGTTTTAATTACAATAGGTCTAAGTGTTATTGTTAATCAAATGAATTAATTACAATGTTACATATGCATGATTTTTATTTGATGGAAATCTCAATTTAAAGTAAAAATAATCCTGAAAAATATGAATACATAATCAACACTTGATTTTGATTTGGTGAATTATACTAATTGTGGTAAAATATAGGTTTATTTGCATAAAAAGGCATCATACTTGTCACTTTTTGTCATTTTATGTTCCGTACTAATTTTTTTCTCATTTTGACACCAACCTTTTTAAATCGTGATATTGTGTATACTTTATGACCATTTTACCCTTACTTTTTTCAAAATTTGAAGGGTAAAATGGTCATTTTCATGACTGAAATAGTCTCAAAATACACATAATAGCACGATTTCAAAAGGTTAGTGTCAAGATCAGAAAAAAAATAATACGCAACATACAATGACAAAAAGTGGCAAGTACGATGCCTTTTTATGTAATTAACCTTAAAATCTTTTATATAATACAACAAAATCCCTATTGTGAATTTTGCATTTCAAAAAAATCAATTCATACCAGATTTAGTAATAATTTTATTTAAAAAAAAAGATTGTTTTCTTATTAGGTAATATTTTATATTTATCTATAACACAAGTAGAAGATAAATACAAAAAATATAGATGAGATATTTAAAAAAAATATTACTTATTTTTAAATAATTACTCCCTCCGTCCCAATTTATTTGTCCAGTTTTGATTTTTTGAGTCTTTCGTTGTCAACTTTGACCGTAAATATTTTTATTTGTTTTATATAATACTTGATAAAAATTATACCAATTAAAAATACACTTAAAACTCAATCTATTTATATATTTTGCATCAAATATTAAATAACACAAACAAATATATTTAAGGTCAAAGTTGACAAAGAAAGACTTTGAAAATCAAAAGTGGACAAATAAATTGGGACGGAGGTAGTATTTGAAAGAAATAAAAAAAAAAAAAAAAAAAAAAAACAAAATTTTTAAATAATTATTTCAAAAAATTAAAAAAAAAAAAAAAAACCCGCACGTGCGCGGGCATTATAACTAGTATACTCTATCGTAAGATATGTTATAACCACGCAATTTCTACAAATAAAAGTATATGAAAAAATGTGTCATAAACGCTGTTGGTTTTAAATATAAGATGATTTTAAAAGAAAAAAGAAAAAGATACCACGTATTAATATGAAAATTCATTTTGTGGATTTTGTTTAACGTAGTTTATGTGCTTCCAGAATGTGCTCACATGTAACACTTGTCTTAAGTGGTCAGTAGCAATTTCTTTATCCTATAATAACCTACTCCACACTTGTCATATTCGGTACCAAAATTTATAATTATAATCTAAAAAAACGAGTATCGAATCAGGTGATGTTTTTGGTTGAGTGGCTAGGGACCTATTTCATCATCTCAAGGACGCGGGTTCGAGTCTCTGTGCCATTTTCATCCCTTTTTACATTTTACACTTTACATAAGACCCAGTTAATAAATTGTCAATCCAGTAAAATAAACATTGTAAGTAAGAAAAACTACCTTTATGTAAAAATCATTGAAGAAAACAAAAGTTGTGTTGCTCTTAACACACATTTACTTGAGCATATTTGAGGAAAGTTCGTGTTAAAAAAAAATTAAAAACTAGAAAACTAAGGAGTGACACGATTACAATTATGAAAAACAAATATATTTAAGGGAAGAACTCAAAAGGGTTTAAAACTTTTAATGTTTAATGGTGACATTTTTCCAATAGAACACAAGAGTTGCTCCCATTTCAGGACCAGTAAACCCCAATGAACTCGATAACTGCTCATTTTCAAGTCATCAACGACGCAGCATCATCATCCACTGCTGCATCCATAGTGCAAGTGAATTTACCATCTTCTCCCTCCATAAGGAGTGACAGTCTTGTTGGAGATCAAGAACAAGAGTGCGCCAATGACTCTCATCTCGGTATTTTATCAACAAACGGTAAAAACATGAATAACTACAACGGGTGAGGGTGGATAAAAAAAAAAAAAAAAAAAAAAAAAAAAAAAGCGCTTACATGTTACTACTACTTTAGCTGTTGTATGACATCATACAACCCTTTGAAAAGGCATAACATACCCGACTTAAGATCAAATGAGAAGAAACCTTAAAATGAGAAGGATGAGAAATAACTATAAATACACATTAGAGATGCGTCGACTTGAATTAGATGCATCCCTAATCTTTTAGATGCACCCTAATATATTTCCTAACTAAAACTTAGATACATATACATATATTAGATGCATTTCATCAAGTTAGACGAATCCTATGTATTTTTTGCCCTCTGCGAGTCAAATTTGTTGTTAATACTACTTTGCATCGTTTTCACTTCAAAATAACTTTCAAAACTAAGTGAGATGCATCTAAATGAATAGAGATGCATTTAATTCAAGTCGATGCATCTCAAATATGTGGTTATAGTTATTTCTCATTCTAGATCCTTACCCTAACATACCCAAGGCACCTAACAACGTTGGCAACAATGTTATGTGATGAAAGGTTCTAGACCCCTTAATTGAGAGGTCCACTGGAGGCTATTATACTCAAATGCGATTTTTAGTAAGCAAATACATTTGAAAAACAAAAACGAATGCATCATTTGAACAATCTTATTTCACTTTATAGACGCACAAGACATTCATGCCAAAAGCTAAAAGATATACGCCACAACACATATGTTATCAAAAAGAAATGCAGGACTCTATGGTCCAAAAGTCGTAAGCTTTCTAGTTTTGTGACATATTTAAGCTAAATCAACGATCCATCGTGATAGTTTTTGTTGCTGACTACAGCTTGCTTACATTAACCTTAAAAGACAGTTAATAAAGTAAGTGAGGAGAATATGCTGGGTTATGATAGTCAAAACCACCACTCTCAGTCAACCTATGCACCATTCCAGTAAGCTTGTAGAAGTCTTCAGGATCAGAGGAACCACCTACAAAGATATGTAAAATCATTAATCGAAATTGAAACCTCGATATGTTACTACTACATACAAGTAATTTGATATAGACATACAACGCTTAAGGGTTCAATTATGACAAGAAGATCTATTACAGTACATGTTTAGCAATTGGGATTTCAACTTTTGCAAGTTACATCAAAGGGGAACCAAAAAGAGCCAAATCCTAATGTTCAAACAGCAAGAAATAAATGGAAGACTAACCTTCCACAGTTTCATACTCGAATTCGGATTCCAGGCGGGGTTTGACCCATTGTCTTTTCCCTGCATGAAAGATAAGGCATCAAGGAACAAGACACCAAAAGAAAATTTGTAATTTATGCAGCTTACTTAATCTAATAAAGTGCTATGTAGTTTATTGGGCTAGTTAGAGGTGACAAGCACTTCATATTAGAATAAAAATATGACTTTCAAAACCAAGGGGATTAAACCTTTAAAATTCAAATTCAATCCCTTCGACCTGTTTCAGCTTTGGCTAGGTTTTAAAAATAAACCTCTTAACTGTTTCAACAATATAAGAGGAAAAACTAGAGCTGATACGCCATTTTCATTAATTATAAAATGTGAATTGCAAGTCTGTAACAAGCACAATAGAGAGTATGTCAATGGGTTCTAAAAAGAAAGTGATAACTGAATCGAGACATGCGATACTCCGTATATTCACATACACTTTGGTTCATGATCCGTTAGCACAAAGTTCAGCAGTGTCATTGCACCACCGTTTTCAGGAACACATTCGACACTGGTCTCATACACTCCAAGTATCCCTTGTTCAATGGCCTCTATGGTCATGTAGAAGATATACTTCCATGTCAATTTATAGAATTTGCACTCCATAAATTCAGCCCCGCTGACCTGGTTGTCTTTGTCTCTGTTAACATACTAACAACATAGAATTAATTTATGTAAGCAAAACAGCTGGCAAGGGAGATGGTCTCAAAACTTGAAAGCAGGTGGAGAAATGTAACCTCAACCAAACTCGGTTTTGGTAAAATCATTGAAAAAAACAAGTGGTGTTGGTATATCAGTCCGACTCTTAAGTTAACACACATTTATTTGAGCATGTTTCTGAAAAAGTCATGTTAAATGAAACTTATAAACTAGAAAACTAAAATATATTTAAGGGAAGAACCCAAAAGGGTTTAAATGTTTAACGGCGTCATTTTTCCACTAGAACAAGCTCAAACAGTCAAACGAACCTTACACTCTTATAGGCTTATAAGCAAAGCTCAAGTTGGGCCACAGAAGATGCTCAAGCCTAATAAAAACCTCATAAGCATAAGCCCAATAGAAGAGTTGCATCTAACACGTTTAACTTTCATATTGGAACCTGGTGTTGATGAATATGTTATAGCAGTTTTTCGATCGTGAAATAATTTTAAGGAGCGGGAAAATTTTTAACCCTCGTAAGGTACTCCCGAACACACATGTGGCTATCGGTCATGATGTCGAGGGTTCCCTTGTTTGGAAACCGAAAACACGATGCTAACATCTAAAATAGAGAACAGTAACAAAAACACAAATTTGAAAAATATTTTAACTAACCATTTTATCTTCTTGCATCACATTATAAGTAGTTAATTTAACTGCTAATATCTGGTATTACGTCATGCCAACATAAAAAGAAGGCATACTAACTAGGTTAGATATAATTAAGGTGTTCGTCAGAGATACAGATACACAGGGCCATATGAATTTCGATGGCCTCGTGCCATTACCGAACAGAGCACCCATTAAATATAGAGAAAAAAAAATTACATATGCATCAGTAGTTAATGAACCACTTAAACTTGAGCCTCGTATTGTGTATGTATATATATAATAAAAGTGTATGGAATTTTGTGACCCTCATCAAATTGTGCAATGACATCGCTTGCACTCCCCTAAAGACGGCCTTGCAGATACACGATAACAGAGTGTGTAAGTTTATATTTAAAATCGACTATTATCTAATACTCTTTGATATATTGTTATACAGTTTCTTAGCTAACTTTGATCTCCATATAATGATCATGCAAATATTGCATAGAAGCTATGCTAAAATTTAATCGACTAAAAGCAAGTTATTTAATGCAAACTACAACATAAACCGTGTTGATTTAGAAAGAAAATAACATAAACCGTGGGCTACTAACCGACGTTGGGAACCTTTGCAGACATATATTCTGTAAGTTTATACTTTTTGTCTTATATTTATTATATTCTTAAATCTTAAGTTTAATATTATTTTTATAATAACTACGAGTACAAAACTTGTACTAGTATATTGTAAATTTGGTTTATATAGATTTATGATTTAAAGACATGCATTTAACTAGAATTTAAGACATGCATAATAAAATTAATATTGTGATATGATGATGCTCATACGAATTTACTTTTTACCAATAAACTTTTGACATATGACCTAGCGGTACTATATGGTGCGCAACCAAAATGTTCCGAGTTCAAAATTTTCGGGGACAATGTGATTTATGTTATTGTGATCAGTGTTGCAAAACAAGGCCTATAAGGCCGATTAATCACCGATTAGGTGCTACAAAGCTACCAATCTTCTCGATTTATGTAAATCAGTCAAACAACTCAGTCAACCGTTGTCAACGACAGTTAATGACAGTCAATGGTGGTCAAGCTTGACCGAAACCTTCAAACCTTGCTAGAAATACCCAAAACTTACCATAAAATTCTTTAATAGGTTATATTTGTTGTTTATGTCTATTTCAAGATTTTTTATTTTTTATTTTTTTTTATTATTATTATTTTTTAATATCTTCCCAGTAATACCTAAAATTTGTCGGAAATACCTCAAACTTACTGGAAATATAGAAAACTTATCGAAAATGTCAATCCGGTTAATCACCGATTAATCTCGCCTAGATCGATTACAAGCTACAAAGGGTCGACCACCCGACTACCGATTCACGATTTTTGCAACCATGATTGTGATGATGCATATTTTTTATGTGCATGTATGTGTGTTAGTTTATTTTTTTCTACAAAGAAACTATAGAATATTCGATGTAAATTTTTGGTTGAATCAAGTTTCGGGTTTGAGAATGTCCGACTCGACATTCAATGACACTCTTAAATGCTCCTCATTACCAAATCAAATACGCTATACTTGCCGTGATTAATGGTTTAGCAGAGGGCATAATTTTCCATGCCAAAAATACATATATTCCACAAGGTTTGTATGACAAATCTTAACAAAATTTCTTCTTTTGTTAGGCCTAGTCTTCCTCACCTTTGTACTTATCAAGTTTGATGTCGACACTATTTAATTATGCATTTCCTTGGCAGCCACAATTAGCTAGCAACTTCTCAACATTTTAGAACTCAATGAAGTTGTTTATACAAATCAAATCCCTTGCAAAACTCATTTTAATTTGAAATTTCTACCAACTATATACATGCATGCATGACTTCAAACTTATCGGCTCTAAACTATTAAATTCACCCATCCAAATCTTGCATCCAAGTAGCACTAATGAATTGTAATCATAGAACAAATGAATATAAAAGGAGTTAACTATAGAGCATGAGAGTCACATGAAATTTGATTATTACCAAAAATACGCAAGCATTAGGTGCATGATTCACACATTAGGAAATTAAGATAGAAAATTCATGATAAAGACTACTTGCTTCATTTAGATTAAGCGTAAATCATTTTCAGCTATCGTGACCGGTTCTAACCATAAAGATTTGAGGAAATAATTATAAAAAAAGATAGGAAAACCACATTCGAACAATATTTTGTGTACGTACTGTCGATATGTTTGGTGCACAACCACTAATTTGCTTCAAATATTTCTATTTAATATCCAGAAAAATGTGGACGTTTCTTTACTTTGACTTCATATATTCACATGAACTGAAAAAAGTAGGTAAACATGTCATTCATGCAGACGGTATACCATCACAGAAATTGGACCATCTTAAGCCATGAAATTAAGTTTTATATTAGACATTTGGAAACTGGAAAGTCTATATTCACGATTTTCTTTTTCAACATAAAATAGCAATGTATTTTCTTTCATGTCCTATTTAAGTACCTTATTTATCAAAAGAATTGTGGTCTAATGGTTGGGGCTTAACTTGTTAAGCGAGCCACAAGTGGGAGTAGTACCGCGTGGGTGACTTACCGGGAAGTCCTCACTTGTGGTCCACTTGTGGACCATAATGCTCCGGAGATATTAGGCAATGAAGAGGAGAGTCTTTGAGCCATTGTTGCGGAGACTTGAATCCGAGCCGGCCCCGGTTTTCATCCAGCTGTTACTACAGCGAGTATTCTCGTGTGGAGGCAGAACGGTTTCCGGGCGGAAGTCGTTGAATCCCCACTACGCCAGCGTGGGCCCGGTTAAGACAACATAGTCTGGGTATGTGGTGGATGAGGGTCTGCCTATGGCAGGTGTGACTCTCTAAACCAAAAATTGAAAGTCACCTTCCAAAAAAAAATTTTAAGTACCCTATTTAAGTACGTAAACTAAAAAGCGTTTTACTTAAGGCTACAAAATTTCAACAAGTATATCAATATGCACACATTGATGATGTGTTATGTGCCACTGTTTTTTAGATGACATGTCAAAATGTGCATATTAAAACACTTATTTTATAACCTAAACCTTAACAAAAATACTAAACTTATATGACTTCTTTGCTTGTTTTATCACTGTGATTAAGCTACTTTAGAATTTTTGAACCTCTTTAACATGTACTAAAGAAACTTGACCTTGCGACACCAATTTTTTTTAATGGCAAAAGAATATGAGACGTAAAAAGAAAAAAAAAAAAAGAAAAAAGAAAAAAGAAAAAAAGCCTAGATTTGATAATCCATCAAAAATAAATAGGGAAAATTGTCCAAAAATACATCCAACTTGTCACTTTTTACTATTGTATGATATGAACTTTTTTTTCCTTACTTTATACACGAACTTTCTTAATCTTCTTACTGTAACGATGAATATTTGCATCGTTAGTCCTCAATTGACTACTGAGTTAAAATATTTGCATCGTTAGTCTTTATTGACTATTAAGTTAAAATATTTGCATCGTTAGTAATCATTGAGTTAAAATATTTGCATCGTTAGTCTTCATTGACTATTCTTATGTTAGTTCCCTAAACTCAAAACCCTAAACCCTTCTTCTCCAAATCATTAAAAGTGTAAAACATGACCTACCGCCACCACCCACTTCCACCACCTCCACCCACCACCGCCCATCACCGCCACCACCACCGCCGCCACCACCATGGTCGTCGCTGCCACGGCAGCCGACGCCGCCACCACCACCCACCACCACCCACCGCCACTTACCAACACCCACCGCCACCACCCACTACCTCCACCCACCACCGCCACCACCACCACCCACCGCCACCCACCGCCACCTACCAACACCCACCGCCACCACCCGCCACCTCCACCCACCGCCACCACCACCTACCGCCACCACCCACCTCCACCACCGCCACCCACCACCTTCACCCACACCCACCACCACCCACCGCCCACCACCTACCGCCACCACCTCCAACCACCGCCACCTACCAACACCCACCACCCACCACCTCCACCCACTACCGCCACCACCACCTACCGCCACCACCCACCTCCACCACCGCCACCCACCACCTCCACCCACCACCACCACCTACCAACACCCACCGCTACCACCCAACACCATCACCACCACCCATCGCTACCACCAACACCACCGCCTCCACCCACCACCACCCACCATCACCACCACCAACCACCGCCACCACCACCAACCCACCACCGCCACCACTATCCATCGCCACCTGCCAACACCCACCGCCACCACTATCCACCGCCACCCAGCAACACCCACCGCCACCACCACGCGTATAAAATCATGTATAAAACCTGGCGATGGGTGGTAGTGGTGGCGGCGGTGACGGTGGTGGTGGTGGCGGTGGGTGGTGGTGGTGATGGTGGATGGTGGTGGGTGGAGGCGTTGGTGATGGTGGTGTTGGTGGTAGCGATGGGTGGTGGTGGCGGTGGTGGGTGGAAGTGGTGGGTGGTGGCGGTGGCTGTTGGTAGGTGGCGGTGGGTGGTGGTGGGTGGGTGAAGGTGGTGGGTGGAGGTAGTGGTGGTGGCGGTGATGGGCGGTGGTGGGTGAAGGTGGTGGAAGTGGTCGAAGTGGGTGGTGGCGGTAGGTCGTGTTTTACACTTTTAATGATTTAGAGCAGAAGGGTTTAGGGTTTAGAGAACTAACGTAAGAATAGTCAATGAGGACTAATGATGCAAATATTTTAACTCAATGAAGACTAACGATGCAAATATTTTAACTTAATAGTCAATAAGGACTAACGATGCAAATATTTTAACTCAATAGTCAATTGAGGACTAACGACGCAAATATTCATCGTTACATTAGGAAGATTAAGAATGTTCGTGTATACAATAGGAAAAAAAAGTTCATAGTATACAATAGTAAAAGGTGGCAAGTTGCTTGTATTTTTGGACAATTTTTCCAAATAAATAAATAGAAAACCCGAACCTAATACACCAAACACCCTTATAAAGGATTCAAACTCGAAACCACACTTAGGCAACTTCAAAAACCCTCACCCAAACACCATCCATATACCAAACTCAAGATAGAAAAACATTTTAATGGTATACCGACATATACTAGGTCATTTTCTAAATAAATAAACTGTATTAAATTCCTATATATAAACATCATATTTGCATTTAACACAATACAATTCACCCAATACAAATTATACTAAGACTAAATTTCACCGTTAGTCCCTAAACTTGTCGAGATTCTCGCGTTTCGTCCCTAAACTATTTTTTTGGCATTTTCGTCCCTGAACTCTGCATTTTTCGCGCGATTGGTCCCTAAACTCTCATTTTGGCTAACCATGGTCAATTTGCTGGTTCCACACCTTGTGAAGTTACTAAAATGCACTTTCTTTTTATCATAATTTACAAACACAAACATTAAAGAATCAAGACCACCTGTCTTAAATGGATTCCCTTTTATACTGACTTAAAATAATAAGGATTCCATTTGACCTTTTCATGTTCTACCAACTAGTTTACTGTCCCTTGATCATACATACAATTTAACAGTAAAGAATCAAGACCACCTGCCATGTTAGCCTTCTGATGAGAAAACTTCCCATGTCCTATTAGTTTCGACATCTGCAGGTGTAGAAAACAAAGCAAGTGCCAAGTTATTCCCACGAGCCTCAGCTGACATAGTATCATCCTTTAGATTCAGAAGGTCTTCAGTTGGCAAGGGACCCATATTCATGGAAGCCAGTGGTGAAGATTGTGGTGGCGGAGGTGGTGGTGGTGGGTTGTGACTTTCAGGTGGAGGAAGTGCCTTTGTTTCATTCATATCTGGTACTGTTTCATTGCTAATCTCAGGGTTGAACACATTCTTATTTTCCCTTACAATTCTCTCTAATCTTCTCAAAATGTCATCAGTAATCTTTTGTACCTTTGGGAACTCTGATGATCTACCAACACCAAGGTCCTTACACCAGTCATAATAACCCACAAGTTCATCACTCATTTTCTGGAGTAACCTGATTGGAGCACGCATAATGTTATTTGTAAGTCTACTGTTTTCAAAGTAACCTTACTTCTAAAAATTTTTGGACTTACTGCT
Organism: Artemisia argyi; assembly: GCA_030686995.1. Classification (NCBI taxonomy): domain Eukaryota; kingdom Viridiplantae; phylum Streptophyta; class Magnoliopsida; order Asterales; family Asteraceae; genus Artemisia; species Artemisia argyi. Next base: position 147,378,499 of record CM060697.1, read on the forward strand.
GCTGGAGATAGAGGAATCAATAACACTTTTGGTACGAAGAGGGTTTTTGATGTTTTGGTTTTGGTTTGAAAAGGTCTATGAAAACCCTAATCGCACTTAAATTGCTATTTGTCAAAGGATGTAAGTTAGTACTGATACTTTATACTTTGTACTGCTCGTTTGGATTTTCTTAACAGTTAGTACTGGTACAATATACGGACACCTAAGCAATTTTTAATCGTGTGATGCAACTGATTACGCTGCCTAAGCATCTCGGCTATCCAGCAATTTGACAAGCTTCTTGGTGTTAGAACTATGTTTTGCAACTTGCAAAGTTTCTGTCTGTTTAGAACTACTTTAATTTCAGTAGCTGCACTGTATTGCTTTATTATATCTGGTTATGCTAAAGCAAGTGATCACAAAGTTTATTGGTTTCTTTGTCGAAACTTACATGCGGTTTGTGTATGATGATTAGAGGTACAATCATTGGGCACACTGAGTGATGTACATTTGAATGGTTGATTAACTCAGATTACTGAGTTCTAATCCGCAACTACTGACTCAATGAATAATATAGAGCTCATTTGGATTTAGCTGGTTTTAAAGCCAGGAGTCCAGGACCTCTTTGGCTTGTTGATGACATTGTGTAGCTGATGGGAAAGGTAATGCACTAATAACATAGACTGGTGGTTTAAAGTTACGATAATTGTTGCTCTGTAACAACTAGATAAATATATATATATATATATATATATATATATATATATATATATATATATATATATATATATATATATATATATATATATATATATTATCTATAAATTAATGGGGAATAAAGTATTGAACTGCTTGCAGAGTCGACCATTTCAATTATGTTTCATCCATTTCTTAGTTACAGTTTCTTTTGTGCTAAATAGGGTTTCATATCTTATTACAGATTGTATTTTTTTAGAATTCTTAATTCTCTTTGTATCTAGAGAAGAATTACATGATAGAATAAAAATTGAGCAAGATCTCCATGCTGGCATGTTGTGCAACAGTCGCAACGATGCCTATGAATCATGCTTTTTACAAATGCATATTTGTTGTCTATTGATATATGCTCGTCCTTGCTAGAACAGTTCTGTTTGTGAAAGATATTCTTTAACCATGGTTGTGATGTTGTGGAAAGCAGCACACTACACATTTTTCAATCACATTTTAAAGCTTAGGAGCAATACGCGGTGGGTCCCATGGTACCACGATATGGTTCCGTGTTATCTCTGCTAGGAAACGGCAACCACTTAGTGCCATTGTAAGCTCAAGTTCATCATGCAACATTTGAAGAGTCTTCCTGACACCAGCCTCACCATCTACTGCCAATGAAAACACTATCGGTCACCCAATCTGTAAGCCATCACAACAATTGAGTTACTTGAGAAAAACAATCTAGGCCATTGTAAGCATTTTGACTACACACTAAACTACTTTTGGCAAATTTAACATGACCCATATCTGTATAGTTGGGCAGAATTTGCCACATTTACAAAGGTATAACCTTGTGATGAGACTAACTATCGAGATTTCCCTTGAATATAGGTTCACTATTTGTCAGATATCTAAATTTTTGCTCAAAAGTTCAACGATCTCGTTGGCCAAATCAAATAGGTATATCTACCTGTAATGAATCGTAATTTTTAACATTATAAACTTTCTTAAAGCGAGTACATGTTAGGTAAACCAACGCCCAACTGAATCCAATATATATTGTGGGGCAGCAGAAAACATAATAAAACCACGAAAGTGTACACTTACAAATACTCCGGACGCTCCAAGAGCCAATGCTTTGAAGATGTCTGTCCCACGACGAATGCCTCCATCAAGAAATACTGGAACACTACCTTGAGTAGCTCTCACAACCTGTATAATTACATACTTAGAACCATAAAGACACTAGTGGTGGCAAAAGGGCGGGCTACTTAATGGTTGAAACCAGTAAACTTTACTATGGGTCCAAATGGGTCGGCCAACCCATCAACACTTGTTCTATTTTTTCTTACTTTTATAAATAATTTTTTTAAAACAACGTGGTAAAATAAATTTTATCTTTCTCCGCTTATCCGTTTGACACATTAAAAATACAGCAACAATCGACCCATTTTTAGGCGGATGGGTCAAAATTGCCACCTCAGACATGATCAGAGATAATATGGTGGGTTGGGCCTGAGTTCCTGAAAACATAGATAACAAAGATCTGTAAACAACGACAATGTAGATTACTAACTATGTTGGAAACCTGATTCCTCTTGTGATTTGTGTGGCGTTGGAGAAACAAGGAGGAGAGGGAGAGAAGAACCTTGAGAGAAAATGAAATATTAGATTGAGATTAAGTGAAGGTCCAACCCTCTCCACATGTGGAGAGGGGTATTTATACTTACAACATAAACGCCCACACCCAGGCTGTGGATCAGGCATACAGTGGGTGAAGACCCGTCCTTCTTCCACGGTGTTACTAAAACTAATACTAACTAACTAAAATATAACCTAACTACGAGCTAACTTAATGCTATTACAATAATCAGGTGACCGAGACTTTTAAAGGAATAATTGTATTCCTAACAGTCTCCCCCTAAGCGAGGTCACCTTTGAAATTGAGCTCTTTGGTCTTTAAGCATTCTTTAGTCTCTGTAGCTCGTAGGATCTGATTCTTCATTTTTCTTCACACTTTGTTCTTCAAGCAAGCGAACTTGTGATTTGAATTCCTTTGAGATATGTGATCTTTGAGCTTCCTTTGAGATCATCAGCCAAAGTGAATCTCCAAGCTCATCCATAGTTGTACTGCCTTCATGTGATGTAGTGACTAAAGGACCATCATGCTCACACCCTTCTGGATCAGGAGACTTTGCTTTAGAGTTGTGGATCAGGAGACTTTTTCATCAGAGTTGCGGAAACGTTGTTGATAGTCTCTCAACATTTGTTGTAGCGAGTCTCTCATCTTCTTTGATAGTGTGGAGGATGTGTGAGCATGAGATGTGGATTGACCCAATTCAGCTGGAAACTGGAGCCATCAACGCCATCTTTATATGTGTCCCTGAAATAAAACAGTTAGCAATAAAGATAGAGAACGAACATGGCTTTGTCATTCGTTCTGCGAGGACAGACTACCCTCCGGTTTTGTGAAAACCGACCTGTGATCAGGTAGAGTCTCTTTTAAAGAAGACTCTCCTTGACAGGAATTTCCAGCTTGTAGTAATGAATTTTCCAAAGAGTCCACTTCGGAATCTTCATACTTAGCATGTTCTCATACCAGAACGTCTCAAAGCAGACAGCACGATAGAGTGAATTGGTGAATAAATATTCACGGATTGATGAGAAATTGATTTATAGAAATCACTCGCGTGTCATATGATAAACATTTTTGAGACACGACGAGAGTTTTAAGCTTTGAATCAAATTTCCATCAAAAACACTTTTGTTTGAAAGGTTATACACAGTCAATGTGCTCGTAAGATTAGTTTGTGAGCACATTGAAAGGTTTTAGCAAAAGTATCCGTCAATCCATATCCTGGAACAAGTTTGATTTAATTTTGAATCGTACCGTCGTTGCTTTCCAGTTGTCACTTGATCATTGATCCAAGATGGATCTCACATGCCACCTACCAAGAGCATGAAAGAAGTTCGCTCTAAAAGGATTTTCATCTTCATTGTGAATATTTTCATATCACTCGGATGTTCTGGCAATACCACAAGGATAATTGGTGAGTGCTTATTCACTCACTATTATTTGACCAAAAACCGGACTAATGAGACCAAAAACTAACCAATTATGCCAAAAATACGTTGTTTTTGTGTTTTTGAATATGCATGTAAGGATATTCTAGAAATGGATGAAAATCATGGAAAATCAACAACACGAGCACGGGATTTGGAAAGAGTTGCAAAAGCCGAAGCCGGGGAAGAAATTATGGTCAAAAAGTCAAAGTCAACCTTGGAAAATCATAATTTGACATCATGAGCCCTTGGAATATAATTTTGAAAAAGTACAGGATTTATCCTTGGAGTTTCATTTTCTACAACTTTAGTCCTTACATACTTCTAAAATCTCAAAAGCTGAAATACATTCACCACAAGCCCAAATCCAACCCCAGTCCATACATTCACCACAAGCCCAAATAAATACAACCCGATCCATCCACTTATTATACCCGGAGGTCAAACCCAAAGTCAAACAATATTAAAATACTTACCCCGCTCCCTTTTTCCCCCAATTCACTTTACCCAGTTCACATAGAACCCTGATTACCGTACACATAAAATCACCGCAATTAAGGGTAATTGGGTCCTTTCAGATGGCTTCTAGAAGGGTGTCAGGATTGTCAGTATGTGTCAGATGAGCTAAGAAGCACAAATTGGACATGTGGCATCTCATGATTGGATTGTACGCGTCACAAGACTTGATCAAAGGGTGGATATTGATGGGAAAGGATTGATACTTGATCAAAGGGCTCTCAGAAGATTTAAACAAACACACTTCACACGGATTGCCAACATGGCAATCCGTGAGCTTATCCTCACTTATCCTATAAATAGGAGCTTGTAATAGATTAGAGGTGTGGAGTTTTAGGCTAGCTAAACTCTGCCAAATTTTACTTTGATTGTATTTAGTGTAGCTTACTTGTAATCACTTTTAGTTTTAATAAAGTTACTTTTATGTTAAATCAATTCGGCTTATTTCTAATACCTTTACTGCTTATCAATTAGTTCTTATTCTAGTTAACAATCTCATTTACTTTCAAATTACTTAAGCTTTCAATTCTGTCATTACTTCATTTTAAATAGCTTTCATCAAAACAGAAAATCAAAATAAAAAATGGAGATAGATTTGTTGAAATTCAGCTTTTAAATAAGCTGAATATTTGTTTGTCACATCTTATTTTAGCTTTACATAGTTTGTGAAAGGGTTGTTTACAGTTTCAATGTTCATTAGTTTGTGGTCAACAATAGTCAACAGGAACAGTTTATGGTAGATGGTGATGATTCTGGGTAAAATGGTGGTAGATTATGGTTGCAGAAGGTGTTTGGAGCCTATCTAAAGATAGGCTAGCTTTAGGAGAATCTCAGGGAGCTGAGATCTCAATTTGTAAGTCTCACTTTAGTTTTTTCAAGCATTCAATCTGAGTTTTTGGTTTATGCTAGTTAATTGCTGGTTATGATTAGTGTTATTGCTCTTGTATTTTATTTTATCATTAGTTTGTTGATTCTCAGTTTAGGATTGTATGTTGTAGTGTAAGCTGCTAGTTTTTTGAATCTGAGATTTTGAGATTTGGAGTAGATTGTTAATGCTTGCTGTTTATATGAGATAATTGGATCATTATAGTCTGGTTTAGATCATTGAGGTGGTAGTTTGTAGTTCAGATTAATGAGTTGTAGTGTAAACAGGTGGTTTTAGGGGGTGTTTGGTTTATCTTGGTTACCTGTGACAGATGGTGCTTATAGGGCTAATGTTTGTTTAGACATCACACATAGGCTATAATTAGAATATTGAAGGCATAATTCAGTAGGTAATTAGTTAAAAAGTCAAAGTAAGAGTTTCATTAGCTTAACCAACTGTGTAGGTAAATTCAGTTAATTGGTATTGTAGTAGCTGTTACATAATAGAATAATATAGCTTAATTTAGAATATTTGTAGCTTATTAATACATTTAGGAGTAGAATAGCTTAATTGAATTTGATAAAAGTCAAATTAGTACTAGTTCTCATATAGTCAACTGTGCTCTGCTTAGTTGTTCACTGCTGCTGTTTTAGTGAGGATTTATAGTTTCATTTGGTAGGATTAGATGAAGTGTATAAGTAACTTTGCACCTCAGTAGTGTAGAAATTAAATTGCACCCATTATCTTGTAGATCTTAGCTTATTTTCACTGCTAATTGATACTGCTTATTAGTAGTACTGGCTTTGATTTCTGTTTTGGATTTTGGGCTGCTAGTGCTTAGTTTAGTTTGTAATTGAGTTTCTTTGGAGTTACTGAGTTTCTTTTTAATTGTATTAGTATTGTGCATGATCTGTTTTACTTGGCTTATTCATTTCCTTACCTTTTCTAGATTTAGCTTATTTGAGTAATTGCTTATTAGTTTGCATTCTCTGTTTCTGAGCTTACATCTGTTATTTCTTAGCTTATTTGAGTTCATTGTTGCATTTTAGATATGTATTTCAAGTTTGGATCAGTTTTGTGGCAAGTCCTTATAAATAAGCACTTGTCATAAGCTTTTTAGCTCAAAATAAGCACTTCTGCTTATCATTTTCAATTCAAAATTTTTCTGCAAGTTCTCTATAATATTTTAGATTTTCTGTGAATTTTTCATAATTTTCTGAGTTGATTTGATATTTTTCTTAATATTTCTTCATTTTAAATCATTTTTAATTCATTTTAAATTACCAAAAATCAATAAAAAATCAGAAAAAGCTTTTAAAAATACAAAAATATTTTTAGAAATTCTTTTATAATATTTTAGAATTTTTAGAATTAAATTTTCAATTTTTCACTTTATTTTTCTATTTTTCTTTATTTTTAATTCATTTTTAATTCCAAAAATAGAAAATTAATTTTAGAAAATAAATAAAAACTCAAAAAAATATTTTTTTTTTCTTAAAATTCTTTTTATTAGTTTAAGATTTTTAGAAAATATTTTCAAGTTCGTAGGATAATTTTTCAATAAACGTTACGTTTTAAATAATACGTGTGCATTCCCGTTTTTACGTTTTTAACACTTGTACATATATAGCTTGTACATTCTTCTTATTTCATTATTTCTTATCATAATTTGAAATCCAAAATCATATTTTTCATTTTCCCGCTTTTCACGACACGATTTCGCGATTCGATTATTCACGATTCCATTTTACCTTCGTTGGGAGAACGACCCGGGAAATACTTTCACGAGTATTTCTTCGGAATAATTATATACTACGAAAACACTTTATCAAAATGGCGCCGCTGCCGGGGAAGGTCGAAGTGAGTTTTTGAATTTTCGTTTTGAAAAATCATGTTTTGATAAGCCTTCCTCTATCTTGTAAAAATTTTCTATAAAACATAAAAATTAAAAAATCAAAAACAAAAATAATCTTCTTATCCTCTAAAATTTGATTCTTCTTCTCAAACCCTCTTACGTTTAATTCTTATGGATCCGATTTGTTCTAATTGTGGAGAACCGTTTTTCGGAGAGTTGTGTGTGTGGTGTACGTGCGACCAATGTGGTGATAATATTCATGATGGCGTTTGTTTGAATTGTAATTCTCACACGTATGATCAAAATTCGTTCAACAATCTGTCAAACGTTCCTGATTTTTATACACCACCACCACCTTCGTTTTATTGCTATAATTGTGGAAACCCTTCCGAAGAAGGAGTGCCGTGTGGGAAATGTTTTTGTGATATATGTGGATACGCTGATTGTATGTGCTATGCCCCGAGTGCTGACACGTCTTACGCTTACGATCCGAGCTTTAATAATTATCTTCAAAATGATTTTTATGAGCAAAATTTGTATTACAATGGTGATTCATTTCAAAATCAATCAAATTTTGAACATTGTGGGGGATCGTCTGAAAATTTTTATGAGCCGAATTCATATTACGATTGTCATGGTTTTAACCAACCCCCACAAACTTCTGAATCTACTAATCAAATTTTTGAAATTAAATCCATTATTGAGACGTTAAAAGAGATGGTAATTAATCGTTATACATCTACTCCCGAGCCTAATGAGAAATCGATGGAAGAACTTCTTGCCAAAGAAAGAAAATTCCAATTTTGTGAGTGTTGCATGTACGATGATGATTCCACGATTACGATCAATCTTAATCCTCAAAAAGAATCTATCTCTTCTTCCGTAGAACCCGAAGACTCTCTAACAATGGGGGACGAGCATCTAAACACTATTCCTGCAACGGAATTTGACGAATTCAATAAGTCAAGTGTTGAGAACCTCGTCCCAATCCCAAGTGAGTCCGAGGAGATTTCTAACGATGTTGAAAATAATCGTCTTGATAATCATGTTGATACGAATGATATACCGTTTGATGATAATTGTGTTGAGATATTCTCCGATTCTAACGATGACGATTCTATATCTTGTGGAGAAATCGATTATGTTGATGAAGAACCTTCTGAGCTCGTAAGTTTAGAAGAAGAGAATGACGAAGATGTTGATACGGAAATACAAGATGAAGCTCTTCGTGAAACATTGTTGAATGTCAATCTTCTTATCTCTCGAATTGAGGCATTAAATGATTCTCCGACTTTTTCTCCTATCTCCGATATGGATAGTGATTTCTTACCCGAGCTTGAAATTTTTCGATTTGAAGAGACGAGTAGTGGCAATCCCACTATTCATGCTGATATCTCTCTTTCGGATTATGAGTGTTTTCACTTTGAGATCGACTCTATACCTATTTCCGATAATCCGTCACGTGACCCTCTTTTAGAGGATGTTGATCGATTTCTTGCTACGGATGACTCAATACCACCGGGTATTGAGAATGACGAGAATGTCCTTCAAAGCAATATTATTTCTGATTTACTTTCTTCTCGTCCACCCGCGAAACCACCCGATAAAGATTTTGAATCCGGTACGAATGATGATATTTTTGAAGTGGTGGACGAAAGTTTTGAACAAGATGTTCCTTTTATCATCCAAGTGTTTAAACCATTCTATACTTATACCATCATTTCTTCTTTCCACTCCACCGGGAGTGAAGACACCGTTTTTGACCCCGGCATTTTTGTTTATTATGCCGGGTGTCCGATCCAATTGCTTTCCCCAAGGACGAATTAATTCGGGGATCGAGTCAAGCTATGTGACTCGGTGAACAAAAACAAGCGCTTCGTGGGAGGCACCCCATGCTTATCATTTCATCTTCTTAAATTTCTATTTTCTTTCTAACGTGACGTGAGGAGGGCTACCTCTTCCATTTCTCGTGTTTCGTAGTTGTTTGTGCATGTCCAGGATTTGCCCGAATAATGAAGACCCTCGTGCTCGTTGTTCTGTCTCAACTCGAGTTTCATCATTCGTTGCTTATCCATATATATCCTAATCTTATCTACAAACATTTATCTTTTGGCATAATTAATAAACGGCCTTAGATTTGTGTAGGAGAACCCTTACCTTTTAAACATTGAGGACAATGTTTCGTTTTAGTCTTGGGGGGGGGGGGGGGGGGTGATCGTTCGATCTCATTTTTGCCTTGCACTTTGTCGTGAACTCTCGCAACTCCGTTTTTCCACCAAAAATATAAAAAAATTGAAAATTTCAAAAATTTTAAAGAAAAATGAATGAAAAAGTCATGAAAAAAAGCACAAAAAATGAGAAAAAGTTGTGCAAAAATATAATAAAGTTTGAATAAGTGTTTTGACACCTTGTTGACTTTCTTGCTGGCGAGAGTAGGAATAAATATTTTGACTTGACCTGGCGTGTTGAGCCCTAGCTTGTTCCCTTAACCAATGATAATCACGTAAGCTTGTGCTAGTTTTGTACACCAGGAGCTATAAAATGCGAATTCTTTCTTAAGAATCTGCAAGTTCCCGTACTTGGCTTTATACATGCGCAGCTTAAAGCTTTCGCTAGTCTTTTACATCAGGAGCTAGAAAACGCGAATTCTTCTTCTAGAATTTGCAAGTTTCCGTAACTGACTCTATATATGTGTGGCTGATTATCGGCTAAGTATTCGCTGGTTTCATTACTTGGAATCTTAAATTGCGAAGAGCGAGAAATGATAGAGTTTATTTAGAAGTTAGATGCTAAACGTAGAGTAGTGGTTCTCTTTAGAGCTTATGAGAGGTACTTGTGGCTTTTTGCTCCCATCAGATACATCACCCATATCAAGGAACATAAAAAATAAGAGCAAAAAGTGAAAAAATCAAAAGTCAAAAGTTGATTATTTATGTGGTTTTGGAGCTACCCGATAAGCTTCCATTGATGTTATGAAAAAAAGTCAAGAAAGAAGAAAAAGTGAAAAGTATGAAAAAAGTGAAAAAAGTGAAAAATGAAGAAAAGTGAAAGTTGAAAGTTGTATCGAATAAGAGCTTATGTATAAATAAGTTGTTGGCGCGTGAGGTGCATGCGTTTGATTAGTAATCAATTACATGAGGTGCACGTGTAGTACTCCGCAACTTATATTTCTGATATTGTATGTACCAAAATTCCTTGATGTGGACCGAATTTCTATTGCAGTGGTTCTTAAGAGAAAATGAATAACTACTTATCGTTTTAACTTAGGTATCACTATCGGACTAAAAATTATTGAAACGAGAAAATATGAAGCAATTCATTTCTCAACAAAATAAAATATTGAGATACAAAACCTAGGAAATGGGAGTAAGAAGTTTCCACAAGTAACTTTTATGAGTAGTGTTAGCATCTAACTTGTAGATAAGCTGTGATCTCGTTTGTACGCTTAGTTTGGGGACTTGTGAAAAATCAAGGATGACGATTTTTATCCGTACGGTCACTTTTCTATGAAAAGTGTTTCTACTCGTTGACCCTAATAATTATTGCAAAATAATGAAAGTTCAACAAACCGTCACATATATGAAGTATGAAAAGTACAAAAATAGAAAGTGTAAGTGGAATAAAGGAATAAAGGAAAAATTTTGGAAAACGGAGCGTTTGCGGGAATAAATGATTTTGTAACTTCTTTTGAACCTCCTTGCTACTTTTCAAAGTTAGTAAAAAGAGTTTTGAAATTATTTATCCCAAAAGCATGAATTGATCACATTGCGTGAGGACACGGCAATACCTTAGTCGGGGGGATTTTGGTGAGTGCTTATTCACTCACTATTATTTGACCAAAAGCCGGATTAATGAGACCAAAAACTAACCAAATATGCCAAAAATACGTTGTTTTTGTGTTTTTGAATGTGCAGGTAAGGATATTCTAGAAATGGACGAAAATCATGGAAAATCAACAACACGAGCACGGGATTTGGAAAGAGTTGCAAAAGCCGAAGCCGGGGAAGAAATTATGGTCAAAAAGTCAAAGTTAACCTTGGAAAATCATAATTTGACATCATGAGCCCTTGGAATATAATTTTGAAAAAGTACAGGATTTATCCTTGGAGTTTCATTTTCTACAACTTTAGTACTTACATACTTCTAAAATCTCAAAAGCTGAAATACATTCACCACAAGCCCAAATCCAACCCCAGTCCATACATTCACCACAAGCCCAAATAAATACAACCCGATCCATCCACTTATTATACCCGGAGGTCAAACCCAAAGTCAAACAATATTAAAATACTTACCCCGCTCCCTTTTTCCCCTAATTCACTTTACCCAGTTCACATAGAACCCTAATTACCGTACACATAAAATCACCGCAATTAAGGGTAATTGGGTCCTTTCAGATGGCTTCTAGAAGGGTGTCAGGATTGTCAGTATGTGTCAGGTGAGCTAAGAAGCACAAATTGGACATGTGGCATCTCATGATTGGATTGTACGCGTCACAAGACTTGATCAAAGGGTGGATATTGATGGGAAAGGATTGATACTTGATCAAAGGGCTCTCAGAAGATTTAAACAAACACACTTCACACGGATTGCCAACATGGCAATCCGTGAGCTTATCCTCACTTATCCTATAAATAGGAGCTTGTAATAGATTAGAGGTGTGGAGTTTTAGGCTAGCTAAACTCTGCCAAATTTTAGTTTGATTGTATTTAGTGTAGCTTACTTGTAATCACTTTTAGTTTTAATAAAGTTACTTTTATGTTAAATCAATTCAGCTTATTTCTAATACCTTTACTGCTTATCAATTAGTTCTTATTCTAGTTAACAATCTCATTTACTTTCAAATTACTTAAGCTTGCAATTCTGTCATTACTTCATTTTAAATAGCTTTCATCAAAACAGAAAATCAAAATAAAAAATGGAGATAGATTTGTTGAAATTCAGCTTTTAAATAAGCTGAATATTTGTTTGTCACATCTTATTTTAGCTTTACATAGTTTGTGAAAGGGTTGTTTACAGTTTCAATGTTCATTAGTTTGTGGTCAACAATAGTCAACAGGAACAGTTTATGGTAGATGGTGATGATTCTGGGTAAAATGGTGGTAGATTATGGTTGCAGAAGGTGTTTGAAGCCTATCTAAAGATAGGCTAGCTTTAGGAGGATCTCAGGGAGCTGAGATCTCAATTTGTAAGTCTCATTTTAGTTTTTTCAAGCATTCAATCTGAGTTTTTGGTTTATGCTAGTTAATTGCTGGTTATGATTAGTGTTATTGCTTTTGTTATTGCTCTTGTATTTTATTTGATCATTAGTTTGCTGATTCTCAGTTTAGGATTGTATGTTGTAGTGTAAGCTGCTAGTTTTTTGAATCTGAGATTTTGAGATTTGGAGTAGATTGTTAATGCTTGCTGTTTATATGAGATAATTGGATCATTGTAGTCTGGTTTAGATCATTGAGGTGGTAGTTTGTGGTTCAGATTAATGAGTTGTAGTGTAAACAGGTGGTTTTAGGGGGTGTTTGGTTTATCTTGGTTACCTGTGACAGATGGTGCTTATAGTGCTAATGTTTGTTTAGACATCACACATAGGCTATAATTAGAATATTGAAGGCATAATTCAGTAGGTAATTAGTTAAAAAGTCAAAGTAAGAGTTTCATTAGCTTAACCAACTGTGTAGGTAAATTCAGTTAATTGGTATTGTAGTAGCTGTTACATAATAGAATAATATAGCTTAATTTAGAATATTTGTAGCTTATTAATACATTTAGGAGTAGAATAGCTTAATTGAATTTGATAAAAGTCAAATTAGTACTAGTTCTCATATAGTCAAATGTGCTCTGCTTAGTTGTTCACTGCTGCTGTTTTAGTGAGGATTTATAGTTTCATTTGGTAGGATTAGATGAAGTGTATAAGTAACTTTGCATCTCAGTAGTGTAGAAATTAAATTGCACCCATTATCTTGTAGATCTTAGCTTATTTTCACTGCTAATTGATACTGCTTATTAGTAGTACTGGCTTTGATTTCTGTTTTGGATTTTGGGCTGCTAGTGCTTAGTTTAGTTTGTAATTGAGTTTCTTTGGAGTTACTGAGTTTTTTTTTAATTGTATTAGTATTGTGCATGATCTGTTTTACTTGGCTTATTCATTTCCTTACCTTTTCTAGATTTAGCTTATTTGAGTAATTGCTTATTAGTTTGCATTCTCTGTTTCTGAGCTTACATCTGTTATTTCTTAGCTTATTTGAGTTCATTGTTGCATTTTAGGTCTGTATTTCAAGTTTGGATCAGTTTTGTGGCAAGTGCTTATAAATAAGCACTTGCCATAAGCTGTTTAGCTCGAAATAAGTACTTCTGCTTATCATTTTCAATTCAAAATTTTTCTACAAGTTCCCTATAATATTTTAAATTTTCTATAAATTTTTCATAATTTTCTGAGTTGATTTGATATTTTTCTTAATATTTCTTCATTTTAAATCATTTTTAATTCATTTTAAATTACCAAAAATCAATAAAAAAATCAGAAAAAGCTTTTAAAAATACAAAAATATTTTTAGAAATTCTTTTATAATATTTTAGAATTTTTAGAATTAAATTTTCAATTTTCCACTTTATTTTTCTATTTTTCTTTATTTTTAATTCATTTTTAATTCCAAAAATAGAAACTTAATTCTAGAAAATAAATAAAAACTCAAAAAAATATTTTTCTTTTTTTTTAAATTCTTTTTATTAGTTTAAGATTTTTAGAAAATATTTTCAAGTTCGTAGGATAATTTTTCAATAAACGTTACGTTTTATATAACGTGTGTGGATTCTCGTTTTTACGTTTTTAACACTTGTACATATATAGCTTGTACATTCTTCTTATTTCATTATTTCTTATCATAATTTGAGATCCAAAATCATATTTTTCATTTTCCCGCTTTTCACGACACGATTTCGCGATTCGATTATTCACGATTCCATTTTACCTTCGTTGGGAGAACGACCCGGGAAATACTTTCACGAGTATTTCTTCGGAATAATTATATACTATGAAAACACTTTATCAATAATGTGTAGGACTCTAAATATATTATCTTACTTTCCACATTGTGTGAAACAATAAGCATATTTGGAAGTGTGTCCTAACGAGATTTATGGATGATCTCGTGGCTCCAGACTCAATAGTGCGTTTTGATCCGCTCCTGGAGACTGGGGAGGCGTCTCCTGTTTTAGGTATCAACATGGCTCGCAGTGAGCGGTCGATACATTGCACAGGGTTCCCCGTGAAAATGAAACAAGCTATTTTAAGAGAACTTGAGTGGTTGGGAAGGTTGGTGCAGTGCGTCACTGGGTCCATGACGTCTTGTCTTCAATACCAGTGTTACCTTAGTAACCGCCAGTAGCTTATGAATTGAACCTGGTTTTTGCCCTAAGGTTGAATATATGGAGGGCTATTTCTTTTCACCCTTTCTCATTTCATTTCTTTTTCATTCTTCAACCCCTTCAGTGCTTACCGAGACTTCACCACTAGAACCTTGTTGGGTTTGTTCCAGTCCTAGCTCTATCTTAGTCCGCACTCTTCCCTTTCTCACTTTACTCCTTTTTTTCAATCATTCCTAAGGACTTCTAATCTATCTATGGATTATCCCTGGGAAGATCCTTCCGGTTCTGGTGGATCATGAGAACTTATACCTAACCTTAACCGTCCTTATAACTCCATGCATAAAGATAAATGGTCGGTCTTAGGTATTACTTCCACCAACGCCTTTGCTCCCCCTCAATATGTGCATCGTTATACGAAAGAGTTTAGCACATATGTGGGAGCCTATTATTGAGTTCAAAAGATCACGTTTGATATCAGATTTCATATTTAAATCACATTCTCTCCCCCGATCAAAAATTTCAAATATTTTGAGATTTTGGATCCTAATTGATTTAAAGAATTTAGAAAACGTTTAGGAGAGAAATGCGGTTAATTTTTAATGTTTTCTGATAACAGGAACCTTTTACATGCTCCCCCTCAAACTGCGAGGGAGGTTGTTATGTGTCAGATTTGATGAGTTTACAAACGATTTGAGGTTTTAACGAACACTCTTTGAAAATTTCTCATTCTGACACATAACCATCACAAGTATTGTTGCATTTGTATAGTACAAAGTGTGGGGAGTCTTGATGATACATAAAATTTTGAGAAATCACTCTCCCCCTCAATCAATGACGGATGTTAAAACATAAATAAGTGATGTCATTGATTGAGTGAAAATGTTATCAAAAGTTTGAGTTCAACTTGATTTTCAATCAAAATTTCATGGTACCACCAAGTTTTGCACAAACACTTTCCGGAAAAATCATAGAAGGGAAAGTATTTGGCGATGACAAGAAGATTTCTCTTCTTTATCAAGAAATAATGTACTGAAGTGTACATTAGATCGAGGGTGCATGAATGTAAAGTAATTCACGCTCAGATGAACGACACCCTTTGTTAGGAACAACCGTCTTTTTGGCGACGTGTTTTCCTCATTTTGAAAACCGGGTTGCTATATGAAGTAATAGCAAACCATATTTTTGAAGACCGGGTTGTAGCCTGAAATGACTACAAGCCATATTTTAGAAGTCTGGGTTGCAGCCAGAAATGACTGCAAGCCATATTTTTGAAGCATGTTTTGAGATACGACATGTTTTTGAAAAGAACTTTATTTGAAACCGAAAAAACTCTTGCTCAAGCATATGTATGATTCCGTGTCATTATTGAATGACATTTCTAGAAACGTACATAATATTGATTACACAAGAGACATGTCGTGAGAAGTGTATTTTTTTATTTTTCTGGTTTTTCAGATTTTTATGGGTTTTTTGTAATTTTATATTTTTCTATTTTCTTTTTGTGTTAATATTATGTACAAAGGATATGTGAAGCAACCCCTTTACTCCTCCTGATCTTCCTGAAGACTAATGAGATCCTCAGGCGTGAGACTCTTCATACCAAGGCGTGGGAGAATGAAGTGAAATCGGTCCCTAGAAAGTGCTTTGGTGAAGATATCAGCTAGCTGGAACTCAGTCCTCACGAAGTAAAGTTCCAAAATTCCTTTCTCAACTTGCTCCCTGATGAAGTGATGTCGAATGTCAATGTGCTTAGTCCTTGAATGCTGGACATTGTTGCAGCAGAGTGCAATTGCACTTTTATTGTCACAGTACATGGGAATCTTGTTGCATATGAAGCCATAGTCTGAAAGTTGAGATCGCATCCATAAGATCTGAGCACAGCACGATGACATGGCAATGTATTCAGCTTCTGTGGAGGAGATAGATGTACTCATTTGTTTCTTTGAAGACCAACTGACTAGCTTATTGCCCAAAAACTGTGCACCCCCAGATGTACTGCGACGAGTGTCTTGACATCCCGCATAATCAGCATCAGAATATGCTGTGAGAGCCATAGAAGTTTCCTTAGGGTACCAAAGGCCCATGTGGATTGTTCCTTTAAGGTATCGAAAGACTCTCTTGACAGCTTCCAGATGTTTCTTGGTGGGTTTGGATTGATACCGAGCACACATGCAAACTGCAAATAGAAGGTCTGGTCTGCTAGCGGTAAGATACATTAAGGAGCCAATCATGCTTCGATACATGGTTTGTTCGACCGGAATTCCCACATCATCTTCATCTAGTTTTGATCTTTCAATCATAGGAGTATCAACTGAATCACAGGAGTCGAATCCAAATTTTTTCAAAATTTCATTGGCGTATTTGGATTGATTGATGAAGATGCCATTGGGATTTTGAGAAATTTGCAATCCTAGAAAGAAAGACATTTGACCCATCATAGACATCTGGAATTCAGAACTCATCTCTTGGGAGAAACGATCACATTCTTTGGGATCAGAGGAGGCAAATATGATGTCATCAACATAGATTTGTACATGAAGAAGGTTTTTGCCCGTTTTTCTGGTAAAGAGTGTAGGATCAACAACGCCTTTGGAGAATTTGTTAGCCAGAAGAAATTTAGACAAGGTGTCGTACCACGCCCTAGGTGCTTGCTTAAGCCCATAGAGAGCCTTCTTTAATCGATACACATGATTAGGGCGTTCTGGATCCACAAAACCTTCGGGTTGAGTTACATACACCACCTCTTTTAGATCGCCATTTAAGAATACAGTCTTGACATCCATTTGATAAACCACCATGTTTTGACTTGCAGCATTTATGAGAAATATTCTTATGGCTTCAATTCTAGCAACAGGTGCGAAGGATTCTTCAATCCTTTTGCCACAAGCCTAGCCTTGTTTTTCAATACATCTCCATGCTCATCAAGTTTAACCTTAAATATCCATTCGAGAGCAATGATCATAGCACAATCGGGAGGTGGTACTAATTCCCACACATCCAGTCGGTCAAACTCATGAATCTCGTCCACCATTGCAGTGAACCATGAGTGTTTAGACATTGCATCCTTGACATTTTTGGTTCAACTTTAGAGAGGACGGAATTGAAGAAACACCACAATGCGTCGGTTGCAAGTTGCTTGCGGGTAGATACTGGACGCGAAGGGTTTCCAATAATGTTGTCTATAGGATGATCATTGGTCCATTTTCTAAGGTATTCATGGGGTTGAGGATAGGGAACTGAGGTAGCCGTGTTGATGTGGCATCATTTGACGATTCAGGGGCAAAGATGTTAACAAATGGCTCATTATCAGTTGGAGCAAAAGGATTTACTTCAGACGAATTATCTACAGTTGCCACTCGCTGTACAAGTGAAGGTTGGACATTAGAAGTGGTAACCGATTGACTGATGGTGGGGGCTTCAGGATCCCATGACAACGAAGTGGATGGATCGTCATTATCAACTTGGACATTCACTACCCCAGCTAGTGGTTGAACCACTGTAGCTTCAGGAGCATACATCTGTTGAGGTTCAAAGTATTCATCAAACATTGGGTCAAACAGTTTCTTCCAATCTTCACTTATAGGAGGTACAAAAGGAGCAGCAGGAGTGGGATTCTGTACAAGCCCAGAACTTATTGGTCCAGGAGACAAAAGGTTAGGTACGGGTCCAGAACTTGATTGTCCAGGAACCGGTTGCTTAGTCAGCTCATCGAAAGCAACGTGGATCGTTTCCATTATGTCTCTGGTACGTTTGTTGTAGATTCGGTACCCCTTTCGCTCTAGAGCATAGCCAACGAAGAAACCAATGTCAGCTTTGGCCTTGAGTTTCCAAGGTCTTCACTGTCATTAGTTGGATAGCACAGTGCACCAAATACTCGAAGAAACGAAAGATCTGGTTTTCTGCCATGAACCAGTTCATAGGGAGTCTTGCAGTGGAGAGGATGTATCAAGGATCGGTTCTGTGTGTAACATGCGGTGGCAATTGCCTCAGCCCAAAGAAACATAGGAGCTTTGGAGAAGGTGAACATAGTCCTTGCAGCTTCAACTAAGGTGCGATTGCGTCTTTCAACAACTCCATTTTGTTGAGGAGTACGTGGAATGCTCTTTTGATGACTGATGCCGACACCTTCATAAAATTGAGTAAGTTGTTTGTTCACAAACTCCGTTCCATTATCAGTACGAATGAATCTAACAGTTTTGTTGAGGCGAACTTGCAACATCTTGATGAGTTTGATGATGATTTCCGGAGCTTCATCTTTTGAGCGTAGAAACTTTACCCATGTGAATCGAGAGTAATCATCAACAATAACCAGCACATATTTCTTTCCATTGATACTTTGAATCCTCATTGGTCCACAGAGATCCATGTGAAGCGTGTGTAGAACTTCCATGATGGAATTGACAGTTTTGGGTTTATGTGTGTGCTTTTTGCTTTTGCCCATTTGACATGCGGAACACAAATGGTCTTTTTCATACTTAAGTCTGGGCAAGCCTCGAACAAGATCTTTACGTGTGAGTTCATTGATGGTACCGAAGTTCAAATGGTTTAAACGACAATGTCACAACCATGATTTGTTCTTGGAGGCTTTAGAAAATAAGCAAATTGGAGAGGACCGAAGCATGTCTTCGATAGAGATGGTATAAAGATTAGTGCCGCGACTCCCCTTGAGGAGATCAACACCATCTAATTCTCTAACAAAACAGGTGTGTTTTCTGAAAGCAACTTCAAGATCAGAATCACAGAATTGACCAACAGAAAATAGATTGTGCCCAAGTCCTTCCACGTAGTAAACTCTGGATATCACACTGTCTCCAAATACGTAATCACCATAACCCATTATAGATCCAAAATGGTCATCCCAAATCTAACTGTACCAATAAACTTTGCCACGAAATTCTTGAGCCGCGAGCAATCTCCAGTCATATGTTTTGAGCAGCCTGAGTCCAAATACCAAAGGACGATTTGTACGACCTGCATTTGAAACCAGACAATCGTGGATAACTGAAAAAGCTGGAGCCCCACAAACAGTTGGGGTCCGTTTGGTTAGCACACACAAATATTGGATTATCATATGTTACAGATATCTCACTGGAATTTTCACATTTTGATGCACTAGAACTAGGAGTGGTACTAAGTGCTTCTATTGGGAACAGTCTACCATTAGGTCTCCACTTCTTAATAGGCACAACTTTAGATTTAGTGATCCTAGTCATTGGGCACTTTTCCCTTAGAGTGAATTTCCTTCCAGTAGGTCTCCATTGATAACCAACATTAGTGAACACTTTTCCTGTTTTATTCCATACTTGTTTTACCCGTTTAACACTCGAGACAATCATAACTGGAGATTTCATAGTGGATTTTAGAAAGGACACAACACAAGCATCATGATTACCATAAAATAAGCGTTTGTTACAAGTCTTACAAATAGCACCAGAATTCGAATTAATTACATCATTGTTAACACAAATGTTTGAATCAACTCAATTCCTTTCATTAAGCATAACTTTATTGTTCCTAGATGATTCTTCTACTTCCTTCATAAGTGTACTCTTAGCCGGCAAAGTCCTATCATTCTTTGTATTGCACCTAGGCTGTGCCTTGCTAGCATTAGATACACCTTTTACTCCTGTAGAAGCAATGACGGGAACATTAGTATGATTAGTTGTTACTTGTTTACCGGTGATCATGATGGTGGATTGTGACATGGTTTGGGGATAATCAAATGTAACATGTTTGTTGCCACTGTTAGGGTGCGATGCAAATGACCTATCCGACTTGTTATCATTCTTGGGGCATGATCCTATAGCATATTCTAATAATTCCTGGGCTCTATTAGTGAGGAAGCAAGCACCAATAATAACATCATCATGTGGTTTAGATATCCTCTCATCTTCAATGGTTTCTCTAAGTATGGCCAGACAATCCTTAAGATTTCTAAGATAGTTGTTGTGAACTAACTTATTGTTCCTAAGGGGAAGAGAGACATTCACAGCATCGCACACATATTTCTTACAAGCATGTACATTGGAAATTGCATGATCACATGAAACGACGGGCATTTTACCCTTCACCATAGTCTTTAGATTCTCAATTTCATTTAACAAAGAAGTGACTCTTTCATTGTTTTGGTCACGGGTTATTTTAATAGACTTAAACAATTCTTTGTAGCGTTGTTTAGCATTTGACATTTCAGCACGAAGCCACTCATTTTCATGTTGTAATTCATTGATAATGCCCTGTTTCTGAACGTTTTGAGAATCTATCGACTTCTGGTAATTGGTATTGGTCACATCGCTTTTGTTCGATTTTAATTGTGCAATTTGGACCTTCAATTTCCGAATCGTGTTTGAGTGAGCTTGAATTACTCCATCCTTTTTGGCTAATTCAAAACATGTGTCAAACTCAGGAGCATCCGAAGATGTCTTGGCATTTGATATTTTTATGCTTTCTTCTAGATGTTGATATTTTAATTGTAGGTTCAGATTATCAACTTCTAGTTTTGAGAAATTCCTGACCATGTTATCATGGTCGTCATTTTGAATTTTTTCAGTAAGTTTGTAATTCTCCCCCTCAAGCTCAATGACACGATTCTGGAAGACATTCAAAGTAACCGACATTTCATGAAATTGTCGAGCAGATAATGCTGAGTCGGTAACAATATAAAACACATTTTTTGCAATGCAATTTGCAATCAAATTTTCATTCATAATGAGAATGTTTTTCCTGTCAATTTCACTGTATTTGAGATCAATAGCTAATTGGTTACCCTCACTTTCCACTTCATCAAAAACCTTTTTCATTTGAGTCACATCATCATTAATGGTGTTTTTAAGGCCCTCAAAATGTTCTTTGAGAAGTTTAAAAAATGACATAACTTCAGTTAGGTAACACTGTTTTGTTTGCTCAAAACCCCTTTCCCCTTCTGTAATCCCTGTAGGTGTAATTCTTAATTTACAGGTTTTCTCAAAGTCGTTAAACAATTGACCTAGAACATACAACCCAATTAGAGTGTTACACTGTGTGGGAAGAGTAAATGGTACGAGGTGCCTGGGTGTGTTCAGGGGGTAAATGGTTGGGTTAGCAATTCTAAAGATAGTGCGTGTGTTACCTACAACTCTTTCAGCTTGCATTTTCTCAATGTCTATATTCCAAAACACTTTGTCAGGAAGAATTCTCTTTTGAGGAACAAAAATGGCAGAGTGATTGTCATTCGCATAGTCATAGTGAAACACAATATTCTTAGCAATGCATTTAGGATCCTTTAATCGTTCAGCAAGTTTTACCCTAGTTCTATCCTCCGCCTCATTAATGTCGTCATAGGATCTCATATCAGGAGGGGCATGGTTAGGTTCAAGCATAGTGTTTGCATCATATAATGCAGGTTGTGCACCTAAAACAATTCTAAGGCATCTTGCTTTGGGCTTGGAGGTATCCTGTTCACTAAATTCATCACTTAGTTTCCTATGGTTTTGCATCATTTGAGCAGATTGAATGGTTTGGCCCTGTATGTACAACTTATCTTCCAATTTATTTTTCAACATTTTGAGTTTTGAGAAATCATTTAGAAGTTTAGTTTCTTTATCTTTGTATTCGAGTTTGATTGAAGTCAAACCTTTTTGAAGCTCTTGTTTTTGTTTGACGGTTTGATCCAATTGGTTTTTTAAAGAAACTAATTCCCTTTTCAATGTTTCTTGTTTGGAATTGTTTTCAGATATGTAAGTACGCATTTGCCATTCCATTTTCTGCTCATGTTCATTCAGCTCAAATTTTGCACACTGCTCATAAATATTCACTTGATTCTTAAGGTTGTTAATTCTAGTAATCAAGGAATCATCAGGGTTGTATATTGTATGCTCATGTACCTCATGTTCACTAGAGTCAATAGACGGCATGTCACTTGGTACATCTGGCGGTCCATTGTCATTCACATACATTTCATATGGGATATTATTGGTATTTCCCATATCAGTGGCGTTTGTGTTGACAATATTCTTGAGATGTACCGAGTCACACGCCCCCATGAAGTAGTAGAATTATTCAGATCAGGATTAAGAGATGTTGGTACCTCAGAGATAGCAGATGTGATTGATGAATCAGGATGCTGTGAAGAGGATGCAGCTGCAGACAGATTAGCCATGAAAATGGTTTGAGTAGTAGGTTCGTCATCGACGTCTGAGTCAAATGCATCACACTCTTCAACTTGAAAGATATTCGGGTCATTAAGAGCCATATCCTGAACAGGCTGATCATCCACATCAGCATCAAAGGTGTTCCCATCATTACCAGCCAGAAAGAGCAGAGCTTCTTCATCCAACACCGTCCCATTCTCTTGCGCTTGCATCAGTAACATCTTGTCCTTGAAGTACTCAGAGTTTTGAGGACGTTTTGGGAGAGTGCAATTCCTAGCTATATGGCCCAACCCTCCGCAGTTATAACATTTAGGCTGCTTAGCTTGTGCTTGAAGAGCATTGCCAACTCTGTACTGCCCATTATCTCTACCAGCATTTCTTTGATTGAAATTCTGTCTTCCCTGCACATTCTGCACCACCACTCTACCATCCTCAATGACTGCCTGATTACGTGGATTAGACGAGATCCTAAGTTGGTTGTTAGTAGATGGAAGTGCAGCCCTGAACTGTTGGACCAGTAGAGAAACTTGGTTGGAGAGATTATCAATCATCATGACAGTGTGAGAATACCCAGAATCAAGTTGTGTATTCAAAGCAGATGGTAAGGGAGTTGATGATTGACTATTGGTTGGGGGAGACCTGGAGGATGGTTGTGATGGTTGAGATTGATCATTTGAAGTTTGGTTAAGTTGTTGAACATTAGAGACAAAAGCAAGAGATTCATTTGTTGTTGACGGATTGAGCTTTTCTCGCATTAGCCGATCATAAGCAGCATGTTTCTCATGTTGTTGGAGATATGCATAGAGTTGTTCATGATTGGTATGCCTGAGACCTTTGTTGAGCTTAATAGCTGTGACAAACCTATCCCATTCCGGTGCCATGTTATTCACGAATTTGGAATTAAGCTGTATATTGGGCATTGTCATCTTGATGGCTCTTATATCATTGACTAACTTGTGAAATCTGACGTAATAGTCAGTGATGCTTTCACCTGGGTTCATTTTGAAATGCTCAAATTCATCGTATAGCTAAGACTCTCGATCTTCTTTAGTTAACTCAGACCCTGCAAGAAGCATTTTCACATTATCCCAGACCGCCTTGGCTTCAGTGTTGTAGTTGATAAGTTTGTAGACATCTTTGGGAAGCCCTTGAATGACAATATTCGATGCTCTTATGTCGGCATCATAGCGTTTCTTTTCTTCATCAGACAGCTCATTGTAAGTGCGAGGTCTATCAGGACCAATTACAGCCGGTTGTTGATCAGTTGCTGCGACCGTGTCTCTAGTAGTACCCATTTGAAAGGGTCCCTCATCGATGGATTTCAAGATGTTGACCCCATTTTCCTTACCTAGACAATAAAGACGAATCCTTTGTGCCCATGATTCATAGTCAGTTCTGTCCAACATCGGAGGTCGGGTGTCGGACCCAGCAGCTTGAATGTCATCAGAAGATGTCGACATCACAAAATAGAAACTACCAAACCACAGAGTAGGAGATACTCGCAATGAAGTGCACTAGTCGCAGGGAAGTTTAACCCCAACTTGACCTAACCGCAGAGATAGTAAACCGCAAATAAGTTAACCACAGTGAACAATGATCGCAGGACACTAACCGCAGGACACTAACTGCAGAGAGTACCAAACCGCAGAAAAATCCCAACCGCAGAATAATCCAATCGCAACCTGAGTAAACCGCAGACCCCCGCAAGTAAGGCTAATCACAAATACCTAATTGCAGACCACTTAACCGCAGACAGCTAAACACAATTGACTAACCGCAGACAACTTAACCGCAGAAGCTAATCGCAGCGACAAAGGTCCAAAACTGTTACTTTCCTTGCGTTTTGTTTGTATTCCCAAAATAGTAATCGTAGTCAAACTAACCACAGATATCAGAAACTAAACGCAGGCAAGCAATGGAACAGTGGACTTAACCGCAACAAAGAAATCCGCCCAATATCAACTCCAAACTTCAAATAGATTAAGGATATGGTAACACTAACTAAAAAATAATGTTCTACAAACACCAACGAACATAAAAGTACATCACTAACATGTTTAACAACACTAGAAAGATCAAACAAAGAGTTTTTACAAGAAAGTTACACCAAACTCACAAAACCACACAAAACACCATCAAATTCGATTCTACAAGGCCCTAAGATGAAACCTTGGCTCTGATACCAATTGTAGATTACTATCTATGTTGGAAACATGATTCCTCTTGCGATTTGTGTGGCGTTGGAGAAACAAGGAGGAGAGGGAGAGAGGAACCTTGAGAGAAAATGAAATATTAGATTGAGATTAAGTGAAGGTCCAACCCTCTCCACATGTGGAGAGGGGTATTTATACTTACAACATAAACGCCCACACCCGGGCTGTGGATCAGGCATACAGTGGGTGAAGACCCGTCCTTCTTCCACGGTGTTACTAAAACTAATACTAACTAACTAAAATATAACCTAACTACGAGCTAACTTAATGCTATTACAATAATCAGGTGACCGAGACTTTTACAGGAATAATTGTATTCCTAACAGACAGCATCAAGTAAGGTATAAATAGACCTCTTCTAAAGCCATAATAGTTGCAGGAACATAATCAAGTTGTCGAGCTCCATGGTTTGACACAATGCGTAATAATCATCAAGATTATTGAGTGAGTGGCTAAAGAGCAATATACCCTGCTGTAATCCGTGAACTAAATAAAAAAATACTTACAAGATTCTTGCAAAAGCATTTCGATTTTCTTGAAGACACTACTAGAAAAAGGGCTATTCTTGACTCCAAATGCGAGTCAAGAAGAGGCTTTATGACGCGCAAATGCGAGTCAAGGAAAGACCCGTCATAAAGCTTCATGACTCGCATTTGTGCGTCATCCCTCTATGACGCGCATTTATGACCCACGTTTATGACTCTCCTTTTTGCGAGTCATAACTTAATTTTTTTTTTTTAAAAAATTAATTTTTTCCAGTTCCTAATTTTCTATTAAATGACAATTAAAAACCTGATAATACAAAATTAAAAACACAAATATCAAAATAACGCATTTCATATATATATATATATATATATATATATATATATATATATATATATATATATATATATATATATATATATATATATATATATATATATATATATCAAAACAATGAGGTTAATTCAAGTACTAATTCACGATAAGTCACAAGTTAATTAACGACAAAAATTACATATCGATATGCCTAGCTAATTCCTAAGTTCAATGGGTGGTGGTGCAGGGGAGTGCAGGCTTGCATCAATTGCTGCTGCTGATTCTCTTTCTTTTGCTAATTCCGCCATAAGTCTGTCCTTTGCAAGTTCCTACAAATTCAAACAGGTCAATGGTTCAATTTCGGTAAATCAACTATTTAAAAAATATGCATCCTTGTGCGACATTCCATAAGATGGACGCATTGGGTAACAGGTCAAAACTGGTTCATGTTTAAACAATCTGTTATTCGTAGTCTAGATGTACCAGCGTTGGGTTGAACCACAATCACTTTCATGCGTTATTTGTGACTAAAAATAACAACATTAAACTGAGTTAGGATGTTGTATGTAAGATGGATTTTGTATGCGTTTAAAATGCACTTTGGGCGACACATCTGACTTATTCCCCTATCAGCTAAAGTTTCTAGAATGGCCTGCTTGAACATCTCAACCATTCACATAAATAAACGAATCTAAACTTTCAACTCTACTCAGCTGCAAATTCTAAACTTTTTTTTCAATGTATTACTTATAATTTAATTAGCTAATGTAAATTTACCTGCAAAGTAACTTCCTCGTGATCACGAATGACACGGTGGACAAGCTGACAGAGGGCACCAACACCCTCTACAGGAAGCGTGGTACTCTTCTTTTGAAAAGATCTTCTAACCAAGTTAATAGGACCTGCAATAATTTTATGAGGACCCGCCCACGCATCAGATTCTCTCATCCCTTCACCCACAGATGCAAAAGAACCTTCACCCTCTACAGGAAGCGCGGTTCCAGACCAGATATTAAACACTAGAACTGAGAACTGAACCATCAATAGCTGGTTCCATCTGAAACAGTTCAATTTTGTTGGCCTGGACAGAATTATGCACACCCTTAATGTCATAGATAAACGAATGATTTAGTATACAACTTTTTGCAAAATGCAAAACATCACGGTATAAGTTTCATTTCATCATGTACTAGTAATCAAATTGGTACAGATATGGGTTTGTCAAGACAAACTTGCCAAAAATCAGACTGCATCTTGGTGATAGAATCTAACCTTTAAGAGCATGTCGCTAAATCCTCTGCTTTATATGTGAAGTGGTTAAGCTCCCGTTGCCACATCAAGCTCTATGTGCGCCATAATATCTTGACAATAAAAGTTGCTTTCCTCTAACTACAAGTGCAAAGATGCCATATGCAGGAAGATGAATCAATCCAACTCCTAAATACCTGCAAATTATTACTAATCACATGAGTTCAATTCATGCATTTTAAAACAAATCAAGAAGCGCAAAGGTAACAATTTATATTCTCAACATTATTCAAGATTCCTTGTTTATCATTACAGAGGGATAATTGTATTTGATTTAACAATATTAGATCCTGTGTTTAACCAAAGGTTGTATTTAATTTGAGACACATATATAGGAGGTTGAAGATTGATATGGCATATGATAATAGTGTCACAAATTCAAATTCATATTCATATACAAACATACCAGAGGGGAGCAAATGGAGATGATAAATCGAGGAAGGTATATGGCCACCTGCAATATCAAGAATCATGTAGATACATAAATACGCACTTGCACGTAAGAAAAGGTACAACAATTTTGTAAAGAACCTGCAATGTCCACTCTAACATCGAAGCTTTAAGCCGAGCGAGAAAGACATTTGAGTCCATACACTCCTTCAGCTCCATAATTATCATTGATTGCGGGAAGTAGTTGGACCTTTTCAACTCCATTTTTATTTGTCGGTTGGTCCATCTTACAACCCTTGATGTGAGATTGTCGGTTCTTGACCTTAAGAAATGAGCAAGAAGCAAATCAAAAGATGAAAACAGAGAAGATAACACTTGAATCGCTATGTATTCTGATTTGTTTCTCACAAAATAATAATCACAATCAAAACCACAAAATGAAAAAATCTTAACTCAAAAAATTACAACATACACACAATCATATACACAAGCACAAAACATAAAAAACTACACACTATATCATATACACATCATACCTATTCGACTCCCAACGAGATATAGAACCAAAAACAATAGAAAAGAGAGGCGTTGGGTGATTAACGAGACCAAAAACACAGGTCTAGGGCGCGTGTTGGTGGGGATCTTGTAGATCTAGTGATAGGGAGTTGATTGATGGTGGTGGTGTGTCGTGGTGGCCGGCGGTGTGACTGTGGCGGCGGCGGCCAGTTATGGTTGCTAGGGTTTGCACAAGAAATGAGAGAGAGAGAGAGAGAGATGAGGAAGATGGATTATGTTTGTGTTTGTGTGTGTGACCGGTCAACCACAAGGACCATTCAATCAAAAATTAAACCGCCAAATGGTCCGTGTTTTTTAAAAAATTTGACATATGACACGAATTTTATGACACACAAAAATGCGAGTCAAGGATTTACAATTTATGACAGTTTTTTATGACACACAAAAATGCAAGTCATTATATTGTGTGCGTCATAAAATGCGAGTCAATGATAGACCTTTTTCTAGTAGTGAGAGTCCGTTGATCTTCTGCACCCGATGCGTAACAATCATATATCATCTTTGGCAACTTCTCCTTGGCAAGTGCCTCATATTACGTCACATTGGTGATCTCCATCTTTTATGTAAAATTTAAATAGGGAGAATAAGGAAATGCATCTATAATATTAGTGAATATGATTATATACACAAAATGGCCTCCATAAATAATGTATTAACCATCAAGCTACTCATTCAAATGAAATCCATACATCCAAGTCCAAGTGAACTTTAACCTATAGGTATGAGTGTCGGACATACTTGAGTTAGAGAGTATACAAGCACATACCCTTTGAGAACCATCAATAGTTTAAAAAAAGATTCCCTTAAAAACGTTTATAACATTTAACACTAAGTGCATACCATTTGACACCTTTTTGGATCTCATAAAAAAAAGCACATAGTGATCAAACTTTTTAAACCTAACACATATAAACTTTTATTCCATTTTAATGTAAACCAAAGCACTATAACATATATAATAAGTGTTACTACAATCAATAGGCCAAGGACAAAAATTTTTTACACAACCAACCTAAGTAAAGTAGATGGGATATAACTCTTTTGAAATCAGCGTGATGTTCTATTAATTAAATGGAATATTTTTTCCAACGGAAAATAAACAAAACATAATAGGTGAAAGAAAGTAGGGAATACCGACCCTTCAAGTCGGTGGATAACTTCTCGAAGATGATCGTTAGCTGGAGTAGTTATACACATGATAGAATAGTACCGTCATTTGTTTGGAAGACAATAACAAAGGATATTAGAAGCATGTTCATAAAAGAGAAAGAAAAAAGAAACTAGCAATATGGGTTTGTTATGGATCGGCAGGTGTGTGTTTTTTTGAAGAATTTTGGAGTGGCAGATGTGTATGTGTTTGTTAAATGTGTTTGTAAATTAAGATAAAAAGAAAGGGTATTTTAGTAACTTCACAAGGTGTGTAACTAGCAAATTGATCATGGTTAGCCAAAACGCGGGCCTAGGGACCAAATGCGCTGTCGTTTGCAGAGTTTAGGGACGAAAATGCTAAAAAAAAGATTAGAGACCAAATGCGCGAAACGTGTAGAGTTTAGGGACGAACGGTGAAATTTTGTCTTATACTAATGAAATGACATGAAAAAAACATCATGCTAAAAAATTAAAGAACACACACCCAAACTAGAAACAATAGCTAAAACTAGCTAGGCAGAGTGCAGCAATAAAATGTTATGTATCAACACAACCCCAAACCTTTGCATTGGCGAACAGCTAGCCTCAGTGCCAACACGAGCTTGAAATCGCACCACCGTCACCTTTGACACTAGAACGAAGCCACACTAGAGTCAAATGAGGCATGTATCTTAACTGAACATTAGTTAATAAAACACAATGATTGAAAATCTAATTGTTGGTTAACCAAATGCTAATTTGCGACTTAGACAACATAAATAATGATGTCCAGATTCATGTTTTAAAGAGTTGCCAAAAACAAAAGTAAATATGATGAAAGATAAATGCCTAACCCATGAGAAAAGTTCTTTTGTGAACTAGTTTTTTTTACATACCAAGGGACAAATCCCCATCATCCATTTAGTTTGATCTAATGGTGGGGATTAACCTAAGATTAAACATGGGAACCTAAGTCCATGTTTTTTTCTTTTTTTTTTTTTTTTTTTTTTTTTTTTTTTTTTGTCTTTTTTATTATTTACTTTCTTTTTTTATTTCTTTCTTTTTTTTTTTCTTTTTTTTTTGGCTCTTTTTTCCAACTAACGTTACACTTTTTTTTTTTTTTTTTTTTTTTTTTAAATAAGTCAAGCTTTTCTTTTTTAAATAAATTCACGATTTTTTCTCATTTTATTACGTTTTCGTCTGTTTTTGTCTGTTTTCACATGATTATATACGTTTTCAGACGTTTTTGTCCGTTTTCAGACGTTTTTTTTACCGTTTTTATACGTTTTCGTCCGTTTTTTTACGTTTTTGTTCGTTGTTATACGTTTTCGTCCGTTTTTTACGTTTTCGTCCGTTTTTTTACGTTTTCGTCTGTTTTCAGACGTTTTTATCCGTTTTCATCAGTTTTTTATATGTTTGCAGACATTTTTGTCCATTTTCATACGTTTTCATCCGTTTTTATACGTTTTCAGACGTTTTCGTCCGTTTTTATACGTTTTTGTCCGTTTTTGTCCGTTTTCATACGTTTATATACGTTTTCGTCCGTTTTTATATGTTTTCATCCGTTTTTACACGATTTCATCCGTTTTTATACGTTTTCGTCCGGTTTCATATGTTTACATATGTTTCCGTCTGATTTCATACGTTTTCCTCCATTATTTTATGTTTTCGTCCGTTTTTAGACGTTTTCGTCCTTTTTCCTACATATTCGTCTGTTTTCTTACATTTTCGTTCATTTTCATAGGTTTTCGTCCGTTTTTCAATTTTTTTGGGCCAATTTTAGACGTTTTCATACGTTTCTGAATATCACAAGTGATATTCGGTGATACTCATACGTTTTTGTCTGTTTTCATCCATTTTTTACATTTTTGTCTGTTTTCAAACGTTTTAGTCTATTTTCATACGTTTCGGCAGTATTTATACGTTTTCAGACGTTTTTATCTGCTTTCAAACGTTTTCATCAATTTTTTACATTATCGTCTGTTTTCAGACGTTTTCGTCTGTTTTTATATGCTTTCATCCATTTTTATCTGTTTTCATACGTTTGTAAACATTTTCGTCCGTTTTTATGTATTTTTGTCTGTTTTCAGACGCTTTCGTCTGTTTTCATACTTTTCAGCAGTTTTTATACGTTTTCGTCCGTTTTCATCAATTTTTCATACGTTTTTGTCCCTTTCCAGGCGTGTTTTTACGCTTTCATACGTATTCGTTCGTTTTCATATGTTTTCGTTCGTTTTCATACGTTTCTGAATATCACAATTGATATTCTTAATATCACAAGTGATTTTCTTTGATATTCAAAATATCACTTGTGATATTAATAATATCAATTGTGATATTCAGAAACGTATGAAAACGAAAGAAAACGTATGAAAACGAACAAAAACAGAAGAAAACGTAAGAAAGTGAAAAAAACGTGAATTAAAAAAATGTGAAAATCACTTATAATATTCTGAATAACACTTGTAATTTTCTGAATATCACTTTTGATATTCAGAATATCACTTGTGATTTTCACGTTACAAAACATTAGTTGAACATCACTTGTGATATTCGGAATATCACTTGTGATATTCAGAATATCACTTGTGATTTTCTGAATATCACTTGTGTTTTTCTGAATATCACAAGTGATTTTCAACTAATGTTTTGTAACATGAAAATCACAAGTGATAATCTGAATATCACAAGTGATATTTAGAAAATTACAAGTGATATTCATGTTACAAAACGTTAGTTGAAAATCACGTGTGATATTTTAGAATATCACTTGTGATTTTCATGTTACAAAATATTAGTTGAAAATCACTTGTGATATTCGGAATATCACTTGTAATATTTTAGAATATTACTTGTGAATTTCATGTTACAGAACAATTGTTGAAAATCACTTGTGATATTCAGAATATCACTTGTGATATTCAGAGTGATATTCAAAATATCACTTTTGAAAAAACGCGAATTAAAAAAAGCGTGAAATCACTTGTAATATTCTGAATATCACTTGTGATTTATATTCAGAATATCACTTTTGATATTTAGAATATCACTTGCGATATTCTGAATATCACTTGCGATTTTCATGTCACAGAACATTTGTTGAAAATCACTTGTGATATTCAGAATATCACTTGCGATATTCAGATATCACTTGCAATATTTTGAATAGCACTTGCGATATTCTGAATATCACTTGTGATTTTCATATTACAAAATTTTAAAAATCACTTGTGATCTTCAGAATATCGCGAGTGATTTTCAATATCACTCGCGATATTCTGAATATCACAAGTGATATTCTGATAATCACAGTATATCACTTGTGATATTCAGAAAGGTATGAAAACGTTTGAAAACATTTAAAAACGAACTAAAATGAATGAAAACGGACGAAAACGTATAAAAACGGTCGAAAATGAATGAAAACAGATTGAAACCATATGAAAACGTATAAAAATGGACGAAAACGTATAAAAATGGACGAAAACGTATGAAAACGAACGAAAACATATAAAAACGGATGAAAACGTATGAAAATAGACAAAAACGTAAGAAAACGGATGAATATATATGAAAACGGACGAAAACGTATGAAAACGGGCAAAAACGTATGAAAAAAATTCAAAAAAGATGAAAACGTAAGAAAATGGACGAATATATATATGAAAACGGTCGAAAACGTATGAAAACGGGCGAAAACGTAAGAAAACAGACGAAAAGGTATGAAAAAAATTAAAAAAACAGATGAAAACGTAAGAAAACGGACGAAAACGTATAAAAACGGACGAAAACATATTAAAATGGACAAAACGTATGAAAACGTAAGAAAATAGATGAAAACGTTTGAAAACGAGCGAAAACGTAAGAAAACTGACGAAAACGTATGAAAACGGATGAAAATGTATGAAAACGAACGAAAACGTAAGAAAACTGACGAAAACGTAAAAAACCGACGAATATGTATGAAAAACGAAAAAAAACGTAAAAAAAACGCAAAAGAAAAAAAAAATTAAAAAAAAAAAAAAAAAATTGAATTATAGGAGAAACGTGAAGTTAGAAAAAAGAAAAGAAAAAAAAGAAAGAAAAGATAGTGTGTGGATAATGACGTTTGATTTGGTGGGGTAAGTTTGTTATATTTGCAGTTTAGTTCCTCCGTGTTTTTTTAATCATATGATCTGTGTTTTTAATTCAATGAAACGGACGACCCAGATTAGTCCGTGAGAATGTATGTTTTTTTTAGTCCGCAAAATAACTCGCCTCCCTAACCCATATGTCAAACATAAAATAATTGATGCACGAGTTTTAACCATATACTATTTTTTTTACTTGTAGGAGTATTTTCGAAAATCTACAACTTGGTGCCTTTAGATTTTCTCTTGATACGCCATATATTCCAAAAGAACGTGACAAATTTCTCTGCCTTTTTTACAATTGCTAAGCATAGCTCGATCTATGTGTATCATAGAATTATGGTTAAGTTTACCTTAATTGAAAATCAACTATTAACTAACATCAAAGATACTATGTTTAACTATACTTTTCAGAGAAAAGTTCTTTTGCGAACAAGTTTTTATCTACAAACTAAGGGACAAATTCTTACCATCCATCTAGTTTGATCTAACGGTAGGGATTAACCTAAAATTTAAAAATGGAACCTAAGTCCATGTTTTTTTCTTGTTCTTTTATCTTTCTTATTTATTCATTGTATTTTTCTTTTTTTCTTTTTTCTTTTTTCCCATTTTTTTCTCCTTATCTACGCTTTTTCTTTTTCTTTTTTTTTTCTTCCTTTTTTGTTCACTTTTTTTTCAAGCTTTTTTTTCTTTTTTTTTTTTTTTTTTATTATTATTTTTTTCTTTTTCTTTTTTTTTTTCCAGCACTTGTTTTGCTTTTTTTAATGAACATTTTTTTATTCATTTTTTTTTACTTTTAAAATTCATATTTTTTTTAAAATTCATATTTTTTTCACTTTCTTACGTTTTTGTCCGTTTTCATTCGTTTTCATCCATTTTTATATGTTTTCGTCTATTTTTTTAAGTTTTCATTAATTTTTAGACGTTTTCATCTGCTTTCAGATGTTCATCCAATTTTATACGTTTTCGTCCGTTTTCATACGTTTTCGTCCATTTTTATAAGTTTTCGTCTGTTTTCAAACGTTTTTGTCCGTTTTCGTCCGTTTTATACATTCTTATCCCTTTTCAGACGTTTTTGTCGGTTTTCGGCATTTTTTATGCGTTTTCAGACATTTTTGTCCGTTTTCGTACGTTTTCGTCTATTTTCAGACGTTTTCGTCTGCTTTCATCTGTTTTCTTACGTTTTTGTCCGTTTTCGTGCGTTTTCATACGTTTTCGTCC
Organism: Artemisia argyi; assembly: GCA_030686995.1. Taxonomy (NCBI): domain Eukaryota; kingdom Viridiplantae; phylum Streptophyta; class Magnoliopsida; order Asterales; family Asteraceae; genus Artemisia; species Artemisia argyi. Next base: position 147,412,725 of record CM060697.1, read on the forward strand.
ATTTTCATACGTTTTTAGACGTTTTTGTTCGTTTTCATACTTCTCCATCTGTTTTTATACGTATTCATCCATTTTTTTACGTTTTCGTCTGTTTTCAGACGTTTTTGTATGTTTTCGTATGTTTTTATACGATTTCGTCTGTTTTTGTTTGTTTTCATATGTTAATGTTTTTGTCCGTTTTCTTTCGTTTTTATACATTGTTGTCTGTTTTTAGACGTTTTCATCTGTTTTAATACATTTTCGGCAGTTTTACACGTTTTCATTGGTTTCGTTCGTTTTCATACGTTTTTCTCCATTTTCGTGTGTTTACTTTCGTTTTCGTCCATTTTTTATACGTTTTCATCCGTTTTCAAACGTGTTTTTACACTTTCATACGTATTCGTTTGTTTTCGTATGTTTTCATGCGTTTCTAAATATCACAATTGACATTCTTAATATCACAAGTGATATTTAGAATATGACATAATATCACTTGTGATATTAAGAATATCAATTGTGGTATTCAGAAACGTGTGAAAACGGACGAAAATGTATGAATACGAACAAAAATGTTAGAAAGTGAAAAAAACGTGAATTAAAAAAATGTAAAATCACTTGTGATATTCTGAATATCACCTCAGAATATCACTTGCGATTTTCATGTTACAAAACATTTGTTGAAAATCACTTGTGATATTCAGAATATCACTTGTGATATTCAGAATATATCACTTGTGATTTTCATGCTACAAAACATTTGTTGAAAATCACTTGTGATATTCAAACACACAATGGTGTTTTAGTATTACTTGTTCAGAATAGTTTTAGTATCGTGGTTTGTTTAGTTTGCGTTAGTTAGTGGCCTGATTTGTTGTTTAGGTGTTTGTTAAGATGTGATAGCGTCATCAAATGTAATGAGATTGTTAACTTTAACTGATGTGGGATTATTTGTATGGTGAAATAACTTTAAAACCGGAGGAGAGTTGATTTACCTCATAACTTTTATAGTTTTATATTTCATCCAAGTAGCAGTTTTTTTTTTTTATATAAGATCAATAATACATTTTATCGCCACTACATTACACAACGCTATCACATCTTAACAAACACCTAAACATCAAATCAACTTTTTTTTCGTCCATTTTTGTACATTTTTACATAAAAACGAAAGAAAACGAACAAAAACAGAAGAAAACGTAAGAAAGTGAAAAAAAAACGTGAATTAAAAAAATGTGAAAATCACTTATAATATTCTGAATAACATTTTTAATTTTTTGAATATCACTTTTGATATTCAAAATATCGCTTGTGATTTTCATGTTACAAAACATTAGTTGAACATCACTTGTGATATTCGGAATATCACTTGTGATTTTGTGTGATTTTCTGAATATCACTTGTGTTTTTCTGAATATCACAAGTGATTTTCAACTAATGTTTTGTAACATGAAAATCACAAGTGATAATCTGAATATCACAAGTGATATTCAGAAAATTACAAGTGATATTCATGTTACAAAACGTTAGTTGAAAATCACGTGTGATATTTAGAATATCACTTGTGATTTTCATGTTACAAAATATTAGTTGAAAATCACTTGTGATATTCGGAATATCACTTGTAAAATTTAGAATATCACTTGTGATTTTCTGAATATCACTTGTGAATTTCATGTTACAGAACAATTGTTGAAAATCACTTGTGATATTCAGAGTGATATTCAAAATATCACTTTTGAAAAAAAGTGAATTAAAAAATCGTGAAATCACTTGTAATATTCTGAATATCACTTGTGTTTTATATTCAGAATATCACTTTTGATATTCAGAATATCACTTGCGATATTCTGAATATCACTTGTGATTTTCATGTCACAGAACATTTGTTGAAAGTCACTTGTGATATTCAGAATATCACTTGCGATATTCAGATATCACTTGCAATATTTTGAATATCACTTGCGATATTTTGAATATCACTTGCGATATTCTGAATATCACTTGTGATTTTCATGTTACAGAATGTTAAAAATCACTTGTGATATTCAGAATATCGCGAGTGATATTCAATATCACTCACGATATTTTGAATATCACAAGTGATATTCTGATAATCACAGTATATCACTTGTGATATTCAGAAAGGTATGAAAATGTCTGAAAACATTTAAAAACGGTCGAAAACGTATGAAAACAGACGAAAACATATGAAAACGTACGAAAACGTATACAAACGGACGAAACGTATGAAAATGGATGAAAACGGACGAAAACAGATGAAAATGTATCGGTCGTAAAACGTATAAAAACGGATGAAAATAGACAAAAAAGTAAGAAAATGGACGAATATGTATGAAGACGGACGAAAACGTATGAAAACGTGCGAAAACATAAGAAAATGGACGAATATGTATGAAAACGGACGAAAACGTAAGAAAACGTATGAAAATAGATGAATATTTATGAAAACGGACGAATATGTCTAAAAACGGATGAAAAAGTTAGAAAGTGAAAAAACGTGAATTAAATTAAAAAAATACGCGAATTAAAAAAAGATACTCGTAAATTTAAAATAAAAAGGTGTATTTTCTTTTAAAAGAAAGAAAAAAAAGTGAAATTTAAAAAAAAAAAAGAAAAAATAGGACAAAAAAAAGGCATGAAAAAAAAACGTGATTTTTTTTAAATAATAGAAAAAAAAAAGACAAAAAGAAGAAAAAAAATGCAAAAAAAAAATGCAAGAAAAAAAAACGTAAATAGGAAGGGAAAAAAAAGACAAAAAAAGAAAAAAAGAAAAATAAAAGTGAATAAAAAGAAAGACAAAAGGAAAATAAAAAAACATGAACTTAGGTTGTCTATTAAATCTTATGTTAATCCCCACCATTAGATCAAACTAGATGGATGGTGGGAATTTGTCCCTCAGTTTGTAACAAAAACTTAATATGTAAAATAACTCACCTCATACTTTTCATGATTATAATAATTAGATATGTGTAAATATGAAAATTATTAATTTACTAATTGCTATATTTACACAAATGGTAAAGTTAACCATAATGCATAAGATAGCGAATCAATTAGAAAGAGAGCAAACTTTAAAAGGTATAAAAAGTAATATTAACCGTTGGATCGTTAACATCTGGACTCCACCCAAAAAAACACACTCGCCATCAGGGGTATTCTCGTCACTTATTACCCTCTTTCTATCTATCATCATATTTCTCTCACAACCACCCAAAAACACACACACTCACCATCAGATCTACTAACACCGAACAACCAACACCACCATCAGATCTGATACCACGGTCAACGACGCGACCATCTTCGAATACGCCGGAAACTGCCGTTACAAACAAATCAATAAGAGATTAACTCCCGGTGGTACTTCCGGCGATGGAAGCTGTGGATGCGGCGGAGATACGACGGTCTGTTCACCGGGATTAACGGTGTCATCCAAACTACTGTCACTGTTAGTTGAATTAGAATCATCTGATTCAATTTGCTTTGTTTTCATTCCATCTCCATTAGATAACTCCGTTAGCTATGAATCTAATAATATATCATATATCTTTGAATAAGTTTTTGTTAATTTCATCGTTAGAGTGTGTGTTTAGGTGTTGATTATCAACGGTGGATAACTTGTTAGGTAACCCATTGATAAAGAGTTTGTTTTCACATGTTTATTTATTTGTTGATGCATAGGTTGTGAGCAAAACAGGAAAGGTTTTAGTTGGACACAAAGGAAGAAAGTTTCATTGGAGTTTGTTAGGTGCTGATTTAGGCTTTCTTTCAAGATGACACATCTCATATTAGTACACGTGTTTTAGGAAGAGTATAATATTTTAAAATCGTCATGAATAAATTTTTTGAATCTTGTTCATTATTTGTTCTTTGGTTAATCTTGGTTCATTATTTGTTCATCGGTTATTTTTGATAATATTTATCAGTTCAAGTTAGTATTGTTAATCAGTTTATCAATTTTCTAATGAAAACACAATGTTTATCAGTTCATCAGTTATTTTTTATAATGTCCAAGAGTTTTTGAAAAAATAACGTTCATCAGTTATTTTTTTATAACATTCATCAGTTGTTTTTAATAACGTTCATCAGTTATTTTTTATAATGTCAAGAAGTTTTCGAAAAAATAACGTTCATCGGTTTTCGGAAAAATAACATTAATCAGTTATTTTTTATAACGGTCATCCATTATTTTTAATAACATTCATCAGTTATTTTTTATAATGTCAAGAAGTTTTTGAAAAAATAACGTTCATCGGTTTTCTAAAAAATAACGTTAATCAGTTATTTTTTATAACGTTCATCCGTTATTTTTAATAACGTTCATCAGTTATTTTTTATAATATCCAGGAGTTTTCGAAAAAATAACGTTCATCAGTTTTCACAGAAAAATAACGCTCATCAGTTATTTTTTTATAACGTTCATCAGTTATTTTTAATAACGTTCATCAGTTATTTTTTTATAACGTTCATCAGTTATTTTTAATAACGTTCATCAGTTGTTTTTTATAATGTCCAGGAGTTTTTGAAAAAATAACGTTCGTCAGTTATTTTGTATATTATTCATCAGTTATTTTTTATAACGTTCATCAGTCATTTTTTATAATGTTTAGAAGTTTTCGAAAAAATAACGTTCACCAATTATTATTTTTATTGTTCATCAGTTATTTTTTATAACATTCATCAATTATTTTTTTTAACGTTCATCAATTATTTTTAATAACGTTCATCAGTTAATATTCACCTTTAACGTGTGATATCTCACTCATATCATGTCGGATTTCAGTTATTCAAATTTCTGGGAAAAGAATGGCCAAAAAGCTACAACTTTCGTGTTTTAAGTTTTGCAAAATTCGGCCTTTAAACTTGATAAAATTAGAGCCGAAAATGCCAAAAATTTTAAGAAAATCAAAACCCACTTAAAAAGTTAAAGAAAAAAATAGTTGTGATTCATATATCATAATGCATACCAAATTAAAGAGAATTGAATTTAAAAAATTATTGTGAAATCGGTTTTACATAAAAGTTTGTCGTTTGAAAGTTATTTACGTTTGAAGTTTTGAGGTGAATAAGAAAAAAAGGTTAAAAGGACCAAAATGCCCCCTAACCGAATTTAATAAGAAAAAAAGGAGAAAATGGGTGGGGGACACTTGTCACATTGTGAGTGGCTTTCTAGCCTTTTTAATTTTGTTTACTTTCTAAAGGATCGCAACTCTAATGCATAAAGTAATGTTTAGCAAAACCCTAATTTTATCTATAAAAATATTTCTAAAATTATCCCAATATCGTTCTTCCTTTTCCTATCTATCCTAAATCTACTTGTCTTTTTTGCACCATCATCTTTTTGGCTTATCATGCATCGAGAGGTTTGTACATTCTCTTTTGAAGACATAATAACCACACAACCCAACACGTACAATCTTCTATAAAAAATGATTAATGTACCTAATAAATGAACTTAAAAACAGACCTAATGCATAAATAACTTGTATAATTATACATTGTACAAGTTATTTATGCATTAAGTATCTTTTTAGGTCCATTTATATTTTCTATATATAATGTTTAACCTTCATAATTACTCAAACAAACAAGATCACATAAACAAATACATCATTACCTATTTTTCTTAATAGCACCGGAATACATATATCTGAGAAATTATATGAGTTTAGCTAACAATAATCTTGGCATTTATGATTAATTTTGCTTTGTTTAAAAACAGTTTCAAATATAAATCCGGTTGATATCATCACATATATAACTTATTGTTGGAATCATATATTCATGAAAATGAAGAGTTGTATTTTGAAAATATTGTTAAACATGATAAACTCACATTTCTCTTTCTACAACCACTACTAGCTTAGTCTAATAAGTTAACCGCAGTCATTATAAAAAAACATACGTCACTTGAACAAAAATATATCCACAAAAATCATTTAATAAAAACACCCACACACAGAGCAAGTCACAAGACTCGTGCGGACAACCGAGTTTTTTTTTTCTTCATCATTTTCATGCAAAACGCGTCTTTATGTGTGAGTGTAATACGGGTGACCGCGGTTATGGTGAGAGAAGATTCGGTCATGATGTCCCTATTGCGGATGGTCTAAGCATCAAGATTCAACAAGACCGCCCTGAATTCTTCAGTCATCATTTATTTGATTGTGCAACCTATGATTATTTGTGCATCCTATGATTCTTCAGTCAAATTCAGTCGATTTTGGTTGTCCATAAGAAAGAAACAGATATAAGTTTATTAACAGAAATAAGAAATAAACAATATTATATAATTATCTCTAAGAAAATTTTTTTAATCTAAAAGTTATTAAACACATTACTCTATGCTAAACAAAACAAATAATGAGTACGAATTCACTTAGATATATGGTTTAAGTTTGTCTTTTATGTTTAGCAAGTGTTACATGCACCATTAGCTAGATCTCTAATAATAAAGCTTCTGAACATGTGTCATCAGCTGCCTTAGCGCAGTTGGTATTGCAATGAAGATTCGAATCTTGGGTCAGGAGACCGGGGTTCGAATCCGAGCAGCGTCGGGGTTTAATCCGGCCGTTTCTCTAGCAGGGTAAAATCTGTGTAGAGGCGGAACGGTTCCTCGCGACACCGTAGAGCCACATTCCGTACACCAGCGTGGACCCGGTTAAGACAACATAGTCTGATCGGAGTGGTGGTTAGGGCCCTGGTCTTCGGGGTGGTAAAACCTAAGTTGGAAATTTGCCTGTCAAAAAAAAAAAAAAAAAGCTTCTGAACATGTCAGTGGAGTATAAGACGAAAAACAAAAAGTGAAGTGCATGTTCAAAAGCACTATGATAAAACCTGCTTTGGTGTCATGTCTCTACCTTGTTTTGGTATCCTATCTATTCCTAAATCAGTTATGGGCAACACGTTTTTTACAATCATAACTTTTAATTTGTTAAGAGGCATGGTTCATTTTATCAGTAGTTAATGAACTACTTAAACTTGTTCTAGCTAAAAAATCTAAAATGGTATATGACTTAGTTATTTGCTCGATTCGCGAGTTTACAAAGGATTTGTGAAGTTTCCTTGTTTATTAAAAAATATAATAATCTATGTTAGTATGTACCAAAAGCACTCTAAACAAAGAATGTTAAAGTTGTAAAAAGCACTTTAATAACTTAACCTTAATTAAACAAAGAATGTTAAAGTTTGATGAACATAGTCTTCCACTAAATCACATAATAATGGGAGACACTACATGTGAAACTGGATTAGATTTCAACTTCCAATAATCCAAAGAGCCAAGCTTTCTCTACCTGCGTCCAACACACCAAATGAGGGCCACTTGTGTTGTATCATCTCTTTTCCATTGTATAAGGACATTTTTGTGGTCTTGGTGACAAAAGTATTTAAGGCTAAATTATTACTATATAATTTACTCAACTTTGATTGGTGGGCACTGTGACCACATAATTCCATTCAAATTTTTGTGCATTTTCTGGTCACACATACCATTATTTGCGCAACATTCTTCTTGAGGACTTCTTGTCGTGGTAATTTTTTTATATTTGAATGGTATTTTGAATCCCTTGAACAACAATAAAGGTTGATAATTTTTTCCATATAATGTTTGACTGAATTGTCTCATCAGAAAAGTCCAGTTTACCAATATAAAAAAGTCTTTAAAAATATAAGCCACATGTTTAATACAACTACTTTGACTAATTATTATTATTATTATTATTATTATTATTATTATTATTATTATTTTGAAAAAGGCAAATTGAATAGCAACAACAAAAGCCGAGCCAAACAAACCTTAGCAAGGCCCCTAAACAGACTTACAAAAAAAAAAAAAAGAATGGAACACCCAACGAGATAACAAGGAAGGACCATTCACAATCCCTCGAATTGCACAAGGCAAACACAACAAAACCAAACGCCAAAGAATTAAAAGAAATGCACTTTGAATATATCATACGAGAAGAATCAATCGTAACTTAAAAAGTGTACACGATCTTTTGAGGAAATGTTGTAACATTTGCACATTGTTGCTTAAATGAAAAACTCGCGTCGTGCACCACTGAGGCCGGCTTCATATAGAGTTTTTGGTCGAGATGGTGATTAACAATATATATTTATGTAATCTAAAACCCTAATTTGGGACCAGAATATGGACTTGCCAATGTGATTAAGACGCATTTAATTATTCTTTTGATCAACCACGTAAATGTTTGCAATGTTCGTATTCATGTAGTGATGTGTTGCTTTTGTATGAGTTCACCAAAAATTACTAGGGGTGTTAATGTTAAAAGATGTTTGGTGAACTCACACAAAAGACATGTTACTGCATTTTTTCATATGCGAGATCAACGTGTGTTAGAAATAAAATCATGTTGATATCACATATGAAAAACTGCAGTAACATATCTTTTTATCTCGAATTAGATATGTTATGGTGCATGTTTCTCAAAAAATTACTAGGGGTGTTAATTTATGATTATTTGAAAAGGGAAATAATTTATCTTCTTACAAAATTTTCTAATTTAAAAACATCTTATTTTCACTTGATAAATCAAATTGCTCACTATCTTGAACAGAAGTAGCTGTGAGCAGTAGCAGTGAGCTGTGAGCTGTGGCCACAACTCAGAGTTCACCGCTCACAGCTTCTTAAAGAAGCATTGGAAAAATGAGTTTTTCTAAAAAATAGCAAAACTCACCGCTCTGTTGTCAAATGAACACTAAAAATTAAAAAGCTCATTGCTCATCGCTCATCGCCCCAAAAGCTCCAAAAAGCTCTGCGCCAAACATAGCCTAATAATCACATTAATTATTTGTAAGATAATTAAAAAGATTTGTAGAAAAATAGTAAATCATAAATTTAAGATAATGCAACTATGCAAGAGATCGTGTTAGTTAGGATTTGGATTAGCTTATTTTATCATCGCTACTAACTAGTTATAATACCTGTGCACGCACAGGGTTTTTAAAATTTCGTTTTGATTATGTATTATTATCGATTAAGAAATGAACCATTTAACATGTTTTAAATAGTTTTACTTAGTAGACTAAAAATAAAAAATTATATGCATATATGTTATAATCTACCTATTATTTTAGGAGAATGATTTTGGATTAAAAATTATATTTTATTATTCAAGCAAAATCACATGATGATACTTGACTTGAATGAGATGTTAGTGATATATGCTTTTAGTTTTGCAAACCCGTGCTATCAATTTACGATGTGTTTTGTAATTCTGGTATTTCTTTTACTTATATTTTCGTTAATATATGTAGCATATTTAGATAGCTTTGAAGATTGATTCATTTCTTTGATTATGAATAACCATCATACCACGTTTACTAATGTACTTTTTTGTTTAAAAATTTGTATTTTCATAAGTTTGTGCTATTTACTTCTCATGTTTGATAATAAAATTACCAAATTAACATAGATGCTTACACTATAGTTTCTTTATTACATAAAGAGAAAAAAAAAATGTAATTGGTAGAACTCAAATTTAATCTTACGATTATTTATAATGTATAAGAATAATTTTTCTCTAAACCCGAACTATATAAGGAAATTATTATTACTTGTATAAGTAAATTATAAATGCATAAAAAATGACAGAGTACATCCGCAAGTCTTTTAGGATTGTTTGAATATTTACCGACCTTTCACTTTAATGCAACTTTCTTCACAATTGGCCTAAATCATTAAGGTAAAACACACTCATATTTTAGATCATTGGTTGACACCCATAGTGTTATCAATGACGGCAAACACCTGCTAAGTTTTATTAATTCATTCAAAGACAAATTACACTCCGAAAAGAATTCTTACCATAAAATTCCTCATATAGGCACTAAAACACATCTTTGGTACATTAACCTTCCATGACAATCATGTGTTGATACTTAATCCTCCTCTAAAAAGCGCACACAATAAATTGCATTACACTTTAGTGTGCGCGATAAGATCATAAAACTGCAAAAACCTCTAACATGTTGCATTATAGTGAGGATAACAACAAAGTTAGTCATAACATCAAATCAGAAATCTTCAGATTAGAACTAATGGGGTATTTGGTTATGCTTATTAAAGGTGCTTATTGGCTTATTCAATTACCCTAACACAATAAGTTTATGATAAAACTATAAGCTTTTTTGAGAAGCTTAGTAAAAAACCCCTGAACTCCCAACTAATTCTATCATAGCTTAGTGTGTTTATAGTAAAAACACAAATATTAAGTGTAGAAATTTTCAATAAAACATAAAAAAAAATTACTAAAAGTTGGTATGTATAACAAAAAAATTAAACCATAAAAAAATTTACTAAAAACTATCAGCTAGATAAGGCATAAGCCAAAGTGCTGTTGAGGTCTCTTTCGGATTCTATTCAGAAGCAAAAAGAGATTTACACATCAATCATAAGTATAGAATAATGGTTGTATCTCACATCCGTGATTACCAAGTCAATAACATTATCGCAATATAGTAACGTAATAACCTAATTAAAAACTATATATTCTTGCTGAATAATTCTCATGTACATACTTTTAATTCCTTTACAACAACCAACTATTATTATTTATTTTTATTATTATTTTTTTTGAAACATCAAGTTAATGAATAAAGTTAGGTTATCACCTACGTAGTTTTTCTTTTTTTGATTTAGGAGGTGATTCTTATCAAATAAGGATTGTGATGCGTGCATTTTTTTTTTTTTATATAATTTAAGGAAAACACCTTCTATATTAAAGAATGACTATCTAGCCGATTTTTTTTTTTTTTTTTAATAATTAGCTTTGTATAACATTTTTAACTGACAGAGATATTTAGTTTGAAATTAATGTTGTTGCTTAACTTTAACTATTGATATCATGTTGTACAAAATGTGCGAGTTTAGTGTTACATAATGAGCGTTGATAAAGTTAAAATATGTTCCGTAAAGTTTTTAAAATATTTTTATGGATATCCATATATAAATTTTAAATAACAATTTCATGAGTCGTTGTTATAAGTAGAATCACGTATATTTATTTTATATCACAGTAACTCATGCTTATCATTTGATATTTATATTCCCGTTACTAATAATTTAACCGTATTTCAAACCCGTGTACGCATAAATTAAACTTTTAAATAGTAACATGAGTCCTTATTTAAAAAAAATATTCTAATGGAAGAAAGTTTAAAACTAACGTTAGTTTAAAAAATATTTAACGTATATTAAAACTAATTCACATATTTACCAAATGTATTTTAATAGATGAAAGTCAAAAAAACTAATACTGTTACTCATGTAATTTTAAACAACGTTAACATTATAAAGTATAGGGGGTATGAAGTGTAAGGGGTTATTTGTTTATTATTTAAAGTTATTAAAAAATATGGAGACTTATAATTTTACACTTAACCACTAAAGTTTTATTAATTACCTCCTCTTTTCTTAAGTTTTTATTTTCACAAATTTGACACCTATATTTTTATGTGTTTTTTTTTATTAATCAAATTCTCCACCAAATTTATTAAAGTTTGACCAAAATCAATTTAATTTTGACTTTTTATTGGCCAATCATATTGCTTGATTTTGCTTATGTGTCAAAATCGAGCTCTCCTATTGGTCCAATTGTTTTTTCAATGAGAAGGGTTTTGCAAAAACACTCCGAAATGATGTAATTCTTGTATTATATAAAAGATTTAATGTTAATGTTAGGCTGCTAGTTCAAATAGGTTGATACAATTGAAGTTTGACTGGTATATAACTCTTATTATTATTATTATTATTATTATTATTAGTCTATGCCAAATTTTTGAGAAAACTGAATAATCTTACTGATGATTAGTTAGTAATCATCATATGATAAATGGTGACCTTTTTTAAAATATTCTTCATTAAATTCGTTGATAATAATGTTAATATAGGTATTCGGTGGGAATCATATGCTAACCAATAATCATATTCGGAATAAACAAATCTAATGCAAATAATGATGAAATTTTTACTTTTGATACTTTATCAATCAATTTATTCGATCTTGTTATACCTTTTATATGCATTAAGGATTTATGCGTATTCTCACAAAGGTTTACATCGGCGGACTGTGCATTATTTATGGGTGATGACTAACTCTTTTATGAGGACTTCATCACGGAAAATGAGAACGTGTTTAATGATCTTTAGTCGGTAGTTGAGATTCAACCAGCTTTTATTTGACCGTATGTTACGACGGGATTAAAACAAACTTGTACGACAATAAAATAAATTATAAAAGTTCGATATGGATTTGAAATCTTGTTTCATAAATTCATATAAATAAATAGTTTGAAATTTAAAAGGGTGTAAAAGTATATAGATAAAAATGAAAACTTGAGGTGAATAGTAATTCGTGAAAACTTGTGGAATAGTAATTAATAGTAATAGATATAATTCATATAGATAAATAGTTGAAATTTAAAGTATAAAAGTAGAAAGTTAAAAATGAAACCAAGTTGTATAGTAATGGATAGTATTTTGTTTGTAAATTGATATTAAGGGAAGATTTGTGATTTATTTCTTCTAAGCATTTCTTAACCGGTCGACTGAAATGTTTGCATATGTGAAGTCCAACTCACGATTACAATAACCGAAGTAAATGAAAATATATCGTTGTTAACCGGTCGACTGAAATGTTTGCATATGTGAAGTCCAACTCACAATTACAACAACCGAAGTAAATGAAAATATATCGTTGTTAGAAGAGTTTACAACTACACCGATTATAAAAAGAAATAACTTCACATGAGAGTGCACAGTGCAGCTGTTATTAGGTGTGTTATAGGGCATTTTTGGTACCTATAACGATGCCATATTGCAACGCTTCATGCGTTATCGTCGCATTATATATAGGGAGTTGAGATCCATGAAGAACACATACATGCCATAGAACCTATCAACCAATCATATCCATTCATTTATATTTTTCACATTTTTTTTTCAAAACAACATATCTTGCAAACGGTAAATCTTCAAGCTATAAAAAAATATCATCGCGACGAGAATTAAATGATCTTTCTATAGATATGCATTGTTATATACTTTCGACGAATTTTTTTTTTAGTTTCCACCCAGAAAGAATCATATATGATTCGTAAAAATCATATATGATTCATAAAAAATCATATATGATTCGATTCTTACAAATCATATATGATTCTTACGAATCATATATGATTTCTTAAGAATCATATATGATTCGTAAGAATTATATATGATTTGTTAAAATCGAATCATGTATGATTCTTACGAATCATATATGATTTTTTTGAGCGAAAAAAAAAATTCATCGAAAAAAAAGTTCGTCGAAAGTATATAACAATGCATATCTATAGAAAGATAATTTAATTCTCGTTGCGATGGTATTTTTTTTTGTAACTTGACGATTTACGGTTTGCGAAATATTTAAGTTTAAAAAAAAGGGTGAAAGTTTATTTTTTTATTTTGATAAAAAAAAAATAAGTGGCTAAGATTGCTTGATGGGTTCTATGGTAAAAGTTAGATCTATAAAGAACTTTTGGCTATATATAGGTACCTATCAATTCGACATAGTAATAACTTGTTTTTTCGAGTTTTTTATTTTATTTTTATTTTTGAATGTAAAAGTGGAGTTGAATGTGTTTTCTTGGTTGTGTGTTATAAGAATGTTGTTGACGATGGTGTTTTCTAGTTTTGTGTTATAAGATAAACCCTGACGTGATGATGCCTATAACACACCCATAACTCCAACTGCACCTAGCTCTTGTATGCCCGGGAAACGAAGTATGCTTTGGTAAGCGAGAAGCAGCCAGAGGTATAGGGGAAGGGGCGGTGGGCTTAGTAAAGATAGTGTACAGTTCCACTTGGTGAACATTGCCTCCGCTCAAGTTTACAAATCCATGTTGACTATATAAAAAATTGCTTAAGTTTTAATACTAACTCTAAAAAGACCTCTGCCATCAAAAACTTAACAATATAATAAACCTAAGGATAAAGATGAAGACATGCAAATTAGCCATCAATAACTTAACCAAATAATAAACCTAAGATAAATATGAAGACATCACAAACCTAACCAGATAAACAGACCAAAGACAAAAATACTAGCAATATCTAGCAAGAATGAGGCAACTTCTTATATCATTTTCCAAGCAATCCAAATTCGAAAAGTTAAGTCTTTTAGCAGCCTCATTTTACTATCTTAAACACAAACGTGGGTCCTTAATATTCCTAACCATACTTAGAAAAACATATATCGTACGACCATATTTTGACTTAGAGGTGACGGGTACTTTTCAATATCGATATCTCGATATGGATTCTACACCTTTTGAGAAAACTACTATTAGCACATATATAGTAAAATAAGCACATGTTAGACCCCATATGAGTCAAGCATATTACTATTCTAACCTTTGGTTACACGAACTTTCCTGCTACATGTCTTTTTGTGCCTTTGATCTCCTATAAATAGAGACCAAAAACATTCTGCATTAACCATCACAACCAACTTTACATACCATAAACACTTAGCAAACGAGTTAAGTACTAAAAGCGCGAAAGAAAAAATATGGCAAACTTCCCAATAATCAACTTGGAGACACTTAATGGCGACGAGAGATGTGCTACCATGGCGAAGATTCAAGATGCTTGCGAAAACTGGGGATTCTTTGAGGTATGTAATGATAATAAGTACATTTGAATAATGCATTCGAGTTACTTTTTGTCATTTTTGGCTAATGATTTTTATGCTTTGATGTATGTTTTAGCTTGTGAACCATGGGATATCTCATGAGTTACTAGACAAAGTGGAGACCATGACAAAGGAACATTACAAGAAATGTATGGAGCAAAGGTTTAAGGATATGGTGGCAGAAAAAGCATTAGAAGGCGTGAAGGCGGAAGTTAGTGATATAGATTGGGAAAGCACTTTTTTCTTGCGCCATCTCCCGACCTCCAACATCTCTGAAGTCCCTGATCTTGAGGATGAATACAGGTAAAATAAAATATCCTAAAATGCTACTGTATATTAGTATACCACCTTGGGTTGTGTTTAATCTCATATGGGGGTAAAAAAAAAAAAAAAAAAGGAAGCTAAAGGGTAGTTAAAAGCACCCCAAGTCTAGTACTAGGAATACAACCTATTTCATTACTGTATTTGTATAACAAGTTTGTTTGCCGGAGGTCTTCCTAGAAGCAGTCTCCCTGCTTTCGGGTTTATCCTATGGTAGGGGCACCTCCCCATACCCTGATCGAGTATTTTGTTGTTGATTTGTATAACAAGTTTGTACCCATGATAAAAAAACAAAATAAAATAATAATGGCTTGTTTTGACATGTTTGCTTTTGTGATGATTTAGGGAGTTAATGAAGGACTTTGCTGCTAAACTAGAGAAGTTAGCAGAGGAACTTTTGGATTTATTGTGCGAGAATCTTGGATTGGAGAAAGGTTACCTAAAAAAGGCCTTTTATGGATCAAAGG
Source organism: Artemisia argyi (assembly GCA_030686995.1). Taxonomy (NCBI): domain Eukaryota; kingdom Viridiplantae; phylum Streptophyta; class Magnoliopsida; order Asterales; family Asteraceae; genus Artemisia; species Artemisia argyi. Next base: position 147,428,209 of record CM060697.1, read on the forward strand.
GTCCAAATTTTGGAACCAAAGTTAGCAACTACCCACCATGCCCTACTCCTGACTTGATCAAGGGTCTTAGAGCACATACCGATGCTGGTGGCATTATTTTGCTATTCCAAGACGACAAAGTTAGCGGTCTCCAGCTTCTTAAGGATGGTGAATGGGTCGATGTCCCACCCATGAGACATTCCATTGTCATCAATCTTGGTGACCAAATTGAGGTAATCATTCATCAACCATAACCCATATTATGAAAAAAGAAATGGGTCGATTTCAGTTATTTTTTAATTTAATTTTATTATCTCTAATGCGTCAAGTGGGCCCAATCCAACGTGTACCAAAAAACACATTTTTTAACCAATAATATCTTGGAGGGTAATTATGAAAAAAGTGTTTATAATGAAAAAACCTGATGGTTTTATGTATCGAATTTCAGGTGATCACTAATGGAAAGTATAAGAGTGTGATGCACAGAGTTATTGCTCAAACAGACGGAACACGGATGTCCTTAGCTTCTTTTTACAACCCTGGGAATGATGCTGTTATCTATCCAGCACCAGCATTGTTGGAAAAGGAGCCAAAAGAGAATGAACAATCGTACCCAAAATTCGTGTTTGACGATTACATGAAACTCTATGCAGGCTTGAAGTTCCAAGCGAAGGAGCCAAGATTTGAAGCTATGAAAGCAGTTGAAGCTAATGTCACTGCTTAGAAGTGTCATGTTTTGAATAATAGAATATCATATACTTTTTTCTTTCTATTTTTCATTTCTTTAAGGTGTGAAGCTCAAGCAGCTATAGAGAATCTACATAGACAAGTGTGGTTACTACTTATAGCATAGTGTGACAAAGAGTGGTGTACTAATTCATTATAATAAAAGTTTGAAAGTTTGAAAGTATCTTGTGAACAATTGTCCACATGCTCATTCACAATACCAATTAATGTTCCTCAAATAGCAAAAGGAGGCAAGATGGACTGGTTAGTAGGTTAAACATGTTAGGGTTAAATTGGTAAAATTTTACGATTCTTCATAGCAGGTTGGGTTGACCCATTTTTACCCGTTCATACTTGTAGTTTGCGTTGACGGCAGCCTTTCCTCCCTTGACCCAGAAAATGCACCGTTTGTCCCTAACTGCAAAACGTTATCCGTTGTTCATTTATCTCTTTAATGGAGCATTAAGTGATGAACTGTCATTAAACTATAAACTATATCACGAATTTGACACTTAGATATGGGTGTCTTTTATAACATTCCATCTATTTCCTATGAGTAGAAGTTTCTAGCTTTAACCAATTGATCCATTAGCTATAAACTTTATCACGAAATTGACCCTTTTTCACATAGGTGGCAGATTGGGTGGGTCGGGTAAGGGATCAAAAGGGAAATCAACAATGTGTTGCCCAAAGTGGTCGGGGAATGACCCGCGAATACTCTTTTGAATTTTGTCGATATAAAAAATGATTTTCTTTTATACAAAAAAAAAAAAAAAAAAAAAAAAAAAAAAAAAAAAAAAATGTAAACTATATTACTCCGTACTATACACTAATAGAATTATTTTTTACAAAAATACTTCGTAAGCATTTGAGTACACGTGAGGTGACTTATGATGTGTTCAACTCATTTGACTCGCTTCTTTTGAGCTAGTTTTGTGTATTATACCTTTTTGACACATTTTTATAAATATGAGTTGAAACTTCCGCCTCTGCCGACTAGTTACACTCTAACACAGCACTGTAACTTTGTTCAGTAAAGCGGCTACACTAAAAAAAAGTAGCATCCAACAATGCCCACACCCCACTATCAGCAGACCATAAAGTTAACACTACTTTGTCATGTAATATATTTGGTAAACATCCATTAACATGAGAAATAATCATTTCCCTAAATACTTTTTGTTGTCGTTACTTTCCGCAATAAGAATTATATAGGATAGATTCTTGCAAGTCATTAGGAATTGTATATTAATAAGGTGCAAGGTCCCCAACTTAAAGCAGGTACAATAATGCACATTATAGTGTACTAAAGCTTAGAAATCGACTTTAAATGCAATTAGCATAACACTTTTGGAGGCAATAATACGTAATCACCACTGTCACATTAGTATTGTACTATTGTATAAAGTATGATTTCAGTTATTGGTTAGAGGAGCATATAATTTAGCAAAATACAACATTTAAACTTTGTACAGTATATATCAAATATAAAGGTTCCCTCGTTATGCTTAACATTCTACCACTCAAAGAAGAACAAGATTCCGAAGCTATGGCTTAAGCTTGGGCTATTAGTATATCTCGCGCCATGGCTGACGAAACTGGAAATGGTGAAGATTTCTCTTTCCACCATGCTAATATATTTTTACATGACTAGTTTATTATACCTGGTAGCCGTAACTTTCATGTTTCTACTTTTACAAGACTAGTCGTAAAGGGAGTTCTATCAAACTACTCATAGAGAGTAAGGATTTTCACATTTACTCCAATTTTACACACACATTTCAATTGACATGGTTGGCACTTGGGTGTTGTTACTTTACTTGTGAATTTAAACAACAATAAGGAATTAAAAAAATAACACCAAGTTATCTTCCTAAAAACAAGTTTCTGTGTTTTGATGTCCATTGTATGTGATTATATGTTGTTTGTTAATTACAACAAAACTACATTCTTAAGAAGGGTCGGGTGTTCATGGTTAAAATATGGCATTTTTAGGACTATTGAGCCGGATCGGGCTTGAAACCTAACATTTTTTGGGCCGGGCCTAAGCTAGGGTTGCTCATTCATAGAAAGGCAAGTAGATATTGGATCTAAATCCAATAAGCAATGGAAACTATGAAAATTTTGAAGAGGAAATGTGCAAAAACGATATACAACCGATCTGAATTCTGAACGAACCAGATTATTTTGTGTTGGAAATAGCTAGTGATCCTTAACATGTGTTAAAAAAAAATCCATTCAGTTCCTAATTTCCTATACCGCCATTTGAGAAATGCATGATTAACACGGTCCAGGAAAGAAGTAACTTTCCTTCTACACAAGGTGTATCCCAAAAGGAAGCAACGCACGCATGGTCCTCATGAAAAGTAGATAAAACATAAAACAATGGTACATTGCATCAAGATGTATCAGCATACTGATACTCAGCGCAAAATTTCTTATTGTTAATTTCTTTTGCTCATTCTGAAAGGGTTACAATAAGTAATTAATCATCTTAGCAAATGCATATAACAAACTAGTCGAGACCAATGGGAGCAAAGATGACTCAAAAGTCTTTAATTTAAGGGGGAAAAATCAATCTATCCTCAAGGAATGGTAAACATATTATTCCTGAAATAAACATATTCTGGAGATCATCACCTGTTCCTGTTTATTATCAGCCAAATTGCCAGTGGTCATTCTACCTTATCAAGCTAGAGGCATCAAACAGCTCCAAAAACCTCTGATCCGAGACTCGAGCTTTAGCGGCAGTGCAGCAAACTTTCGGTACTCATAAAAAATAGTATGTAAGCTCCACCTCTGCATTTTTCTTAAGCATCCCACAAGACAACCAGTTCGATGCTGAATCAAAAGAAACAAGTATACACTGACAGTATGACACATACCTTTCCTCTTTTGCAACGAATTAGCAAAGGGTGATTGCAAACAAAGAGAAAACGCTACAAGTCGTATCCCTCAAACCTGAATAACACTAAGATGGATCAATCAACCAGACTTGGTAATTTTGTTGGACTCATGAAGCATTTATCATCCTTGAACATACCATATTAAGAAAACAAGGTGCCACAGTACCAAATACTTGCTGTTTGTGAACTGTGACAATGCTTATAATAATACATTAGGTTCATGTGTTTTCGCTCCTAAGTAACTGCAGTTCTAATAGAATTTGTAGCCATGTAACTTCATGTGTCTTTTACATGGCCACGGCGTCTTATCTAATATATGCTTCGAGACACATTTTAAAGACCACAGAATCTGATCGGCAGAAACAAGAATAGAAAACTGAACAGAAAACACAAACAATCACACGAGTATAACTGGAACACGCTTTCCAATTAACAGAAAATAAGCTCAAAACTGATCGGTTTCACATACATAACCACAGCTCGGTTGATGTGTTTATATAGGTGTTAGAACATGCTTTCTAATCCTACTACAATTCTAATTAGATAATCCTTATCTTGAACTAAAAATAAAGAGTCCTAATTAGACTAGAATTACAACAGTCCACATGCTTGGAATCGGTTTGTCTTCCCATTAGCTCGGTCAGACATTAGCCCAACACATTTTACATGGCCTCAACTTCCAAGCAGCTAACACACAATCCCTAATCACCACCACCCGATCTAGCCACCACCACCACTATCTCCACAGCCGGATCTAGCCCGGTTTAGCCGTAAAGGCCGGACCTATCCGGGTCAAGCCGTATAACGGGAGGACCTAGCCGGGTTTAGCCGTAAAATGGCCGGACCTAGCCGGGTTTAGCCATATAACGGCCAACATTAGCCCAACATTCACCCCCCTAATTTCTGACTCGAGATAGGGAGATCTTCAACTCCGAGTAGCTCTTGCATCTCCTTGAACTTAATCCTTGCGAGAGCTTTCGTCAGAATATCAGCACGCTGCAAATCACCTCTTACAAATTCAACTTGTACTTGGCCTCTTTCAACACACTCTCGGATAAAATGATAACATGTGTTTATATGCTTGCTTCTCCCGTGAAAGACTGGATTTTTCATAAGTGCAATAGCCGATTTGTTGTCAACAAATAAGACCACCACTCTTTCTTCCATTCCGGTTATTTCACTCAACAATCCACGTAACCATATCCCTTGACACGCGGCTGAAGTTGCAGCCATGAACTCGGCTTCACAAGACGAAAGAGCCACCGTGTTTTGCTTTTGTGAGCACCAAGTGATAGGTGATTTCCCTAGATAAAATACGTGCCCAGTTGTGCTTCGACCATCATCTTGGTCCATAGCATAACTACAATCACTAAACCCCACTAACTCATTGGTTTTCTCTTTGTTGTATCGTATTCCAAAATTCAAACTACCTTGGATATACCGTAGTATTTGTTTCACAGCTGCCATATGTGATTCTTTTGGTTCTTGTATGTAACGACTAACCAAACCAACCGAATAAGATAAATCAGGTCGTGTGTGTAGTAAATACCTTAGACAACCAACTCGTCGTCTATACAGAGTTGCATCAACTGGTTTTCCTTCCTTATCCAAGCTTAACTTCATTCCAGGTTCTAATGGACATTGAGTAGGATTCGCTTCATGCATTCCAGCATCTTTTAAGATCTTCTTTGCATAGCCTTCTTGACTTATTGAGATACTCGAATCCTCTTACTTTACTTCAATGCCAAGATAATAGCTCAATTTTCCCAAATCACTCATATCGAACCTCTCTTGCATTTGTTTCTTAAATTCACCAATTTCGACAAGCTTCGAACCGGTTACTAAGAGATCATCTACATAGACCGCAATAATCAAGATTGACTTGTTTGTCTTCTTCACATACACTGCTTGTTCGTGTTGGCATCGTTTGAACGACATTTGCTTAAGTTCTCTATCAAGTTTTGTATTCCACGCCCTTGGGGCTTGTTTAAGTCCATAAAGTGCCTTTTTCAACTTGTAGATTTTTCTTTCTTCTCCTTTCTTCACGAACCCCTCTGGTTGTGTAACAAACACTTGCTCTTTTAGTTCTCCATGTAAAAAAGCCGACTTTACATCCAGATGATGTAATTCCTATTCTTCTTTTGCGGCCAATGAGATCAATAAACGTACCGTTTCAATCCGTGCTACGGGCGCAAATACCTCGTCATAGTCAATTCCTTCTTTTTGAGCATAACCCTTTGCTACTAACCGAGCTTTAAACTTATTAATTGAACCATCCGGATTTCTCTTAATTTTGAACACCCACTTTAATCCAATGGGATTGATATTAACCGGAGCTTCAACTAATTCCCATGAATCATTCTTCTCGATAGACTCAATCTCTTGCTCCATAGCAAACATCCACTTGCTTGAAACTTTTGCTTCTTGGAACGTTCTTGGTTCATCATCTTCAATCAAAAGCAGATTTTGATCTTCATTAACAACTGAGGTCCTTGAACTAGACCCCATAATAAAGTCATTAAATCTAGTTGTCTTAGTTGTAACCCTCGAAGAACGCCTCACAACTGATTGAGTTTCTGTCACAGGAACAGGATCAGGGTCATTACCCGCCTCGATTTGGTCTTCTTGTTCGGTATTGACCGGTTGATTATCATCAGCATCATGCTGATTTTCAGCCTCTTGATCTTCAGCCTCTACTTCATCGGTCACACCTGGGTTAACAAATCCACAACCCGTATCAATAGAACCGTGCCATTCTATGACAAACATAACTGGGTTTAGCTCGTGTGTTTCGCTTCTAGCAACATACTTCCAGCCAAGTTCCTCATTAAACTCTGCATCACGACATACCACTATCTTCTTTAGTCTTGGATTGAACAATTGAAAACCTTTTGTTCCTGGCTCGTTTCCAATATAAATGAGTCGTGTTGACCTGTCGTCTAACTTTTGTAAATATGGCCTTGTTCCCGTTGCATAAGCCACACATCCAAATACCCGCAAACCCTCCAAGTTAGGCTTTTTTCCTTTGAAAGCCTCGTATGGAGTTTGATTAACTAGAGCTCGAGTTGAAACTCTATTAATCAAGAATGTGGCGTGTCTAACTCCTTCAGCCCACATATAGTTTGGTACGTCTCGTGCTTTCAAGATGCTTCTAGTCATTCCCATAAGAGTACGGTTTCGCCTTTCCACGACTCCATTTTCTTGCGGTGTGTAGGGAGTGGTTAGATGTCTTGTTATACCCTCGTTTTCACAGAAGTTGGTAAATTCTCTTGAAGTGAATTCACCTCCTCTATCGGTCCTTAGGGTTATAATCTTCTTTCCCGACTTCTTCACGACTAAAGCTTTGAACTTTTTGAAGTATTCAAATGCCTCTCCTTTTTCCTTCAAGGTAAAAGTCCACATAAACCGTGAGAAGTCATCAATTAAGACAAATATGTACCTGTTTCCTGCTATGGATGGTGGAGAAATCGGTCCACATAGGTCGACATGTATTAGTTGAAGAGAATGTGTTGCCCTAAATTTTGCTGCTTTAGGAAACGCCTTCTTGGTTTGTTTTCCTACCAAGCAAGATTCACACAACTTGTTCTCTTGATGAATTATTGGCAAATTTTCAACCATGCCCTTCCTTGCCATTAATTCCATTGTCTCGAAATTAGTGTGACCCATCCTAGCATGCCATAACCAAGCATCATCTTCCATCTTTGCTTTTAGACACACCGGACTTCCAACTTGGAGCTTTATTTTGTAGAGTCTATTACTCGTTCTAGGAACCTTCATCAGAAGCTTGCCATCCGAGTCACGCATGGTGAGAAGATTACCTTTCATACGAATGTCACATCCGCCTTCGGTAGCTTGCCCAAGACTAATTATGTTGCTTTTTAGCTCGGGTAGGTAATAGACTCCAGTGATCAATCGTTGCTCACCCGTTTTCCCTTCAATGATTATCGAACCCTTCCCTTTTATCTCGATGTAGGAGTTATCACCAAACTTCACTCTGCCGGAGATATTCTCATTCAACTCCGAAAAATATTCTCGGATCCCCGTCATGTGATTACTTGCTCCATTATCCAAATACCAAGTGTCTTCCTCGTTTGGCTTAGTATTCAATTGGTTTGGGATAATCTTTTCTTCATTCAAGAAAACTACTTCTTGAACGCTCTTCATCATAAAAAGTGTCGGGTCATCATCATCCTCCGTTTTCAAAAGGTTTGCTTCATGCTTTTTCTTTTGTTCACGGCGTTCGGGACAATTAGAAGCAAAGTGACCATATTCATCACATCTGAAGCATTGAATCTTTGAAAGGTCTCGGCTTTTGTTCTTCTTTTGATCTGTATTGCTCCCGGTGTTGTTTTGGTTTCCTCGGTTGTGGTTATTGGCTTGACCACTACCACGAGATTTGTTTTGACCTTTTTCGTTGCCACCAGAGAAGTTCCTTCCTCGACCTTTCTCAGCCTTGTTCTTATCATATCTTTCAGCCCTTCCGAACATCAACTTGCCTTGATCTTCAGAAGTGGTGTCAACACCCTTCATTCTTCCTTCAAAAGCTTTCAACCTTCCAATGGCTTCTTGAAAAGACATAGTATTCAAGTCAACAAATTGTTCTATTGAGGCAACAATTGCAACAAACTTATCCGGAACGGATGCAAGCAGCTTCTTAACAAGTTTCTTGTCTTCATAAACTGTTCCCAAGCTGTTTACTTCAGTTACAATTTTGCCCATCCTAGCCGCGAAGTCATCGACTGATTCATTGACCTTCATCTTTAAGGCTTCGAATTCCGTCTCCAAGGTTTGCAACCTTGCTTCACGAACCCGATCAACACCCACATACCTGGTCTTTAAAGCTTCCCAGATTTCTTTGGCTGTGTTGAATTGTGAAACTTGAAAAACAAGTTCTTCTGGAATCGCCTGGAAAAGTAACGTCACTGCCATGTGATCTTGCTTATCAACGACTGGTGTTCCTTCCTTTGGTTCCAGTGCATCGAGTATTCCATGGACTCGGAATACCGCTTTAACTCTTATTGCCCAGATGTTATAATTTGTGGCTGTTAACATCGGACATTGAAGAGCCGTTTTAGAATCTGCGACAGCAGGAGGTGGTTGACTGGATTCACCTTGCACCATCCTTCTTGTACGCCTTCTGCTGTAAGTTTTTGGTGTAGTTTGTTCGACTTCCAGCCCTAGTAAACTTGTGTCGAATGTTAACCTTCCTGCCCTAGTTAACTTGTGTCGACAGCAGTCCTTTCCTGCCCTAGTAAACCTGATCGATTATCTTGTTGCACCTTCCTTGTGTCCACAACCGAACACAGTAAACCCTTGAATGTCGAAACCAAACCAGTCGAGCCTAGTTTACCTTCGAACTTAGTTTACCTTCGAACCTAGACGTGCAGCAGTAACTAGAATATGCTTTCCAGCCCTTTGTGAACCAATGTCGATCAGCCCTATTAAACCAAGCTCTTGATACCAAATAAAGACCACAGAATCTGATCGACAGAAACAAGAATAGAAAACTGAACAGAAAACACAAACAATCACACGAGTATAACTGGAACACGCTCTCCAATTAACAGAAAATAAGCTCAAAACTGATCGGTTTCACATAAATAACCACAGCTCGGTTGATGTGTTTATATAGGTGTTAGAACATGCTTTCTAATCCTACTACAATTCTAATTAGATAATCCTTATCTTGAACTAAAAATAAAGAGTCCTAATTAGACTAGAATTACAACCGACCACATGCTTGGAATCGGTTTGTCTTCCCATTAGCTCGGTCAGACATTAGCCCAACACATTTTACATGGCCTCAACTTCCAAGCAGCTAACACACAATCCCTAATCACCACCACCCGATCTAGCCACCACCACCACTATCTCCACAGCCGGATATAGCCCGGTTTAGCCGTAAAGGCCGGACCTATCCGGGTCAAGCCGTATAACGGGAGGACCTAGCCGGGTTTAGCCGTAAAATGGCCGGACCTAGCCGGGTTTAGCCATATAACGGCCGGACCTAGCCGGGTCTAGAGGTAAAACGGCCGGACCTACCTGGGTCAAGTCGTGTAATGGCCGGACCTAGCCGGGTCTAGTCGTGTAATGGCCGGACCTAGCCGGGTCAAGTCATGTAATGGTCGGACCTAGTCAGGTTTAGCGCGCCGTATAAAGCTGGACCTAGCTTAGCCATATAATGGCGGGAAAAATGAGTTATGAATAAGGGGTGTGATAATAAGGGTGTTTCGACAATGGGTACCAATACAAGCACCCTTCTAAAATTTACATTTTCGAAAAGGATAACCAGGTGGTTTTTAGCTGAATGATATCATGTGTATACTACTAGAGGTGTTTCACCCAATATTTAGGTTAATGGTTCAGCACTCAGCAATCAACTGCATGCTGGCTAAGACAGTGAGAGTGTTGTGGAGGATGTTTTAGTACACGTGAGGCGACTTATGATGTGTTCAACTCATTTGACTCGCTTCTTTTGAGCACATTTTATTTATACATATGAGTTGAAACTTCCGCCTCTGCCGACTAGTTACACTCACTGTAAATTAGTTCAGTAGAGCAGCTACACTAAAACAAGTAGCATCCAACAATGCCCACTATCAGCAGACCATAAAGTTAACACTACTTGGGCATGTAATATATATGGTAAACATCCATTAACATGAGAAATAATCATTTCCCTAAATACTTTTTGTCCTCGTTACTTTCCGCAATAAGAATGATATTAATAAGGCGCAAGGTCCACAAATTATAAGCATACAATAATGCACATTATAATGTTAGAAAGCTTTAGAAACCAGCATTAGTTGCATCTGTGCAGAAAACTTTTGGAGGTAATAATAAGTAATCACCACTGTCACATTATTAGGTATAATTTCAGTTTTTGGTTGGAAGAGCATATATTTTAGCAAGATACAAATATAAACAACATTGAAACTTTGTATAATAAATCAAATATAAAGGTTCCCTCCTTATGCTTAGAATTATACCACTCAAACAAGAACAAGATTCCTATGCGCATGGCTGATGAAACTGGAAATGGTGAAGATTTCTCTTTCCACCATGCTAAGATATTTTTACATGACTAGTTTATACCTGGTAGCCGTAACTTTCATGTTTCTACTTTTACAAGACTAGTCGTAAATAAAGGGAGTTCTATCAAACTACTCATAGAGTATAAGGATTTTCACATTTTTACTCCAATTATACAAACACATTTCCTTGACAAGGTTGGTTCTTGTGATTTGTTACTTTAGTTGTGAATCTAAACAGCAATAAGGTATAACAAAAATAACACCAAGTTATCTTCCTAAAACAAGGACTATTGAGCCGGGTCGGGGTTCAAACAGAACATTTTTTGGGCCGGGTCGGGGTTCAAACAAGGACTATTGCTCATTCATAGAAAGGTAAATAGATATTGGATCTAAATCCAATAAGCAATGGAAACTAAGAAAATTTTGAAGAGGAAGTGTGCAAAAACGATATACAACTGATCTGAACGAACCGGATTATTTGGTGACAGAAATGCCTAGTGATCCTTAATACTTGTTAAAAAAATCCATTCAGTTCCTAATTTCCTATAAAGCCATATGAGAACTGCATGATTAACATGGTCCAGGAGAAGTACTTTTCCTTCTACACAAGGTGAGCAACAGTTCAGTTCTTCTGCTAGTGTATAGAAAACTTGAATGTTGTCTCCCAAAAGGAAGCAACGAACACATGGTTCTCATGAAAATTAGATAAAACATAAGACAATGTTAGATTGCATCAAGATGACTCATATATATTAGCACAAAATTTCTTATTATTAATTTCTTGTTCTGAAAGGGTTACAATAAGTAATCATATTAGCAAAGACCAATGGGAGCAAAGATGACTCAAAGTCTTTAATTTAAGAAAAAATATTCAATATATTCTCAAGGAATGGTAAACATATTATTCCTGAAATGTTAAAACATATTCCGGAGATCATTGCCTGTTCCTGTTTATTATCAGCCAAATGGCCAGTGGTCATTCTACCTTATCAAGCTAGAGGCATCAAACAGCTCCATAAACCTCTGATCCGAGACTCGAGCTTTAGCAGCAGCAAACTTTCGATACTCATCAAAAATAGTATGTAAGCTCCACCTCTGCATTTTTCTTAAGCATCCCACAAGACAACCAGTTCGATGCTGAATCAAGTACAACAAGAAATATTAATATTACTCTCAAAAGAAAAAATATAAACAAACAGTGTATGACACATACCTTTCCTCTTTTGCAGTGAATCAGCAAAGGGTGATTTCTTACGTCTGCGAACAACAGAAAGAAAAATAAGATTTTGAACTTAGCTTACCCCCTCTATTCAGTAAAAGACAACATGAATAGAATCAATTATATACCAATGACAACTCTTAACGCTTCTCGAATAGTATCTTCAGGAATATCAGCAAAATGTTCCTGCTTGATAGTGCCATGAAAATTAATTACAGAGGATAAAGTATAAATATATGATTCATGACATATTTTTAGGCAATTAAAAGTTGAATAAAGTCAAATAATTTAGCACAGAGTACATGGGAACAAATATAACAAAAACTTAGAATCACAGCAAGGTTAGAGTATGGAGTATGTGTTGCAATTTGCAAACGAAGAGAAAACACAACAAGTCCTGTTCCTCAAACCGGAATAAAACAATTCAAGTGAGAACACAATGAGCTTGTACTAAGATGGATCAATGAACCAAACTTAGTAATTTTGTTGGACTCATGAAACATTAGTTTATCACTCTTGAACATACCATGTTCAGAAACAAGGTTCCTGTGCACTAAATCATTGCTGTTTAGTGGTTTCGTAAGATTGGCATATCTATCTTATGAGTTAGTGGTTGGAAGCACAAGCGGTGCGTGTGATTGTACAAGTCAATTTGGTGTTTTGCCATTTTGCCTGAACTTCATTGATTGAGTAATATACTTTACCAGGGTAAAAAAAACCCCTTTACCCCAAAAAATAATAAATCATTGCTGTTTGTGAACTGTGACAATGTGTATAATAATACATTAGGTTCATGTGTTTTCGCTCCTAAGTAACTGCAGTCCTAATAGAATTAGTAGCCATGTAACTTCATTCTTATGTCTTTTACATGGCCACGGCGTATGAAGTATTTAATATATACATCGAGACATATTTTACATGGCCTAAACTTCAAGCAACTTTACATACTTGATTGGTTTGCTTGGCAACATAGCATTCAGAATCTAGAAAACCTAGCTAGCTGTGATATAATCTCGCTACCACGTTTGGGCAATGAAAGCCTTGTTACTACGTATTATTTAATCACACCAACTATGATTATAAAATGTACTGCATATAAATAATAAGGGTACACAATCACATGATTTTAAGCACACAACATTATGTCTAATCATGATAAGCAAACCATCAGATCCCATTTCATCTCATAGATGAAACACAACAAAGATATCATCAAACAGAACATGATATTGTCAAATAGTTATTTAATCAACTAGCAGAATCAAGCCGCAATCATATATATACCAATTTACATGATAAATGTCCATACCTTAGTGCCTTTAATACCAAAGTGAAACAACTGGATCCGATTAGACTTCAAAAAGTTCAGATTGTGCTCCGGATACGTTTCAGGACATAGATATCTAGAACATGAAACATCACAACAAACTTAAAAAATACTGATGAAACACAGAAGTTGATGCTGAAATTGACATGAAAAATGCAATAACACATCTATAGATCATAACTTATTTTTGATGAGTGGAGTTCAATAAGTAAAGCTTTCTACTTGACAGGAGCTAGATCACACTCATATAATAAACCGCGTAACCTTTTATGTGTCTTTCTTTAGTGTTTCCAAAGCTAAAGTTATATCAATCGATCTCATCATCATTGTGATGCTATTATTCATGTGCATTTCCATAATGATATACTTACACGATTGAGCGGAGGCCTAGCGCTTTAAGGAACGAGAAGTTGCAGGAGTCTGGGAAACTTGAGCGATAGATACCATAATCGACCCTTGAGAAGTTGACAGGAGGATATAGCTCATCACCGCTAGCATCTACTTTTTCGGTAGATATTGATGACAGTTTGATGGTTGTACATATATCCTCAACCTCTTCATTGTTGGCTAGTTGGTCCAGTTTCATAGTACAAGTAGAAAGAATAAAGAGATAAATATGTAAAGAAGAAAGAATAATATTCCAGAGCACTTGATCAGTGTATTTATAGTATTCGAGTGATGGTTAGCATGCTTTGTGCTAAGAGTACATGGCTAGTAAAGTGCTGTTCAACAAATACAAACATTTTTTTAACTTGTTAGTCGTCTTTATTATGTGATGTTTCATGTTGATACTACTTGAGTACTTGATAGTAAATAAAAACTAAAATATGACGCTACCTCGCTGGGAGTTGAGCTGCAATATATGGTTTGGAGGGGCCGAGCACCCCCTAGCTCCCCACTGTCTCAAACGCCTAATCACTTTGTTATTTATCTTATTTAACTTAAGCCTATGACCCAACTACCAAAGGTCTCTTAGCCCAGCGGTATATGAGTGGCCCATCAACATAGAGGTTGTGGGTTTAAGTCTCATTGGTGAGATGTGGGATAGGTGGCACTGGTTGTAAAAATTTGTTGTTAAAAAAAAAAAAAAAAAAAAAAAAAAAAAAAAAAAAAAAAAATGGCCTATGACCCAACCATAGGCAAAAATGACTCCCTCAACCTTTAGATGACAAAAGAATTAAGAGAAATTTAACACCATTTCCTGCACAAGGTTTTTATCTAATATTTGTTAGTTTGAGAAGAAAAAAAAATCGACCCCCTTATTGCTAATTCATGGCTTTGTCCCTGACTATAAATACACTCACTACATTTAAGTTTTTATTCTTCCATACAACCTTCTAGGTTTTATACATTGGCCAAATAATAATAGTTATGACAATATTTCTACAACTTATTATCAACAATCCTTTAGATCGTCGTAAAAAAACTATGTTTGGATCGGTTATGATCTCAATATATAGGAATTCATCACTTTACGCCATGTTGGACTTGTATCCAACTCCACACATTGAGGTCTCCGTCACTTTACACCATGAGTAGGGATGGCAAAAGCACCCAAAACCGACGGAGAAAACTGAAACCCGAACCAGTTGGGTCAGGTTCGGGGTGGGTTGGCGGGTTTGCATGAGGCATCAGGCTGTTTACCCCAATAATTATTCACGAGGTTAAGTGGACACCACCAGTGTTTAATATGGTCGGAACCACCTCTTCTTATCCCGTGAAGAAAATTATGGTTTATAACAGGGACCCACACACATCACACACATGCTCACGTTTCTTGATTTGATTTGGGAATATTAGGGTTTCGTTCCCCATCTTCATTATTATAAAGGGAAATGGTTATACGACTAAAATGAGTTTTTGAACGGTTCTTGTGAGGTTGTTTACGTTGTCGGAGCGCGAATATACCATTTTTGAATCAAGTTTTATTTTTACAAGAGAAATAATTTGTACACCTAGTAGATAGACATAAATATATGAATAACAACGTAACTCATGCATGTCTCAAAATGAGTGATGAAGATTAAGAAAATGAATGAGTGCAAAGACACCTCTCAAAAAAAGTAAATGAAGTTTGTATCTTTGTGTGCCTATGCATCTATGCTATTTATAAAGCAAAAATAAAATTAAATAAAATTAAATTAAAAATTAAAAAAAAATAGTTTGTTTAAGACTTGCAAAATAATAAAAATGGCCGGGTTTAACAAAATACACTTACTTATAAAATTAATTCATTATAATTTAAAAATTAATTAAAATTTAATTCACAAACTATTTTTACTCTCCCTTACTTATCCACTATTTTCCTTTCTTTTACGTAACTATAAAAGGAAATGTTATACAACTATAACTAGATTAAAAATAATAATAATAAAATAATAATAAATAAATAAATCTAATAAACTGGTATTTGTTTTCCCTCCTTTAAGCGGGTATTAAATTATTAATTATTAATAACAAACTTATAAAGTACACATGACATGAAAATATGAAATATAGCAAATGTAAAGCATTTGAATGACTGCCATTAGAAAATAGAGTCAACACGTCGAAAAAAATACGATATTTTAGATAATGATTCAAAAAATAATCGTTGATCTCTTTTTAAAATTATTTCAATTTACAGGCGTAAAAATTGAAACTTGTAATAACAATTGAAACACTACTTAAGTAAAATTAACGCAACCTGAGAAAATAATACACCGTTATCACTATACATAATAATCGTTTAGGCATACCTAATTTCTACACATACCGACCTATTAGACAACTACATAAATATTTTGCACAAACGGATCCATCTCCATATACGGATATCAAAGATTATCTTACACACATTTACAGAAGAACTGTTGTCCCCTATTCGATACTCCACTATCACCTAAAGACGAATGAGGGGATACTTATAAAAAGGCTTGTCAAAAAGCAGAAATCCATAAACGTTCAATGGTATAGGCTGGTCGTATATAGACAATGAGCAAATGGATGGCTATAAATAGTTGGTCAAAAGTATAACTGCATAAACGTTCTTTGGTATAGGTCGTTTTTTGTAAAATAACATTCCATATCTTATCAACATCCTTTATATGTTCATTTATCATGTCCAAACCGACCTATTAGGCAATCATCACATAAATAATGTACTCCCTCCTATTAAAAATAACTGCCTTTGATAAAAAAAGATCAAGATTCTCTAAAATTTGTCTCTCATGTTTTGTCATGTTAAACCAATTAAATGCAAGTATATAAAATAGTAGAGTCACCACTAAGTAAAATGTGTGACCTATTTATTTACTCTCTCTCACAAATTATTAAAATAAAAATAAAAAAAATTGAAAGAGTTGAAAATGAGGGAATCTCAATCCGATAAAAAATAAACATTTAAAAAAAACATAATTATTACTAATTTATCTCTTTTATATTTTGCAAAATAACAGTTTTACTCTTCACAAATTAGTTAATTTTTTCTTTAAAATGTGTGATAATAATTTTAATAAAGGTTAATATACTAAACTTGATCAAAATTCTTTATCTATTTTTAGTAATTGATAATTAAATTGAGACGTCATAAAAAGAAAACATGAACTACTAATTTGGGATAGAGTAGAGATGGCAACGAGTCAGATTTGAAGCGAAGCGGTCATCTCCATTCTCAAACTCGATTACCAAAGTTCTCTCCTAACTTGCCACAGTTTCCATCTGCCCCGTAATAATGAATTAATGAATTATCACCATATCTCCACATATCTCCGCATATCTCAATATCTCCACATCCAGATATTAATGAATTATCACCCAAACATACTTGTAAAAAGGAATGTCAAAAAGCAGAATCTCATAAACGTTCCATGGTATAGGTCGCATAGACGAGCGAATGGATGGTTATAAAAAGTTGGTCATCAAAAGCATAATGCATGAACGTCTTATAGTATAGGTCGTGTTTTGTAAAATAACATTCCATTTCATATCACATCCTTTACATGTTCTAACTAATAATAATGATAACAAAAACAATTACGAGAACCAACCAAATATTTTATGAGATGAACTTTTACCTTTTATATATTAAATTGATTTAACCTAACTTAATTTTATACAAAGTTCAAATAAAATCATTCATAATCATTTACAGTTTATTAGAATTTCGATAACACAATTATAATCCATTCTTTTTGTTTGCTAAATACGTTAACGAAATATGCAAAGTAATTGATAAGTGTGTGCCTTAACATTTGTAGAAATTCTGAAAAGTTAATTGTTAACAACTTATAAGTTACGGTCCACACATAACCATTAAAACACAAATATAACACATATAAAAAATAAATAAATAAATAAAATAATAATAATAAAAAAGGGACCCTTTGGGGGATGTTGTGAAGCACGAAAAACGCCACCCGCGGTGTGGGTCTGGCACCATCATGTCACGTTTTTGGGAAGGCGCAGGACAAAAACGCATGGTAAGTTCTGCTCTAAAAGTCTAAAGAAGATTAAGATTTCTTTTTAAAAAAAGAAGCAAAATAATTCATTATTTTAAAATTTTACTTTCTGCATGATGGATGCATTTTGAGATGCAAGAATGTTGAAGAGAACATTCACAGAATATCCGATTGTGGTACTTTATTGTTTTTTTTATAATTTTCTTTTTAACGCAAACCTACTCGCCACGTATTTCTGCCGGTTGCTTTCTTCACTGTCCTCTTGAACATACGTTTGCTGTTCAAATAAATTTGATAATGAAGTTTTTACTTACTCTTTATTATAGTAAGTACTTAAAAGGTATAGATCGGTAGTAAATCCTGATCCTGTGCATCTTTTTACAGTGCCGATGGACCGTTCTTAGGGGGTTGGCAACCCTTCACTCACCCAACAACCCATCACTCACTCCAAACAAATCCTCTTATGTCATATCATTCACTCACGTTTTTCATCACTCACCCATATTTTTTTAGGCATCCGATCACTCACTTCATTAAAAAAAAAAAAAAAAAAAAAAAAAAAAAAAAAAAAAAAAAAACGGTCAAATTTTCTTCCATGCCGTGCGTGAAACTTTCACGCGAGTGATCCATGCCGTGCCATACAAAGATGCAGGCGGCGATGTTCCCGCACGGGAAGGATCACTTGTGGTGCCTTCACGTATCGACTGCCAACCCCCTTATAAAACTAAGCTTAAAACAAAGAGCATTTATTTCAGAGACTTTTAATCATGAGTTAGAATTGAATGTATGACATATTTTCCTTAGAGCTTCATATTGTGATTAACTAAACGCTTGCGATTTTGAAAAATGACATTACTAAAAAATGTCGCATGGTCTATTTTTATATTTAAAGGAATATAGTGGGTTAAATATAAAAAGAGAGAATTACAATAACTTGCCAAACATGTGTTAACACACGAAACTAATCATAAGACTCCATGCAATGGCCACCACTCCATCATTTTACACCTTAGTACTACATCATCATCACTGTCCTCATTTTTCACCCAACGCTCCTTTCACCTTTCAAACAAATACCTTACAAATTACCATATATACACCTACAAATCAAATAAATAATAAAAATTGCACCTTGTACGAGTGGTGAAATTCGTTACCCTTCCTCACTTTTTTTGCTTGCCTCACGCATGACACACACCCCACAATGGGGTGCCCCGTGACCTAGTCTAACCAAAGGTGATGGGTCATGACTATTACACCCAAACTAAGACCGAAACTAAATGGATTTTGTTGTCTTTTTTGCACAATTAAATTTTTGCAAATGTATCAGTTTTGACACTTTAGTTTTTCTCATCTTTCAAAATCTGTCAAATTTGAATGTTGTGATCTTCTAAACATGCATGTCATTAGTTAATTGGTTTTTAAGCAACCAGCCATTTTCAACAACCAATACATGAATAGGTGTAGTTTTGGTTACAAGTTTAGTCATGATAATCTCCTCTTTATATTATTAGTCAATGTGAATGATGTTGAGGGAATAAAAACACAATATATTAAGAGGATGCTGCATTCACAAAATAATGTGTCACACATTAATAGGAATATGTGAATTTAAAAAGAGTAGAGAGAATTGATTAAAATAAATTTGATTGGTGACAAGTCATTTTGTGATTATTATTATTATTATTATTATTATTATTATTATTATTATTATTATTTTGTGTAAAGTTTTGTGAATGTAACATTTTTCATATATTTAATCGTTCAAATAAAACTAACTATAAGAGAAGGGGATCAATTTTCTAACCATTTACTTTGTTTCTTGATAGAATTGAATAAAGACAAAAATACACCGTTGGTCCCTGAACTTTCCACAAAACATCGCAAGGCACCTTAACTTTTAGAAAACGTCGTCAGGCGTCCAAACCTTGTGTTTTTTAGGCGGATTGCGTCTCTTGACCAGTTTTGGCTCGGTCAACGCACGTTTTTTGTTATAATATGAGGGGCATAATAGTCCAATCACGTTATAACCAATCCTACAAAACTGAGTTAACCCAACAGTTAACGCTATGGACGATTCATGAAGTTTACTTTGCAACTTGAGCTTACCTTCTCTGATACGCTAGCTCATTTTGCGCCCGAATCAATAAATCCACCCACCAAAACCCCTATGCCCACCATATTTACATAGACCTGTTGAAAAACCAAATTTAAACAGAAAAAAACCTCATTTACTGAAAATCCAAGACGAAATCCAAGCCTTAATTTTCCATAACTCACCATGTCTTTTGGACGGAATGTTATGAAATTATATGTCGGATTATATTAGCAACATGCCGGATAACGTTAATACCAATATTTTGAACCGTTTGCCACTCAAAGAGGCGGTGACGACATCCAATTTAGCGAAAAACTGGAGGTTTAAGTGGACGTTGCTCACCGATGTCATACTTATGAGGATTTCTTTTATTTTTTGACAAATAAGTTTGAAGGGATGCATGTTACTAGATTGTTGCTTCAGCTCAAAGGTCCCATAAGAAGGTTTGTCTTCTCTGTAGAGCTTAAACCCTTGTCTGGACAAGATGACTTCAATTATGAAGAGATTCATGCTTAGTTGTTGTTGTTGGGTCAGCGAGGAATTGAGGAGCTCCTTATACATAACTGGTCCTCCAAACCAGTTATATTTCCAACCCAAATGTACACTCGTTTGGAGTTGAAACATCTGGAACTTCATTGGTATACGTTACCTAGTTTGGTATCCTTTGAAGGTTTCCCAAATCTATTGACCTTAGAATTGTTATCCGTTAAATTTTTGACCAGTACAATTTGGGACTTTGTTGCTGGTTGTCCATTACTTGAGTCTCTTAAAATCAATCGTACTGATACAAAAGAAATAAGACTATTGGATATTGCACAACTTGGGAATCTGAAGAAGTTGTATTTGCCATTCGGTCTTTTGAACCAGGTCACCACGTGTAACACCCCCAAAATACCGCAGCGGAAGACTGTGTCACTGGGGTGCTACTTCATAATACAAATTACAAGTTATAGAAAACGACCTCTAAATGAGACGTTTTGAAAAGTTAACATTCGATTAATGAATTCAAAGTTACAAACATGAGATCCCAAAGTATGATACATAAATGTATACAAAATGTTTTGAATGGTAAATGATAAAAGCGTAAGTCTTCAGAATATGCAGCTTGACTCTATGTTCCACGCACTAGCTATCGCCTTACTAACCTGAGATAAACATGCTAAAGTGTCAACACAATGGTTGGTGAGTTCATAGAGTTTGTCTTAAAACAGTTGAAAAGCCTTTAAAGAATGTTCACACAGCAAAGGCATTGTAAATCCACTCAGTTGCAAATCCCGCCCATACAACATTTGCAACCTGTGTGTTCACAACCCACTGCTAAAAGATAGTACATATTATAGTCAAACGCACAAATAGTCTTAATAGTTCACATAATTGCACTTAGTATTGCTCCGTTTATGTTGGGAGACTTTTAGACTAAAATGCACATACTGGGAGCCTCTTCCCAAAGATTACTGCTAGTCACTAAAATGCACATGCTGGGAGCCTCTTCCCAAAGACCTACTGGGAGCCACTTCCCAAAGACTACTGGGAGCCACTTCCTAAAGATTACTGCTAGTCACTAAAATGCACATGCTGGGAGCCTCTTCCCAAAGACCTACTGGGAGCCACTTCCCAAAGACTACTGGGAGCCACTTCCCAAAGATAACTGGGAGCCACTTCCCAAAGACTACTGCTAGCCACTAAATTGAATAACGCAATTAAGTATAATGCATTCAAGAATAACGCATATAAGTTTATCATAATCATGTATGTCTGCAATCAAGTATAAATATTTTGAGTATTTGTACAAGTAAAAGCAAGTAGTTGAGCATGTATCTCCCCTAAAGAGTTAAAACAAGTATTGAAAAGAGTAGGGGTTATGACTCACCTTAAGTTTATGTAGTGAGTAATGAAAATGGTACTCGAATCGCGAAAGTCTCTAAGAGCAGCCTATAATAGAACGTTGCGACTTATGTTTGGAGTAATGTTTAAGAATACGAAGAATTGCCTATATATGTCTTGCATATAGTTCATGATGTAGTACTTAGTATATAGTGTAAGTCGTTGAATAAAAGTGGTTTATGAATCATGTATAGTTTGTATATCTCTTACTACCGTTCGGGCCATCACAATCCAGAGGTCATGCAGTAAACGTTCGAGGAGCTAGGACACTTTAAATCGTCAATCCACAACTCATCTCGACGGTCTACTCTAATGAACCCCTCACATGAAGTTCCCTAGTGTTGTAGTATTCAATTTGTAAAACATGTATAATAGTTATAATGATTTCGGTTTAGAAAGCCTTGAGGTCTTAGCCGGGGCCTTGCCGTGGCTTTGGTCTTGGCTACCATGTCTTTGAGATCTCAACCTTGGCCTTAGCCACGTTTGTGATCTCAGCTCTAGGCCTTTAGGCCATTTGGTTTTCCTTAGCCGTGACAAAAAGGCATAGTCTTATAGGTAATAAAAGGGGCTGTTAAGAATTTGAAGAAAAATAACATTCGTTATGCGTTTTCAGGACTCGAGCTTCTTTGGAATCGAAGGAAAACATCGTTCCGGACAACTTTCGTGTTTTAACTTTTTGATGAAACGGATCAGAAGTGCCTCGTTCAAAATGGACAGCTTCTTAACAGTTTGTAAATGGCAGTTTCGGTGTTTTGGTCTTGTTAACTTCTTTTGATCATATCTTTTGACTCGTGTACTCGTTTTAGGTGATTCAAATTGCTACGTTTTCTTTATAAGATCCTCTATAATTCTATAAGATTTTTCAAGTCTATAAGTATATATTTCTAGTCGTTTATCATATCATAACTTACTAGTTTACTTATTTGTTTTATGAATGATAACATATAATTATATATAAGTTTAGACTTGTTTTAAGGATTTGTACATCATGAGATCAATATAACAAGACATATATAGCATATAGAGCTTATGAAAACATAGTAAGGATGATGAGTATAAGTTTTCTTACAACTTTTGGCCTTGTAAAAGGGAAACATGAACTAGGACAAGAACTATACACTTCAATCGAAAACCCTAGCTTCTAATCTTTCACCACAACTCTTGCAAACATTGCTAGCCTTGATATAGACCTTGTGAAAACCTTATTAACTCAGCCCTAGTACCCTTGTGTAGCTCCTAATTCATCCATGGAATCACCAAATAAACACTAGTTTCATGTAGAGAATAACTAGGCCTTCAACTCTAATGTGTAACTTGGAACTTGGAAATCAAAGATTAAAGGTTGTGTGATTTAAGTGTGTTATGTGTGGTGAACGACCAATAGGGATCAAGGGGGTTTTATAGGACCGCTTGGTCATTGAGAAGGTGCTAGAAAGTTTCCTTGAGGAGGTTAAAGACTTAGGATATTTTCAAGATTTGAGGATGAAGTTTACTTAACATGCTAAAGCTTCCTATGTAAGTTTCCTATGATCTTATCCTTGTGACTCATTCAAAAATGCCCCATGTGGCTTAGGATAGAATTTTGGGAAGTCTTGTATGACTTGGATACTTATCCAGACTTACGGAGTGAGTTTTGGTCCCGGTAATCACTAACGGTAAGTCGTTAAGTCATGAAACTTAAAATCGGGTATCCTAAAAATATGTTAGAACTTATTAATATAACCTATCTTAGCATATTTAATGAGTGATAAATTCTATCGGGTTGCTTAAACGCTGTTAAAACTGGAAACGCGGGTCTAAAACGCGTAATTCGCGTAAAACGCTGAACTGGAAAACGTAAAATTCCAAAACTTTTGGAATTGTCGTAAAATGAGAGAAAATTATATTTCTATTGTTTATAGTGTTTTATGGACATATCGGGATGTTGGAATGACGTTTAAACCTAAACATAAATCTCGGACATGGTTTTGTGATTTTTGCAGAAATGATCCGATGAGTGTCAAACTCTCGGATTATCATTAAAATAGTTGAACTTACGAGAATATGAAATAAAAATTTCGGGAGTGAATAGTGAAAGTGAATAGTAATAGTGAATAGTAAAAATGAATAGTAATCCGAAAATGCGAATTGTTACACCACAATCACAACTTACAATATATCTCAGCTGAGAAGTCTTCCCAAACTTGACTCCCTTACATTGGATTTTCAGGAGTGCAAGGTAAGACCAATTTGAGTTTCACACTTCAAATTACAGATTTTTAAAGTAATGGCTACTACTTATGAAATGCAATCTTTAAAAATTCTGAAAATTCGACCTGTTGTGGTTATTTCCAGAAGGTAGCTCATGGATAAATGTACATGTGGCATTTGTATCCCTTAAGAATCTAAATCTATCCGGAGTCGATTTTGGGAATAATGCAATTGTAGCATTCATTATTCAAATGATTCGTGGAGCTCCAAGATTGGATATGCTAGAAACCAGAGTAAGTGGAATGCAATATGTATTATGCTTTACATCAACCTAAATTGCCATAGTTGTGCATCTCAATACTATCTCAATTTGCAGGCTTCATTCGAAAGTGATCTACCTTTGGAAAGTTATTCATTACATTTAGGAAGCAACAGAATGGGGTCGGGTCAGCTCGAGAGTGTGGTGTTTCGATCTTTTCCTATATCAGTTAATGAATTAACAATAATAAAGTTTGTACTTGCTTGTTCCCCCTTGCTGAAGAAACTTTATATCAAGCTTTGCACTCTGAATCATGATCACACTGAAAATGTGGTGATGAATTGAGAGTTGGCTAGGGAGCTATTGAAACTCCACCGAGCTTCCCCCACAGCCGTAGTGGAATTCTTCTAGTTTTTTATGTTTATTATATGGTTTGTTTAATGTTTAGCTTGTACCCTATGACAATTAACGACGTATTTTGTTCTCCCTATTTCATTCTATGGTTTGTTTAATGTTTAGCTTGTAAATTACCCTAAATGGTGTTGTTTGAAATATTGTGGGTGTGTTGTGGATATGACAATTTAACTTTTGAAAGTCAAAGTTACATATAGCACTTCAACTTGGTATTAAAAAGTGCAGGTTGAAACTAGCATATACATACAATTTTAGAAAGCAACATTTCAATTAATGAGTCAATTAATTAAACATAAATCAGTAAATATTGTTACCTCGTATGTCTGTTGTTTGATTTTGCAAGGCTTGCAATTTCCGATTGTTTGTGGGTGTGTGATTAGATGGGATTCGATAAGATAGAATATGGGTACTTTGTTGAGGGTTGTGTTGGGTTGAGGTTGTATGTGATAATGTGTGTGGTAGATGATCGGGTTTTACTCAACTGTCAATGGTTGGGTGTGGGTTTATTGATTCCCGCAAAAACATTAATATGCGTATCAGAGAGGATACAGTAAAGTAACATAGTTAATGTGTGACTACACCGATGGTCCCTCAAGTTGTATGTCTGGTTTAGCTTGGGTTAACTAATGGTTATAGCGTGATTGGACTATTATTCCCCTCATATTATAACAAAAAACGTGCGTTGATCAAGCCGAAACTGGTCAAGGGACGCAATCGGCCTAAAAAACACAAGGTTGGACGCCTAACAACGTTTTTTAAAAGTTAGGGTGCCTTGCAATATTTTTGGAAACTTCAGGGACCAACGGTGTATTTTTGTCTTGAATAAGTTTTGTTGCCCTTTGTTATACCATATAACCTTTGACTTTTTAAGATAATCTATACGATAAGATCATTTTCATACCTTGATGTCTTTGTTGCTAAAAATAATGATTTGAAGGAATTAATTATTTCTATATTTTGTTTAAGTGCTTGTTTTTTTTAACAAAAAGTAGAATTGATATGACTAACTTCTAAAATTTATAATTGATCCATTGAACTTGTATCACATGGATTACAATATTTCTTTTTTCATCGAAAGAATTGCAAAAATCGTCCTTTGGTTAAATTGCACGTTTCGTTCCGGATGTTTGGAAAGTGCAAGGATCGTCCATACGGGGAAACTTTTTGTGCAAATATCGTCCTCACATGGACGATACTTGCACCAAAGGTTTCCCCAAAAAGGACGATACTTGCACCAAAAGGTTCCCTACAGGGACGATCCTTGCACTTTCCAAACATCCGGAACGAAACGTGCAATTTGACCCAACTTTATGGACGATTTTTGCAATTCTCTCTTTTTCATCAAATTTAATAATTTACCAACTTTTAGACATAAAATTAGTCTCATAAGTTAAACATGTGAATCACTACGTACTATTTTAACATCTCAACTATCATCAAAGATAAAAGGTAGTTACATAACTCAAGATGAATGTATTGTAGTTGCTTTCTTCTTTAACCAATATACAAAGAGGTGATTAATAAGCGTTATCATCCGCGTATTAGGGCATCCACTATTGTTAATATTTATAAAGCTTTAAAATTTAATGCTTCATGCCACATCAATATTTTATTAACTTTTTGTGTTCATAAACTTACCCCGTTGTGGCATAAATATTTTAAAACTTTGCAATTGTTTCACATAATATATGCATTAAATATTTTGAGTCTGTGAAGAAGTTTAAGGTATAGGACATTTTGCTTGTCACATAGACATGAAATGAAAATCAATTATAGTTGAAATAAAATATAAAGCTTTTCAACAATTATAACCCTATTCTTAAACCTCCGAATAAATACTCTTAAACCAATGAGTATATTAATTAATAAAATGAACAAGACCATCAAAATGAGTCGTATATTTTGGAAGGGAAGTGATTCGCACACCATATTTTTTGATAAACACACCATTTTGTACAATACTGTAATACACAAAAAGCACACAGTACAACACCCTAGTGGTGCAAGAATAAAAAAAGTTTGTGTGCAAATCAACTCCCGTTTTGAAAGCTATATTAGAAGAAAAGTTGTTTGCACAATATATGATACAAGTGGCCAAACAAATATCATTTCTCAATACGAGTAATACAGAATGAATGATACTTCCAACATGCTTATCACTCTCATGAAAACTAATTAGTACTCCACTTATCAACATAAAAATAATACTAAAGAATAAAGATAGGTAGAAAGTGTGAGTTCAATCATGCATTGCATGTGTAATTTTATCACAAAATAACTAGTTAAAGTTCTAAGATCGTTCGCTTGGTTAGAATTTTGAAAATTTTATTAAAGTTTTGTAAAGGATAACTAGAAATCGTTCAATAATAAATGTATAAGATGCTGGTCAGTATATCCAAATAAAAATAAAGGCAAGCATGAAAAGTTGCATTCATTTTACGTATTTGCCTCATTACGGAAACAATGAGTCCCTTAGTTTCTCTAAAAGATTTGATATCGTGCACTTCTTTAAGTGTCAACTGCAGGGACGGAATCAGGACGAAATATTATCGGGGGCACAAACTTTTTTGAACCGTAATATAGAAACATATTTTGATGGACCGGTGCATTTAAGATACATTTAAGAAAAATTGATGTTTTATTAAAAAAAAAATTGTAGTTTGATCTAAATTCTAAAAGATTTTGTAGATTTTTATATCGCGTCTTCCACCGTTTTGTTCTAGAACAATATTCCTAATCACTTTTGTGACTGTATTTAAAATGATTCGTATTTTATAACCGAAGTGAAATAGTATATAACCGGGTATTATCACACTCTCTTATCATCAAAGATTTTAATTGGTGCTTTAACTTATTATTTTGGGTATTGACTTTTTAAAAAATCTTCAAATTTCTAAACCCATGCTTTGAGAAATGAAAAATATTAAGCTGTCACAGAATAGTTAAGGGCCAAAAAAGCTAGAGGTGAAAATGGACTTCCAATTGTAGTCCGAGTGAAATGGACTTATTATTTTGGGTATTGACTTTTTAAAAAATCTTCAAATTTCTAAACCCATGCTCTGAGAAATGAAAAATAGCTGTCACAGAATAGTTAAGGGCCAAAAAAGCTAGAGGTGAAAATGGACTTCCAATTGTAGTCCGAGTGAAATGGACTTATTATTTTGGGTATTGACTTTTTAAAAAATCTTCAAATTTCTAAACCCATGCTTTGAGAAATGAAAAATACGAGATTGGCGATAATCCGCCGCGTTGCAGGCGGGCGTGTTTATCTGGCGATTTAGTTTTCGATGTATAAAGTTGTTGTTATATTGAGCTGAAAGTAACTTATATTGCATTTTTTATGTTAACTAGATGGGCGTCGGTCCGCCGCGCTGCGGCGGAGCGTCGAAGTTGGCAAGTTTTTGGTAGCTCGTATCAACGGGCCGTTGTTTCACACTGTTGATCAATTCACGGTATTTTTTTTTTAAAGTAGAAATGGGTCGTAGAAAGATAGATATTAGAAATCCAATATATATAAATAGCCTGCAAACCAATTATCGCTTTAGATCTCAAACATAAGGAGACAAATTCTATAAACGCCAAATGCAAAGTGCTTTCTATATAAGAAACATGCAATATAGATAGTAATAAATCTTCTCATACTAATAGAAACATTGATTAAATAGAAACATTGATTAAGAAAGGTAAGAGACATGATATTGTTATTCTCAATTCCTATTGGCTCATATATAATTTTAGCTGTACTGTACCTTTTTTGTGAAATTATAAAGTAACGAAAATGAAAAATCCTGGAGACAACGAAATACGGACACTTGATCAGAATCATCAAAACCTTTTGGATTAAAGTTACATACTTACATCTGCAAGTAGCATTGCCCCATAAACCACGTTTGAAACAGGTATTGCTGGTCAGTCAATACCCAGGTATGCAGAACTGTTGTAGACTTATCAGGCATTACCGGTCAGTCAATACACAGGTTGTTGTTCAAGGCTCTCCTGCATTTAATCTAGATCCAGTGTGCTGCTGCACAACAAAATAAATTGATAAGCTAAATATGTAGTCCACAAAATTCAAGTGAACAGTTGAACACAAAGGTAAGTTTATATTACTCCCTTGTTATAGACATCATTCAATTAAGCACTCTAATGTCCCCACCTGGTGAACACATCCCCCTAAACACTACATTCACAATAAGAAGGGCCAATGCGTTTACAGCAAAACCAAGTCCTTGTGTTCAATTTGATCCATCGATCTTGTGATCATGTCAAAATCGTATGTTTCGAACTATATTTAATTTTATTTAATTTAAAGGTTAACTTGCCAGTGATACATACCAACAACCAAGTAAACACCAAGTAGTGTTAAAGAATAATATATCAGACTTTCAATAGTCTACAAAGAGAGCTACATCAACTATTTTCTCTTGTTGTTTTTATACTCGTCCTTCTTTTTATCAAGTTAGGGTTCAGAGTTCAGGTTATTTTATTTCATCCTGTCTCTTGGTAACTCTTAGAACACCTATAAAACAGCATAAGAAATCTTTACACCAACTAATCGTTTCTTCCATAACACACCAAATTCAAAACTAATGTGTTACCTACCATGAGACGCCAAGTTGATATCCAAGCATCGGATTGACATATGATATAGCATCATCAGCGTTACCATAATAGAGCCTAAGAGTTTTTATATACGCAGTAGTATAGTACATGGTCAACTAACCTTGGTATCGGTCTCCATCTTAACATCATTATCTCGTGTATCTGTAGCACCATTCTTAGTGACAGGGACATCTTCCATATTAACATCAATTTCCTTCGTCGATGGCACATCAGCTGAAGCATTGTCAGTATCCATCACTATTGAGTCTTTCGATGGTTCTTTGGTCACTGGGAAATCAAAAAGTTATAATGTGTGATTTAGGCAGCAAAGACCAAGAAAACAAATATTTAACTCAATCAAAAACTCCATAATTCACATGTACAGAATAGAGATAATTCCATGCAAATTCAAATGGGCTTTCACCTTGACCTTAGCACGCTTGCTATTTGTTGCTTGGAAGGGACCAATCTATGCATTATTGCAAGATAAAAGTTAGACCACTGATAAATTTATACTAATTGGCAAAAGTAAAGATCCTACAAAAAGTAACTTTAACGTGTAGGTACTGATAGCTGCAGGCACCTGCAGTTCACTGACATATGTGTATTAGAGGTCTACTGAAAATGTGCCAAACCTGTAGAAACTCACGTAATCTCATTGGTAGGTACTCCCGCCACTCATCTAGTCTATTCGCAGCGCCCGACGTCAAGTTTGCAGCAACTTCATCATAACTATCAATTCATGAAATAAATATCAAATTTAACGTATTTGTACAACTTTTTTTAACACTCTACAATCTTGTCAGCAACTTGTTTTTAATTTGTCTCTGTTAATGAATTCTTAATCAAAATGAACATTGTTTGTAGCTATTCACTGTCAAGACGTGCAAAAAAATGAGGTGGCTGATTAAACCTGTATTAATATTTTTGACAAATTGATTTAGGATTAGTCGATTAGTGTTATGTTTCATCCAGCGTTGTTGAAAAGAAACCGGTCAGTTAAGGCCGACAGTTCAAAACATATTTAGATTTATATTAGTGTGACCTGTTACATGTTTGTACATTCTGCCATGTAAAGAAAACTTACTTAATATCCCTGATCAACTGTTTAGCGTTTGGGGCAGTCACTATGATTTGCCGAGCAGTTGGTGTAAAAGTTGCTAACAATGTCCTTCTTTTTAACAGTGTCCCTTTTCGAAGCCTCACACATACCTGCAACAATGACATGCCCATAAATTGCAATATAGTCTAATAACCACATGTAAAGCTATATTGTTTGTACATATGCATACCACCATTTTTTTTGACAAATCAGGGGCGAAACTGTTTTGAGATCACTGATTGTTTGCGGGTGTCCCAATTGTTGCCCCATAAAACTATGAATATTTATTGAACTCATGTTTATAGACGGCTGACCAATAATAGGATGATTGAATATATTATTAACGCGTTTAGCAAATGATGCGTTTGTCGAATTCCCGTAGATACCTGTAGCAGCAACAATCTACCCATAAATTTTTAGTAAGCTAAAAACATGACTTAAAACAACAACGTTTGTAAATAAACATACCGTCCTTTTTTTTTTGTCTTGTCCCAATCGCACAACATGCATCCAATAGATTGAATGCCTGCGAAAGAGGAGGCACTTAGTACTACAAACTTTGTTTTAAGTAAGTTTAATAGGTTTGAGGAACATTAAGAGCATCCCTAGAAATAGAAAGTAGAATTTCTTAAATGGCTACATAGAATAAGTGCTAAAGTTCTGACAATTTTCTGTAGAATAGAAACTAAAGAAAAGCATTTTGCTGTGAAAAATTGGTCATCAGATAAGAAAAGAAAAGATTCTTAAAACTTCTCAATGGTGGTTCTTTAAAAGCAATGGTGTCATTATTCTTTTTTAAAGAAAATCTTAAGAATATATATGACGGCATGTGTGTCATGTAGCAATAATCAGAAAATCGACAGTTAAGCCGACCACCAAGCATGTTGTAAACATGATAAAAATCGTAGGCTACATCTATAAGACGATAGACACGGCCATTTTCGTCATTTTTCAGTGATCTTATGCAGTTGTATACCATCAGAAACATATTTAAACAAAGATCACTTGAGAAGTATTTTTAAGAACAAAATGCACCTGCGCTCGCACGTAACCACAAAACAGCTGCAAGAGAATAATGATTCTTGTAAATCAAAACTAACAATTACTATTAAACTTCATGGTAAGTAATAGTGATGTGACTCAAACGGGCCATATGTGTATAGCTAAAAATAACTCACGTTACCCATATAATCAATCGTTTAAGGTAAAAAAATAAAACTAATTTGTTGTGCAGTTGCTAAAGTCGATATTTAGAAGCTACAAATTACCAGGATGCAAATTAAAAGATTGCTTACATGATTCCTGAATAGCCACGTGGTTAGCTACAATCACGGCTCTGTTCACCGTCTCATCCATGTCAGCTACACCAATCGGTTTATCAGCTATACGACTTGCATCCTGAAAAAACAAAATATTAGCATTTGATACACCCACAATCTAAAGAAAAGCTAATATAAACGATAAAAAAACATAGCTCAAACGATAGACCAACAATTACCTGCATCACAAATACACACGATTGCGTTGGCGCGCTACACACCTGGAAACCGCCAAAAACCACATACATAAGCTTTTGGAAAAAAATGAAACCCTTTAGCAAAATAAAGTAAATCTAAAAATTCCTTGCAACTAATATTAACACATTAACACTATTAACCCACATCACGTGTTGTGCGTGCATCTTAGACTAAGGCCGTTGTAACACAGATTTACGCCAAACAAACCATAATTAAAAGCAAATGAAACACAAATATGATAATTGAATACATATATCATCTTTTTACAGATCTCATCTTTTTACATATATCATCTTTTTACATATCCATTTGTTGTTTAATTTCCATAAATGATTATGAGCTAAGAATCTTAGTACCATTTGAAAGGTTATCATAATTTTAACTACAAAAAAAATAACCAAATTAGGAAAGCATACCCGCATATTGCAAAGACCATTTCGTCAAGCTTTTTTCACAGTCGGTAACCTGACGACCCAAATAATAACAATTAACCTAATCAATCGCTTTGCAAACTGACTAAAACCAAACTATATTGCCAAACACAAAAAAGAGGTGTAAAAATCCAAGATTAAAAGGAAAAAAACTAACCATTACACGTGCGCCGTTAATTCACCGGAACACGAAAAACATATTCAATCGAATTCATCATCTTGACTGAACGGACCGAAGAATAGATGAAGGAGATGGATAGAGAGAGTTCTAGAGTTCTGGAGACTGAATGGATGGATTGATTGTGGTATAGAATATGGATGAAGGAGATGGATCGGGAGGCAATGTATTGGTAGGCCAGTTGGCCCAAAAAAACGTGTGGAGCCCAATATGATGAACGGCGTCGTTTTAAACCACAAATTATATATATAGTAATAAAGTTGGTTTTTTATTTACACTCGTTCAATATTTTTTTTCTTTTAACACGCCACACTTCACATTCCTAAATTTCAATAATTAAGGGAAACTGTTGTTTTTTATAATCTTAACGATATTTTCAATTTGTTTTTTAGCCAGTAGTATACTGAGCTGTTGCTAACTGTTTTTATATATTTGTTAAAGAATCTGTTGAAAATTGGTGTCGAGTATATGTAAATAAGGGGTGTTTTTAGATGTTTTGATTATATTTTTAATATGTGTTATAATTTATTTGTTATTTTTTTTGGGTCAATTTTTTAATTTTTTTTGTGTTTTTATTAGTCTAAGTGTTTGTATAAATGATTTTTTTGAATGTAATTATTTTTTTTAAACGTTTAACATTTTTTTGGGTCGGTTTATTTAGGCGTTTGGTTTGCCCATATTCGCTAATAAAAAGGGGGTTTTACTCATTCCATTTCAATTCAAACCCTAATTGCACTTTCTTTTGTCTAACTCTGCCTTTGAAATTTGTTCCTTTTACGATGGCGACACCACCAAGAACATCAATCCATAGCTAGGTTTGAAACCGAATTCAACCAACAACAAACGGAGATGACCAACAAGATTGACAACTTGTTGAAAGCCCTCAACAACCAAGCGCTAATCACACCTATGAAGGACACTAGGGACACCAATAGTGGAGCCCAAATTAAGGATCCCTCATCATCCAAACATGTCCACTTTGTCAATGTTGTCACCATTAAGCCGATAGATAGGGAGATAGAGAAGAGTGATAAGGAGGAAGTTAGAGTAGAAACCGAGATTAAGGATGAGAGTAGGGAAGTTGAGGATAACAAGGAAGAGGAATTAGAGGAGGTAGAGCCTATAGAAAAATACTTTGATAAGTTGCCCACCGAGGAAGAACAGGAGTACCATAAGGATCTATTCGATAGTCCCGAGAGACCATATATCTTCGGCACACCCCTTATCAAAATGGGAGACCCCTCTAACATTAACATCCCATGCAATATCGGACACATGCATATATGGAAAGCTTACATCGACCCTAGATCCCCCGTTAACATCATGACTAGGACTTATTACAATTGGGTGATGAAGAAGCAACTTAACTTTAGGATGATGCCCAACAAGAATCTGATAAGTAATTTTGCGGGAAGGGTGAAGAGATTACATGTGATTATAGGGAATCTTACCTATGAAATCGATTTTATGATAGTGGAAGACATTCGTCCGGTGATAGATGCTTGCCTAAGCCAAATAATATTCGGAAAACCATTTGTTGAGGCAACTAGGATGAGTTATGATCCGACTTTAGGGATAGTTAGATTTAAGGAAGAGAATGACGAGGTTGCCTATCAAATGCCATACAAGATTGAGCAATACCGCCTTCTCTCAAATTTCAAAAAAGAACACAAGCAAGCGGCTTATTATAGGAATGAGGAGGATAGACGTAGAGGAGTATAATATGTAAAGAATAGGATGCTTGGTTTCTATAAAGAATGCTTACAACTAGGTCCGGAATACAAAACTGGTTTAGAAGACGACCTAGAGAATGAAACCAATGATGAAGTCACGTAGTAACCCATGACCTTGAGTCTAGCTACAAGACTCGTAAATAAAGAAAAGCACTTCTTGGGAGGCAACCCATGTTTTGTGTGATTTTATTTGTTTGTTTGTTATTTGCTTCCGTATGCATGCTTTATTTTTATTGTTGGTAGATCATGTTTCTAAACTAAAATAGTGGAAATACTTTACTTTGTTGTTTTGGCCTAGTCTTAACTCCACCTAAAGGTATTTTTGCAAAAGATAAGTGTAAGGGGAAACCCCAAATATGTTTTTAAGAAACAAACCGATCATGATTCTCCACGATATTAAATGAACATGTATATTTGTACTTGTTAGAGTCAAATGCTTGTATTGAGTCATAATGAAGTTTTGCAGGATTTTCCAGGAAGTAGGACCAAGTTTTTCCAGAAATTTTCCGGAAACTTAACATAAGAATTTCTGCAGGTCAATTCTGACGGCGTCAGGAGTTAAAATCTGGAAATTTTATCGGTTTTATTTTTCTAACGGAGTCTTATGGTTTTTGTGAATTATTAAGTTTTATAATCTCCAGGAGATCTGCAAACTTCATTCCACAAACATTATATCTTATCTTATTTTCTAGGATTTAGTAACTTATATAGGATGCCGCCGATTTTACGCGAGGTTGTCTTGTCTATTTTGTCAGGTTTTACAGGTTATGTATGACAAGAAGATGATTTATATCCTGGAAGGGAAGCTTTGATTGTTCATTTTCTTGGAGGAAGATTTAACCTGGCCACCCTATTATCCATACCGAGCGAATCAGGGGAGTATTTGATTTCATTCTCTTTACTTTTTCACTTTTACATTCTTTACTTGAACATTGGGGACAATGTTCATCTTAAGTGTAAGGGGAGGGTAAAAAGATGATACCTTACATATGCACTTTCGCTTGAGTTTGTTTGTTTGATAGTAGGTGTATAATAAAACTATGAGAAATACTTGTTAGTGCAATTTTAGCGCCAAATTTAAAATTTTTTACAACATTTAGGAGTGAAACTTTAGCCATAGCAAGCGTCTCATGGATAGGAGATTGTATGACTAGCACATAACCGTATGTTCAGAAAAATTCTCCACCCAAATATGTGAGGTTCGCCTTTAGATTTGATAGGAAAAGCATTCATTATTAGTGCTTATGAGTGTACCGGTAGCATTTAGATTCTAGAACTTGCGTTAGTGATGCATCCCGAGACCGCTAGTGAGACTACATTCGTGTAGTAGGATTTACTACATGATAAGAGGCATTAGGATTACCCTTGTGTTAAACCCGTATCATAATTACTTGACCATTTAAGTCATATTACTTGGCTAGTTAAGTCAACTAATTTTTCTCACACCCTTAGCGTTGTACTCATTTTTAGTACACGAAACCCCTAGTACACCCCTCCGAGCCTATCTTTTCGTTTCTAACTTTAAGCATTTTACTTAAAGGAAGAATTTGTTACACCCCACTTAAATGTACAACCAAATCGCCTTAGCCTTCCGTGTATGCGCTCATTTTTAGTGCATTATTGTTATTTGTTAAACCCTAAGTTAACTTTCTAATTGATTACATGGTTGTTAAGTCGAGTCATATCCTTGTACATATTGTTTTGGGACGATTGGGACTCATGGGTAAGTACTTATTTATGCAGTAATGGGGAAGAACATCATTTATTACCCCCATATGTACGTTAATCTTAAAAGTGCTTCAAGTGTTTTGATTTTCTTAATTCGAGTCATTAGATTAGTTAATTGTAAAGTATGTAAAGATTCAAGTGTAAGGGAAATGTTCATCCCCTATGATGTATTATTTTGGATGGTAGGGTAAGAGTGTATGCAAAAAAAAATCGAAAAATCAAGAAAAAAGAAAAGAAAAAAATAGAAAAAGAAAAGAGAAAAAAACATACGGACTACCATCCCTTTTTATTCTATGTTCATTTTATGTTTTTGTTATTTTTCATTTATTAGCTTAAGTCGAGTCTAGTCTTGGCTTAGCAACGCCACATTGTACATGTAATTAACCAAGATTGTTAGCTCGCCACCAGTAAAACTTCCTTTATCCAACAAAACCGTGTATTTCATATCCCTACACCTAACGTTACAACCCTTTAAAAGACCTCTTTGATAGTTTATCCTAGGTGCTTACGCCATGTGGTGGAGGTTTGATCCTTTCCCAAGCCTATGGTAATCTATTTTGTTATGACAGGTAGTGAGAGATATCTTCCGTTTCCATGTTGTAATTTATACTTTATTACAACCGAGAGATGTAAGTATCTAAACACTATTTGTGAGGTGCTAGTGTATGACCTCCGTGCTTGTCTATTGGTCTTTAGTGGAACGATTATTTGTTGTAATTACTTTTATATTAGTGTTAAATGACCCCTAACTTGTCTTTTGAGTAGAATAAAAGCGCATTTGCTTGAGGACAAGCAAATCTCAAGTGTAAGGGTATATGATGAGGCGAAAAATGATCCGTTTTTAGGGGGTCATTTAAGCCCGAATTCGAATTTATTTGATCAAATATTGCCCTAAATCGTTCCTTTTGTGATTTTAGGTACTTTGGGAGTGAAATCTGGAAAAGAAAGCAATTCGGACGTTTTTGGAGCATAAAAGTGAAGAAAACGCCAAAGTCTTAATTTTCCATGCTGGGAACAGTGCATGACAGCGTCAAGAGTAGTTCCCTGACGGCGTCAAGAGTAAAATTCCATGACGACCCAGAAGAGTTTTGACGGCGTCAAGAGTAAAAGTCATGACGGCCTGGGAATGAATTGTACTTGACGGCGTCAAATGTAGATCTAGGCAGTCTGAGGATTGTTTTGGCGGCGAGGTGACGGCGTCACCTATTTGGTCTTGACGCCGTCAGACCCCTTTTCCTATATATAGTTTTCTAATTTTTCACATTTAAAGAGAGAAGTTTTGGGAGAAACCCTAAGTACGATTTTGGTGTAACTTTACAGGTTTTTCAAGGGTTCCAACCCCTTGATACCTTGCATGATTAATCAAGATAAGTGTTCTTCTAATTCAATCAATATGTCTATGTGTTGGTTGTCTATATCATGTTCTTGTCTTAATTCTATCATGCTAGGCTAGATCTATCTTGTGTTTGCTTAGATCTAATGAAACCTAGATATTGATTATGTGTTGATTACTTGTTTATTCTTGTCTTGGATGAATGATTTATATGTTAGGCTTAAGAAAACTGGCAGATCTCCAATTGGTAACATGCTTGAACGTCTTAAGAAACATGAACCAACGCGCACTAGGTCTTTATTGGTTGTATTTAATGCATGAGCCACTGTTTACAATCTCTATAGTTGTGCTGGGCATGGTGTAGGAGGAGATAAGAGCTCATAGAATTGGGGAGTTATGTGTGCCACCCCATGAATGATATTAAGGAATACGATCCGTCATCCATGCAATTATAACAAGTAATTAACGTGTAAAAGATATCTAGGCAGTAGTGAAATCTAAGTAAACACATTTTCTCCAATTACTGCTCACAACCTTAGTATAAATTAGTTTATTTTCATTTCTAGTATTTTATTTTGATTGCATCTTAGTATTGGGTTAGTTGAATAGCAACTAATTCCGCCCAAATCTTTCAAACCCGAGATTTTAATTTGATTTCCATAAAATATAAAAACACAAAAAATAATCATCCCTCACCTTTAGAACTAGTATTTAGGCTTTCTAATCCTAGCGACACTATTCCTAAGCTGAACGATCAATCCCCCGGTACTTGTCACTATACTATACTACAACGATCAGGTACACTGCCTGGTGGGGGTTGTAAGCTTCTCGAGATCCCTCGAGAGGTAAAGCCTGTTGCGATTCCCACGCATCATAAGTTTTACTATTATTAGTTACATTAAGTTTCATCCGTTTCACTGTTATTAGTTACATGTAGTGTCTATAAAAGGAGTAGAGGTGTGCTTGTTATTGTGAGTTGTATATTCTTACCTGAGTTAAAAAAAATCGCAAAACAGAATGTCACAAACTCCTAATTTTGATGCTCTTAAAGAGGAATGTAATTCTGATAGGTTGGAACACTGTTTCCATTTCTTGTTTATGCAAGAAGCGTTTGAGAATCAAAGCTTTGTTGAACTTTTAGCTGAGGAATGTGAACTTGTAGCTAACAGAATGCAGAGACGCCACGAACTGCTTCAAGAGGGGCAAACGTTTAGCCCGTTTGGTCCTGTTTCTAGTAATGGACTGCAATGCATGAGAGAGGCGCAGCGCAAGGATGGTCGCATTTTTGCTGCTTTGAATACTGTCTTGGTGTTGGCGCGTGAGGCAAGGGAGGAGAAACGTAGGCATGTGGCAACAATGGAGCGTTTCTGCTGATGCAGTTTGCTGTAGTGTTTGGTGGTTTGTGTGCTAGTAGAAGTCCATGTAGGTTTATGGGTGTGTTTATGTTTGCGTCTGTCTTAGTGGAAGATCATGTAGGTTTCAGTTCATGTTGACAGCGATAATGAGTGTAGGTTATATCACGGATGTAACTTATGAATAAAACTATCGCTTTGTATTTATCAACTGTTTTTGTAGTAAATTTTTTCTTTTTTTATGGTAGAAAAGCTGTGCAAAAATAAACGTGGTTTGATGTGGTCTGTTCTAGTTATCAATGTTATTATAAGTGTTCTTTTAATTTGATTTTTGATGTTAGTGTTATTTATTTACTTTGTTCATCTGCATTTTTAAAGTGAATGTTGTTTTATCTTGATGGTATCTAAACTTTGCGCGGGGAAAGGTATTGATTAAGAAACAAAGAATAATTGCACAGAATAAGAAAGGCAGTTGTTCATTAGGTAGAAAGTCATGGCCATAGAAGCCATTCACAAAACGCACGCCAACGTAACTATTTTACAACAGACGTTTGCTTACATGGTTTGCAGTAGGTAGTACATGCAAATATTTACATAGGAAGTTATTTTTTAAGCTAGGCTATTATACATAGGTCATTTTTAATTCTGCCTTGTACCCGGTAGCTGCAAATTACTTGCGATTAGTCTTGGTTCTTTGACTTTTTAGTACTTGATGGTTTGCTTGGGTCGTCGGTTTCTGGGAAAAGAACTCTCTTAGCAGTTTTTCTTGGCATTTCCTTTTTGTCGACTGGTTGTTCAGACGAAGAAGATTGTTTTGCTGGTGGTGTTGCCTGATCTTCGGTAGGTGTCACTGTTGCAGCTGGTTCAGTGTCTGAAACGCTTAGGCTTGGCATTGCATTCATTGGTGTTGCAATCTTTGGTTCTTCGTTTGCCATCGCCACATTTTCAGCAGAGCTCGCATCACCTAATGTAAGTAATGGTGTAGCATCCCAACAGGTATCAAGAACAAAGATTTGCCTTTCTTTTGTACTGTCTGGATCAAAATGCATTTGAAAGATTTTTCTTTTCCCTAGAAGAGAAAGTATCTCTGCTGGGTACTCGTATGAGTTTTGGTTAGGTATTGTTTTAAGCAATTCTTTGCAATCCTTTACCATTGAGTTTGCTTCATTACTAAAGCAAGTCATTATTGCATTTGCGGTGCTGTCAGACAACTGTACTCTGAAGCAATAATTGTGTAACAAAAATAGAGAAATTGTTTTTGAATAAGGACATATGCAGTGTTACAAAAGTTTAGTTGTTGTTATTAGCATAGTAATTACTAAATGGCTTAGGTTACCTGTAAATTAATTCATCTTCTGATGTTGGCTGTTTGCATTGGGTATGTGGCCATTTTTCAGAAATTTTTAATTTACAATCCGAGCATTTCTTAAAAAACCATGGCCTCTTTGTTTCAATCTTGTCAATTGTAGCGTCGACGCTCAAACGCACTTTCTGTTACATGGAAAGTATACATGTTTAGTAACTTACGATTTTCTCACTGTTATACTGAATGTGTTAACTACCTGTTTGTTCTGTGGATTTTCTTTGGCCAGGTCTGCTAAGGTCACACGGTTTCTTTGCATTTCTTGCTGCGGATCCGCACATCTTTGGTACTGTATGTTGAGTATTGTAGGAGGATCAATGAACTCAGCATACTTGCAGTGTCATTTTTTGTAAGTTCACTATACCTTTATATTTGGAATCTGTTTTTAGTCTAGCAGTTTATCAACTCACACACTGCAAATTTCATGGTACTCTGGTATGTTTGGGTTGAAGTAGTACGACGTTGCGTTTGTAGCTGAAAGCTGAAGGCCTGCATTAATTTAGGTAGCTATAGCTTTGGATGTCTAAACATGTAAAGTTAATATAAGAGGGATAGGCATATAGTAATGACCATACCTCCATACTCTTTCACTAAGCATGAGCTGACGGCAATGATTGTTGGTTTGTTTGCTCTTTCATATTCTTCTTGCCTAAAATCATGTGCTTCTTGATTCCATAAAGTAAAACGCACTGTATGCCCACTGTTAAAATTATAGAGTATATAATAGAATGGATATAAGCAAGCAGTTTTTTTAAAGAAATGCTGGCCACTTACTCTAAGTTTTGAACACCAATATCTCTCCAAACGGATGAGTCTTTTGTTGCTTTTAGCGATTTTTGTATGCCACTGACGTATTGGACAGAGCCAATATAATCTGTAAAAGTTCTTATCTTGTTAGATATGTATTGCTGACATTCGGTTTATGTATTGACGTATTGCATACCTGTTAGCAAGCCTTCTTTTACATCGATTTTTGAATACAGGTCTCGGTGGGTGCTGAAATTGAAGTAGTGCTCTGGGAAACCTGTGTCGGGAATCTCTTTAACATCTTTATATGTTCCAAAGACCAATGAAAGCGAGTGGGGGACAACCTGCATATATGGTTTTGCAGGCTGCAAGCCGAAGCCGGATTTTGTAAGTTTTATGCATTTGAAGTAAAGCATCGAACTTGTTTTTTTCACGTAAATTGATATTCGCCTGTATAGCATTCCCCTGCAAATAAAATATATATATGTAAATTTATTCTGTTTTGTTTAGATGTTTGTAGAAAATGTGAGAGTTTGTGATAGTTTAGTTAGGCTATAGAATAGGTTTTGGTACCTGTCGGTCAATCAACATACAACAGAACACTACTGGTCTTGCTTGTTTGTTTGTTGGTGTCCATTTCCGGTAGACTCTCACATGCACAGCTTTGCCAGTGTCCGAGTGCTTTATATTTGCAAGGCTAACATCCTCTGATTGTGCAACAATTTCCTTTCCTTTAGAGTCTGATGATGGTACGATGCTAGAGGTTTGTTCCATTTGGCTGCACATTAAAAAAGAAAAAGTGAAATAAGAATAATAAAAATAGGCAATGTATATATGAACAGAGGAGATTAGAAACTTTTGCCAGGCTAACAATGCATATGATAATCACTTAGATAGTGTATGAATAGTAGGCAAGCATTGGTCGTCACAGGGTAGAAAGCGTTGGTATATAGGATAGATATTTATCTAAGGTAAATGCAAGCGTGAAGGACCTGTGCTAAAGTAACAATATCTAAGAAATCTTTGTAGACAACATTTTTAGTCATGTTTTTTTCTTTGCCCGGCTGCTGTTTGATTAGCATTTTTAATCCTTGAGGAGATGTCGCTCTTGACAATGCAACATACAATTGGCCATGGCCAAAGACAGGCTCGGGTAGGTAAACGCCTATCTTGTTTAACGATTGGCCTTGGCTTTTATTGATTGTCATTGCATAGCAGAGCTTGACTGGTAACTGCTTCCTTCTAAATTCAAACGGTAATTTCTCATTTTTATCAATCAGCACAATCCGCGGCAAGTAAACCTTTTCAGACATCCTAGTACCAGTGATGATCTTTGCTTGAATAAGCCTTGTGTGTATTTGAGTCACGATCATTTGTGTACCGTTACATAAACCACCGCCTAAGTTTAAGTTTCTTAGCAACATTATAGGTGCACCGATTTTAAGTATAAGCTCATGGGGTGGCATTCCTGAAAAGGAAAGTGTGTTTAAGTATTCCTGAGGATATAGTAGCTCTGTTGCCCCGCCATCATTATGCTTCGGTATAGCTTCGTCTACACTTGTAAAAGTATAGCTTTGCCCTTCTAGCGTATCCAGAATGAGAGAGTTTATATAATCCGCAGTTTTGTTTTTCGGACATACTATCGCTTTTTCTTGTAACAATGCAGCGTTCGGTGCTTCTAATGTCTTCTTATCATATATAAATTCGATCAGCTCTTCAATATCTGTATCGCTTTCGGGAATACAATATTGATCTGGTATCTGTATCCAAGCAGAATCTGCTGGATCATCTTCATCTGCCTCACCAATGGTACCATTCCCAATTTCAAGTAACCATCTAGAAAATGCGCTAGTTATTTCATATTCTTGAGGTGACAGACCTGGTCGTTGTAGGCGCATGTTCTGTTTGAGTCGGATGATTTTGAAATATGGCCATAAGTATGATAATGTTATTGAAGAAGTAACAATTTCTTGTTTAGGAGCATGTTTTTTGACTGGCAGTGTTTGCCTAAAATCTCCACCCAAAACAACTGGTTTCTCTCCAAACAAACTGTTTGGCCTATCCATTATGTCGCGTAATGTACGATCCAGTGCTTCAAAGCATCTTCGATCATTCATCGGTGCTTCGTCCCATATGATAAGATCAGTTTCCTTTAGTAGCTCTGCGACTTGCGTTTTTTTTTATGCTGCACACTGATTCTTCCGTTAGATCTAGGGGTATTTTGAATCTTGAGTGAGCCGTCTGACCTGATGGCAGCAATAGGGCTGCAATACCTGAAGAAGCGACTGCCAATACAATTTTTTCGGTTGATCTTAGTGTTGAAATTATGGTCTTCCAAATAAAAGTTTTTCCTGTCCCTCCATGACCATAAACAAATATAAGTTTCTGTTGGCGATTGTTAACTGCATACGTGACCTGTTCAAAGATTGTCCGTTGTTCAGTGTTTAACTGAGCAATTAACCTTTCGTTTTCGGCACTCAGCAGTTGACGGTTGTA
Organism: Artemisia argyi; assembly: GCA_030686995.1. NCBI lineage: Eukaryota > Viridiplantae > Streptophyta > Magnoliopsida > Asterales > Asteraceae > Artemisia > Artemisia argyi. The sequence continues at coordinate 147,471,266 of CM060697.1, forward strand.
CGATCTTTCCTGCATTATTGCTCTGTTATTTAAGATCTCTAGTAAATGTGGCGGAGGTAGGTTAAACCCAAAATCATTGACTGATTTCCCATAGGAATTAAGGATTGCCTGCATCTCGTACATAAGACCGCCTTCCAAGTCTTCTGCACTAACTTCAAGGTTTGGCAGATGCAATACTTCTGAGAGTATCAGAGGTATGTCTTCTGACATTGAATGTGCATGAGATTGGAGTAACGTAATTGGGCTGGAGACGTTAGAAAAAATGAGGATCTGGCAAAAGAGGGTCCTCATTTGAGATGGAGTTGCTGTCAAAGATGCTTCTTGCAAAGCAATATTCCACTCTTGATCGCCGCCTAATAGGCCCATTGCTTCACATGCTTGCCTATATGTAGGATAGAGTGACTCGTCCACCGTACGCAAATGCTTGAATGACCAGCTTCCGTTCTGGTGACAAAGCAATAAACGTAAGTAGAAAGCGTCTCCAGAGGCAGGGTGCACATACGTCAAACGGCCAATAGTCACTGAGGTGGCACGCCGCCTGCGTTGCCAAAACTTTCCATCTTTATGTCATGCAAACTCTTTTGGAAAGTCTAAATATGTTAGGTTCCGACCGTCCGTGTTATAACGGTTATATTCAAACCATTCAGTTAACGTTGTCCTCTTGTTATGTTCACTGTCGACAATTTGGTGGAGTTGCTGATGCCTTCTGAAAGTTATGCGTTGCATATTTTCAAGGTGAACTGCGAGAATCTGTACCGCAGGGTCTCTAACATGTATGGGAAAGCCAAGGATTCTCCAGCATGCCTCGTGTGGCCCAATGTACCTTGCATCTTGGAAATTCCTTATTTCATCAATGTGTAAAGGGCGCTGGCTCGTGCTTGGCCCTGGGTCGCCTATTGATCTTGTAATATGAGAGACTATTCTGTCAGTGCCTTTGGAAATATATTTGAAGATATATTTGATAAGCATAGACCACTCGCAATATTCAACATTGATATGTGCATAAAACCGCATGCATAGAGACCGGTTGTATGGAACAACATAGCCATTATCAAGGCTGACATTCTGTTTCAATGTCTCTATCCCTGAATCCCTCCTGCGATAATACACATGTCCTTTAGCATCTATAAATGTTGCAGGGCAAAAAGGTTTAGGAAAGTTTTTTTTGCACTCATCACTATCGCGCATACACGGTGCCGATATATGAAGCAACCCGCATGGGCCATGCATCATGAATTCTGTAACTACTCTGTGCAGATCAGGCTCGGTCGATGGGTCTGGCAACTTTGCTGAGATGTACACGTCGATATCTTCATGTGCTTGAATACGGTCACTTTCCTTAATCCAAAGCAGTAAGTGGCAGTGTGGTAGGCCTCTTTTTTGGAACTCGATCGTGTATAAAACTGAAATACGAAAAAGAACTTTACTTTATTTAGCCATTGAATAAGCATAGATATTGTTGTAATGCATTATGGCATATATAATGCAAGTAATACCTGCTTCTACGTGACCAAAAGGCCTTGAATCTCGCAAGAATTTCACCAAATCGTTAATCTTCCTTTCAAATACTCGGTCTACAACATCGGGCCTATCTGCAACGGTGACGTGTGGAAAGTCTTCCATGTATTCTTGTATTTCTGGCCAGCTGACATTGCATGTAAATGTGATGAAGAATGATGGATTTCCATGGACACGACAAATAGCCAAAACGTCCAAATAATGGATATACATGTAGCGTGGACCACCCGTAAAAGATGATGGGAGTATTGTGCGTGAACCAACTTCTGAGCCATCTCGGTCACCGCGTGATATAGCATCGCACAGGCCATCCATGTACTCATTCCGAATATCAACCTGATGTTCTCGTATAAAGTCAATACGGGACTGTTCGATGCTACAATAAGCTGTGACAACATACTGTTGGAATAGCCTGCCGCTTCTTCTAAGTAGACTATCGTCGCCTGGCCGATCGTGGAGCTTATACGAATAATACATTTTCATCGTCATTTTTTTTGGCGGGTCATCCGTTGAGTGGTCACTTAACAGTAAACGGCCGAGATGGTACCCATCTTCACCAAAGAAAAAGATGAGAGGAAATTGCAGTGACATATAAGAAGCGTTTAGTTTGTTTACTCGCTGCAATTGCCGATTATGTCTTTCAATTATAACATCAAAATCGGTCTCCACGTCTGGTCCACCCTCAAAAACAATTGCACCAATGGAATCACCTGTAGTCAATTCATGTTGCCTTGAACCAACGACACCATACAAACGCACCTTGAATTCTGGAACATTAGCTTCTTCCATCTTATCCCGTGCTGTTCTAAACAACTGCACCAGCTCGTTGTGATCATCTAAAAGGTGAATTAAGTTCTCAACAATATCTGCCCGCAAACCATGGCCAGAATTATGGAAATTTCGCAAGCGATTTGCAACTTCATTTTCTGTATCGTAGATATACAACTGTAGAAACTATGGCATTCCGTTTTCTTCTGGGCACAAACTTCCTATCTTATGGTAAAGCTGGCCAACAATTTTAAATACGTAAGGACCATTGCCCCTGTTTATAGAGTTGTCCACCTCTGCACCCAATGATGTCATTGCGAATATCTGGTTGTACGCCCGTATGTTTTCCATAAAGTGACGATTAGCAAAAAGCTCATTTATATAGGCTGGATACTCGTCATGTTCATCCAGCCTAACTTTCCCTGCATTGCAACATTTATGATACTCTGGAGAACCTCCACGCGTGCGAGCAAGCCTCTCATCGTACCAAAATCGGGCATGGAAATGATGGCAAAGCTGATCACATTTGCCCATATAGTTGTATGTGTCTGGAGGTCCTGTATTTGAATGACGAATTAGAATTGTTAAAAGGGAAAACGCATAAAAAGGAAATGTTTTCCGGGAAAAAATTAGGAACTGAATTTTGCAAACAAAAGCTGACGAAACCAATGCATTGCCATACCTTGCCTAGATCTTGCAGGTCTGGTGCGTGGATTAGGCCGTTGTCGCCTTCTGGTTGCTGATGAGTGCATTGTAACTGGAATTAATAAAAGTAACTTTTGTTTAGGAAAAGTGTAACAACGAAAAGTAATGAGCAGGTTATTTTCCATAGCAAAAGTATGCAAACCTTGAGAACGGCGTCATTGCCTAGTTAGTGGCGGATTCAAATTTTCAATGTGAAATGCTTCATTTGATGAAGAAGCAGTCACATTCAAAGTGGAAGGCAAAAGTAAATGACAATTGTCTTGTGTAGAATGTTGAGCAGCGCTCGTTGAGTGAGCCTCGCTTACAGCATCAAAATTTTCTGTGCCTGTAACAAAGTAAAGAACCCACTAAACAATAGCTAGGCTAGTATAAAGAAGATCAAATAAGCATAAGTCATGATAAATTACACAGCAATTCTAGAAGCTCATTAGCTGCCAAGGATGATTGACAAAGTTCTATGGTTGAGGAAGATTGTTGTTGGGAGCAGAAGTTGTCATTAAAGTTTTCCACAGGATTCTGACCTGCAAGTTAGGGAAAAGAAGAATGCACACAGCGTAAGCATATTCAAATAAGTTTTGATTAAAAGATATATAAGTGAAGATAACAAAACATAACATGTACCTGTTCTATATTCATTTGCAGGAGTCAATGCATCACCTTTGCCACATCTATAGCCTTCGACATTTGGAATGTCTCCTTGTTGACTGATAAGAGGCGTTGCATGTTGAAAAGATGCAAAAGGCAACACGGCAGTTGTGTCACCGCACCCAGATGTCACATTAAACTTGTCGGATATCACATGGGTCGTTGAGTTTTCATGTCTTACAGGACGAATATCGGTGCGAATGGGAGCTGTGACATTTGTAGAGGTACAGGTCCTCTTACTTGCACTATGCACATTATTTGCTAACCCCTGGCCTTCTATATCTATATTATAAGACTCGGTGCCTTCAACGGCAGGTTCTAAAGAATCAAAAGAAGAAACCCTAGGCCTGGCCTTTTGTTTAGTCCTCATATTGTGCAAATCAGTCCTAATCAATTGTCTAAATGTACAAGCCAACAAAAGAAAGCAAAGTTTACACAGCAACCACGTACATGGCTAGATTTAACAGCATCATATATATATCATTGTTACCAGTCAGTGCATGCAAAAGGAAAAAAAAAAAAAAAGTAAAGATCTTAAAAGCAAGGAAGACAATGTGCAGTTAGTGCATGCAAGAGGAAAAAAAAAGGACATGATTTACCTCACACAAATCCTTCCTAAGTCTCTGGTGTTTGGAATATGGGACTGCAATGTGCTTCTTCTCTTTCACAGTTTAGTATGTAATGGTGGTAAGTTTAGTATAGCAGGTGAATTTTGATGTTTTTTGGATGGCAAGGACATTAGTATAGAAGGTTCTTTGGTACTTTGAACCAAAGCACACGTGAAATCTCACGTGGTGAATGTACTTGAGGCACTTTGCACCATACCAGGTAATTGTACTTGAGGTAAAATCAACCACAAAAGTCTCATGTTTAGGTAAAAAACAAAGATAAGGTTGCATTATTTTATTTGTTGCATAGATACGGTTCCATTATTTTCTTTGTGAAACGCATACTGGGCGCATACTGGGCCACCGAGAAGCAAACATGGAACATGTGCAATGGGCTAAACACAGGCCCAATATTTTGGCGGGAAAATTTCTGGGTAAAACGACGTTGTTTGAATATGTTTTAATATAAACTTGTAATTAAGCTGTCACAGAATAGTTAAGGGCCAAAAAAGCTAGAGGTGAAAATGTACTTCCAATTGTAGTCCGAGTGAAATGGACTAATATAAAACTATGAGGAATAACATGCAAATGGCACGTTGCGTTAGCATATATTGCTAGTAAGACAAGTTTCAGATCAATTCTTCTATCAATAACAATGGTAAGATACTTTAACAAAAATTAATTTTGAACCGATGAAACACTTCAACAAAGTTGAATGACCTCGGTGAATCAATTACGATAGTGAAATCAATGTTTTTTTTTACAAGACATAACTAACTTGTGAAAAAATTACCAGTGTGTGGATCAAATAGAAGCCACAAACTTAGATGTCGTTTGAAATTGACTTAATTGTCTTAATAATTAAAAAAAAAATGATTTTTCAAATCATGTAAAAAGTTGTTTGTTTTGTGTTTAAATAGTTAAAGAAAGTGACTTAAAATGACTTAGAAAAACAACCCAAATGTATTAGACAAAAGTATGAAAGTCTACTCTTCTTTTTAACAACGTTTAATTATATTAATGCTCTAGCAAGAAGTCAGAGAAACTACACGCATCAACAAATTCCTAAAACATCAAATAATATAAAAGAGATACTTTAAGCCTATTATATTAAGCATTAGAAACCTTATTGCTAAAGAGCTTACTTTAGTATAAAATTAATTATTACCCAAGAGGTAATCATGAATATGAAGTGGTACTCGGCATTTTGGTACACTATATGTCTATATCAACGAAAAAGGGGTTACATTACACCCTATTGGAATGTAGTCAATTTACCACTCAGTTTTAAACCTCACCATGTCAATAAAGTGTTTTTGAACGGTGTCTTAATATCGCTTAATAACTTTGCAATAGAACGGTGCATCAAGTAACACACTTCCGCATTAAAAAGGGTTTGTTATTTTCGAACTTAGTCTTATGGTAGTCGAAAATGTGCTCAATTCTAGGTCGGGTCCGAGAGTCACGTCACATTGATGAAAATACCATTAATTACGAGCATATCATGAAAGAATTTCGAATTTTCATCTCCTTCAAAAGCCGCTTAACATTTTTTTTTCTTCTTATGGCTGCAACTAGTGAAGAAAGTCGTGCTTGAATCATAATATAGAATACAAGCTGATATAGATGAAAGTTGATTTATATTTACCGGGTCTTTTGACTTTTTACCCAAAAAAAAAAGATGAAAGTTGATTTCAAATCAGCGAACTGTAACGCCGTTACTAGTTTACATACAATAAGCATTATATGTTTGTTAGTAAGTGCAATGTACAATTCAACTCCCATTAATATTTGCAACACGTACAGCATGCATGGAAATTAAGAAGAAGAGGAAAATGAGCATGAAGTGTCATGATTGATTTGTGACAGAAGCCCATGATCTGAAGTACAGAAAATACAGAAAAAACTTAGCATCATTTTGGTCTTTATTCAATTTGCCAAGAAAAGCACCATTTATTTCATTCATTGTTGCACACCAGTTAATACGTCTTCTGATATTTGACTGTATCGATAAATTGTACCACTACTATTTCTCTCATTTATTGTAATACAGAAAAATGGAAAATTACAAACCAAGCCATGAGTATAAAATAAGCTACATCTATATATACTCGACTAAAATCTGGTAAGGCGGTAACGATGATGATATGACAACTATACGTTGATCGTTGCAACCAACATCATCTTCCCGGTCTTTTGGTTCAATCCGATGAAATACCTGATTTTTTAAAGACAGTTAACTATCTCAAAATATATACCGTTTGACCACAAGGCTTTTAGACTCTTGGTGTTCTTTTCAAGTATATATTTATACATGTCGACCTCAAGAAATAGAGTAATATTTTAGCTTACATATGCGGATCATGTTAGTTGATTTGTATTAGAGTTAGAATTATATTTACATTTCACTTTGGATCAAACGTCTCTTTTGTACTCCTTACATATAAAAAACAACCTATTAACTGCCTACATTGTGACTAGCCGAAACTCACAACCACTTGATTAGAGGGACACCTGGTCTACCGCAGTACAATCCTATATGTTACGTTTGACACCGATTCTTGTCTCAAGTAACTAATAGAATACGAGAGATTGAAATACTTTGTCATGTATACTTATTTATATCCAGCATGTTACTTGTTTCTTTTTGGATATAGTGTTTGATAAGAGTATTTGAAAGTGTTATAAGCCATGATAATGTGAAATGATGGGAGTAAAGTGAAAGAAAATTGCAAATGGGCATTAAATGTGGGGGGGGGGGGGGAGAAGAGGACCATATATGAGATTGACCTCACACACTGCAAAAGAGAGGGACATACAATTGGAAGCATCAAATAATACAGTTATGCATGTGACAAACTGATCTTCCCTGTTTTACCTTGATTATATTTCAAATCTAGAATGTTTGTTTACAAATATTAATACCTAAAACTGTTGAGTTATTATGATAAGTCTAATAGCATGTTATAGTGTTGTGTTTTTATTAATAACAAGATAAATAAAGATTCAAAAACGACCAATGAAGTTTGATGTTGAATAAATTGTGAACAACACCTAAAGGCAGCAACAAAGCAATCCTTAGTCCAGCAGCAACTTTGCACTCCTGAATAGCAGTTAATAAAGCCCACGATAAGCTGTAATAAGAGAACGAAAACCAAAAAACTGCACGGGTCATGTCTGTCAAAGTGTGAACATTGTTGTTATTACGCCCGGTTTGAAGATCCAAGTCCTTTCGTAAACAAATGTGTTCAACTTAACTTGTTACGTATAGTATACCATAAATATTCATAAAGAACTTATTAGTAATGCATAAATGAAAAAGAAATCCAAATCACGATAATCATGTTCTTATGTTTCTGTTCTACAATGTACCTTAGCTACACTATGAGCACTTTTCTACTATAACGACTTTGACATGCAAATGGTTTAACCAAATGGTAATCTTGTATTATAAAAGTGACATATATTGGTGCCCTTGATGGGTTTTTAAATAGTTGGAACACTTTGGCATTTTTGACCTTTTGTAGAACCAAACATACATCTAAAAGTCACATCCATCTGAAACAATATTAGATAGAGAATAAATGTCAAACCTAAAAAGATTAGTGGCAGGATCTCAAATGCCAAGAAAACAAAACTCTCATCATGCTTTCTGTCCCTGTCCTTTTGTATAGAAAGTGACATGTCAAACACTATCTTTAATTTCACACCCAACTTTATCTCTCAATGAGTCAAAGTCAAACCGGCCCACATTAATATTTATTCATTGACACAGAAATGATATATTCTAGTACAGTCGTACCCTTTGTAGGGTTTTCAAAACGATAGACCCAAAAAATACCTTTTTCTCCTCTATAAATAGCTGAACCACTTATCTTCATCATATAGTGGTTCTCATTAACCTTAAACCCTTTCACTATACAAACCATTTTCTCTTTGGTCCTAGCTAGCTAGCCATGGCTAACTATCCACTTTTGTTTCTCATGATCATGTGTGTTCTTGTTCCAAGTGATCATGCTAAGCTGATAAATCAAGAAAAAGTAATTTGATAAAATTGTTGGCGGTATCCCTCCTGAGCTTATTCTTCTTATATTGCTTTTTAGTTTCACCCAACTTCGAGGTGAACAACTCTTTTTTCTTGACCTTGCAAGCCCGCACACCTGCTCGAGGTGCTTGTCATAAGCAACTCCGATCTAAGGTGTACGGCGGGCGGGCGGCTTTCTTATTTGTCACAAAAGATTAATTATATAGACATTTGTTTAGTTATTATCTTACGTATATGTAAGTCGGTTATAAAGAAAATTGTAATGATTTTTACTTAAAGAAGAAGGAAATTTACTTAAATGTAGTGTTGCCCTCTGAAGACCGATGCTTATACAAGTTTGTGCATCATACTTCTTCTCTTTGTACTAGTGATAGAATGAATAAGTTAATTTGACAAATGTCAAATTATTTTGAATTCAATATATATTCTAATTTAGCTTATGAAATATCATTCGAATCTTTCCATAAACGGAATTGTTTTGTAGTATATGTATGATTTGCATGGAATAAAAAGGTGCGAGTATTTTTTGTATCAAATGCTTGCATTTAACCTAGCTATATCCTTGTATATTACTGTCAAATAGATTGTATAATACTTTATATATTTAGTTTTTCATTCACTGCATGTTGTGGGATACTCGCAAAGCTTTAATCCAATTCTACGCCTTATGATCGTATAGTAGGTGTCCCACTCCCACCTGAAAATATCAAAAACAAAAGTATAAAGATCATCTCAGTTGTTGTCTAAAGATGTCTAGATAATTTCTTAAATAGAAATCAAAATCCGATATCCTAGATGATAGATCACAGATGTGATCATTTATACGTAAAATGCCATTATTTATATGTATGCTACCAATTTACAGCACGTAAACCATATTATGCAACATTATACTACACATATGATAGTGTATTAGTGTACTCTCTACACATCAATACATTATAAATAGGCCAAGTATAAGTACACATCGATACATCATAAATAGGCCAAGTATAATGGATTTCTTGGTATCAATAAATTAAACAAGTAAATTTTTTTTTTTTTTTTTTTTTTTTTTTTTTTTTTTTTTTTTTTAGTAACATGTTGGCTTAATTAATGTTTGACATAGTATGAGTTACGAAATAACCTTTTTTTGTTGATGTTTCAGTATCTCTAGGCTACCAGTCTGATAATTTAGATTGATTTAAAAAACATCGCATATATTGTTTTTCAACTACATTACGGGGACGGAATCAGAACCAAATATGACTGGGTGCATGCACAAATTTTTTGGAACAATAATATAGAAACATATTTCGATCGACCGGGTGCATTTAAGATGCATTTTGAAATTTTGATTTTTTTTTTCTCAAAAATTAACACTAGATCGAAAAAATTAATAAGGGTCCCGAACACCCGCAGGAACACTTGGTTCCGTCCCTAACTACATACGTTATTAACAAAATGAATTCAGTCCTATAAAATATAAATCGATCCTTGCATAGTTACATGGATAGATGGACTATGGACATAAGGAACATGCAAATGGGTTTATCAAGCTTTGGACTATTTGAGCCCAGTCATGGATCTAAACCCAATGGGGGTTTGGTGTCTAAGCCTAGGGGTGTTCATCAGTTCGGTTCTCGGTTAATCGGTTTATTCGGTTCGCGGTTGTTCGGTTAAAAAAAAATTTGGGGTCAAAACCGAAAACCGAACCGAACCGAAAATATCTATAACTGAACCGAACCGAAGTTCGGTTCGGTTATGGGTCAAAACCGAAAACCGAAATTTATACTTGAATTACACTATTTATATATATATTTTTAATTTAATTATATATATTTTTGGCAAAAAAAATATATTTCAAGCATAAAAAAATGTTTTTTATATTAGTATAAAATTTTAATGGATATTTTTATATATAAAATAATATAAATATATAAAAAAATATATATATTTATATAAATTCGGTTTTCGGTTCAGATAGCCAAACCCATATCCAAACCGAAAACCGAATTTTTAATTCGGTTCGGTTCGGTTTTAACAAATTCGGTTCGGTTATATGTTCGGTTCGGTTTTTTTTCAGTTCGATTCGGTTCAGTTTGATTTTCGGTTTATTACCCGACCCATGAACACCCCTATGACTAAGCCTCTAAGGCTTGTTGTTATTTTGGGCTTAAACACGAAATTGGAAGCCATAGTTTTTTTTTTTTTTTTTTTTTTTTTTTTTTTTTTTTGAATCTTCTGATAGATATTTTGTTCTCTTTAGAGTGATTGTAACATATGATAACTAGCCAAAAGATCGATATAGAACTCATATTTGCTATAAAACCAATGAACCATTTCTAGTTACTTTTTTTTTTATCAAACAAATAAAAATAATCTTTCACCCTTTTTTTAAAATTAAATATCTCGCGAAAAAAAATATCATCGCGCCGAGAATTAAATTATTTTTCTATAGATATGCATTGTTATATACTTTCGACGAACTTTTTTTTTTCAAATCATATGTGATTTTTACAAATCAAATCATTATGTGATTTTTACAAATCATATAATATTTTTACAAATCATATATAATTTTTCTGGGCGGAAATTTAAAAAAAAAAATCGTCAAAAAAAAAGATAATTTAATTCTCGCCGCGATGGTGTTTTTTGTAACGTGAAGATTTACCGTTTGTAAGATATGTTGAAAAAAAAAAAAAAAAAAAAAAGAGTGAAAAATGGTTTTTTATTAATTTAGATAAAAAAAAATGTTGGCTATGATTGGTTTTATTAGCAAATATGAGTTCTATATTGATCTCATCTCAAGATAACTAAGTTAAATCAAATCCATGTAATCTGATAGTGCAATAACTATTTTTTTTACATTTAATTTAAACATTTTAAAGCAATAATACGTAAAGTAATTTAAACAAGATACCCAACAAGGTTCAACATTTAATTTTTTATTTAAATTGAATCAAAAAGTTTACTATGATTGTTTACGAAATAATAAACACGATAATATTATAATGACCAAAATAAACATTTTATGAAAGTACAATGACCTCATAGTGCAATAACTATTTTTTTTACATTTATTTTCTATTTTTTGCAACCACTGTTTTGAAAACCAGACCAAACCAATCGGTTCAATCAGGATCCGGTGGTCCAACCGATTTATAAATTTCAGTGAACAGGTTGTGGTTGAATCGATGCAAACCGCTCAACATCGTTAGAAAAAGCATAAACCGGTCAAAGTTTCTCTCCTTATTTATGTTCGTGTTTGTTCCAAAAAAAAATCGTGTTATAAATTTATTAATTTTTGGATGTTTAGATATGCTTATGTTGTTCATCCACTATTGTTTGGTTATATTTGCTTTTATATTGTCCGCATATTCGTTGTGATTATTTTGAAACTACCCAAATGGTACAACTGACTAGTCCAATTAGTTAAACAAGGACCAATAAGCTAAATGACCGTTTTCAAGACATAAGTTGCTACATAAACAGGGCCTATGGCTTATTTGGTTTCGGGCTTATATTTTATAAGCTCATTTTTTGTGACTTATTTTGACACTTTTTAACTTATATAAGCTTATTACAATATAAAAAACATATATTAGTTGAAAAGATTTTTTTTTAAAAGAAAAAAAAAATCTATACCATTTATAATAGAAAAACTAATTTTTCTTGAAAGTAAAAAGTGAAAACTAAATATATTTAAAAAATCAAACTAATATATGGCTGGAAACTTAATTATGTAAATTATTCAATAATTACTAGAACGGTACCCGCGCAATGCGGCGACGAGTATTTTTTACTATATTTTGCATTATTCGGTTACACATTTAGTTGTTTTTATGCTTTATAAGTAGAGATGATATAGATGGTTAAGCCAAATAATTTTAGTTTGAAAACCAACCTGCTTCTTAACAAACTTTTTAACTATCATGTTTCCTAACAAATTTCATAACCAACTTGCTTTCTAACAAATTAGTTTTGAAATCTTTCCATAATAAGGAAGAAAAAAGTATGATTTTTAAGCATTTCTAATAGAATAGTTCTAAATGCATTATATAGTGGTAGATAATCTCGAAATGTCTTCAAAGTACACGGCAAAAAACTTATACGTTTACTGTGCTGAGATAAGTATAATTTAAAAATCAAATAAGCAATAAGTTGATTAGAGCACTCGTATCCCTAACGCCCCACCGGCGTTAACCCTCCCTTAACGCGCGTTAAGGCCGCTTTAGCTGTTGCGTGCATCGGCGTTAACGTGAAAGTTTAACTCGCCGTGGAGGCTCTAACGCTGCGTGATTTATTTTTTGTTTATATTTTTTTAATGGGTTTTGGTGTGTGGTTGTATGTGTTTTCAGTGAGGGTTTTGGTGTGTGTGTATTTTAAGTGTGTGTGTTGAGAGGTAGAAGAAGGGTTATTTTTAGTTATTTGTTTGAATAAAAATGTAATTTATTTTAATTTGTATTTTGTTTAAATAATTGGAAAAAATGATAAAAGTGATGTCCAAAATATTTAGTTAAGGTTGAGTTATGATTGTGCGTTTTTTTTTTTTTTTTTTTTTTTTTTATCTAAAGTAAAAGTGTTAAAGCTGATGTGGCGCTGACGTGTTAGTGTTAAAGTTTAACTCAGGTTAAGATTGGAGTGCTCTTATAGAAGCGGAAACAAATAACCTTTGTCGACGCTTCGTATTTGGCACACCACTACCAACTACTACTCTAGTACTACCTTACATAGTTTTTGAAAATTTTTAACCACAACAACCAAGCAACCCCAGTACACTCTTGTTCTAAAACCCCAAATTAATTTTTCACCAAACCCTAATTTCATAATTTTCATCAGGTATAATTCTCAATTTCATTACTTATATCCTTCCTTCAATTCATTTCATCTTGCATGTTAAGTATTACGCTTCTATGTTATTTTAGCTATTTATTTATTTATTTTTTTTAGTCTATAATTTCGTTAAGCTTATAGGTGTTTATTTAACTTGTATTGTGTAATGTGGCTTATTTTTTGTTATTTTAAGCTTCTCATTTTCTGATTATAAATTATTGTTGACTTGTTGCGTTGACGTAGGATTGATATCCGGATGTTTTGTTCTGTTTAAGTTGCGTTGTGTAATGTGAGTTGACTTTTGTACTTTAAGCTTGTGGTTTTGTGATTAGGTTGGATAACAAGTTATTGTTATGTTCTTTGTGGTATCGTAATTTTTGGACTACTGAGGGTTTGGGAATGAGGGATCGAGAAGTGGAATGAAAAATGTTGTTTGGTTTGGGGTAATTAGTTTTGAGTTGGGATTGATATCTGGATGATTGGGTATTATATGTGCATGTCGAAAGGGACTAGGTTTAGAGAATGATTTGGATACTGGTAGCGATTTCTGAATGACAGCCAACCACCGCCTAAGCTGATAGTACTTGACTTAAAGTGTCGTGTGTGAATTTTTGACTGTGGTGTTTTTTTAAGGTGCATTGTATGATCTCAATGGAATTTAATAGTTTAAGGTTTTGTTTTGTTTATTAAGGGAAAACCGATCCTCGGGCATCCTTGTGGATTAGTGAGACCAAAGGTGCGATAGCATGGAAATTGATATAAAATAAAATAATAATAATATATTTTTTATTTGGTTATAGAGAGGTCTGGATGGTGGCATTAGACTTAAAAAGGTGTTGGCAGATTCTCATGGATTTATTAAAAGACTATGAAATCCCAGAAAATATATGAAGATTTGATAATGTGCTTATATGTTATGTTTGATTGTAAAGAGCGCCATCTATTTTGATTTTACATAAGGCTGTCAACTATTATGTTATGATAATAAACGTGATTGTATTTGCAGCTAAATGTTCATTAACTCAAAATGTTGATTTCTGTTAATCTATAAATTATTCAATAACATTTCCGATGAATTATCTGTTTACTTGTGTTATTTTCAGGAAGTTTGATACTACGATTATTCTCTAATCTTGTATCTTGTACCCTTGATTAACTATAATTTGTTTAATCTCTTTAGGATTTCAGTGGATGTAAAAGATGGAGATAGTAAACGGTGAAGGCACTAATGGCGAAGGCGCTAATGGTTCCCCACCCTTACCATCGTCACCATCCCCACCACCACAATCTGAGGTTATAGAACTTGATGTAAATACAGAACAAGCAACCCATCCTAAACGTTCAATAATTAGTAGGCCTGGATTTGGGAGTGATGGAAAACACATTCCGTTGCTTGCTAATCACTTCAAAGTTTCTATCAAAAATCCAGATGAGATATTCTACCAGTACAGTGTATGGTATTGAACTTTTAGTCATTCCTTTATAATCTCTGTAGTCCTATACTAGTTCCAATAATGTCATGTTGCCGCAGGTATCTATAACTTCTGAAAATAACAAAGTGATTGAGAACAAAGTTTTAGGGAGAAAAATTATTGAAAAACTTTACCAAACTTACTCATCTGAACTTTCTGGTAAGAGGTTTGCATATGATGGAGAAAAGGGTCTATATACTGTCGGTCCTCTCCCCAAAACCAAGACCGAGTTCATGGTTGTTCTAGAAGATTCTTATGCAAACGGGTGTGTAAATTTTTCATACTTGTTAACCTTGTATTTTAAAGTTTTTACTCATGTAGATTTTAGCTAAAGTTATTATTCTTGCAGTGGCAGCCCTGCTCGAGATGGGATTCCTGGTGAATCTGCTAAAAAGTCAAGACGGTCTTTTCAGGAGAAGATGTTTAAAGTAGATATCAGTTATGCTGCTAAAATACCCTTAAAATCAGTTTCTCTTGCCCTTGAAGGAGCAGAGCCCGAAAAACTTCAAGATGCTTTAAGGGTTCTGGATATTATCCTGAGACAACAAGCAGCTCAAAGGCACTTCTAATTTTCTCTCCATGAATGCTTTTAGCCTTTTAGTCTTTATTTATTTTTTATTATTATAGCTTATTATAAGTCTATGTTTGATACAGGGGGTGTCTTTTGGTTAGGCAGTCATTCTTTCATGACGACTCAAGGAATTTTAGTGATATTGGAGGAGGTGTCACCGCTTGCCGTGGATTTCATTCTAGTTTTCGTCCAACAGACGGTGGTTTGTCATTGAATATGGGTATGTTCTCTTGACTTTGCAGTTGACTCATGTTAATTGTCACTTATATGTTATCTTATTTGCTCCTGCATATGTTTGTGCAGATGTATCAACTACAATGATTCTTACTCCTGGATCAGTGATTGATTTTTTGAAATCCAACCAAAAAGCACGTGATGCTAGGTCGATTGACTGGGTAAAGGTAATATCAATGTTGCATACCTACATATTCTCTCTATTAACTATAGCTGTCTTATCTTAACTGTCTCACACTTCGCAGGCTAAGGAAATGCTTAAAAACATGAGAATTAAAACTACACACAGCAAGAGGGAATTTAAGATCACTGGGATGAGTGAAAAGCCTTGCAATCAACTATTGTAAGCTTTTTGTTCTTTCGAACTTATGTTATAGTGCTATACCTCTCCCCCATGTGTGTAGACTGACTATGTTTTGATTTTTTTAAGGTTTCCTATGAGAGTGAAAAAAGACGATGGCACATATGATGACCAGACAGTGAACACCACAGTGTTTGATTATTTTACCAAACATCGTAACATTGAAGTTACTTACTCTGCGTACATACCATGCATTGCTGTTGGCAAACCAGATAAGCCAATCTATTTTCCCGTGGAGGTTGTTTCTTTTTCCTCTTTTATTTTTTTATTTACACTTTCTGTTTCCTTTTTATAGAAAAAACTAATAATGTTATAATGTATAAATCTCTTACAGCTCTGCTCTCTTGTTTCACTTCAACGGTACACAAAGGCATTATCTACACTGCAGAGAGCATCTTTACTTGAAAAATCAAGACAAAAGCCTCAAGAGAAAATGCGAGCTATAACTGATGTAATGCTATATTACCCTTTTGTTCTTATGTATCTTGTAGAGGTGGTAAAATGGGCAGGACGGTCGGGCTAAGTGGCAGTTAAAACGGTAAATTCTTGTACGAGTCAGTAAGGGTTGGGTTGATCCGAAACATGTGTTATTGAAAATCATTTACTTTTTAATATGTTATTAGTGTGTCCAATGTATCGACCTTTGTATTAATGATATATAAACAAAATGATGTAGAAACTCTAAAGCAGTGAACATACACCTTAGGCGACTTTTCAATCATTTGACCCATGTCACCCATTTCCTTTTTAACTAGTTGTTTGACTACTTTTATTTGAACCGTTCACTTGATAGAGAAAACAAATTAACTGAAATCGACTCATTCATAGGTAGTCCGGTTAAATTTGCCAGTATTTTGGTCTCGATCATTGTGAATTGAACATTTATTGAACTTAGCAGGGTATGAAAAATTATCATTATGATGATGACCCTCTACTAGCTTCATGTGGAATTTCTATCGAGAAGCAATTTGCTCAAGTTGATGGTCGTGTCCTTGAGGCACCAAAGGTTAATATTCACTTTATCTTAAATTACATGACATATCTTTATTTTCTCAGAAATGTGATTATGACACTCTTAATATTTATTTCTCTTACAAATCGTAGGTAAAGGTCGGTAATGGAGAAGAGATTTCCCCCCGCAATGGGCGTTGGAACTTCAGTAACAAGGTATTCTCTTATATTTTTATTTTTAATCTTTGTTGAAGGTTGCCATATACATGTTACCAGTGGCGCAGCTTTTAAGGGGCCGGGGGGGGGGGGGGGGGGGGGGGGGGGCGCCCGACCCCCCGAAATTTTTTTTGCGATGTAGGGGTATATAGTTTTCGTGTAGAAAAATTTCGATATATTCGGTTTCGACCCCCCGAAAATTTCGGTATACCTGAAATATAGCCTTAGGAAAAAAAAAAATTTAGATCCCGACCCCCCACTTAAAAATTCCAAGCTTCGCCACTACATGTTACTATATTTGAGCAGGTGTATTGAATTACAACTAATAGAGATTCTTGTTCCTTTTTTTTCAAATTAATTTTCCTTGCAGAAGCTTTTTTCTCCCATCAAAATTGAAAAATGGGCAGTGGTCAATTTTTCTGCCAAGTGTGACGCAAGTCATCTTTCGCGGGAGCTCATTAATTGCGGAATGAAGAGAGGAATTGTATGTTAATCGTATTTAAACCTTTGTCTGCTTTTATCATAGGTGTTTTGATTTGATGTTCAAGTTGAAAATGAGACCAGTTTACTAATTAAAGAGCGGATTTAGTTTAGAATTTCAAATTTCAAATGGGTCAAGTAAGAAAAATAGCGAAGGGGATCGAGTCAAAGGGGTCAAGCAACTGAATCGGGTTCGAAGTCACTCAAACTCTTTTTTATAAATTGACCTCCTTAAACGTTTTGTTGAATGATTTATAATGTTGCAATTAATAGTTATTGTAATCATGATTAAAGCAATAATACTTTTCAATGAATTCGACAAAGAATGTTTGCAGCTTAAGCCAACCCACTCCACAGTAAAGGACGATCCGTTCACAACCGGAACTCCTTTTGACTTGTTCCCCAACCCTCCCATGTAGTCACGACTAATTTGATGTTTTTTTTTTTTTTTTTTTTTGGTTCAGATTATTGATCGCCCATTTTCACTAACGGAGGAAGACCCACATAATCGAAAATATGGCCCTGTAGCACGCGTAGAAAAGATATTTGAGCATATTATTGCAAAGCTCCCGGGAATTCCCGAGTTTCTACTTTGCATATTGCCTGAGAGGAAAAATTGTGACTTATATGGTACCAAGTCTATTTAGTATATATAGAATGTAAAGGTGCCAAAATGGGCTAGTAACGGGTCAATATGGGTGATTTTGGTATTATTCGGTTTGGGTTGAACCAGAACACTTGTTAAAAAATTGGATTTTGTATTAACAGCTAATGTGTCAAATATGATTAAAAAGGTTGTGTATTTCGATAAGAACCTAGTTTTTTGAATGAAATGATACAGGAGGCTTTATGAATTAAAATTACACTTTGAACGCGTTTTGACCGAATTAACACCTTTGACCTTTGTCCTTCTAAGCTATATTTTGTTTTACCAGTTTGAACTCATATATTAGCTTTTTAATTTGTGAAGGTCCGTGGAAGAAAAAATGTTTGAGTGACCATGGAATTCCTACACAGTGCATGTGTCCTGTTAAGATTAACGAACAATATCTCACTAATGTGCTTTTGAAAATCAACACAAAGGTGAGTTTAAAGCTGTGAAGTTGTAAATCTACCTCTTTTGCTTTTCTAAATAAATTGAATCAACTTTGTTTTGTTTTTCATTTATAAGCTTGGTGGGATTAATTCATTGCTAGCAATAGAGGAATCATCTCGTATACCCATCATACATGATACTCCAACAATGATTATGGGTATGGATGTTTCTCATGGGCCCGCGGGTCAGTCTGACATCCCTTCAATTGCAGCGGTAATACTGTTACTGTAATATATATCTTCACAGGCTAATTTTTGTTTTCTTGCTGGGCTAATAGTTATTATTTTGCGGATTTGTTACTGGTGACATTTCTAGGTTGTTGGATCCAAATCATGGCCGTTGATATCAAGGTATAAAGCATCTGCCAGAAGTCAATCATCAAAGGCTGAAATGATTGCGGGTTTGTTTGATCCACAAGCAGATGGAACTGATAGTGGCATGATGAGGTAATTTACATTATGAAATGTTTTTTTATTTCTATACATAAAACCCACACTGTCAAACAATTGAAGTCCATCCTTCATATACTAAAACCGATATATGGAACTTTAAGAATTCAGATCGATCCAGATGTTCTAGTTTTTTAAAGTGTTTCTGCTGTATATTCTTTCATTTTAAGGTACTCACATCTTACTGGATATGGCAATTTTAATATGGGTCCATTCTGGTTATCTGTAATCAACTTATCTCTTAACAGAAAATAAAATTTATAAAGAAGTGGTTCAAATGGGTTGAACGGGTTGAAATTCAACTTAGGTGTTAATTTTATGCATAAAACCTCAAATCATTTTGTTCTAGAAAGTTGGGTTAGTCACCCACTAACCAAAATGCAGTGTGAGTTTAAAATATAATATAAGTAATATCTAGCACTTGTTCATTCGTAAAGGGAAGTCTGGACACAAAGCTTTGTGGGTCAACCGAATATGAGTCGACCTACAAAAATTTATCTCTTTTTTACTGTGTTGCTTAACCTGCTTGATCGGCCCATTTTCCCACCTCTTGTATTACCTATATTTTTTCTCAACAACCAAAACAGTTCTTAAATTAGAAGTTCGAAATAACTCATTGCAAGCGGTAAAACATGGATTCTTGTTCCAACTTGGCTGGAGAATTGTTTTGTATTGACATACTCTTACTTTGAACAGTGAACTACTTTTGGAATTTTATCAAACAAGCAATAAGCGCAAACCAACTCAAATAATAGTATTCAGGTAATAGAATTTTCAATTTCTAATCTGATGCATAATTGCACCATCTTTCATGTATAGCATTTTACATCCACATGTATCTCTGTGAAATTGTTTTTTTCTCAGAGATGGTGTGAGTGAATCCCAATTCGATCAAGTTCTAAATTATGAGTTGGTTCAAATGATCAAGGTATGTCTCATGTTTTCTTTAATTGGAATTGTTTGTTATAAATTTGGATTTTTGTGATATAGCTTATATGGTTTGTTGGTTGATACAGGCTTACCAGTATCTTGGTGAGGTTGATGTTCCCAAATTCACGGTTATTGTGGCTCAAAAGAATCACCACACGAAGCTTTTTCAAGCTAGTGGCCCTGAAAATGTCCCTTCTGGTATGCTTTTTCATCACCTTATTTAATCATCTGGTCCCATAAAAACCGCAAACAAGTTATAGGCGACTTAATTTGGGTTAAACCAAGTAACTTTTGTATGGGTTGGGTCAGGTCAGGTCGGGTTGTCGGGAAACACATATTTGTCCAAAATGAATAATAATAGGTTTTAAGGCATATAAAATACACTTTGAAGTACTTATTGACCTGTTTGGCCATATGACCTGTTCCCTTGTATTTCAGTTTCTTTGATTGCACTCGTTTGACCTAAAGTCCCAAATGTTACCTTGAGTAGCATGTTCTTATTGTGTGGCTGTATATCTCCAGGTACCGTAGTAGACAATAAAGTGGTGCACCCAAGATACTATGATTTCTACATGTGTACTCAACCTGGAATGATTGTAAGTTCTTAAAACCTTATATTCTTAATTTATGTTACTCAGGACGCCAAGAACTATTTTCTTTCCTATACCACTTATTGATTCCTGTATTATTATTTTTTGCTTCACTCCTTTTACCCTTTTGGGACATTAGTTTTAGACAGCTGACAAAAGTAAAGACATTCAAGTTTACAAGAAAGTACAAATTTTCTTTTTATTAATATGTAAAATTGATGAGACATTGAAGGATCAAATTGTAATTTTTCAGGGCACTTCTCGTCCCGCACACTATCATGTCTTGCTTGATGAGATTGGTTTCTCTCCAGATGCCTTGCAGAATCTAATACTTCAACTATCATATGTGTGAGTATTTACGCTAATGGAATGATTTTTCTTCTTTAGTGGACCATTGAATTTACTTGCAGCCTTACAGAGTTAATAGGTAAAAAAAATGCACCATTTTGGGTTAAAAAAAAGAAGAAAAAAAAAAAGAAAGGTTACAAACTTAACAACAAAAATACATATTTATACGTTAACCACCATGGGCCATTTTTTCCAAGTTCGGTAAACTTCTCTTGGGCTTTTGGCCAAATATGGTTCAGGTTTATTTGTCATTTTCTGAAAATCTCATGGCATGAAATTGATTACAAATCCACATACCACAACAAGTGTTTGATGTTAGTCATTGCATTATTAACCTTTTAAAATCCGGATGGTGTTACAGGTATCAAAGGGGTAGCGCAGCAACTTCAATCGGTAATGTTTTTATCTCCAACACTCCTCTTGTCTATAAGTTAATGTCTCGGTTTATATTATATCATTAGAAATGGTGGCAATTTTGTTTTCTAAAAAAATGGTGGCAAATTTTAAGACTCATGCGTATAAATGGGTCGATCTGGGTTATGTGGATAAAATTAGAGTTTTAGCCAAAAAGAAACGAGTCAATAGGTTAAAAGTAATCCGAATTGTATTGTTAAAGCAAAAACCTGCTAATTTTACCAAACAATACATAACTATTATTATAATATGTTTTTGGTAAGGGCAAGTTTCGATTGAGAAACCCTACGGACTTCCCACTTTCTTTGCAAATCAATCACTTAATTTTTTTCATTAATAAATCGTCTAACTTAATATCTTTACTTAACGATCTGTTTAGCACAAATTTCTACCGTTAACCCGGACAAAACGCTTAAAAAAAGGACAAATGATAGAAAAATCATATGAGCTTTCACTTTTGCTCATAACGCCTTAATCAAACTTGGTTTCTACAAAAATAGCCCTCATGTCAGCATGTTATTGATTTTAAAGGGTAAACATAACTTTTGTGTTGAAGATTAGCAAGTTGAAGGATTCTACATGCAAAAATTAGTTTCACTTTCTTGGGACCTATATGTGAAACGTATACAAGTCCATATTGTTGTTTTGATGCCATTTTTAAACTTATACTCTTCCCGACCAAACTAAAACACTAAAAAAATCTCCTGTTTTACTCCATTCTCATTACTCTAAGCTATTTTGCAGTGGCGCCTGTTTCATACGCTCATCTCGCTGCCAAACAAATGAGCCAGTTTCTAAACTTTGATGAATCATCCGAAAATGCTTCGGAAAAAGACAGCATCACTTCTTTAGGAAGTACACCCATTCGCGAGCTGCCCAAGTTAGACAGCGATATCCAAGGCTCCATGTTCTTTTGTTAAGGTGTGACATGTAACTCTATACACCATGAATAGAGTTTTTATTGTTAGTTGTAAATTCGTAAGGTGCATAGTATAACATCCAACAACTGCTCGTAGAAACAGCTTCGTGACATTAGGATAGGCGCAATGAAATTGTTGGCTCGATTCTTGGTAGTTTGTGTAGGAGCCACTCTTAACTATTTTAACGTTTTAGGATCTAGCAATTTTTGAGATGTGGGTGTTTATTAAGGAGCATAGTCATGTGGGGTGCTTGCAAGTGCAACTAGTCCTAACTTAAGCCTTAATCTAGTATGGTCCTTCTGGACTCTTGATTAAAGTGCTTTTGTGCTTTACTTATTTTTTGTTGCACCTAGTTATTTCACTGAAACAATCCTAGTCTTATACGTATTAATGACATATAGGTTGATTAAGTTTATCGTTATGTTATATCTTTAACTAGTCAAATGATATAAGTACTAAATTAAATAGCTTGGAAGGATACAGGGTGAACGAACGTAAAGTTTACCCTAGTGCATTTTAAACATTTACTTTATAACTTTTTATGTTTTGGTAGCAGTTTTTAAGCATCAAGCAAATATAAATGATTTTTGTATAAACTAGTGTTTTGGTTCAAACAAACCTATATTTATCAGATATTTAACATAAATCCTAAGTAAATGATTGAACAAGTTGCATTTTTATGTTATAATCAATCCTCTATCGTCATCTTATAGTGGAGTTTTTATTTTGGTTTTTACAAATTTACAGTTAAAATAATGAGATTAAATAGGATCATGCAAGTACGTGGTTCATAAATATTTTTCCTTTGGGTTCTTTATTGAGAAAGTTGTCACAGTGCAACGGATGTGTTATACTATTTTCTTGCATAAAATTCGTTGTGCTAAAAACCATAAATACAACGTGCACATTAAAAACACTAATAAAAGTTAAACAAGTAAATATATGAAATTAAAATCGATGTATGTGTGACGTCATCATTTACTACGACTTGGTAAACTTTTACTTTGTCTACCATATAAGTCAATATTTCCAAAAAAAAATTGTCACACGAAAATGCTCTTCTTTTGAATCCATCAAATTTTGCTAGCGTAATCTCAATAAAATGTTCCCGAGAGTCGGTAACAGTAGACTCGTACATTGTATACGGTAAACGGGCTTGTGAATATCATCATCAAAGTGCAATAGGTTATAAATATAAACCCTGCATGATGCAAGCAAACCTGAAATGATCACCTCAACCTCTCAATATGAGAGAAGTTGATCCAACTATGTGAATTAAAACTATGATAAGAAAAAAATAATAAAAAAAAAAAAACTCCGTACATTAACATAAATGAAACACCATAACTATCACAATAAAACTAGTAGCCACATGACTAAGATAGGTATACTTTGTGGGGTTTACTACTTTGGTCGGGTCTTGGTTTAGCTTGATTTAGTCTTTGATTGCAACGTGAAGCTAAACAGTTCCTAGTGTGTTTTCATTTTCAAACCCAACCTGACCCTTCTAATTTTGACCAAGGGTAAAACCAATATCCCAGTTAAAAGAAAGTTACTCAAAATACATTCCACATCATTGTAAACCTCTTCTAATTTTGACCAAGGGTAAAACCTCTTAGAAGACACATACAAAAGATGTCATAAATACAGATACATCTGAAATAAAAACATATGTTGTGTATTGATTTGTTGCGTCTTGTTTGTATATAAAAATTTCAAAAGAAATTCAATCTTGTGGTTTGTATTTTGTTCATATTACCGGAGGAAAATCAGCCTTTTTTTTCCTTCTATGTTCACGGCATAACTAGCATCCTCGTGACCATTTTCAGACATTTTTTCGATCATCTCATTATGTTCATCTAACGATGTTTAAACCCGGACTTCAAAAGACCTACAAGTCACCTTAGTACCTTATATACCAATTTTCTTGATATAGCAAAAAGTTGGTCATGCTGTTTTATTAATATAGTGTAATTTAAACAAAGAAAAATATCAGCTCCTCTATATATTTACAAACTATCACTATCGTGTATAATGTTCACTTGAAATGTTGGTACATTTTCTAAGCAATTTTTCCACATTTGTCACTTTACAAACTATCTCTAAACATAACTTTTGTTTTTTGTTTTTTTTTTCCTCATTCCTCAGTAGTCTTATACGTGTCTTTGTCACTTTGTGCCATGAAACTTTAAATAGAAGGAGAAAAATAGCGTATCTAGAATCATTATGTGATTGACGAGAATTAAATAATTCAATAAAACTTATACCAAAATTTACTTTGTTTTTATTAAAAATGAAATGTTCTTGCAAAATTATTAAAGGAAGACTCATGAGACTTCAATTTTAACGAACTTAAGCATTCACTTATAAACTCATTGTAGTTGAAATAAAGATAAAGCTTTTAATGTGTTTTAGGGGGTGCTTGGTAAGGGGGTTAAGAGGGTGGGGAATGGGTAAGGAATTCAAAAGGGTCCACCTCACTCAAATTAGGTGTTTGGTTAGGGGTGTGCAAAGGTATTGATTACCCCGTAGTGGGTAATCAACATTATAGAGTAAATTGAGGGGTAAGGTATTGATTACCCACTTCACTCAATCCTTTGCATTCCCTTTCCCTTTCCCTTTACCTTTACCTTTCCCCACTTTGAACCAAGCGGACTCTCAAAATTTTTTTTTTCTTTTTTTTTTTTTTAAATGTTATTGTTTTCACATCTTTTATATAATAAGAGAAATATGTTTTGCAAGAATCTGTCATTGACCAATAAGAGAGTTTTAATTACAAAATTGAACCCTCATGTTGTAATAAAAGGCAAAATTGAATTAGTTTTGTCAGAGCATCCAGTATGAGAGGTCTAAGAATAGATCTAAAAAAACTTGAAAATGTTTATATTTTATATTAGCCATAGTGGAGCTTTATTTTATACACATGTGGCATGAAAAGTCCTAAATGTTAGACATCTTCATAATCTCAAGACATTTAATGCATGTGTTGTGAGAAACAATTATACAGCTTTAAGATGTTTATGCCATAGTAGAAATATGTTTATTAGAGCATCCACTATGATAAACCTTTACAAAGGTTTATAAATATGCCACATCACAAATACATAAACCTTTTAGATTTATAAACATATTTTCACTATAAATAAACTTGTTAAAGCTTTATAAATATATAACATAACTCAATGCATTAAATTGTGAAAAGGTTTAAGATATTTGACTTCTTCATGTCATAAAAGCATGAAATTGATGTCCACTATGACTAACAATATTATGGATCTCTTCATCTTTTTATAAATCACTATAGTAGATGCTCTTAACTCAAAAGGTCTAAAACATATTGATGTGGCATGAAAAAATTTAATTTATAAAGTTTTATACTCCCTCCGTCCCATAAAAACTGTCCAGTTTGACTTTTCAAAGTCAAACTGGTTCAACTTTGACCTTAAATATTTTTTATGTGTTATATAATACTTGATGAAAAATTATACCAATGAAAAACACAATTAAAACTCAATCAATTCATATATTTTTCATAAAGTATTATATAATACTCACAAAAATAGATAAGGTCAAAGTTGAACCAGTTTGACTCTGAAAAGTCAAACTGGACAGTTTTTATAGGACGGAGGTAGTAATATTTTACCATAGTTGATGCCCTCAGTTTTAAAAATTTTGATGAAGAAAAAAGATGAAAGTTCGCATGACTTTTATTTTTTTATTTTTTACTTAATCATAAATAAATGTTATATTGTGATTAGTTAATAGAATTTAAAATCAAATTTTAAACTTTTAAAAAGAGATTAATTTTAAATATAATTTTATGAAACTAAGTGTAAAATACTCGATTAATTTTGAAACTTTATATACGGAGTATTTAACAAAATCCATAATTGTGCACGAAAAAAAAAATAAATAAATAAAAATTGCAAACGTATTTGATGCGATTTAATAGTCCACCATTCAACGCTAAAGTAGTCTTATTTATTCTTTTATTAATTGCTACGTTTCATTGCAGAAAAGACTACCCACGTGGCATAATCTAATTAGTGGTTGGTTTGACTCTCACCTGCCTATCTTTTGTTGTGCATTAAAAGTGGTTTTGAACCCAAACAGTAAAACTTGGGATTTTGGTCCCATACCTATTTTCAGTATTCTTCTTCATTGGATCTTGACCCACTTTTATGTTTGAAAAAATGCAAGGACTATATGATCAAACAGCTTAGGATCCTTTTGGATTCGCTGTAAAAAATTTATTAGTGTTAGCGAATTACACATGGTATAGGATTAAAGAGGAAAATTAACACTTTGGCCATTTAAATCTATCAATTATAAGATTAACATAGGAGTAGTAAATCGTGTAATACCGATATTCAGAAAAACATCGAAACAAGATTCTACTTTTGACTATACAAGGTCCCAAAACATCTAGGTGAATAATTTGACCTATAGAATCAATTTTGTGATCACTCAAAGGAAAATGCTCTCTAATCTGTTTAGCATTATGTCATTATATCTTACTTTACAAGATGCAGAAGTATTAAACACTTCTTGATCAAACTTGTGTTCAAAATGTGAAAATACTTAAAACTTGATATGTAGGATAACCTAGGGAGTGTTTCTTTTTTCTCCTTAGCTAAAAGATGCAATTTAATATTATTACCTTTTTTATGGGGCTTATAAAATTCTCTTGTTCCATTTAAATACACAAGGCTTAATTTATCAACCCCTCTCCATTAAGATGCTTATATAGTAATAGGATTCACATACACCATTAGCTAAGAAAAAAAAGAAACACCCCCTAATCTATTATGCCAAAGAACTTTAGACACAAAACAAATTTGAACATTACTATTAACTATTTTCTTACCCATATCAAGAAAATATAAACTACCATTCACACTACCCGTCCCCACTAAAAACTTTTGAGCACAGTGGTGAATAAGACAATTAATCTCATTAAAAGTTACGCTAAGCTTATTTGCACTAGTTAGTTTCTGAACATATAGAACAAGCTAACATGATAAGCTCAGATAACCAACACATCATGAATAAGCAATTTGATGTGCTTCCGTAATATTTAGGTGTGATATATCAATTACATTGAACAAAAACATTGAAGTATATGCCATATAGATTGGCCCCAGAATCAATAATCCAACCAATATGAGTATTATATGTTTATATTAGAATTAAAATTAAACAACCTACAAGAGAAGAAACTAATCACATGATTCGACCTAACAGGTATACCTGCAACATTTTCCTGAATGTCACAATAAGTACATGCATCTTAATTACTTGGTAATGACATTAATTTTTGATAATGATCACTAGTTAAGGTATGAGTTGTACCGAACTAGTACCAATGCAATTGTTATTAGCAGTCGCATTATTAGCATTAACTTTAGACCCATTATTGTTATTTTTCTTTTTAAGTTAAGATGATGACCAACTAACTCAAAACACCTATCAATGGTGTTGATGTAAATAATGTCCTAAAAATGTTATTTATATCTTTCGATAACTCTACGTTTTGATAATAACAAAATGTGAAAACACTTTACGTCAAAATTAACGTAAACATGTTTTTATTCGAAATATCCTATTTCTACGTAAATCACTCTAGGTGAGAACAAACAAATTTACAACATAACAAATTATCAAAGAAGTGAATTTGTGTTTCAAACTTCACATTTTTAATGTGACAAAACATTTATTTTAAAAATACACTTAACAAATTATTTTGAATTATAAAGAAATTTTTTAATTAGAAAAATAAGTTTGAAATTTATAACAGCTATTTTTTCCCTCCAAACTTCTCCAAATAAACATTCACCACTAAAAACAAAAATGAGAGCGTTTTTGTCTGGCACGGTACCACTAAATTTAGTGGTACCATGATATATTTAATGGTATCGTCCCCCTGTAACAGTCAAAATTCTTTTGTCTATAAATACCAGTCCACTTCACAGTTTTTAAGCATCCTTTTTCGTACAAAATTTTCTGAGTTTAATCCCTCATTCACACTTACATTTCATTGATCATTTAGATAGTTTTCTCCTTGTTTAAGAGTGATTCTTTCATCCAACCAAAGATCACCTTCATTCCTCTATTACTCAAGAGAAGAACACAAAATATCAAGAAGATATAAGGTGTTAGAGTCTTTGTGTAGTGCACTTGCATTACTTGTAGTTTACTTGTTGTATCTTGATAAGAGTTTGAATGTATAAATAAGTTGTTGGCGCGTGAGGTGCATGTGGATGATTCTGAATTGGACACATGAGGTGCACGTGTAGTACTCTGCAACTTATATTTCTGATATTGTATGTACCAAAATTTCTTGATGTGGACCGAATTTCTATTGCAGTGGTTCTTAAGAGAAAATGAATAACTACTTATCGTTTTAACTTAGGTATCACTATCGGACTAAAAATTATTGAAACGAGAAAATATGAAGCAATTCATTTCTCAACAAAATAAAATATTGAGATACAAAACCTAGAAAATGGGAGTAAGGAGTTTCCACAAGTAACTATTATGAGTAGTGTTAGCATCTAATTTGTAGATAAGTTGTGATCTCGTTTGTATGCTTAGTTTGGGGACTTGTGAAAAATCAAGGATGACGATTTTTATCCGTACGGTCACTTTTCTATGAAAAGTGTTTCTACTCGTTGACCATAATAATTATTGCAAAATAATGAAAGTTCAACAAACCGTCACAAGTATGAAATAAGAAAAGTACAAAAATAGAAAGTGTAAGTGGAATAAAGGAAAATTTTAGAAAACGGAGCGTTTTCGGGAATAAATGATTTTGTAATCTCTTTTGAACCTCCTTGCTATTTTTCAAAGTTAGTAAAAAGAGTTTTGAAATTATTTATCCCAAAAGCATGAGTTGATCACATTGCGTGAAGACACGACAATACTTTAGTCGGGGGGATTTTGGTGAGTGCTTATTCACTCACTATTATTTGACCAAAAACTGGACTAATAAGACCAAAAACTAACCAATTATGCCAAATTTGTATTGTTTTTGTATTTGTGATGTGCAGGTACGGATATTATACAAAATGACAAAAATCATGGAAAAACGACAAACACGAGCACGGGAATGGAAAGAGCGTAAAAAGCCGGAGCCGGGAAAGCATTTTTCATATTTGAGCTTGCATTGTCAAAACAAAATAATCCTTGAAGAATCATACCTTGTCAAGTTCAGTCCTTGGATCCTACTATGGAATTAGTACATGAACAGCCCTTGGATTTTAGTTAAATTTATAATTGGTCCTTGTAATTTTATTATACAAAAATCTGAAAAACAAAAACCAAAGTCCAAATACCAAGCCAGCTTTTAAACATCCCAAAGCCCAATCCATAAATATAAAAAACCCGAGCCCATACCCAATCCATACCCACGGTCAATCTCATATCATAAACGATCAATGGAGTCAACCCAGTCAAACATAATAAAAATATATAATAAACACACCCCGCTTATTTTTTTTCCCCAATTCACCCACACACCCAGATTTAACTGTTCATCCATGAACCCTAATTACCCTTATCCCAAAATTACAGCAATTAAGGGTAATTAGGTAATCTCACAGGGTTTCTAGAAGCATGTCAGAAGTGTCAGGGGTACGTCAGGGCAAAGAAACACACGCATGGGCTACGTAGCAGAGTGCAATTGGTTTCAACACATAAATAATCATTGATCCAAGGGTTGTAATGATTGGGAAAGGATTAGATGGCTCAGATGGTGCTTAAAGAAACACAAGCACACGGATTGCCAAGCTGGCAATCCGTGACCCCCAACTCTCATTTTAGCTATAAATAGAGGTTAAGATCAGTGTAAAAGGTGTGGAGTTTTCGATTAGCGAAGCTCTGCCCATTTCATTACTCAATTTTTTAGTTGTAATCTCAATTTTAATTGTAATACTTTTAGTTTTTAATGAAATCAATTTTCACCTTTAATCTTTTCAGTTAATTGTTTTAGTTAAATGTTTTAGATTAAATTTCATTTAATTCCAGCAGAATATCAGAGTTTGAATTACTTTGTTTATTAATTCATTGCTTATCAGGTTTAGCCATTTTCAGAATTTGATATAAAAACTCAAAAACTCAAAAATAGTTTTAGTTTTGAATCCACTTTTAGCTTAACTTTTCAGTAGTTAAATACATTTCAAAATCAGTATTCTCTCTTGGAGAGTTAAAAGTTTTAGTTCAGCATAACCATTGTTCATGTTTTATTTGGTCAACAATAGTCAACAAATTTGGCTAATCGGTTTTCTGAGGTGGAATTGGCAAGCTAAGTGAGTCAGGGAAGCACTCAGCCTGTCTAGAGACAGGCAAGCAAAGGGAACTCCCTCTGTTTTGCTGAGGGAGAGTTTGTGGTAAAACCTATTTTGCACTATTTCATTAATATAGATTCTGTTTTAATTTGGTAGTTTAAATAATTGTAGTTTTATACTGATGTAGTAACTGTTTTAGTTGTAGTAATTTCTGATATTAGATCTCAGTTGATAAGTTGATTACATTTGGTTTGTAGATTTGAGATTTATAGTTTTAAATAGAATCTGTGTTACTACTTGATTTTTGAAATTGTGGTAGTTTGAATTTAGACATCTGTAGTTCTAGGTTATTTTAGCATAATTGATCATAGGCTAAACTTTTTTGGAGGTTTTGATTAGTGGAACACTGATTTGCATTGCAAAATAATGAAACGACAACGATGCAGGGGATGTTTGGATGTGTTTACTGTTGAGTGTGACAGTGATTTGTTTGAGATTGTATTAGTTCATCTTAGTAACATCAGGTATTATAGAGTTAATAGAATCATAAAAGTGTAGGTTACATAGTTAAAGTCAAAATTAGATTTATCTAATTACTAGGACTACATCAGTTGTGATCTGCTCTTATAATTGTGTTCAATATCTGCATTTTTAGTTAGAATTTGAGTTTTTAGTGTTTAAACTTAATTGCTAAACATCTAGGAAGAGATTTAGGTGATTAAAATTGGAATTACTCAACAAGTGGAGGTATTAAGAAAGTCAACTGTTATCAGGTTTAAGTTTTACTTGCTGCTGATTTTGTGTGATTTTAGACTAGTTTTAGTTTGATTCTAAGTAAGTAATCAGTTGATTTGTTATCTCAATAGTATAGTTAAGCTGTTACTTCCTTTACTTTCTAAGTTTGAGCTTATTCGGTACTACTATTTGAGGCCTGCAATTAGGGGTTTGAGCTTATTTTCTGAATTGAATTGTAGGCCTGCTTTAATTTCTTTGAGCTCAAACCTGAGCTATTTTGAGTTTTCTGTGGTCATTGTGAGTTGTTTGAGTGTTGTGATTGGTCTGTTTCATTTACAGCTTATTCTGTTAGTGTTTTGCTTATCTAGTAGCTTATCTAAACTGCTTATTAGTTTGTTTTAACTGTTTCTTTGCTTATATCTTTTATTTCTGAGTTTCATTGAGAACTTTATTGCATATTACATCTGTGTTAAGTGTTTGGTTAAGTTTCTTTGGCAAGTGCTTATAAATAAGCACTTGCCATAAGCTGATAAGCTCTGAATAAGCACTTCTGCTTATTATTTTTAATTCAAAATTTTTCTGCAACATTTACCATTTATTTTTGATTTTTTGTAATTTTTCCAGATTTTTCTGGATTATTTTACTATTTTTCTTCATTTTTCTTCATTTTAAATCCTTTTTAAATCATTTTTTAATTACAAAAAATCAATAAAAATCAGAAAAAGCTTTGAAAAATACAAAAATATTTTTAGAAATTCTTTTATAATATTTTAGAATTTTTAGAATTAAATTTTCATTTTTCCACTTTAATTTTCTATTTTTCTTTATTTTTAATTCATTTTTAATTCCAAAAATAGAAAATAAATTCTAGAAAATAAATAAAAACTCAAAAAAATATTTTTCTTTTTCTTAAAATTCTTTTTAATAATTTTAGATTTTTAGAAAATTGTTTTACATTCATAGGATCATTTTTCAATAAAAGTCGCGTTTTATATAACACGGTTGCATTTCCGTTTTTACGTTTTTAACTTTGGTGTATAATTAGCTTGTACTCTTTGCATATTTCACCTTTGTTTGTTATTACTTGATCTATTTGATTGCTATTTTCACTTTTTCACTTTTCAATTCACGATTTCACGAATCGATATGCTCGATTCCATTCGCCTTCGTTGGGAAACGACTCGGATGATCCGTATTTTCTCGGATCACTTCGATACTATACTATATTATATATAATTGGTTTTCACGACGAATCATTGATCGTGTGAGAAGTAAGGATCATGTGGATCGTGAGTCAAAGTGGTACTAGCTAGATTAGTACTCGACATTTAGCTTAGTGTCGAAAATTGTGATAAGCGACGTTGTACGGTTTTCTCTGCCTGAAAGGAGCTTTGTTGACATAGTGATTAGAACTCTCGAGTTGGGTACTCGGGGAGTGGGGTAGGGCGAAGAAGAGATTCGTGACCGAACCACTATAAATATCGTTTTCTCGGTTTGATCTTTCCATCTCAACTCTTTATATTTATTGTTTACATTAGATAGCATGGATCAGTGTTCATATTTGTGTTGGTTGATTTCACAAAAGAATTGAATCTAAGTTTTTCAAAGAAACTTTTTTAATTAAGGAAAATAAATCTTAAAACTATTCACCCCCCCCCCCCCTCTTCTAGTTTTCCACAAATGGTGTGACCAGTCTTATTACAATGGTGCAAACAAGATTTGAGTTTCTATTAAACATATTATTTTGATTATTCTTGTTAGACACCTAGTTATTAGGTTTAGCAATAAAAGTAAATCAACTAGATTTACTACTAGAAGCATGAACATAAGCATTTGTATGTGACCCGACAAAGTTGCAAATGTAGACATAACATCAGGTAAATTATTATTAATCAAAATGTTAGTCCTGATATGACTATACACATCATCAAGTCCCATTAGGAACTACATCAAAATCTGATTAGCTGAGTATAATTCTTAAGTTTTTATTCAGTATCACAAGTACAATTAGGCAGATCAACTAAAGAACCATATTGTCTCCATTGAGAATTAAACGTATGATAGCACTAAGCTAAAGACATTCCAGATTGAGTAACTGTATGAATCTTATAATGCATTAAAATCACACACCCATTAATTTTACTATATGAATTTCTAATTCATCCCAAACAGTTTTAGAATTACTAGATAAAATTTGACCTAAGCATTAATCCTGAGGCACACAATCAAAAATCCAATATAAGACCACATAATTACATATGTACCATTGTTCCTATCTTAACATATCATCATTATCTGGTCTAACACATTTTCCACAAATAAAACCCAACTTGTTTTTAGTATATAAAGCAAGTTTAATTGCAACAGACCAGACATTATAATTTTTAGTGCCATATAACTTAAAAGTAATTAGAGTATTACTAGAATAATTAGAATGAAAATAAATGGATCATAAACATCAAGTTTTAACTCAATAGAAACCTTAGTTTTAATTTTCTTACTACTATCATCTCTTTTAATTTTCTTAAACCCTAACTCATTAGAATCATACCAAATAATAACAACACAAACTGAAATAGACAAGACTGATAAACAAATAAACAGATAAAATAAGCAATTAACAAAGCCTAAAGCCAGACACCTAATCAATCACACACAAAAATTAGTTCAAATGAATGCAACCAATTCCTCAAGCAATCAATCAATCCGTTGAACCTAACCATCAAAAGACTAGTAAAATAAACCTAAAAGAGGGTTTGAGAGGTGTTACAGTGCATGTGCTCTAGCAAAATATCAAGATCAAGAAGATCCTTATAACATACGACATAACATAACTAAATAATTACCAATATCAAGATCACGAAGATCCTAACAACATACGACACAACATAACGAAAGAATTACCTGAAACATACACAAACAAATTTAGCAAACATAAATTATCAAGAAGAGTTAAATCTAGGAAATACAAACCCTAACTTAAGAATTAGAGTTTTAACACTTTTAACTTTTTAAAACTTAACCAGATCTAACTCAAAAAACATCAACAACAACTAAAACTAAACTAGGGTTTGCTACAGAAAACCCTAATTTTGAAAATTTTTAATTGATGGCCCAAAATAACATCCACATACCAGATCTCAACTTAATACTTGAATTAAGAAACCTCAAAGAACACTATAAACTGTTCAACTAAAAAAATGCCCAAAAAATCAAGAAACCCTAATTTTTGGAAATCACATTTGACGATTGAAATCAATAGATCTATAACCAAGAACAACAATTTAACACTTGTTGAATCACTATCTAACACCTAACACCAAAACCTTTAATTTTACTGAAACCTTAATTTTGAGAAAACAATTAAAACCTTCAAATATTTTGTATAGAGTCACCCGTGGCTCTGATACCATGAAAACTGTTACTGCCTCGGTCTCATAATAAGTGTCCTATTTTGACTTTGTGAAGCTTTTCTTTTTCAACTTTGACCATAAATACTTTTGATTGTGTTATATAATATTTGATGAAAATTATACTAATGAAAATACATTTAAAACTCAATTCATTCATATATTTTGCATCAAGTATTATATATATAAAAAAAGAAATAAGAAGTTAAGGTTAAAGTTGAAAAAAGAAAAACTTTAAAAATCAAAACAAAATACTTATTAAGGCTCGAACTCGATGAATACTCGACATATCAAGCTCGGCTCGACTTGATTTGTATGAAAATTAAGTAAATGTATATATATAAAAGGGTAAAAGTGTAATTTAGTTGAAGTTTGTTAAGGCTTGCAAGCTTCATGAGCAGAGTATTTTGGAGCTCAAGCTCGACTCAAAAATATGCTCGACTAGCTCGAACTCGAGCTTGACTCATTTACATCAAGTCGATTTCGAGTAGTTTACGAGTCGATCCAGAATAGCTCAAGAGTTGTCAAGTCTCGTTTACACCCCTAGTCAAAACACCTTAAATTCAATCAACCAATTTTCCTTTTTATTTCTATTAGTGCATATCAACGTTAGTACGGTATATCGTGATGTTTTAAGTTCAAAATATATAAGAAAGAAGACAAATTACATAAAAACGCAAACCTTAATCATTGTGTGAACAATCAGAGAAAAACACACAGTAGAAAAGATATACATACACAAATAGGGCTGAGCATTATAGACCGCAGGCCGGACCGAATCGAGAAACCGGACCGAACATATTTTGGTCCCGTTCTCAGTCCACCTTTTTCCTCATTTTCGGTCCTCAGTCCGATTCGGTTACACTGAACCGACTGTTATGCTTTATTGGACCGACCCGGACATGGACCGAAAATTTCTGTCCAGTCCTCGGTCCGTACTTTTGGACCAATTCAATTTTCAGTCCAGTCTGATTCCGATCGATCCGATCCGATTTTCGGACCATGATCATCCCTACACGCCACAATGAAAAACTAATAAAGAAAAATCTGTTTATATCTCCATCTTCAATATTTTTACTTTAGTCCCTTCATCTTCCAACACGGGTACAAGCATCACCTTGATTTTTGACACTTTTGATAAAACCTACACAAATAACCATTATTTTCAATATGAACTTGTAATCGGCCTAGATTACCATTACTTTCAATATGAACTTAAAAGTTGAATTATTTAACTAGGGAGACAAAACAAAAAAGTATTGGAAAAGCTTTTGCTATACATAGTCCTAAAATTATGTATGAAAAATAAAATGTGATAGATCAAGGTGGTTGAAGTGATTATCATGAAGTTACAATGATTGACACATTGTACTCCTTGATCACAGCTCTTATAGCTATGTTTATGATTTTCTTTTGGAAAAGTAAAAATGGATATACTTCAAACTAGAGGTGCCAATTTGAGACTTATTGGTTAAATATTTGTTTAGTTGGGCGAATATTTAGTGTATGTTTGGCACTAGTAGGAGCTGGAGCGAGTTGCTAGAGCTGGTTGCTGGAGCTTTTTTTTACATGCTCCTTCAACTAGCATTTCATTTAGTAGCTTATTTTTTTTACATGCTCCTTCAAGTTATGTCAGCCAAACGAGACTTATTTTTAATGATAGCTTATTTTTTCTAAATAAAATAAGCTCATGCTATGATAAGCTCTAATAAGTTTCGCGCGCAAAACATGCCCTTAGTAGGAGATGGGTCTAGTTGGTTCTTTCAAATATTATAGATGAGTCTAATTGAGTATTTGATAGAAAGTGTAATTATATAATAATTACCCGACGGGTTTAGGCGGGTCAATTTTTTATTTTATTTATTTATTTATTTATTTCACTTTTCTCATCTTTTACTAAAAAAAAAAAAAAAAAAAAAAAAAAAAAAAAATCTTGTCAACTAGACCAAAACCAACCTTGACCCGGACCTATATAGACCAAAACCATCTAGACCATCACCAAACCCGACACGAGCCTACCTACTTATTTTGCCATCTTTACTTCAAACATTTCAAAAAGAAGTTTGATAAAAAAAAAAAACATTGAGGTGGTAAATTCTAAGAAGTGCTTGTCATAGCTTATGTTTTAGCTTATATTTTTGGGAATATATTAGCTATAATTAATTGTAGTAAATTGGCTACAATTTTGTGCTATAAATGTGGATCTCTTATTTTTTTTGTGGGTCTTGAATTTTTTCTGTGAGTCACTGATTTATTTTATGTGTATTTTTTGAAAAAGATTGTAGCCAATTGGCTACAATAATTGTAGCTAAGCTCTCCACTATATTTTTATCTTATACTCAAATATAACAAGGAATTTATCGGTTATGATGAGTAAGCCCGTAGGTCATTGTTGAATATTTTGAATTATCATGATGGTGAGCTAAAGAGTGTGAATTATTTCTTGCTAGTAAATGATCAAGTAAGACATTTCAAAATAAGCTCACAACCCAAACTGTTCTACTTAAGCCGCACAAATGGTAGAATATATTATCTTTGGTAATAAAAGTTCCAAAAAGGAGTTTGTTAAAAACTTTTAGAAAAAGTTCATATACTTAATTGTATAAACATTCAATAGATGCCAAAGTTTTGTTCTTTTACGTTCTTAGACGCAAGTTATTTTTTTTTACGTAAAAGTAAAATACATGCGACATTATAAACATTAGAAAAATGATTAGTAGACTTACCAAATAAACCTACTAATATATACTCCTGTTGAAGCAAAATCTTGCTCTTGGTTGAAATCCTTAGTAGACTTCAATCCTTGCTTCGGACTTAACTTTCTGCACAAAGGAAGAACGCTCGTTAGCCTCGCCCCGGGTGTTATCCCAGGACCAAGCTCCGGCGTAAGAATAAGAATATGGCAACCGAAAGATAATGTGATAAATGTGAGTAAATGATTGTGTGTGTGTTGTTGTTGAAACAATAAATGAGGTTGGGGTATTTATACTACCCAACCTTTACCTGCTTGTACTTGCAAACAGTGTCCTCGTACCTTCGCGAATAATGTACAGTCCCCTAGTTGAATAGTTGTCGGCTGTCCCTACGAACAGTGCTCTACCCCTAGGTTGGGCTTATAGGGTGGCTGTCAGAGCGCACGTGTTTATATGGGGGTCCCAGCCCCTTATTATAAGAGCAAAACCTTCGACTAACGTCTCGCCTTCAGAGGACGTTCGGCCATGTTCATGACATCCGGACCTTGCCGTCCGGATGGATACGTCAACATGTCCCCCCTAGTATTGGACTATCGATCCTTTATCGTTAGTGCAATATTGGGTTCGGTAGTGGTTGTTTATTCTTCTCTCCCTATCCATTGGATCGGCCCATTACAATTCTAGCTAGTTGGGCTGATCTGCTAGTTGCTTCCTTAATGGGCCTGGTTGAGCCCGTTTAAAGTGAGATATTTCGTGGGCCGTCGCCTCGTTTTTGCTACAGTGTCCCCGTCGAGCGTAGTTGCCTTCTTACGTGTGTGGCTAGGATGATGCTACGTCAGCATCATTCTGACTGATGAGACGTTTTTGCTTCTTCCCATGTATCCCTATATAAGGGACTGTTGCTCCTCATTTCTTTTTCACGCTGTGTGTTTTTTATCTATCATCCGAGAGCTTTTACTGACGTCATCTTCCGAACGTTCATCGATTCGCCTGAGGTTAGTCCTATACTTCTTCCTTCCTTCTTATAACTCAACCACCTTCGGTATCTTTTAAACATGGCCGAAGAAGGACCGGTAGGAAAATTTGACATGCATGTCCACACCTCTCAATTGTGCCAATCGGACTTAGATGCTATCATTTCAACATATAATATCCCGGCCGACCTTCATCCCAGCCTTCCGGACCCCAACTTGACAATGGATAGGCTGCCCTCGGATAAAATAGGGATATATACATAACAGCTAGATCTTGGAGGTGCTAGGGTTCCCTTCTCCTGCTTTCTATTACAGGTGATCAAACACTTTAAGATCCATTTTTCTCAGATAGTGCCAATAGGGCTAAACCGGGTGACCCTTTTTGAGATCCGGTGCTACAGCTTGGACGAGAGACCAACGGTATCATTGTTCCGGGTGTTCTATAGATTGTGCAAACAGGGCAACTAGTTCTCCTTTGAGAGCCGTACGGGACGAAGGGCCAGAAAGTGTTTTAAGGAGGTTTTGACTGGGTTGAAGCACTGGAAATCCAGGTTTTTCTTAATCGACCGTAGGGCCATACCGGACGCTATGGCCTGGAGGCACAGAGACTCCAAAATAACTGAGGTGAATGATTTTCCCCTCTCCCATCCGGAAGCCGCTGCGGATAGGCTTGCCGAGACACAGAGTTTTCTAAGGAAGCCTCTTCCTGTTCTTCTATGGTTGTCCGGTTTATCTTCGGTGTGGGAAAACAAACACTTGGCTGTTATTTTAAAAGATACCGAAGGGCATGGTAATGCTCCATGCACACGCTTGTATTTTTCTTCCTTTCCCCTTTTTTATATATATTTTTTACTCATATATTTGTATCGGCTTTGCTTTTGGTTAATGCAGTTGTTACTATGTCTGAATTTTTGGAGCTACCCAACTGGGATGGAACCGATGTGGTGGAGGGGTCCACAATTCCGGATGGTCAAACTCGTCCTGTGAGGACTGTGGAGCCGCTCCCGGAGGGTCAAAATCCCCCCCCCCCCCCCCCCCAAAAGAGGCCTTGATGAAGATGGCCGAGAAGGCTAATGATGATGTAGTGAAGGCTCGTGAAAAGAAAGAGAGAGAGAACCGACAGAGGGCCGAGGGCAAAAGGAAAGCTGGTGAGGGAACCTCCCATGCGGCGCCCAAGAAGAAAAGTAGAGGGGGTGCTAATTCTGTTGGGGCCATGCCTTCCCTGGGAGCAACATTGGACGCAAGTCCCATCAACCTTGCACCCCCGAATTCTGCTCCCCAAAATCCTCCCCCCAACGTGGAGCAGCCGGTTAACGAGGTGGCCGAGCAGGAAAGGGCCGAGGGGGTTGACACTTCCAACATCCAAGCTAATATTTCCCCTGTCCGCGTTGTGGCTGTTGAGGAGCCGAGGAATTCTGCTCCGCATGCCTCTGATGGTAATTATTCCTGTCTTGACCGTTTATGCAAGCTTTAAATATTGAATCTAATAATCTCCCTTCTTTTCACAGCTCAATCGGTACAACGATCTCATCCCGAGGGGCATCCTACCATCCACGTGGTTGCATCCAAACCGTCCGGTATGTATTTCCTTTATTCCGTTTATAAAGTATTTTAGTTGATTGGTGGTCATTTATCTTATTACTTTTCACTTTGTGTTCTCTTTTTTTTTTTAGATCATTCTCTGAACCAGGCTGACTTCTTTGTGCCTGGTTGGACGCTCAGGGAGGACGTTCGGTTAAATTCCTACCGGGCGTGCCGTGAGATGATCAACCACCTCGCTACCCCCGCCGAACAAGTTGCTCTGAATGAGCTGGACAATATTGGCCTCGCCAGGCAAGCCTATGAACAGTTGGGGATGAGCACCATTTCTATGGGGGAAGTTCTCCGACGGTTCCGTCACTTAAATGCTGACTACCGGGAGCTGTCAAATATTCATGACAACTGCCAAGGGCTAGCCGCAAGGGCCGAAGCTGCCGAGGGTGAGCGTGATGCTCAGGCCGCTCGGTATGAAGATCTGGCTGCCGAGCATGAGGCCATGGGCCAATGGTACAAAGCCTGCGCTTTTAGGTACAAAGATCTGTTGGAAAAATCCAACGGGTTTGATCAAGAGAGGGAACTCTGGCTCAAGAAAAACGAAGAGCAAGCCAACCGTATCAATCAACTAGAGGCTGAGCTAGCGGTATCCCAACAGCAGGCCGGATCGTTGGCCAAGGAGAAGGCTGATCTGACAGCTAACTTGGCTCAGGCGGACATTGTTCGCCAGAATTTGGTCAAATCGTTGATCCCGGTGGTTTTCCGGAGGCTTCTTGACAGTCGTGAGTATAAACAATCTCTGGGCAAACCCTTCAGCCTTTCTTACTCCGCTGGGTGGCAGGATGGGGTCAAAGTTTCAAGAAAATCGGAGGATGCTGAGAAAATTATGAGCACTTCGAGAAATCTGAACCCTGAAGCCCCAAAAATATGGAAAGCCGAGTACAATAAGCTGTTTGCCCTTGAGTATCCATATATCGAGAAGATCTGCGATGCTCATCGTCTTCCCCTGGGTGATCTCATGAACATTTTTCCTGACTCTCCAACCCCCGCGGGCTTGACAAACATTTCCACTCAAGCTAACGCAGAGACGGAGGGTAATCAGATAGTTGTAACCGGAGGGGAAAATGTTAACCCCCCGATTTAGTTATTGTGTTTGTAATCACAACTTTGAACCTTGATTTTTGTAATATTTCAAGGGTTTATACCCGCTTATAATGGGTTTCTTTTGACTATTATTGTACAGCCATTATTCACATTGTTTCCCTTAATATTTTTCACTTTTTTTTTTTATTGTGTGATATCATTCTTTCGCCATAATTGATTTATGATACCGTACTTATTTCTATATTTTGCCTCCAACTGTCGGTTGGGCATCCGGAGCGGTTAAGACCGCCCGGGCATTCAGGCTAGTTGTCATCTGAGCATCCGAGTTACCTTCGGGCATCCGGAACGGTATAATTGTCCGGGCATCCGAAGCGGTTATGTTTAGTCGGGCATCCAAAAAAGAATTTTGGGCATCCGCAGCGATTTTGGTCGCACGAGCATTTTATCGCCTACCGGAGGGGGCCAGCCTCCGGAGATATGAGTATTTCGTAATTTGTCATAAAACTTCGCAACTTTCCCCATCGCGGGAAGCTACATACTTCATTAATATTTTTCTAACATCATAGTACAAAAGCAGAATAATAGAAAAGCTTTGGAATTCTAACAATAACAGTTTTTATAAGAAACACTTTCTGAGGTTGATAGCGTGCCAAGTACGCGGCACATCCGTATCATCCATATTTTGTAACTTATAAGAACCGTTGTCGTATGCTTCGACAACTCTGTATGGACCTTCCCAATTCGGCCCTAGCTTCCCCTGGTTCTCGACTCGACTTGCTTCATTCTTCCTATAAACGAAATCACCCACCCTAAAGTTCATCAGCTTCACCCGCTGATTGTAATATCATTCCACCTTCGCTTTATACTTAGCTTCTTGTATTGCAGCTGCTTCTCTTCTTTCTTGCAATAAGTCCAGGTTTAGACGCTGCTCTTCCTCGTTTCGGTCCAGCACGAGGAGCTGGTCCTCCTCATTGCGGTTTTCATCGAACATCATGGTCCGGTGCGTTGGCATCCCTATTTCGGCCGGTATTACCGCCTCGCTTCCGTATGTTAAACTGAAAGGTGTATCACCGTTGCTGGTTTTGAGTGAGGTGCGGTGGGACCACAACACATTGGGCAATTCATCTACCCATCTGGCTCTTGCCCTGCCCAATCTTGCCTTTATTCCTTCCATCAGGGATTTGTTTGCTCGTTCTACCAAACCGTTGCCCTGCAGATGCGCAACGGCCGTGTTCATCTGCCTGATTTTCAGCTGTGCACACCAGCTTTTGAAAGGATCATTCAAAAAATTTGTCCCATTGTCCGTTACTATCACCCCCGGTAGGCCGAAACGACATACAATATTTTCCCACACGAATTTTTTTACTTCCTTCCCGGTAGTTTTTGCCAACGGTTTTACCTCAATCCATTTTGTAAAGTAATCTATGGCCACGATGACAAATTTTATCCTCCCCGGGGCCTCCGGGAACGGTCCCAGAACGTCCATTCCCCATTGATAGAATGGCCAGGGGGCCATGATTGAAGTTAGGAAAGTTTTGGGCAGCTTAGGCACGGGAGCGTGTATTTGACAAGAATCACACTTCCGAATCTCTTCTCTTGCGTCACGGTGCATCGTCGGCCAGTAATACCCTTGTCTAATTAGCTTTGCCACCACTGATCGAGGACCGGAATGCATGCCGCAAGCTCCCTCATGCACCTCTCGGATGATGTAATTTGCTTGTAACGGACCTACACAATGGAGCATTGGGTTTAGATAAGATTTTTTGAAGAGAATCCCATCCTCCAGCACATAATGGGGGATTTTCATACGTAGGCTTCTCGCTTCATTTGCGTCTTCCGGCCACACCCCCTCTTCCAGACACCTAATGATCGGTGTCATCCAATTGGGGTCTTCTTCTTCCACTATCGTGTGCACTTCGGCTTCTTCGATGGAAGGTTTTGCTAAGACTTCTACCAATACTTCTTTTGTTAAATGATCGAAGGCCACTGAAGCAAGCTTGCTAAGTACATCCGCTTTTTGATTTTGGGTCCTCGGTATGTTTTGGATTTTAAAGCTGTCAAACCTCCCAATATATTGCCTTGCTTTCTCCAGATATCTTATCATGCTTTCTTTGGTAGCCACAAAATTCCCATTGATTTGGCTTGCTACCAATCTTGAACCAACCTTGACATTTATGGACTTAATTTTCATTTGTTCGGCTATCCGCAGCCCTGCCAGTAGTGCTTCGTATTCGGCCTCATTATTTGTGCTTTTGAAATTTAGCCTTAGAGCATAGGTGAATTCTTCCTGTGTTGGGCTGATGAGTACTAAACCAGCTCCTTAACCTTTCTTACTACATGCTCCATCGGTATATAATGTCCATTCTGCTTTCTCGGTAACCTCGCAGATTCCCCTGTTCTTCGTTTTGGCGTACTGCTCGGCCATTCCTACCGGTATTTCTGTTAGGAAATCTGCCAACACTTGCCCCTTGATGGCGTTTCGAGAGACATACGTTATATCGTACGCCCCCAACTCTACGGCATACTTAGCCAATTTCCCGGACGACTCCGGCTTATTTAGGACCTGCCTGATCGGCTGATCCGTTATCACTTTTATCGGGTGCGCCTCAAAATACCTTCGTAACCTCCGAGAAGCGTGCAACAAATAAACCGCCAGCTTTTCCATAGGGGCATAATTTCTTTCTGCTTCATTCAACGTTCGACTGACGTAATGCACCGGTAATTGTTTTCCCGATCTTTCAGCTACCAGCACTGCACTTACTGCCCTTTAGGCAGCCGCCAGGTATACGTGTAGATTCTCTTTTGGGACGGGGGTCGTTAATGAGGGCAGTTCTAAAATTAACCTTTTCATTTCTTGAAAGGCCTCTTCGGCTTTTGAGGTCCACCGGTATTCGTCCTTGTTCTCCTTGGTGACGTTCTTGAGCGTTTCCTTCAAGGTTCTTGGTGATTTCATTTCTGTGATTGTTTTAACTTTCCTCGGGTTTGCACGAATGCCCTCGGAAGTTACCATGTAGCCGAGGAACTTGCCTTCTTCCACGCCGAACGAGCATTTTTTAGGATTCAGCTTCATATTTACTTTTCTCAAATTGTCAAAAGTTTCGGCCATGACCGCTAGTAAATCCACCTCCGTCTTGCTCTTGATGACCATGTCATCTACGTATGCTTCCAGGTTCCTTCCAATCTACGGAAAGAACGCCGAGTCTACTAGACGTTGATATGTGGCTCCGGCGTTCTTTAGACCGAAAGGCATTTTAGTGTAACAATAAGTTCATTGCTCCGTGTAGAAAGCCGTTTTCTCCTCGTCCTCAATGGCCATCTGAACTTGATGATAGCCCTTGTATGCATCCAAAAAACACTTATAACGGTTACCCATCACTGACTCGATCTTCCAATCTATTTCCGGCAGAGGGTAGTAATCTTTTGGGTAGGCCGAGTTCAAGTTCTTAAAGTCTATGCACATCCTCCAGCTCCCGTCACATTTTTTTACCAATACTGGGTTCGATATCCATGTGGGGTATCTCACCGGCCGGACGATCCCTGCTTTTAACCACTCTTGAACTTCACTAGCAATCACCTGGTTTTTTTCTTGAGAGAAAGTCCGTCTCTTCTGCGCGACCGGAGGGTCTTCCATTCTGACATTAAGATTGTGTTGTGCCAACCGGCGTGGTATACCTGTCATATCAGCGGGTGACCATGCAAACACGTCTTTGCTTCGTTTTAACAATTCGATCAAGCTCCTTCGACATTCTTTGGAGAATCCCTTCCCGATGGTCACCAACTGTTCTGGGTAGGCTGGGTGGACCATGATATCTTCTGTATGCCCCAGTTCTGCCTCCTCTTCGGGGACCATCCTCGTTGTGGTTCCCTCCTCCGAACCTATCCATTCTTCCTCGAAACCACGACATTCCATAATTGCAGCCGTCTTAGTAACCAAGGTTGCGATTCCCTTCGGAGTGGGAA
Source organism: Artemisia argyi (assembly GCA_030686995.1). Classification (NCBI taxonomy): domain Eukaryota; kingdom Viridiplantae; phylum Streptophyta; class Magnoliopsida; order Asterales; family Asteraceae; genus Artemisia; species Artemisia argyi. The sequence continues at coordinate 147,516,096 of CM060697.1, forward strand.
ACTTCATCATAGCGTGGACGGTTGAAGGTATAGCTCTAAGCTCTCTTAACCCGGTTCTTCCCAATATGATGTTGTAAGGTGAAGGTGATCTTATTACTGAGAATTTCATTCTGGCCTTTCGGAATAAACCATGGTCCCCAAAACATACATCCAGTTCAATCTTTCCAATGGGCTTGATTACCTCTCCCGAGAACCCCACTAACGGCGATCCAGATTTCTTGAGCTTGGACTGAATCGAGGGGCACAAGTTGTTAAAACAGTGCTCATACATAACTTCCACCGAGGCCCCTTCGTCTACAAAAATCCTCCGTACCAAATATCCTTCAACTTCCGCCTCCACTATAAGAGGTTCATCGGACAGATCATTTGACAACACCGGAGGAAAAGTAATAGGGATCTTCATCCATGGCTCCTCAAGCTCCCTAGTCTTTCTTTTCGCTGTTCCTACGCTCCCGATCATATTTATCACCTTTTTCTTTCCTTTGTTTCCCTCCTGAGCTGGCTCTCTCCCCTGCCTTACGTTCCGGATCAGATGGTCCAGCTTTCCGGATTCCAGGGCTGCTTCAAGTTGCTTCTTCAGCATGTGACAATCATTGGTATAATGCCCCTTCTCCCCATGATAGTCACAATATCTGTCTGCATTTTCCCTGCTTGGCCTTCCCACCAACGGAGGTGGATGTGGAAGTCGAAGCTGGTGTTCAGTAGCCAGTATCTCCTTGGGTTGTTTCCTAAGTGCCATTAACCCCGGCCTGTTGATCTCCAACCTCCAGCCGTCCTTTTTTCCGAAAATCTCCCCTGTTTTGATCTGCCTTCGGGGCCACATAAGGGGTGTACGGTTCTCTGAAATGGAAATCACTTCGGCGGTCGTTCCTACGTCTTTCGGCATATCCCCTAGACCTTTCGGCCTTAGGAACGTAGCTGAACCTCCGATTACCTTCCGGTAATTCCCCTTTTGGGAGTTCAGTGGCTTTGTATGCATCCTCTGCCCGGACAAAGTCATCGACCCTCGTCATCATTTCTTTCACCGTCTGAGGCACTTGGTCGGAGAACCGCTTGGCTAACTCCGGACATTTATGCGCTGTCATAAAAGCTGATATACGCATGAGATCTGGCACTCCTGGGATATAACTCGCCTCATCGGTCCATCTTTCTTTAAAGTCAGGCAGGGTTTCGTTAGCTCTTCTGGAAATCTTGAATATCTCCTTCGGGTCCTTAATTCCTTTATGCCTCAAGGAGAACCTAGTGGTGAACTGTTCCTCTAGCTCATCCCATGTGTTGATGCTACCAGGCTCTAAACGACTGAACCACCCCTGCGCTGCCCCATCCAACGTTTGCTGGAACATCCGACACCATACCGGCATTGGCCATTCCCCTTGATTGGCCGCTCCGGCGAATCTGTTCAAATGGTCGTCCGGATCTGTGGAGCCATCATATAACTTCAAATTTCTCGACATCCTGTGTGATGGTCCAGAGAATTCGTTTATTCTTCGAGTGAAGGGCGATTTGGCTATGGATTTGAATGGCTTTCCTAAATCTTCCTCTGGTTTGTCTTTGGTTTGCCTATCGCCCGGGGTTTTACCGTCATCTTCACTGAAATCCAACCGTATTGGCTTAAGGACATTTCCTTCAAGGGCATTATGTTCTTTGACCAACTCTTTCAGGGCTGTCAGGTGTCCTTGTATCAAATCTTGTATGTTAGGTGAATCGCGATCGTTCCGGTTAGAACCTTCCGGACCGTCCTTGTTGGCACCGCCTCCTCTTGTTGTTGTGAGGGGGTCAGAGGTGGGAGGTCCGTCATGCTATCAGTAGGTAGATCAGATAACGGGTCCCACGGATGGCGCCAATATGTTGAAGCAAAATCTTGCTCTTCGGTTGAAATCCTTAGTAGACTTCAATCCTTGCTTCGGACTTAACTTTCTGCACAAAGGAAGAACACTCGTTAGCCTCGCCCCGGGTGTTATCCCAGGACCAAGCTCCGGCGTAAGAATAAGAATATGGCAACCGAAAGATAATGTGATAAATGTGAGTAAATGACTGTGTGTGTGTTGTTGTTGAAACAATAAATGAGGTTGGGGTATTTATACTACCCAACCTTTACCTGCTTGTACTTGCAAACAGTGTCCTCATACTTTCGCGAATAATGTACAGTCCCCTAGTTGAATAGTTGTCGGCTGTCCCTACGAACAGTGCTCTACCCCTAGGTTGGGCTTATAGGGTGTCTGTCAGAGCGCACGTGTCTTTATGGGCGTCCCAGCCCCTTATTATAAGAGCAAAACCTTCGACTAACGTCTCGGCTTCGGAGGACGTTCGGCCATGTTCATGACATCCGGACCTTGCCGTCCGGATGGATACGTCAACAACTCCGTAGGTAAAAGTTCTTTAAATCCAACTTTTACAAGAAAATCCATCAAGCAATATTAGTCACTCATTTTTTTTTATCAATATAAAAAAAATAAACTTCCTCCCTTTTATTAAAACTTAAATATCTCGCAAAACCGCAAATCGTCAAGCTACAAAAAAAAAAATACCATCGCGACGAGAATTAAATTATCTTTCTATAAACATGCATTGTTATATACTTTCGACGAACTTTTTTTTTTTCAAATTTTCCACCCAGAAAACTCATATATGATTTATAAAAATCATATATGATTTGTAAAAGTCATATATGATTCGTTAAAATCAAATCATATATGATTCTTACGAATCATAGATGATTCGTAAGAATCATAGATGATTCGTAAGAATCATATATGATTTGATTTTAACGAATCATATATGATTTTTATGGGCGGATTTAAAAAAAAAAAAAGTTCGTCCAAAAAAAAGGTTCGTCGAAAGTATATAATAATGCATATCTATAGAAAGATAATTTAATTCTCGTCGCGATGGTATTTTATTGTAGCTTGACAATTTACCGTTTGCAAGATATTTTGTTTTAAAAAAAATGTGAAAAATAAAAATGGATGTTTATGATTGGTTAATTGGTTTTATGGCAAATATGAGATTTATATTGATCTCATCTGATACTCCGTATTTACGTGATTTTCATAAAATCAATTACGCTATTTCAGAAAAGTTTATTATTTATGAACTAATACAATAATTTTACAAAATCTAATACGGTATTTCACAAAATCTAATGCGATTTTGCAAAATCAAATACGTGGATACATGTACATGTAGCACTAATACGCATTGAAGTCTTATTCATATAGATTGAGTTTTGCTAACAGAGCACATATTAACGTGTTAATAAAAATAATATTTAGGTTCATTTAAATGAAATTATGTTTACATATAGTAATTTATCAATTTATTTAATCGGCTTGTTTGGCAGGAGCTTTTTGAAGAGGTGTTAGCTTTTTATTACAAAAATAATTTCTTCTTTGTTTGGAAACATTAATTTAAAACTTTTATTTCAAACAAATAACTCTTAAATGAAAAGCTTATTCAAGAAAATTTTAAACATTTTGGAGCTGTTAATACTTTAAATTACTGATATACTATGAAAATATTTATTTTCAATTATAAATATGTCATTTTAAGTCTTATAATTACATTTAATAGTTTATTTACCAAACACTTTGATTAAAAAAAATACAGCTTGTAGCTCATAATAACAGCTTTACAGTTTACAGCTTAAAACTAGTTTTGCCAAATATACAAAATATGTATCTAATGCATTTTTTGGTTAATTAAGAAAGTTTATATTTATTGATTACGCGTTAATTTATGCTGGGCAATTGTTACCAAAACCATTTATAAATTTTACCACCACTCGCTATTTTTCTTACTAAAAATAAACCACGTTTTGGGAATAATTTATTCAATGTTACTAAAATAAAGCACATATTGACTTTTGAGAATATCTTTTGTCTTTCCAATAAATGTGACGTTTAATATGCGTAAACTTGCAATAAGAAAGAAGTGTGAAATGTGTGACCATCCACGAACTGACGAACTGACGAACTTAATATTCGTTAGTACTCTTATTTGTCTTGTATTCTATTTTTGACAATATTCTGACATAAAATAAGCAACTAATAATTGATAGACTAACAATTATATGAAATATGAAAAAAGAAAAAAAATATGTTATGATCGGTTTTAGGCTTGAATTATGTTTGGTTCAAATGTATGACAATCAATAATACTCCGTAATTTTTATTTAGCTGTTTTGTTAGAGGTATTTTAGAAAGAAGAATCCACTCAAATTTTACAAAACAAAATCTACATAATGACATGAATGAGTATGATTGGGTTAATTAAAGAGAAGAGAGAGAATGTAAGAGTGAAACCACCAATTATAAACATTAATGTCATTGTGTGAGTTTTGTTATTGTAAAAAATTTTTAGTGAGTGTAGTTTTCCTTTTTTAAAAATGGCCATGAAAGTAGCTAACAAAGGCAAGCCGTATTCTAGACCTTAGCGGGTAGACGTATTCTTATACATATTTTGCAATAGATCTCTTTAACAAACCAAACACTTCTTTAGAATAATCTGCTTTTATATTTTGAACTAATACTGTATAAGTTTTATCAGAGAACAAAATTGACACCTTTAACGAAAGATTGATATAGGACTTCATCGGCTTAAAACCCAACATTCATATCAATGATTTGATGGTTATATTATGTGTCAATGTTGATTATATTGTTGGTACTCGGTAGTGGATGAGTTTTCTAGCCTTGAGCCCTAGAACGCGCCTCCGCACAATATCCATGGCGTCTTTATTGCGTCAACACCAATGTTACCAAACACCTTCCTCTACGGTACAAAGACCTTGTTTTAGATAATTAGACTTTTCTTTGTTTTTCACACTTTGCATCGACTAAATAACAGGTTGTCATGCATTTGTTTTGAAAATGCACCAATTTTTATGGTATTTTTTCTGCTTTCGTTGTCGAGATACACTTGCGAATTTGCTGATGAACTTGTCATTTGCCATTTTTGAAGTCTTCTATGCGCAAACCACGAACTTTATGTTTCATCTATCTCATTTTAATATTTGTATATTTCTTTAACATCTAATTTACTATTTTAGTTATTTCGTAAACATACAACCCTTAAACTCTAACAATAAAATTTAATAGTATCATGACTAAAGTGGAATAAATTGTTCAACTTAGTGTGTGGGCTTTGATTGCATACAATTACCATCCTCACTCTCACTTGTCACGCGCGACTTTCACTAAAACACCCCTTAGGTCACGTGCGAAGCAAGAAAAAAGAAGAGAGTGCTAGGCACCCTTGTCATTTATTATTATTATTTTTTTTGATGTGCGTTTGTATATAGTAAGGTTTAGTTTAGAGGTGAAGGGAGTTATGACCATTGTGTCTGAAAAATGAAAGGAGTAGTGATATGTACTAATGTGGTGATAAGAGAACCATTGTCTCTAGCCTAAAAGCTCAAACCTTTGCATGCAACAAATTTAATGCTAGCCTTCAACCTTCCCACGCCTATTCTTCCAGCTCAAACATCCTTGTAAAGCCGAAAAAACAAAACTTTCGTGAAATAAGTCATATTGGGTTTGATCCTAGCTCCTCTCGGTTCGCAAAAGGCTTTTTATAAACATTTTTTAAACACATTTATGTAAACAATAAATCAGAGACAGACTCATGATTTTTAAAAGGGTGTTGCACAAAAGAAATGTTGGGTTAACTAAACTTACATCGTGACTGAAAGTAGCAAAAAAAAAAAAAAAATTGATGGTTGCACATACCATAAAAACGACAGTTTTGGAATCTTTTTGCACTTAATGACCTAAAATCGGATGTAAGCTGTACCTCACCCGACATACATGTCGGTCCGCCCACGACAATAATACAGTAACAAAGAAGTACGGCAGTACCTTTGAGAATGCTATTATTTTCTCAAACTGAGTGTTTGGTAAGTTGTACTAGTGGTAAAGTGCAAATAAGTCGACGAAGATTGAAGGGTAGAAATTTGGGCAGTAACCAACCGGTGAAGGTGGTCTACACACAATATTAACACAAGTACATAATGCGTGAAAACTCACGCGACCTTCATGGGTCCCACCTTTAACTCATTGGGTCCCTCTTATTTTTGATCCCTAAACTATGGACATTCTAACGAAACTCTTGTGAATTGTAAAACATTAAAAAGTTTCCGGTCCAAGTTTCTTAGTCAAAAGTGTTATCTTCGCCAATAATTATCCCACAATTCAACTTAAGATAAACCGAATATAACTCATCTTATCTACATCTTTAACAATCAAAACATACATATCTTGAGGTAAGATCAACATATCTTTACTACTTAGAGTGCTCGGTGTGAAAAATACGAATAACACGTTCTTCGTCTACTATTTTAGCGTCATCTTATTCTTTTTCTAACAATATACCAACAACTAAACACTCTTTAAAAAAAAAATAATAATAAAAAATAAAATTTATAGGTCTCACAAAATATTCAACAAAAAATACCCACTCTCTCTAAAAAAAAAAAGAAAAAAAGGTAAGTTATTCCACCAGTTAAAATGTGAGTGGCGGGCGGATGGCTAGATGCATGGTGCAGCACAATGCACCATTCGGCCATGTTGGGTCAATGGCGGACGTACAACTACTCTACACTGAGTACTTTTATAAAGAGCGTATCTTTTTTTCTTGAAACTTGAATTTTAAAATCTTAAAAATTAAATTAATAGAGTTTAATTAAATTACTTCTAAGTGCTCCTTAAACTTGACAACTTTTCAAAAACTTAACTTAAATTATGTTTTTTTTATTGATCATTCTAAACTCGACAACTTTTAAAAACAAAAACTATATTAACTTTTAGAAACACACGTTTTGTATTTTTAAAAATACATGCTTTGGATTAAGGGTCGAACAGAATAACGATTTTGCGACTATAATTATTTACCGCTATACTGTCATTTTGTGCGGGTATACGTCTAGTATAATAAATTTTTTGAAGATTAAATGGAAAATCCTGATTATTCATTTTCTTTTCGAAACAAAATATCCCACTTTCCACCTATTTTTTTTTTTTTTTTTTTTTTTTTTTTTTTTGAAAATACGATTTATTGTAAACGATAAATCGTCAAGTGACAAAAAAATAAATTGTCACGGCGTATATATTTCTATCTTTTATTAGGGTATTTCGATATACTTTTGACGAACTTTTGTTTCGCGCTTTTTCTTTTAGTGTTGAAATTTCTGTCTTAAAAAATCACATTTGATTTGTTATTTTAAAATTCACATGTATTCTCACAAATCACATGTGATTTTCAAGGTGGAAATTAAACACTTAAAAAAAAAAAAACTCAAAAACAAAAGTTCTTTGAAAGTATGTAGAACGCCCCTCTATATGAAAATGATTTAATTATCGTCACTATAGTATGGTTTGTTTTGGTAATGATTAACGGTACGTGGGATGTTTAGTTTTAATTTTTTAAATGAAAGAGTTATTATTATTGTTGTTGTTGTTGTCATTTATTTATTTATTTTGTTTTTAATTTGATAATAAAAAATGAAAGTTTATCCATTTGATCAAATGTGTTATTCACAAAATATATACTATATAATATTAAAGGAAAAAAATTATACTATTTGTTTCTTTAGTTTTGAATATGACATGTAAAACCTTTCAAGGGCGTAGTGGACATATTCATCTATGGTGTGGTAGAATCATGTTTATAAAGTGGTTACACTTCTTTTTCCAAGTTTGAATAGAAAATTCCAAAAGAATGATATTTTGTCTAGTTATGGAAAAAAAGTTGGTGTTTTTATTCTTGTGTTCTTGAGTATAAGAATAATAGAGAATAATACTAAATTCGTAATATAAATGTTTTTATTCTTGTGTTTTTAGCTAAGGAAAAAAAGAAACACCCCTTTAATTTTTACTTTTTGTTATACACGAAAATTTGTACCGGCCTTCTTATGGCGAAATTCATGGCAAATCTTTTCTATGGATTTTGACGTTGATATTGAAAGTGCATATCTTTTAACGGGGATGCCATTTTTCACTTTGTCACTTTTTCATCTCTAGGTATATCTAAAAAATTAATAGTTTGTTCAATTTTTTCTGCTTCCGTTATAGGATACATCTTACTGCACATTGCAATGAGTGTAAAAAAAATTAATTTTTAGCTACAAAATAAAGTTTGATAGATTTAGTGGTTAATTTATTCGTTTACCATAATTAAAGAGTAGTTAAAATATATAGGTTATGGATTTAAAGTGTATTGTATATTTTATAAAATTAAAGAGGTGGTTTGCATATAGAGAAATGATATTTCTTCTTATTAAACATTTCTACTTATCCTTCTATTTTTAAGATCATGTTATGTGGAAAAATTGTCAGGTTAGATGAAGTGAGATAATGAGTGAAATACATGTGTCATATTTTCATGTGAGTAGGAGAATAAGCAGGCACAAAAAGTAGGAGAATACAGAAATACCCTTTGCATATATCAACATGGAGTTTAATATTGATGAGTAGTAAATTCATGTGAACAAATAGTAAATTCATGTCGATAAATGTAGAATTACCAAATACAATAGCTACAAAAGTAAATCACATTTGTACTAATGTTTGGCGCAATAGCTTCGGGCAGAGGCTGGAGCTGAAGCCAGGGAAGCTAGGGCGGAAACTATGGCTGAAGCTTATATTATAAGCCGAAAAATGAATCTTATATATTTTAAAAGCTATTTCGCGTATTAGTTGGAGCTGAAGCTTATTAATGTAAAATTGCATAAAAATACAACAAACTAAATTCACATACATTTTCAGCTTTTGTGTGATAATCAATTCAATTTTAAAAGGTATTTACGTAATTTGACTAACTATAAGTTCACATACGCTATTTTATTTGGGATTGGGCTTATGAAGGCTTATGTCTTATAAAACCTCCATAAGCCAGTGTGACAAACAAAGCTCATTTACAAACTAGGTTATTTTAAATGCTCAAGCTTTTATAAGCCCTAATAAGCCTATTGCCAAACATAGCCTAAGTAGAAGAAGCAACAAGAAACATCAAGGTACTTTAATCTCCATAAAATTTTAATGAAGGGTTGTGAATTCATGCCAACATTATTGAAAGGGCTAAAATGAAAACTTAGTGAATTCGTACATTCATATTAAAGTTTGTACAACACGTAACCCATACTTTTGCGGACCCTGATAGGCTGATATCTTGACATCTGTCCCTACAAAGCTTTCAACGGCCAGGATCATTCAACTTGGCTTCCACGCTACCCCCTTTCCCGCCTTTTCTACGGCGGCGATTTTCTACATTATAATCATTATTCTTTGTATTTTTGTATTAAAAAAGAAATAAATAATTTAAATACAAACTTTTTGTAGTTAACAACACTAATAAAATTTGACTAGTTTGGTAAACAGTTTTTGTTTGGTATAAATATTTGTTTTATTAGGTTTTGTTGTATGTAAATAAAATCTATCAATGAAGATATTCTCGGTTTAAGTTAAAACTAAAACAACGTTATCTGTTTTATAATTATTACAAGAAGCGTGTTTTTCAAAATTAGTTAATCTATTAGATGCCGAATTTATTGAATTTGCACTTAAAACAACTTGATCAAGTTTAACATCTTTCATTTTTGACAAAATTTTCAAGAGAAAAAATAAACGCAACTGATAACATGTTGTTTTATACGTGACAGAAACTTTTGAAAACAACTTAAGCTTACGCATCTATCTAAAAAAGTTAAATTTTATAAAATATCATACGTCGCACTTATAACATACAAGGTAACTAGCACAATTCTTGTTAGCAAAATTAGGCAAATTCTTCTTTGCCAAAAATACACAAAAGAAGAATCAATAGAAATAAACGAAACTAAAATTACAAAAATATCCTTAAAACCACCAAACTTTATGAAAAATTCAAAGGAGTAATTAGTCAACAAACAGTCGACAATATTTCTCATTCGTACACGAGTCGCAAAAACAAAATTATTAAAAACTAATAAAAGTAGAAATTCTTGTTCTAGATCGAGGAGATCCAAAATTAAAAATACCAAAAAAAATAAAAATAAAAAATAAAAAAAATTATTTTTAGAGAGAGAGAAAACAAAACATAAGAAAAGAGAAGTTGTGGGAAAACTTACCTATTTGTAGAAAAAAAGTGAAGAATCATCAAATCATCAAAATTTATATAAATTTTTTTTTGGGTCACATTCAAAAATCTCAAAATATCAAAATCAAACATCAAATTCCATTTGGGTATTCAAGATTCTTGTTTCTTTTCAATTCTTGATCACCACCATCATCAAATAAAGAAAAAAAAAAAACAATCTTTTTTTTTTCTTTTAATTAAATTTTGGTGAAAACTGGTTAAATTTAATAAAATTTCATGTTTTGTTAAATTTTTTCCATTTGGGTATTTAAGAATCTTGCTAAATTTCAATTTTCTTGATCATCATCACAAAAAAAAAAAAAAAAAGTTTTTATTTATTTATTTTTTTAATTAAAATTTGGTGAAAGTTGGTTAAAATTAATTAAATTTTGTGTTTTTGATAAATTATTTGGTGAAAGATTTGATTTTTATTTGTGGGTTTTGATAAAAATTGAATCTTGATCATTTATATATAAGAAACAGAGCACACATACATAGTGTGTGTGAGTAATTTTATAAAAAAATAATTTTTTTTAATATTTTTTATATAAAAATAAATTGTTATGGTGGATGATAGACGTGTTCAGAGGAATGGTTCTTCTAATTCATCTGTTCATAACATTGAAGGTACAATTTTCTTTTATTTTTTCTACTTTTATTTTATATTTTTTTGGTTATATGCTTAATTTTGAAGCAACCCTATAAGTTTTGTTTAATGTGATCATATTTTAATTTGTTGAGTTTTCTCTAGTTTCTGTAATTTTGGGTAATTTTATTATAAACTTTTTGAAACTTGTGAATTCTGGTATTTTTATGAAACGTATGGAATTTTTGGATTCTTAGTAATTTTTTTAGTTTTTAGTTAACATTTTTGAAATTTTAAGGTCTTAATAGTTTTGATCAGTTTGGAATCTTAATACTTTTGTGAGTTTTTTATGAACTGTCTGAAATTTGTGATTTTTTCATGTATCCTTTGAAATATGTAAGTGATTAGTATTTTTTTTGTTTGATCTTTTTATAGAAGCTGTTAGGAGATTGAGGATCCAAACAGATGGGAAAGAAGAAGGGAGTGCCATGACTGGTTCAATGGCTTATCCGGATCGACCTGGTGAACCGGATTGTATATTTTATTTAAGGACTGGCATGTGCGGTTATGGAGATAGTTGTAGGTTTAATCATCCAACCCACATTGATCCGGTAAAGATAAGAACCCTTTTTGTGAATTATACGAATCGGGTAAAGAGCCTTTGGCGTGGTTTTATGTTTTGGGGGGTGTTTAGGATTGTTAATTAAAAAGTGCTATGCTTATAAAATAAGTAGAGAATTAGACGATCAGTTGTAACAAAAGACCAGGCAGGAGATAGTTTGTATGTGGCTTATGGTGTAACGAAACACAATAATCAAGATAAGTAGTTGCTCATTTTGCTTATTCAGAAATTTAAGAGGCAACTTCCAAATTGCTTATTTCAGCCTTGAATGTAATTATAAGCAGCTTGCTTCTTCAAAGCACTCGCAATTTTATTTTTTCTGCTGTATCTTAAATGTAACAAGCAGTTTATATTTTCTAATAAGCAATCCCGAACACCCCTTTCGTGTGATGTGAAACAAATGATTGGTGTCTGGTCATTTAATCTACCCCAATGATAAAAGGACCATTGTCCTTGGTGTTTGTGGTTTAATGTACAATCTTTGTAACTTTATTGATTTGCAGGCCAATCAACATGTCGGTGGTGAGCTTCCTGAAAGAGTTGGAGAGCCAGACTGTGTGGTTAGTTATTCCTTACCTCTTTATGTTTGCAATAACTTTTATGTATATTATAGCATATAGTTTTTCATCAGAAATTTCATAAAATAGGATTATTCCATTTACCCGGTTTAAATTGCATTTTTTTACTTTGGAACATTAATAAGAGTTGGAAAAACAGTTACTTGAGAATAAGATAATTAGTTGCAAGAAAGTGACTCGAGTTAAGGGTAGGTATGTAATTTTTAAATTTACCCTCAACTTTTTTTACCTGCTTTTCAAAAATCGTACACTTTTGCCTAAAAATATCAAAATCCAGAATTAGAGTCGCATTCTCTAAAGTCTAAACACTACAAACTAAACTGTTATGAATTCAAGTCTCAAAAACGAGGTTTGGTTCAATATAAACATGTTTTTAGTTTATGTTCGGTATTCTTTCTTTTGTATGGGTTTTCTCTATATGTTGAATGAGTTAATTTCTACTAGTGCTTGTAATATCAAAGTTTATTTTCTTGAATTCATGATCATACTGTGGAATACATAACCATGTTTCTAGCGGATAAGTATTAAATCTTGATATTAAGGGGTGTTTGGTTGCACATTTTCTAGGTAATTGTTGCATGCTTCAGAATTAGAACTAGAATTAAATACCTGAAAATTTTCCTTGAAAGCACTTTCAAACACCCAAATAACTTATAAAGTAGAAATGTACACACAACAAGAAGATTGTGCTATTGCTAAGACATATATTTTTACCCTTACAAAGACATTTGAGAATATTACAAAATGATTCTTGCTTTCTTTGTTATTAAACTCTCTATTTTCAGTATTTTCTTAAAACGGGCACTTGCAAATATGGATCAACCTGCAAATACAATCATCCTCGTGATAGGCGTGGTGCTGGGCCACTTGTGTTGAATATGATTGGGCTACCTATGCGACAGGTATTTGTCTTGACCACTGATCTCTGATATAGTTATTTGCATCAAATACCAACTTACTTTTTCATTTGTTCTGTCTTAGTCATTGTGCTAAGCTGGTACATTTTAGTCATTTAAAGAAGTTTTTGTGTTCCACTTAACTCATATTGTAACCAAGATTCCTTCAAAACTGCCTTTCGAAAAAGATGAATAATATCAAATACAGAGTAACTTACGTAAGTCGTCCATGTGGTTTAGTGTAAATAACAATAATCATCCTCCAAGAAACCATTTCCATAAATAGTCATATTTACACAGAATGCTTTCCACAAGTCTGTCTTCTATTAAACTTCCTCCAAGGTGCTAAATATTTGCAGAATGGGAAAAAGCTACTTATTATATCATGACAGAAGAAAATATACGTCGGCATTTTATGCAAATAATGCTTTCTGATATTTAAAAAGTTTTAATTAATTTAACTTCATAAACAAACTTCATGTTATTGTTTTAGGAAGAGAAGCCATGTCCTCATTACATACGTACTGGATCGTGTAAATTTGGAGTTGCATGCAAGTTTCATCATCCACAACCATCAATCGATGGATCTAATGGTGCTTATGGATCGACGACACTTGTACCTTCGTCCGGTATATCTGCATGGTCATTGTTACCAAGAGCAACATATGTCACTGATCCTCTCTTACAGACAACTCAACAAACTTACTTACCAGTTGTTCTTCCTCATTCTCAAGGCATCCCCCCTGCACAAGGTTGGAGCACTTACATGGTATGTATGACAACTCTCGTTTAATTTTAAATGAGGTTATGTGAACTTTATTTATTGGACTCAGATAGTTACATGTAGTAAAACGAATATGTTTGATGTTATAGTAATCAGTCATTTGACTGTTCAGCAACTACTGATTAATAATATACTAATCCAGAAATTGACCAAAACATTCTTGTGCAAGAAAAGCTATGTTTGTGAGATGAGAGTAAAGTTCTTTTGAAAGAAGGTTAAAAGAATGGATAAATAGGTTTTAATTTACCCATTGATGATCAGGTTTGTTGTGGTTGGTTAGAAACTGCTTACTTAGGTTCTGAATGATGCGTTTATCTGGTTATCTCAATAACATGAGTAGTTTTTTTTTTTTTTTTTTTTTTTTTTGAAATACAATAACATGAGTAGTTGGTGGTTAAGCATATGGTTGTTGACGGTTGTGCATTTGGGTTCATTTAACATGTCAGATGTAATGATAAAGATCAGGACTTACAATATATTTTAACTTTTTCATTTCAAAAGATGTATATTTATAGGAGATAAGCAGTTTGGAGTGTTTGGATAAAACTGCTTACCTTAGATTAAATAAGCACTTTACATAAGTAGGTCGACATCTGCTTGTTTCCAAAGTGGATAAGCACTTGAAAAGTAGCTACCAAACAACCCCTGCAAAGTTTGGAATGTATGCTGGCTCATTTGATTTTTATTATATTTATATTATAATTAATGGGTTTATAAATTATATGGTTTTCATTCCTCAGGGAAGCATGAGCTCGTTAAACTCAGCCAGCATGTTTGGCGGTTTGGGTTCCCTTGACCAGACCTATCCATTAACATCTGGTGCTAATCTACTGCCTGAACGGCCTGGTGAACCAGAATGTCGTTATTTTATGAATACTGGAAACTGCAAATATGGATCAGACTGCAAATACCATCATCCAAAAGAGAAGATTGCTCAAATGGCTGCTAGTTCTCTGGGCCCTCTTGGACTTCCGCTAAGACCTGTAAGTTACTCCATTTATGCTAAAACTTAAAACAAACAATGCGTAGTATTCCATGTGGCACTTTTGACCCATTTACTTATGAATGAGTTAACTTGGGTTGTCCTTTAATAGCTAACATCGTATATGGGCAAATGGGCAGAACCTGTTGAAAGTCATCCAAAAGCCTCTGATGTTTACAACCTTCTAAATTGCTTTTATTCAAGTAATTAGAGATTATTATCAAAGCAGTTTGAGTTTTGCAATCATAACTAACACATTAATCAATAATCAGTTATATATTGTGGTGTCCCTGTGTTTTTACCACATATCACGGATCCGGTTCCTTGTTGACTTCTTTTGCCGGTTTAGTCCTCAATCTAGTGTTTTGTAACTCGTCTGGTTATACGTCTCAATATTTTTGGAAATGACCATTTTTCTCCTTTGTGCTTATCATGTTATTGGTCCCTCGTCCATCAGCAAAACGATAAATTGGTCATTTAGTCATATAATTAATGGATCACGGATAATTTCCGTAACATAGCACTTATTTGAGGGACTAACCCCGTCAAAGTTTTGAAAGACCATATCTGTGATAATCGGTGAGACACGACTAACTCATTTGTATAATTTACTTTATTTTTTTCAAGAAATGGGAAAAACTTATTTGCAGGTCAGCACGACCAACTTGACTCATAGTTAAAACTGATACCGGTTCATCTTTCCACATCTAGCGCTTACTAAATATTCTCACACTAAATAGCTCATTGGTTAAGAAATGACACTAAATGGCTCGTTGGTTAAATATTTGCAGGGGCAGGCGGTGTGTTCATATTACAGTCTATATGGAATATGCAAGTTCGGGCCAACTTGTAAATATGATCACCCTTTGATGGGATACTCATACAATTATGGCATGAGTCTGCCACCTAGCATGCCAATGCTCGATCAATCTGTTTTCCCATATGGTGGAACATTCCATTCTTCTGTATCATCCCCTTCAAAATCATCAAAATATGCTGGTGCTAAAACACCTTCACGTTCACGTTCACGTTCACCTTCTCCTGAACAAGATGAACAACACGGTGCCTCCCCTTCACATTCAGAATCCGCATGATTTGATTTCATATAGGGGTATTTTTTGGGAAATGAATTTATGAGGAGGGATTTGTTTTTGGTTCGAAATAAAATTGCTGGTGAGGGAATACGTTTAACTGTTACTGCTGTTATTACTACCATTTTTATTTGGTAAGATGAACTTGTATTTTTTGTTGTTGTTTCTGTGGATGATTTTTCACTGATTATTGAGTTGTGATGCCGATTTTGTTTATGTTATTAAATGCTACATGATTCGAGTTCACATCTATTTTGTAATAGAAAATCTTGGGAAGTGTTGGTCTATTTTGTTCATTTTAGTTTTATTATTATCTTCTGCAAGTCTTGAACCAACAACTTATGAATAGAAGAACCAAATCGAGACCCACATATGATATGCTACAGTCTGGCCTTCGGGCTACTTCCTAGAGGTTGACATGACTATCGTTTTCGTTATAAGGTACTTTAAGATAATGTATGAACTTTCGAAACTTGACCATAATGTGGGTGCGATTCATTTTCAAACAACGTTGTTGATGAGGTAAGTTAGTAGCCAGGATCAAACAACCCATTTGACCCGCTTGTTCGTCTTTTAGCTTCTTATATAAGCTGTTTGATTTTTACATATTATCCGTTTAACCTCTTTGAGTCGACTGGTTAGATAGGAATGTTGGTATCAAATTAATGAATTACTACGTATAACATTTGATTAGCTTTGCCATGAATCTAACTACAATTTCTCCAGTCTGAACATAAATATGTTATATATTCTGTTCACATATACGCTTACACACTTTTGCTGGATGTAAGTAGTCTCTTTACCTTATGGCAAGGGTGTGACCGACTATATCTTACTTCCCTCATACTCTGCTCGAGTGAAATCGAGTATTGTTGTTGTCAAAAGAAACATGTATGGCCTTTAAAACTTCTCATTTAATCAATTAGTTTTTATATTTAACATTGTTTAGGTTCCAAATAATTTCATATAAGGATCATTTTGTTCACATTATGCCATGCATAATGCGGTTCGTTAAGTTATTCACTTAATCACAAACGACTTAGTAATTATTTGAAGATCATGACTTTGATACATCCCCTTAATTTAAAGAACATTGTAATAGCTTTATCTAGTTAAGCGACTATAAAGGTTGTAAGAATACCCTATAGTAGTGTTGCTGGATGGTATGGTTGCTTCCTTTGGTGTTTACTGCATTTGACTGACGATGCCTCGTCTTGTATGCTCCTTTTGTGCCATATTTGTGAGGTTGGGAGCATTGTCAAGGAAATGTATTCCGTCGATGTTGTATGCCATTTGAGAAAAAAAGCGTCCTGACTTGACGATGCCTCCCTGTTGATTGCTTTCTTTGAACATGTAGTGTGAGGTACGGAGTTAAACTGCGCTACTTGTATCATGGCCTTGCTATCTCATCAGGTGGGGGAAATGTAGTCTTGTCTCTTGTACGTGCTTTCGGCCATCACTGGAGAATACCCTATAATTTAAAAACTTCTTCCAAGCCCATTTATGTACTTTCCATGTTTTTGGTTAGAAACAAAATATAGCTTAAATCGGTTTATTACCAGTAAATGATTAGAGATTGCTGTAATGTACGTTCGTCCAAATAATGTTATAACGGAGCAAAATGATTTATCTTCAATATATGAAACGCATGTGTATCAATCTTAGATCCATTGCAAATGATGTATGTAGGAAACATCTCTAACAAGTTTTCCCAAAGTTTGCAGACAATCTTGTTTGACAATCGACCAGGGAACATCAGAAAGCTTGTTTATGTGTTACTTCCCTTCAAGATGAAGTTTTTAATTTTCTTTTATAGCTTGCAAATGAAATTTTATATCTTTTGTTATATGCAGTATGCTTTTGTTATTGATATGTTAATTTAGCTAAAGGTGTGTGACTTGTGTTTGGCAGGATCTTTAAAGCTGAAACTAAACATGATTATCAATATTAATTATTTCAAAGAAAATTGTGATCAGTTTCTATAAAATAGCAATTTGAAAGACAGTCTTCAAGTATATATACTTTGATATGCAAAATAGGATAGGACAGTGGAAGGCTTTGTTTACAAATACGTTGTAAACATGTTAATTGCACTCATTTTTTCTAAATAACTAGAATGGTTACGAATGTTAATTGCACTTATTTTTTCTAAATAACTAGAATGGTTACGAATAATGACGTGGGTGTAAAATATGCAACTTTTTATAGAGAATAACGACACGTTTAATTCTATGGGAGTTGCGATCCGATCCTTTGCAAAGTAAAAAAAATTAAAAAGGCTAGAAAGCCACTCACAATATGATAAGTGTCCACCTCCCATTCCCTCCCTTTTTTCTTAGTATTAAATTTGGTTAGGGGTATAATAGTCATTTAACTCGTTTTTCTAATTCCACCTTAAATTTCAAACGCAAATAACGATCAAACGACAAACTTTTACAAAAAACCGATTTCACCATAATTTTTAAAATTTAATCCTCTTTAATTTGGTATAATTCTTTTTAATTTTTTCGAAACATTTTTTTTTGACATATTCATTTGGTCATGATTTTCTTGAAAATTTTAGTATTTTCGGCTCTAATTTTGTCTAGTTTAAAGGCCGAATTTTGCAAAACTTAAAACACGAAAGTTGTAGCTTCTTGGCCATTCTTTACCCAGAAATTTGAATCACTCAAATCTGATATGATATGAGTGAGATATCGCGCATTAAAGATAACATATTAGTCGTATTTAGTGCACACAAAGTGTTTGATAAAATGACTAAAAGAGATTTTTCATATAAAAATACATTTAAATGCACTAATTGGTCAAGTTATTTTCAGTTTACAAAAACTATCAGTTTGTTTTGTTAAATAGAATTGATGAACCCAAACATTTGATCAAATTGATAAACCTGAAAAAATTGATGAACCTGAAAAAAATTGATGAACCTGAAATTTGATGAACATGAAAAGAACTATGATCAATTTGATGAATCCAAACATTTGATCAAATTTGATAAACCTGAAATTGATGATCCTGAAAAAATTGATGAACCTGAAAAAATTGATGAACCTGAAATTTGATGAACCTGAAAAGATCTGTGATCAATTTGATGAACCCAAACATTTGATCAAATTTAATGAACCTAAAATTGATGATCCTGAAAAAATTGATGAACCTGAAATTGATGAATCTGAAAAAATTGATGAACTTGACATTGATGAACCAAAGTAACTGATTAACAAAATATATTTTTTTAAAATCAGTTAATAAGGTTCATCAGTTAATATAAAAAATAACTGATGAACAATATAAAAAATAACCGATGAACGTTATTTTTTAGAAAAGTGATGAACATTATAAAACATAACTGATGAAGGTTATTAAAAATAATTCATGAACAATATAAAAATAACTAATATCAAAAAAGATATCACAGGTAAATAACTGATGCACCAAAAACATGATATTGAAATATGGTTATCAATGTAATTTCTTTTTTCTGTTTACTAGGTGTGACACACTCAAAAAGAGTAAAATACACTTAAACAACTTTGAAACCATTTTTTTTTTTACCTCACTGTAAAGCAAGAGGGGTCAACAAAATCCAAAAGTCTCGACCTTTGGTCTCTCATTCTTTCTCCGGTTCTCCCACAAACAAAAACACAAACTTCCAAATAACAAAAACAACACACAATCTTGTTTTTTTATTTCTTTGGTCGGTTGGAAAAAACCACATGCCTGTTAATGATAGATCAAGAAACAAAGACAACCTTTTTATCATTGTTTATCATATCTGTTTCATATTTCTATCTTTTTCATTCTTAACAAACCTCCTCAACGGCAGCAGCGGCGACATGGGGTTTAACAAACCTCCTCAACGGCAGCAGCGCCGTACGCGCTGGTAGTAGACATCATTTTCTTATTTTCTTGATTCTCTGGCGAATTTTCACCGGAAAAATGCTCCGGTAATAGATTCACCATCGGAAAATAGAATGGGAAAAAAGTGGTATAATAATCAAATTAGAAAATTGAGATATGAGATTGAGGGAGGTGATTTCACGAATTAGAAGATGGAGATATGTTGGTGGCAACGTGCAAATGACGTATATACCCTTATCAAGATGTATTTAACACATAGGAATGATGGTCCGTTGATTATATTGTGTAAGAAATCTAATGGTCCAAGTTACTTTTTAGACTTTGCAAAAGTTTGTGACTTTTTAAGGGATCCGAATATAGACGTATTTATAAAAATAAAAAAAAAATAATAAAAAAAAAAATAAAATAAAATAAAATTGTTTCATGTTCTTCATTTTAACCAAATTTAAAGCGATGTTGCATTTTATGCAAACCAACCTTTCATATGATCATATCAAAAAACGACATATGGTATTTTCTATTGTCAAAATTAACTACGAATACTTTTTTTTTTAATAGATTAGTTCCATGTCAAATTACTAAATACGGTTGTAGTTTTGCTTACTAACGGTTGTGGAATTCTTGTTCTAATGATAAAAACAAATTATTTAGGTTTGTCTTTAAAGAATTATTAGTCATAAAAAGTGATATTTGGTGCTCGAAAATAATTCTTGTTCTTATGATAAACTCATAAAAGAAATTATTAGTCATAAAAAGTGACACTCAATATACACATATATTCATATATTCAATAAATATATGTGTGTAATTAATATCACTTTGCTATATTGATTATTACTCGTATTTTTAAACTTTATTGTTTTCGGGACTTCCATCGATGTGGGACATTTTCAAAAGGAGAACTAATTTATATTTTTCATGTCAGGTAGTTAACATAATGGCATATATAATTTAGTGATTTAGTTACATTTTCTTGGTTATAATATTTATTTTGTGTTGGTTATAGAGCTTAAAGTCAAATTAAGATTGGTCCTTTTAAAACGCATTTGGTTATGAAACAACACTACTTACGATTGCCACTTCAACTATTCTATCTAATTAGGATAGGATATAAAAAGAACTTTTTCAAGGAAGCTTTGAAACAAAATTACGTGTATTATTAGTTTGTATATTCATATCTGTTTGTGAAATATTCTCACGAACTCCGTTTTAATGTTCTATATTTTATTAGGTGTTTAATCATATAGTACCTCTACTTATATTGTAATTTTGCTTTTTAAGGTGACTTTTATAGAGCTACAATTGGTTCTACGCTTACATGTTGTATTAAGTTGGGTTCTTCGGCAAGTTTGCTTGCATTTTTATAAAGTCGACATCATTTTTGTTGCGTTGAGAGCGTTGCATGCTATTTGTTCAAACTCATTGGACTGAAGTGAACCTCATTTGTTATCATAGAGACTAATATTGGAGTGACTTCGACCATTTTGGGCACTTTCAAGTGAACGCTTCATGTCTTGTTTCACATCTATTGATATCTTTTATTTTTTTTTGAACGGCTGAAAGATTATATATAAAAACTAGCAAGAAGCTAGAAATTACAGTAAAGAATTACAAAGCCAATGAGACCAATTATGAACTTTTCTACATCTAAATTTAAGCCAAGTGAAAGACACTAAACGAATAGAATCGAAAAGATCACATTTCCTCGTAGGATGAAAATGAAATGTGATGGAGTTTCTATACTTCCATAGGATCAAAATGTAGAAGCAACGATAACAAATATACGGCCATTCTTGGCATTTGAACCCGGCCAATAGTTAACCCGCGAAGTACGATCTTCAAAAGTTTGCAGTGATTGATCCAATAAATTGCACCAAATACGAATTAAACGCCAAACAATTGAGGCCACGTCACAAGAGAAGGAAAACATGCTCATATTGATATCTTTTATTGCCCGTGTTCAACTTGATACAAGTATGTATTATTTCAGTTATAAAAAGTTAATAAATTGGTCATCACAAAATAAACAAGCGAATTACTACCTGTTAACAATGCTAAAGTGTATAAATATGTGTTAACAAAAAGTACATGGTCAACAATATTACATAGAATGGAATATAATGTTGCTACAACATGAACTTGTAATTTATTGTATAAACGTAGTTAAATAGCCTCATTCTTTTACTATTAACAATTTAATATCATTTGAATGGAATGAAATGAGAATACTTTATATATATATGATTTCGTTAGAAGTTTACAATTCACAATATAAACATTTTCTTATAAATTATAAAAATTATTGTTTTATTTGAATTATCGTATGTTACAACGTTTTCAATTAAACTTTGATCATTTTACGTTCTATACATAAATGTTACACAAAACACTTAACTAAAATACTACAACTAGAACAACTAGAACTAACTGACACAATAAAATCTTATTGCTACGCACGAGTATTTGTCTAGTAATAGTACAAAAGATGAATTAAATATATTAGGGAACAACTTGAAGGATGAATTAAATATGATTTAATTTTTCAAAGATTTAAACATCCAATAAAATGAACATATTTTTTTCCTACAAAATTCTAAAAGTTTCAACCTTTTTTCTCATAAAAGCTAAACATTCGTAGCCTTCTAATCATTTATGGCACATTATATTTTGAATTGTATATTAGTGCAGTTAATTCGTCGAAGTTGAATAAAATACATAAAATCACATGCGATATTACTACACGCGATCTTTCATATTATTAAAGTCAGAAAACCATGATTGTGTGTTTTCCGTTGCAAAAAAAGGAGAAAGTTTTTGATGTATACACAAATACTTATGTCAATTTCAGCAGTTATTTAATGTTCGAACTTTCATATTATTATTAAATCACATGCGATATGTAATGTGAATTTAAAAACAGAAAAAACGTAAAAAATAAGTATACGAAACTATCTGATTATTAAAAGATAATGAATGTGAATCGCAACAGGCCAACAATATAATTTGTTTTTTTTTAACGATTAACAGTTAAGTAGATATTTAAAATAAAAAATTAAATATTATTGCATTTTTAGTCAAAATATTGTGAGCAATCTTTTCTTAAAATCATTAAGTTTGACTTCAGAAATCAAAATTCCAAAAAAGTAATGCAAATAATCACGTATGCATTTTAATTTTAAAATACATGATTTCTACATTAACTTTTAATATTGAATATTACTTGTATTTTTAAACTCTATTGGTTTTAGAACTTTTACCGATGTGGGACATGTCAAAACGAAAACAATTACTTTTGGAACTTTCACTGATGTTGGACATTTAAATACGAAAGCAATGTTAATAAAATTATTTTCTAAAAAGGTTTAAATCAGGTGGAAACTTCTGATACCGTGCATCATGTTTAGGTGCCGACTTACCCTTCACGGCGGTGAAGATCGCCTGACGGTGAGTAGTTTGAGCAGTACGGTGGTGACGACTAGCGGACTCCGGCCGTGGGTTGCAGCCAAAAGATGTAAACGTAAAAAGTCGTTGGTGGCAGTGGATGAGGTGGTGGTGATGATTGTCGGAGTAATTGTGACTCGTCGTCTTTGGTTGTTGATGTTTATTATTATAATGTGGGTGTGAAGTCATCTTTGCATAACGTTTTGCCGTTTGATTTAAACTTATCTCCACCATCTGATGAGTTTACACATTTAGTACAACCACTAATGACGAAGATTTACATGCATGTTAATGCTCATTGTTTATAAATTTCGACAATGTTACTGTTGTAAGTATGTTTATCAATTCAACGTAGACCCAAGGAGAAAGCATTCAATCACTGAGAAGTGAAATCATGTGATTAGATCGTCCTGAAAACTGACGTTGCATACAAAATACTTTTTCCGTATCTGATACTTACATTTTGATGTGTGTAAGAATTTTACCTCGATTGGAAAAACCAAAAATTATTTCAATTTAATGCAGTTAATTTACGTATAATTGTATCGAAATGTAACTATATTAAATTCGATAAAAACAAACTTAAAAGATACGTTGTATACAACCACAGGAGGCACGTAACATAGAGATCGTATGTGACAATCACGTGTTTCTCCAAAAAAAAATTCGTACGGTAAGTTATTGATGCATTGGAACTGGGATTGCAATTTGCAAAAGTGTTGAGTTCAAGGGCTCGAGTTGGACCTGTAGGATATTAGGTTAAACTTCGACCCGATTTAGTTATTGACGAGTTTCACAAAGTATGCTCATTCCGAAAGACCAAATAGCTCTAATTATGCGACGCAAGATTTGTAGACATCTTTACTCTATTGAAATACCTATTGTTGATACAAAAGTTGGGCGTACCTGATTGTTGGGCTTTGCTCTTATATCAATTCGTTCCTTAGCACTTTGTTACCTGCGTACTAAGAAAATAAACAACACCGTTAGGCTTATCGAGGGATTGTCTCCCCCGATTAGACTCCGGCGTGAGAGTAAGTAATCGAATTTAGGTTTTGGTTGAAGAGTTTAGGGATTATGTGAATCGTACCTTTAATGAGAATCGTGTGATTCTATATATAGGGGCTAAGAAACCGTGTTTCTTGCTCCTTACTCTTCGCACGCATGGTGCTTATCCAAGGTAAGGATATCTATTCCTTGAATAGATAATCCTTATCGTATACCCGGTGGGTTAGATTGGGCCTTTGTGCTTCATGAGCCCAAAGTATTAATACTGCGGCCCATACCATTTGTCATGGTAGCCCATTCGTGATGGGCTTAAGTGTAAGTAATGTCTATCATTTGGGCTTGCGGCCCAAATATAGGCTATACGTCATCATGTCCCCCCAGTCTAGTATGCGCGGCACGTAGCCGCGGGTACTAGACTTAATGTAAGCAGCGGTAAGCGTGGCGGGAGAATGAACAAATTGTTACCGCCTTTTTGGAGGTGCAATGCACCTAACAGGTTCAAAATAGTCACCTCGGTAATCGGGGGTGGTGTCCACGTATTACTTGGGATTCGGGAAAAAGTGTTGTACCTTTTGATCTTCTAGCCACACGTTTACTGTGAGTGGGATCCACGTGGGCGTGAATTAGGGTTTTTACCACCCTATATAAGAGTGCCGCCCCCCTTTATTTTCACCACACAGTAAAATACACACACAACTACTATTCATCTTCTTCATTTTGAGAGCGTTTTTTGTTAGAAAACCTTTGAGCTTCTGTAGGTAATCGTTGTGTGCGTCCACTTAGTTTTAAGATGAACATGGTCGCTCAGTTAGAGGAGTTTCGCTCTGCGTTGTCTGTTGAGGACGTCACGCAGTTTTCTTCCGACTATTTTGTGCCTTTTGATGTACATCCCGAGGCTCC
Organism: Artemisia argyi; assembly: GCA_030686995.1. NCBI lineage: Eukaryota > Viridiplantae > Streptophyta > Magnoliopsida > Asterales > Asteraceae > Artemisia > Artemisia argyi. The sequence continues at coordinate 147,540,952 of CM060697.1, forward strand.
AGATGTCGATGCGTGTATAGCCGACTTCCCCGAAGGGAAGATAGGTTTATACACGAAGTTTTTCGAGTACGCTAACTACCGCGTACCTATATCTATATTTCTGAGCGACTTGCTCAATTACTATCGCCTCCACATCTCTCAGCTGCACTGTATAGGTGCGGCGAAGGTGTCGAATTTTGAGGTAAACTGCCGTTTACTAGCGATAGAACCAACCGTGGACTTGTTCCGCTCCTTTTACCACTCAACATGGTCGAATGGTTGGGTGTCCTTTGCGAAGCGCCCGCGTGCGTTTCAATGTTACACGGAAAAGGTTGACTCCCTTAAGAATTGGAGGGAATATTTCTTTTGGGTAGACGACGTGGTCTTTCCCTCTAATTTTGAGTTTTATACTCAGGCGTCTTTACCAAGGGATGGGCGTCCCGCACCCGGTTCCTATAGTATTGCTGACGCGCAGGCGTTAGATGCCAATCGATTGGCCATTAACCCCTATCCGGAGGAGTTTTTGGTACATGTAGGATTGAGTCGCGCGTATTTTGGCGCAGCAGATGAGGTTCCCACTTTCCTGAGTGAGGATGGCCGGGGTGGGTGTTCATCCTTTGTAATTGTTTGTAAGTTTTTCATTCTGTATCTTCGCGCATTTATCAACTAATCTTTCGTTGTTTTCTTGCTTCATTTTTGTATGTGCAGAGATGGACTTGTTCGCAGTGGTGAAGCTTGACAAGCCAAAGCAGGTGACCATAGGGGTGCGTCCTCTGAAGGAGGGGGAGCTGCCTTTGCTGGAAGCGACCGCGGGGCGTTTGACTGTTCTGCCCGCGACAGTCCCCGAGGACACGCCACCACTTGTGGTGACGCCCGTCCAGAGTGTGGCGCTCGAGGTAGTGGTGGAGCCCACTGTGGAGGCGGTGCCTGAAGTGGAAGTGGCGCGCGAGGAGGCGCGCTCAGGGTCATCTGACAGCATTCGGATCCTGAAGCCTGAGGAGGTGTTGAGGGAAGAAGTTGCGCAGAACTTAAAGCGCAAGGGAGGTGCTGAAACCAGTGGCACCAGCAAGAGGCGTCGACACGTCATCAAAGACGCAGAGTCGAACGCAGAAGAAACTTCGACCTCCGGCGCACGGTTGAAGGCTGATGCTTCTCCATTTCTGTAAGTGCGCATTCTTTCTCTTTTTCCTTTTTTTTTTTTTTTTTTGCAATTACTTGTTGTAATTTTTTGTTGACTGTCTTTGTTCCGTAGGGATGACGACGCGAAGGACGATGAGGTTTCCTCTCCGCAGAACGAAAACAAGGAGGGGAATACCGAGGCTGTTGATGATAGTGAGGCGCAGCAGCTGGTGGATGAGCTGGCTGCGACCACTGTCCGCCAAGCTGAGCTTGTTGCTCAGCTGAAGGGAAAGTATGCTGGGGAGAGCCGTGCTCTAGCCCAGAAGGAGGAGGAGTTGGTGGCCCTCCGCGCACAATTGGCGGATGCGCAAGTGGAGCTTGGAGAGTCGAGGGCGCATGCTGAGAAAATCGCCCAAGATAAGATGAGCATTTTGGCGGACCTGCTGTATGCGAGGTCGAAGCTTGAGCAGGTGAAGGCAAAAGCATCGTGGTCGAGGGCGTATCTTGAAGAAAAAAGGTCTGAGCATTATGCTAGCCTGCAAGAGTTCAAGGAGCGCATGGAGAAGACGCTCGTGATGTATGAGGAGAAGCTGCGCGCCCTCAGCATCGAGTACGACGAGGAGCTGTATCCTCATCTTATGTCTGTAATAGCCGAGCGCAGGTATTCTTACGTCCTTGTCTTTTAGATTTGCTTGTTCGCTCTATTGCGTATCTTACTTTATTATCACTTTGTGAATGCAGGTGGTTGATCAGCCATGGGCTTCGTCTGGCAGCTCTGAGTACTTTGGAGTCTGCGGAGGTGGTGGAAGCCTTCGGGAAGGTTGTTCACTGCGCAATGGCGCGTGGCCGTTCGCAGGTCCTGGAAGAGCTCCGTGAGGCCAAGTTGTTGGAGAAAGACTTGGCGGAGATTCCTGGTTATAGCTCAACGGCGTACGATGAGCTGGTGCAGGCGATGGCGGGGCTGAAAGTTCTTGAGTTGCCGCATATAGGGAGGTTGGAGCGCGACCAAGATGACCCCATAGATGTGCTCATGGCGGGTCTGACGTTGCAGCGTCATCTTGGGGAGAATGCTGAAGAGGAGGTAGATTATTATCTCAAACCTGATGTCTCGCAGCTTCAAGTCCCAGTTTTTGCGCGGCCCCGTGATATCCTCAAGCCTTTTGCACTGGAGAAGGAAGTCCCTTTGAAGGAGGTGCTAGAGCGTCACGAGCAAAGGGTTGCCATAAAGAAGGGTATTAAGGGCAAGGCTGTGATGTGCGGCATCGGTGCTGCGCACCTTCCTCGATCTGATGGCGTTGCCGTGAGTGTTCCAACTGTGTCGCTCCAGGATGCTATAACCTTGAGTAAGTTGAAGGAGGCGGGGAGTTCCGCCGCTCCAGAAGAGAGCCATGATCATCGCCATAGCATATAGGTTGTTTGTGAACTTATGTATTTTTCCTTGTAATTTAATAAATATGGAATAAGATACATTTTGTTATAAGTTCATAACTTAAATATACTTGCATTGTTTGCTAAGTTTTGATTATTGACTAAGTCTTGTAAGTGCGTAACTTAAGGGTACTTGCATTGTTTGCTAAGTTTTATTTTTGACTAAGTCTTTTAAGTGCGTAACTTAAGTATACTTGCATTGTTTGCTAAGTTTTATTTTTGACCAAATGTCTTGGCTCGTTTATTGCTAAGCTCGTACGGTGTACTTGGTATATGCGCATCCGTCGTGGGGTGCGCATGTAAAACTTACTTTGACGTCTCAAGAGTAAGGCGCTTAGCAAGGATACGTGATCCAATGTTGATGGGTTTGCAAGCCTCTTATTCAACGAGTAAATTAGTAGGTTAACTCATCCTTTATGCCTTCGTGGGTCTTTAAGTGGTGCATGCACGCCATGTAGGCAAAAATATAAGATAGACAATATTGACATATATGCAATAAAGTAAAAGTGCGCTATGGAGTTAGCTAGAAACCATAACATTTTATTAATACTTGCAAGTTTAAAAAAAAATGGAAAACATAATTCCTAAGAAAGAAAAGAAAGACAAACACTTATTGGGCACCTCGTAGGGTGTGAGTGTGTTTGTGTAAGGGCCGTAGCCTAAAAGTAACATCTTTTGAGATTACAGATGTTCCAAGTGCGCGTTAGGTCGTGACCTTCCATATCGCGCAATCTGTATGCGCCGTTGCCGAGCGCGTCTGTGACCTCGTAAGGTCCTTCCCATTTGGGTCCGAGCTTGCCTGTGTCTTCTACGTGGCTCGCGTCATTGGCGCGGTAAACAAAGTCTCCTGGTCTGAATGAAGTGTTTTTGACTTTTGCATCATAATACTTTTTCATTTTTGCCTTAGCCTTTGCTTCACGTATAGCTGCGCGTTCGCGTCTTTCTTCCAGTATATCTAAGTCTATGCGCCGTTCCTCGTCATTTGTTGTGACGTTGACCTCTGCCGTGCGTATAGTTGGCATTCCTATCTCGGCTGGTATGACGGCTTCTGTTCCATAGACTAAGGAGAATGGCGTGTCGCCAGTACTGGTTTTAATTGTCGTGCGATGCGCCCACAAGACGTGCGAGAGCTCATCTACCCATCTTCCTTTATGTCTGTCAAGGCGCGCTTTTATGCCTTCGCCTAGACTGCGATTAGCGCGCTCAACTAGGCCATTGGTTTGTGGGTGTTTGACTGAAGCAAAGTGTTGTGTGATGTTTAATTGTGCGCACCAATCTTTGAATGGGTTATCACAGAATTGTTTTCCGTTGTCTGATACGATCTCGCCTGGTAGGCCGAAGCGGCAGACAATATTGTCCCAAACAAAGCGCTTGACTTGGTTTCCTGTAATGTTCACCACTGCTTTTGCTTCGATCCACTTTGTAAAGTAGTCTATGGCTACGATGAGGAACTTTATTCCTCCAGCTGCGACGGGGAAAGGTCCTGCGATGTCAATACCCCATTTGTAAAATGGCCATGGTGAGGTGATTGGTGTTAGCTCGTGCTGTGGTCGGCGCGGAATAGGCCTATGTACTTGGCAGTTGCTGCACTTTCTTATTAGATCGCGTGCGTCGCGGTGCATTGTTGGCCAATAGTATCCTGACCTTAGAGCGCTTGCCACCACGGATCGTGGCCCTGAGTGCATACTACATGACCCAGCGTGAATTTCGCGGAGTACGTAGTCTGCTTGGAGGGGTCCAACACATCTGAGCCATGGTTGTAAGAAAGATCGCCGGTAGAGTACGTTGTCGCGTAATTCGAATCGTTGCGCTGTGCGCCGTACTCTTCGAGCGTCTTTATTATCTTGGGGTAGGATTCCCTTGCTAATAAATTCGATGATAGGTGTCATCCACGTAGGATTTTGTTCTTCTATCACCGTTGATATCTCCATATCCAAGATTGACTTGTTCTTTAGGGTTTCCACCAATACCTGTTTTGAAAGGTGTGCGAAGCTTGTGGATGCAATCTTGCTGAGTGCGTCCGCCTTCCTGTTATCTCCTCTAGGTACTTGTTTTATTGTGAACCTATCAAAGTTTTTGATCAAAGATTTTGTCTTATCCAGGTATTGGATCATGTGGTCATCCTTGGCTTCGTATTCACCTAGCACGTGGTTAGCCACTAGGCGCGAATCTACGTTTGCTTCTAGGTTGCGTACACCCAGTTGGATTGCTATGCGTAGTCCGGCTAGTAAGGCTTCATATTCTGCCTCATTGTTTGTGGCTGTGAATTCAAAGCGTAGCGCATAGGTGAATTCCATACCTTCTGGATTTGTAAGAATAAGGCCTGCGCCTGATCCATCTGCGCATGAGGATCCATCGGTGAACAGTGTCCAAGGTTCTTGTAGGTCCATTTTAGCTGCAGATGTCGGGCTGTCGCTATCTGGCTTCTCCACGATAAAATCAGCTAAGACTTGTCCTTTGATTGCAGTGCGCGGCCTGTACGAGATGTTGTACTCACTTAGCAGTACACTCCATTTTTGTAAGTGTCCTGATGCATCCGGTTTGGAGATAACTTGTTTAATTGGCTGATCAGTGATTACAGCTATTGGATGCGCTTGAAAGTATCTGCGCAGTCTTTTGGATGCGAACACTAGAGCCAAGACCAGCTTTTCCATAGCACTATAGTTAATCTCTGTTTTCTTCAAGGCCTTGCTTACAAAATATATGGGTGTCTGGACGGAGTCTCTGTCTGTCAATAGTACTGCGCTAACTGCTCCATGGGTTGCTGATAAGTACATGATTAGTTCTTCCCCTGGTCGCGGTGCGACGAGTTTGGGAAGAGATGCCAGATGGTGTTTAAGTTGTTGAAAAGCTTCTTCTGCTTCGCTAGTCCAGCGAAAGTCTCCCTTTTTTGTGCACTTCGTGAGTGTTTTAAAGAGGGGAAGGGATTTGTCCGCTGACTTAGATAAGAAGCGATTCAGCCCTGCTAACTTTCCATTTAGTGACTGGACTTCTTTGAGTGTGCGCGGGGAGGGGAGATCAATAACAGCCTTTGTCTTCTCTGGGCATGGTTTGATTCCATCGGGTTCTATCAAATATCCGAGGAACATGCCTTCAGTTGCGCCAAAGGTGCACTTTTTTGGATTCAATTTCATGTTTATCCGCCCCAACGTTCGGAATGTTTCCTCGATGTCGCGCACCAATTCGTCCTCTGTATGGCTTTTTATAACAAGGTCGTCAACGTAGACTTCCAAGTTGCGGCCTACTTGTTTTTCGAAAGCTGTGTCCACCAGCCGTTGGTATGTCGCGCCTGCGTTCTTTAAGCCAAAAGGCATTTTTGTGTAGCAGTATACCCCTTGACTGGTGTGGAAAGCTGTTTTTTCTTCATCCTCCACTGCCATTTGGATCTGATGGTACCCTTTATATGCGTCTAGGAAGCACTTGAAGGGGTACCCACATAAGGATTCGACCTTCCAGTCTATCTCTGGCAGTGGATAGCAGTCCTGCGGGCATGCTTTGTTGAGGTCCGTGAAGTCCACGCACATCCTCCAACTACCATCGCTCTTCTTTACCATAACTGGGTTTGAAAGCCAGTCGTGGTAGTACACTTCGCGCATGATGCCCGCGTCTACTAACTTGTGTACTTCTTCCAAAATAGCCTTTGCACGATCTGGTGCCTGGCCGCGCTTCTTTTGTCGTATTGGAGGGTATCTTTGTCGGATTTGTAACTTGTGCTCTGTGATAGAGCGAGGTACTCCCGTCATATGCTTTGGTTCCCATGCAAAGATGTCTAGATTCTTTTGCAAGAGTGCGCATACGGATGCTTTACCTTTGTCAGATAAAGATCCTCCGATCGAAACTTGTTGTTCCGGATAATCTGGGTGAATAGCGACCTTTAAATTTGGCGATTTTTCCGTGCGCTGTTCTGGAATAGTCTCCGCTTCAGTTGTTACTGCGATGCATTCTCTTGGTGGTACCGTTGTGTTGTAGAGAGTGACCACTCCTCCTTTAACTGGGAATTTGAGCATTCCGTGTGCTGTGGATGGTACTGCGCGCATGGATGATATTCCCGGTCTTCCAATTATACCATTGTATGGTGAAGGAGACTTTATTACCATAAAATTTATCCATGTAGCGGTTGAGTGTTGTTCATCTCCTACGACCACCAATAAGCGTAACTGCCCCATGGGCCAAATCTTCTCTCCTGTGAATCCCGTTAGTGACATTGTAGCTGGTGTCAACTGACTTTGGATTTCAGGTCGCAGCCTTTTGAAGCAGTGATCATACATAATGTCTGCGGATGCTCCTCCATCAATATACATGCGGTGGATGTCGTGTCCCCCTGTATGTATTTCAATGGTTAGAGGTTCCACGACTGCGTTGTCCGCAGCTATTGTAGGGAAGGATATCTCTTTTTCTGGAGAGAATTTTTGGCTGACTTTTTGCTTTATTTTGCGCTGCCATGATTGTATCATGTATATAGTATCAGCCTTTTCCTTTGGGGGTTCTTTCTTGCCCCCATTTCTCTGTCTCTCTTTTCCTTCCTTGATGTTCTTTACGAGGTGGTCCATCCTTCCTTCTCTCACTAATTTTTCGATTAGTTGTTTCAGTTGGACGCACTCGTTAGTTGTATGGCCCTTTTGGCCGTGGTACTCGCAGTATCCACTACCTTGGCGTTTTTCTTCTGCCGTTTTAATTGGTGGTGGTCTTGGGAAGTTCGCACCTTCTGTTGCAAATATCTCCCTTGGGGTTTTAGTGAGAGGAGTATATTTGTCGTTGTCTCTTCCACTGCGGTAGTTCCTGCCGCGGTTATTGTTTTGATCGTTGGATTGTCTCCGCGGCTGTTCTTGTTGCCTATAGTTTGAATATCCTTTTTTGCTATCCGCAGCAGCTGCTTCTCCTTGTATAAAGGATCTGGTGCGTTTTGTGAGTTCATCGAAAGACTGTGGAACTCTATCATTGAGCTTTCGGATGAGTTCTGGATTATTAATTCCATTCATGAATCCTGAAAATTTTAGTATCTCGGGACATGCTTTGACTTGTATGCACTCATCCTTGAAGCGCTCCATAAAGGCGCTGGTTGATTCCCCTTGCCGTTGCTTCACCCTTGCTAATTCTACAGGATTTTTAGCGCACTTCTTTCGCTGGGTGAAGTTATGGCGGAATGCTTTTCGTAATTCCTCTAAGCCGCCTATACTCCTACGTGGGAGCTTGCTAAACCATGTGCGCGCGTTCCCTACCAATGTGAAATTAAACATGTGACACCACACAGGCTGTGGCCAATTTTCGATAGTTGCGGCTGACTCGAAAATTTTTAGGTGGTCATCTGGGTCACCTGTTCCATCGTATGTCTTCACATTAGTGGGCATGCGCCTGCGCCTGTCGTCTGAGTAATCACTTATGCGACGTGTGAACGCATCAATTTTGTGGCGTCGCCATGGGAGAGACATATCCTCGTTCTCTTCCTCGCGACGTCTTCCTTTTGATTTCCAGTGCCCTGTTTCTTTATCCTCGTTGTCCGAGGAATCGCTGGAGGAAGAATAATCTCTCCTTCGGCGTTTGCGCCTGCTCCTTTCAGAAGAGGAGCCTGAGGGATCTCTGCTTGGGGATCTCCTCCTCCCCAATCTATCTTGTATTCGCCTACTTTCAGGTTTGGAAGATCCTTGGCTTGGCGAATGCTGAGGCCCTAATCGATCGTGTATTCCCCGACTGCCAAGTCTGGAATGGACATTGGTGCGCCTACCGCTGTCTCCAGAGTTTTGTGAGTCAGGTACCGCACCTAACCTATCATGGACAGAGGTACGTTCTGTACGTCTTCCTCGCGGGTGGCGCGGTGGTGATGGTTCGCGTTCTGGACCAAGATTAAGTCGGGTTTGCGGATCCGCACCTGCTCTTCTTGCCGCTTCTTCTTGCATGAGGGCATTTAATGTTTCATAATTTTGGGATACAAAGTTTCCCAAAGTCAGATCCGGTGCGTCCTCAGTTGTTGCAAGAATTTCTTCCTCAGTGTTAGGCGCCCTGTTCCGTTCAGGAGCGCCTGGCGGCACAGTGTTGTTCACTGCGGGTGTAGCCTGATGAGGAGTGGTGAAGAGGGTGCGTTGGAGTTCCTCAACGCTGGGGACCTCTAAAGTAATCCTGGGTAGTTCTACCGCTGGGGGAGGTTGGGTTGTCCCTGCCTCATGGTGACCAGGTGTGCTGGTTGTCCCAGCGACTTGTCTAGAGGTTGGATCTTGTTGATTCTTCCTCAGATGGTCACATTTTTCTGGCTGCGGAGTCCGCTGGCTCGAATTCTTATGTTTCGTCATTCTAGTTCGTTGTAGGGTCCCACGGATGGCGCCACTTGTTGATACAAAAGTTGGGCGTACCTGATTGTTGGGCTTTGCTCTTATATCAATTCGTTCCTTAGCACTTTGTTACCTGCGTACTAAGAAAATAAACAACACCGTTAGGCTTATCGAGGGATTGTCTCCCCCGATTAGACTCCGGCATGAGAGTAAGTAATCGAATTTAGGTTTTGGTTGAAGAGTTTAGGGATTATGTGAATCGTACCTTTAATGAGAATCGTGTGATTCTATATATAGGGGCTAAGAAACCGTGTTTCTTGCTCCTTACTCTTCGCACGCATGGTGCTTATCCAAGGTAAGGATATCTATTCCTTGAATAGATAATCCTTATCGTATACCCGGTGGGTTAGATTGGGCCTTTGTGCTTCATGAGCCCAAAGTATTAATACTGCGGCCCATACCATTTGTCATGGTAGCCCATTCGTGATGGGCTTAAGTGTAAGTAATGTCTATCATTTGGGCTTGCGGCCCAAATATAGGCTATACGTCATCACCTATCATTGCATTTAGTGATGAATCTTGAAGCATAGTTACTTATTAGTGCTTTGTGCTTAAATACTAGCATAGAGTGATAGAGGCAGTAGAATCACAAACCACGAGTGTAACACGCAAGTCGAATGGGTTAGGCCAATAGATCAAAACATTACGAGTATAACTTTTGTTGGAACACGAAAAGTGTAAATCATTAGTTAGGGACTTCTATTTATACTTTATCTTAGTATAGGGTATGTTGTGTAATTATGGTTGTATGCGACACAAGTTTACCATCGCGGAACTTGTATATCCGCGATGAAGGCTTAGCTAGACGTTGGGTATAAATACCCCCACCTCATGGGTTATGAGGTGTGTGTTATATGTTCTAGCAATGCGAGACTTTTGATATATATATCTCAACCTATATATAGCACAAGTGTGATTGCTATTTTTAAAGACAAAAATTCTTCCAAAATTCTAAAAGAATGACACCTGAAAACATCACTACTAATAGCAAGTTTTCAAAAAAATTTAAAATCAATTCCGGATAAATTATTTATAAGAAAATCCCTTAAAACTAGCAACCGTAATTCATATCACTTACGCATTATTTTGTTTTCAAAATTCACCAGTAACATCACGCACACACCACAAACATATTAATCATCCATCTTCAACCCTACCAAAAATCACGATTTGATTACAATCGCCCATTTGAAACTTCATCAATCAATTTCTGTTAAAATCCACCAACGCTTCATATAGTGGAAAATTATATCATTAACAGTTAATTATATCTTTAAATCTGAATCAAGGATTTAATGTGATAACGCAATGTAAGCTATCTTGATCCTCAAATTCATAATCGTATTTCCAACTTTTTATGTATAATATTGAATTAGGATTTTGTTTTATTGATCTGTAATTATTTTTATTTATTTTATTGAAATTGGTTTAATTAGGGTTCTAGGCTAGAAATATTGTTGAGATTAGAGAACCTCAACAATCATTTTTCCGAAAATTTATATTCACTTATTTGATGTTTAATATGAGTAAACAATTTTGATAATAGGTGCTTGATGAATGGATCACCAAGTGTTTGATGAAATTTCCAAAAGAAAAGAATATTAAAATTCAAAGGTTTAATAGTTTTCCTTTTGTGCCTTTGAGTTGTGTTAAACATGTAAAATATCATCCTAAAACACATAAATCACTACCATAATTATTTTGATTTCAATTTCGTTTCTAAAATCTATGTTTCTCACAGATTCAATACATTTTTTATTAGGAATTCCACCGTCAGCATATTCAACGTTTGTGTACCATGTATTTGGCAACGCCGGATAATTATATATAAATCCTGTCGAATAGGTTGGTCGATTATTGTGGGCCAATCATCATGGCGACCTAATTGACGCCTGATTCGTGGTACTATCAATTACAGTTTATTAATTTATTTTGATAAATTTTTTGTCTCGATAATGTTCATGATTTTTGTTTTTTGATGATAATAAAGATGTTGTTTGGGATTGCATACTTGTAACTGATAATTGGTTTGATGTAATGCGTGAAACAGTTTCTTTGAATTCCTTCGTTGAGAGTTTGTATTTATTGTGATTTTGTTGGTTTTTGTTTTTGCAGGATTGTCATGGGCTATGGATAATATAAATATGCGATATGATTTGAGCGCGTACTAGAAAAGTAATTAAAGGTATTTCTGTTTTTTCTGTCAATCCAAGTAAGTTATTAATCTCTTATATTCCTTGAGTGATTTCAAATGTCATGAATTTCATTCTATAAAAACTTGCTTATTGGCTTTTCTGGCTACAACATCTTTAGGTAAACTTCACCGAAATCTGTCAAGCTGTTCGTTTTAGCAATTTAATAAGCTTATATATCTTAGTCATGTAGGAAAGATAATATTATTTCCATGTTATGTAGCTCTTGGATGCGAAAACTATTAGATTGGACCTAAGGTGAGTCCACAAAGATTTCCCCTAAACAAAGATTCAATCTTTTGTGGGTTTTGATAAATTTGATGCAGTGGCGACCAGAAAGACCCTACAGCGTACGTGAAAATGAAGATATTTTGGTACAGTTTTGTTTGAATTATTTGTTGTTTTGAAATTCAGGAATCAATTCACTACATTCGTTTCAGTTTTGTTTTCTTTATATAATATTGTAATTGATTAGGGATACTGATGTTGGATCTGTCGTGGTAAAGTGGAAGTGATGCAGATTCTGAAAATGTAGGTGTTCTTGCAAGTACTTTTGCGCATTTCATATGGTAATTTCTTAAACTACAACGTTTAGCTTTCAAAAAGGTTTACATTAACGTAAGTATTTTGTTTATTATATAATAATTTGTTTATGACAAATAATAGTCAAAAACCGTATCATATTTTAGTGTTAACAACAATCCAAAATGCATTCCGTGTTAGTGTTAACTGGGGTGTTTGGGATCACAGTAGTCCATATACACCTACAATTGCATATTAAAGTGGTCCATATACACCTACAATTGGAATCACAGTAGTCCCTGGCCGTATAAAAGTGAAAAAAAGGTATGAATCCTCAGGTTGGAACATGTTCTAATGATGCTAAAGCACTTACCAAGTTTTATACAATGCAGTTATCACACAAAATGATGCTTGTATTATTAGTTTATTTCTGCATTTATAACTTATTTGTAATGGCAAACAACTTTATTTTTATGCAGTATATGAAACGATGAAACTGTATGTGATGTTAAGGAAGTGGACGCCAATCGTGTTGAACATCAGTAGAGATTTAACCATCGGGGTTTTACTAGGTTCATCAGTTTAGTGAGGTATCGTGATTTTTAGCTCCCATGCGGCTGCGGAAGCTGCACTTAGTCCATCAACATGTTATGAGTGCCTTCCAACTGAATTAATTGGTATTGGCATTTGAATCAGCAAGGTTTGAGTTAATCGATGTACGAACACAGAAGCTACCCCATATGTTATTGCATTTTATCGGTATTTTGGGCAAAAGGTGTTACGCTTAACCCAACACTTTTCGACCCATTTGAAAGTTACCCATCATCCATGTCGCCCATTTGACACCCCTACTGAAATTTACAGGCATATGCCATTATAAGTTCATGTGATTCATTGAATATGGTAAATGTAACAATGGATCTGGATCGACCTAATCTATGTAAATTTTGATTATTTTGTGTTTGTTTGAACAGGTAAAGGTGATTTAAGAGTTATAAAAAAATAATCCGCATAAAATAAGATGCATTGCTTCGAAGAAAGTAGGCCCGTTTTATGCAGCAGGTTGTCATTCTGAACCGAGGAATTCCTTTTGTCTTTCCACGTTAAAGAATCCCTTTTAGAACTCAAAAAAGTTATAACTTATTTGTGTTCTTTTTGACAGGCCAAAGGAGACATCAGATCACACAATTGATTCAAAAAAGTTATAACTTATATGGGAGGGTTAATGTCTTCAGGGCCTGGTTCTGGATCCAATCACACAATTGATTCAAAGGTTTGCACTGTCCCAAATGGGTGAAACTATATTTTGCGTTTTTTCATTTGTTTCAGTTTGATTAGTTGTTGGACCATGAGATTAAATTTGATTGGAAGTTAGAATGAGGTACCATTTTCCTTGAATATCAAGTTGATTATTTTAATATGATCAGGTTTACGGATAGAGTGAAAGTAGGTGTTTGGATAAGTTCATTGTGTCTGACTTTCTTCTTATCGTTGGGAGAACCAAAAGGAGGGAGGGGGGGGGGGGGAGTACTTTTGCAAAACCATATACAGTTTTAGTGCGTTGAACCTGTTGACACCCTTTTCTCTTATTGCATCAAACTTGTAAGAATGAAACCTATTCTTATCATATCGCCATTTGTTTTCTGAGTAATACCTTATTGACATATTCTTTTATTCGTTTCCAGGGAAATTGTTTTTCATTATGATCAGGATTGTGTCCCTACAATGTATCGTCATAATGCAGCTTCATATATTCAAAATTCGCACATCATCAAAACCGGCATGTTAAATATTATTATTAGTTCACTCTTCCTTATAAGTTGTTTTAGAGTTAAACACAACAGGCTTAATGTTTTAGGGATGTTTGGATAATTAGCTTATGAGCTTAATTGAAATACGTTATGACTAAATGATATATGGTTCTATGCAGGAGGAGATAGACAAAGAGATGGGGATTAGAAATGGATCTTAAGTCTGCAATTCAGTGTGAGAATGGCAAGACTACTCGTGTCTGCACAAATGGATCTTAAGTCTGCAATTCAAAGTGAGTAAAGCACCTATTGATATTATGTCAACCATCTTCGGTGATAGATTACAAACGAAAGCTTTAGAGATAATGTATCTACTAGGTATAGAAAAATACGAAGGGCCGGAAAGGTTAGGTAATGGGTTCGGATAGAAATAGGTAACTCTTTAGTGCATATCAGTTTAAAAAAATATTACATGCTTGGCATTTGAATATTTTACTTTATTGCTCTACATTTTTTATTCTTGCCATTAATTTTATGTTAATGTAATTATCAAAGTTTCTTTATAACGCCCGTTTAGTTATTTTTGTAATCCGAAAAGTGTTCCTATTTGAAAGTCTAGACTTCAATATATTACAGTAATATCATGTATGGATTATTTGCTTCAAAACAGTGAAAGAGGAATCTCAAGTTTGAAAAAAAAGCATACAATGAAACAAACTTGATAATGAAAATTTATACAAGTATTTTTTTTTTATATTATTCATATTATGATTCACTTTTGAAAGGAAATTTATATATATGTTCATTTTCTCATTTTGGGTATTTGACATTCATGTTTATGAAATTATATTATTAACAAAATGAGTCGAAAACAAATTGATGTCTTTACAAGTTTACTACAAATTAACTTATGATACACCTTTTAACATATCTTTACACTTAAGTATAATAAATATCATTAAAGAACTCCAATGTGGTCTTTAGTTGTTTGATTGAGTTTGGCTTAGGAAAAAATTGACGTTTTGATAGTTGATATAGATGGGTCAAAGACTTTTATAACAGATATCATACATTATTATATAGCTCCATGTTAGTCTCTCATGATGGACGATAACAACAACAACGATAAATATCAACAAGAACAACAAGAAGTCGAAGTTGATGAATTTGTAGTCAAGTTATGCTCAAAGGGGGTGATAAAGGAGAATTAGGTGATATGTGGTTTTTGTTGATTTAATTTCTTCAAATGCATCTCAACATTTCTGATATTATAATCTTTATTGTTTTCTTTTTCAACTTCTCTGCAGAGATCAATGAGAGACTCGATAAACGCATGTAATGAAATTAGAAAAACATTGGCGAAGAATCGTCATGTGCCATAACCTCATGGTTTAGGAAAAGGACTTAAGACATATTCGCACAGTGCTTTAGATACGATAATGATCATGAAAGATGCAATTAAATTGAAACTTGAATCGATCTTAGTTACACATTCTCTTGGATATAGATGAGATTATATATGTATAAGAAACGTTTGTTAAATATTTGCTAAAACATGATGGTTTATTTGACCAAGTAATTATACATTCACGCCTCCATATATGCAATAGTAAATTTTTGTCGTTGATCTACATGTAATTATCACTTCTAAATAAAAAAAAAAATTAATTACTTCATTTTTAATTTCGTTATATAGTTCACAAACTTCTAATAGATGCAATTATTTGGATGAAACACATATGTCGGTTGATTTTGATAACTTTAATTAGGTTTAAGGAAAAAAAAATTCACATTTCGTGGTTTGTTTCGTTATGACTATAAACAAAGGCCAAGGGCAGACATTGTTTCACGTTGGTTTGTTACTACAACGCCATGTTTTTTTTTTATACGGTGAGTTATATGTGGCGGTGTCAAGAGTAAAAAAACAAACAAGGACTTAATATTAATGGAACCACTAATGTTGTCTACAATGAAGTATTGAATAGACTTTAAACATTAAATCTTTTTTTTGTTGGTATTCATACATTGTTTTGGGTATTCCTTAAAGACGGTTTATCTTTTTATATATTCGTGTAACTCATTACATATTTGTTATGGTCTTTTGAGATAATTAAATGTATAAATTACTCTTATAATATTCCATTGAGCTAGCCCGCCCATCGGGCGGGTCTTGAAGCTACATATATATATATATATATATATATATATATATATATATATATATATCTTCTCTTTAAAGTGCTCACACCCATTTTATATATTTATATTAGTTGTAGACGTCAACTTTTAAAGTCAGAATATGATAAGAACTCTGAAGTATAACTTCATAACATACAAAAATCAACCCTTAAAAACTTGTGGTAAAAAGTTTTGGTTTGGGATCTAAAGGCAGACTGGTTGGTGTCATTGTGCACCATAATTCATGGCTATATAATTCACACATTGTCTCCATTAACAATGTTTGTGTGTATGCGATTAGGAGTTAGATTTGAATTATTTTATATAAAAACTAATTTATGTTTCAATATCAACTTCATTTGATGTGGATTCTTATCAACAGTTACAAGTATGTATTATTTCAGTTATAAAAAGTTAATAAATTGTTCATCACAAAATAAACAAGCGAATTACTTGTTAACAATGCTAACGTGTACAAATATGTGTTAAAAAAGCCCAATACGTATTAGAAAATAATTATCTATATCTTCTAATAAACCAAAATAATTTACAAGCCTATGAAGCACAACAATTCATTAATGCGCTGATGTGTTTGCATTCTGATTGGCTACATATTTATTGCGTACAACATGGTAATGCAATACATTTTTCAATCTCATTCACGCTCCTCAACAATAACTCATTTATGGCAACTAATGAAAGAATTAAATGGCTTCCAACTAATGAAAGACACGCTCAAAAGACAATAGTCTTCCTTTATACGCTTCCAAGGGATTTGAATTTACAGTTTCAATTCACCATTTAATATCAATTCATTCAATGTATTCGGTTACAATCATCCCAAAAAAATACGCTCCCTCTCTAACTCAATCGATATTCATTGTCAATTGTACAATTAAAGTGCATTCTTCTCCGCAATGATGTCACCGATTCAAGAATTATAATTTTTCTTTTAATCTTACAGGTTTAATTCGCTGATCTTTCATCTTCTTCATGTACTATGAAACACGGAGGCAAGCATTGTTCATAAATTAGCTTTAAATATGTAAGTTTTAGTTTATGTTAGTTTGTTTAGTTTGATTTGTTTAGAACATCTTCTTGATAATACGCAGTTTTGATTCCTCATTTAATGTCAATGCATTCAAAAAATCATCCAAAAATAACCTACGATTGATATTTTTGAATCAGATGATTTCATCTTTTTATACGTTTGGAGAAGATAATTGGCTGGAAAATCAAGACCTCAAAGGTATGTGTCTTGCTTCATTGTTTATGTTTCTATCATCAATCATTTGTAGCATTCAAATGTTATGTCATGATCCCTTGAATTTTTTTAATTTAGATACGCATTTTTGTTGTTGATGTTTGGGCAGGGTCAAATGCAATTCAAGTTGAAGGTATGGAAATCTTAATCCTTTAATCTTTTTATTTAGATCAACTCTCAACAATCTGTCTAATTGCTATGTATATGATAATATATTCAAATAGTTTTTTAGCACACGCCAAGTGTTTGATGAAACGCCGCATTTATAAATTGTTTTTATTGAGTTTGCTAAGACATGTTCACTTGATTTTTAATTTTTACCAGGTTGTTAATTATTGTGACCATGGCGTCAATGTGTGTAACAACTTAGGGGGTAAGATTAACAATTACCAATAGCTTATATGTCAGTGTGTATTATGTGTGATTATGTTTATAGACTTTGTTCAATACTTTTTCTCTAAAACTGATGTTGGCGAAAAGCCACATAAGGAGCAAGAGTTGTTTAAATGTGGTTACTTAAGTCTCGGTTCAATGTTAAGTTAAGTATACGTAAGTAGGATGTTGTAATTTTGCTATTTATTTGTGAATTTGTATCCGTTAGCTTTAGGAGTTAAGATGTTGTAATTAGCAGATGTTACGTATCATGGTGTTATTCATCCCATGTACACTTTTTGATGATGGAGGGTATTGAGAATATGATTGGTGAAGTTACAATGGTTATGGATTTCAACCAATTGTTGTTGCGTTTGATCCCATTCTTTCATGGTTTTGGTATTGATATTCGAAGGAATTCAATTAAAGAATATGGTATGAAAAGGATTTTGTTTTTATTTTCACTCGCATATTTATAAGATAACCTAATAAAGGGGGTCATGGGTGCATTGTGGATAATTTTGGTCAATGGTATCGGGCTGTTAACATGAATTCATTATATGTGGTTTATGCGTATTTTCACAAAAGTGATTTGGTTTTATAATTGTTATCATCCCCATGCTCTCCAAGAGTTTTGCGGGTCAGACTTTAGTGGACTTTATCAAGTGTTTAGATGTTATAGCTCCTTTTGGTGTAATCTGGTAACACTCTCTTCCATGTTATAATTTTAGCATCTATACAACCGTTTTAGGATTCAATTTTTTTTGCTGATGATCTTTTGAAATTGGTAATAATCTTAATGCTTTTATTCCATTGTATTGAAAGTTTGTTTAGTTTGATGTGTTAATTTGATACTTCTAAATTTTTGATTGATTTTTGAATATGAGTGTGGTTAGATACAGTAGATCTGAATATTGGCATTATTTTTGTATGATACATGTTTGTGCCAGAATTTGAAGATCGAAGATCAAAGGTTTTCAGGTGATCTTAAAAGGGTAAGGTGTCTGACGAAATGTTTGAATCGAATTTTAGTATCATGACAGCTCAAGTTGGTTTTGATCAAAAGGTAAACAGTTTTGTCACTTTTTAGGTGTTTTTGTTTAAGACACATTTGTGAATATGATTCTCAATATGTGTAGGACTGTAATCAGTTTTATTGTATGTCTTTGATGCAATTGTAGGTTTTGATAGATTTTATGAAGTGCCGACCATTAAAGGTTCAAAATATGTTCCAATGGATGGTTATTTGGAATAAAAGGAAAGAGGTTAGGATTAACGAAGACTTATCCCGACTTAAAAGAAAGAGGTTAGGATTAACGAGGACTTTGAGAAGCATTTTTCCAATTAAGGTAACCATTTGTAATGTCTTTCGTTCTTTAGTTTCATTATCTACTTCTGTAACATTCTTAAACTAGAATTTTTTATTTTACAAGGCAGAGCGGTGCTATTTTGATAGAAAATCTGAAAATCACCAACATCAACAGGCTTTCAACTTCATAGCAAAAGCGGCTAACAATTGTTGTTAAGTTAGTCGCAAATCCGTCTATTATTTTCATATCCGGGGCCACATCGGGACATGATTCAATAGCAGACGCTATAGTCATGTGGACGGTGAGAAACACGGTAGACACATGAAGAACAGGGGATACACCATACACCATACATCAGCCAAGTATCGACATCTTTGATGCTTTTGATGAGGTAAGTTTGTATCAGATATGCATATTACGCTGTCAGTCTCAAACATAACGAAACTAATTACCAATTCCTTTTTTCTATATACAGTTATTTCTCTTGAAAAGAGTAGGTGAACAGATATATGTTGGTCCAGCGGGACGTCATTCTTCTCACTTAATCAAGTACTTTGAGGTAAGTATAGTAAGTTCGACATGTAAAATATAAGATAAAATCACACATATAGTTGAAATATTAAATATGAACGTCCATGAAACGTCTTTGCTGTAAGAAATCGAAGGAGTGAATAAATTGAAAGATGGTTACAATCCAGCAACTTGGATGTTAGAGGTGCCATCAGCGGCACAAGAAGCAACTTTAGGCCTTAGTTTTAAAGAAGTATACAAGAACTCAGAACTATACAAGTAGGACAACACCTTAATTTTAGCATCTATACAACCGTTTTAGGATTCAATTTTTTTTGCTGATGATCTTTTGAAATTGGTAATAATCTTAATGCTTTTATTCCATTGTATTGAAAGTTTGTTTAGTTTGATGTGTTAATTTGATACTTCTAAATTTTTGATTGATTTTTGAATATGAGTGTGGTTAGATACAGTAGATCTGAATATTGGCATTATTTTTGTATGATACATGTTTGTGCCGGAATTTGAAGATCGAAGATCAAAGGTTTTCAGGTGATCTTAAAAGGGTAAGGTGTCTGACGAAATGTTTGAATCGAATTTTAGTATCATGACAGCTCAAGTTGGTTTTGATCAAAAGGTAAACAGTTTTGTCACTTTTTAGGTGTTTTTGTTTAAGACACATTTGTGAATATGATTCTCAATATGTGTAGGACTGTAATCAGTTTTATTGTATGTCTTTGATGCAATTGTAGGTTTTGATAGATTTTATGAAGTGCCGACCATTAAAGGTTCAAAATATGTTCCAATGGATGGTTATTTGGAATAAAAGGAAAGAGGTTAGGATTAACGAAGACTTATCCCGACTTAAAAGAAAGAGGTTAGGATTAACGAGGACTTTGAGAAGCATTTTTCCAATTAAGGTAACCATTTGTAATGTCTTTCGTTCTTTAGTTTCATTATCTACTTCTGTAACATTCTTAAACTAGAATTTTTTATTTTACAAGGCAGAGCGGTGCTATTTTGATAGAAAATCTGAAAATCACCAACATCAACAGGCTTTCAACTTCATAGCAAAAGCGGCTAACAATTGTTGTTAAGTTAGTCGCAAATCCGTCTATTATTTTCATATCCGGGGCCACATCGGGACATGATTCAATAGCAGACGCTATAGTCATGTGGACGGTGAGAAACACGGTAGACACATGAAGAACAGGGGATACACCATACACCATACATCAGCCAAGTATCGACATCTTTGATGCTTTTGATGAGGTAAGTTTGTATCAGATATGCATATTACGCTGTCAGTCTCAAACATAACGAAACTAATTACCAATTCCTTTTTTCTATATACAGTTATTTCTCTTGAAAAGAGTAGGCGAACAGATATATGTTGGTCCAGCGGGACGTCATTCTTCTCACTTAATCAAGTACTTTGAGGTAAGTATAGTAAGTTCGACATGTAAAATATAAGATAAAATCACACATATAGTTGAAATATTAAATATGAACGTCCATGAAACGTCTTTGCTGTAAGAAATCGAAGGAGTGAATAAATTGAAAGATGGTTACAATCCAGCAACTTGGATGTTAGAGGTGCCATCAGCGGCACAAGAAGCAACTTTAGGCCTTAGTTTTAAAGAAGTATACAAGAACTCAGAACTATACAAGTAGGACAACACCTTATGTTGCTTTAAAGTAATTGGATGTATGTGCGTTGGTTACGATTAGTTTTATGCACTTTTTTAACTTTTAAATAGATTTAAAAGGATAGATACATTTGAGTTAAATGGATAAATATATTTGACGCATGATGTTATTATGAAATGGTAGGTTGAGTTATGCTACTTTAAATTGGTTAGTCGGAAGATGAGAAAAATGGATGTCAATAAGTTTGGATTGTTAGCTGAGAGGCCGAGCTACCCAAATAATAAATGTCATTTGCTTATGTTTTCGAATCTGTTTGTTACATTTGAGGACAATTGCTATATTGATTTTTAGCTCAGGTAATCTAATCCAATAGTCACTGATCAAAGAAGAGGAACTAATTTCATATGTACAAAATATGAAGATCTTATACACTGTCCCTATTTTTTATCATTAACATTAACCCTTTTAGACTTGACTATGTTTGGCTGACTTATCTAAATCAAAAGTCATAACCTTAGGTTGCAATAGCCTAAAAAAGAAAGTTGCGACATCAATAACTCACTTTACTTAAAACTATATTTTCACTGATCTTGCTACAGAATACCGGAATAGTGTGAATTTATGAATAGTTGTATGCACCACTATGGAAAATATCTCTTATTTTGGAATTTTTCATGTGGAAAAAATTTCAAAAAACTCATAGGCCGAAAAATAAGCATAACTGCTTATCAGTCGTGTCATGTCTTTATGTTATGCTCATACGGCCGTGTCTTTATATAATTTTCAGATTATGTTCTACCTACCTCATAAGCCGAAGAAAGATGATTCAGTACTAATCAACAAGATTAGTCAATTCTTTTGTTTGTCGCATTATGTTTGAGGTGTTCTTTTAAACCTGTGCATTGGAATTACTGATACGTACTTTTTTCGCTTCCTAATTACATAAAATGATATAAATAAAAATATTTTTTTTAATACAATCATACTTGATTCAAATAAATTTGGGAAAATCTACCGGTCATTTTGTGCGTCAAATAGTTCTGCTGAAGATGTGTACAAAACTACAGTTTTATGGGTGTTTGGGTCATTTTTATGTGGTTTCCTTAGGTCATCTTAACTGTGGTTGGATCGTTTTAATGATAATTTGGGGCTGCTGCAAAAGTGCAGATTTAAAGGGCCGCTTGGGATCGTTTTATGGGGTGTTTTTGTTGGCTACAAAGTTGCGGTTGTACATGGGTTTTGGGTCGTTTTAAGGGGATTTTGGGTGTTTGGGGCTACTGAAAGTTGTAGTTTTAAGGTCGACGAGAAACATGTGTTCCTAAATAGTACGATACATATATTTTGCTTGCGACAACTAATTAGCTTTAAAAAAAATGGACATCCATATAAAAACCAAAGTCGACTAAACTAAGATAATTTGACCAACTCAATTAGATATTAAAATAAAAGGTGATCAACGTTGACTAATTTTAATCAACACCTTCGGTATAGAACGTGTTTCTATTTTTAAAGCTTCAAATACATCATTTAATCAACACCTTTGGGATTTGTTAACCGTTTTTCTATAGTAGGATTTAGGCAAATTTGTTTGGCATCATTATTAGTCCATGAGACGGATTGTAACTCAAACTAATGTGTAGGGGACCGTAATGTATTTAGACAGCAGATAAGTACTCAAATAAGCAATTCCAAACACCCATTTAAACCATTGCAATATTTTACCACTGCTCACTTCAATGCTTAATTTACAGGGCAAGTAAAATGGGAACAATGTTGATGTTGGGTCATTTTACAAAAAATTGTTTCTAAGCTGATGCAAAGAATAAGAGAACTGCTCAAGCAGATGTTGGGTCATTTTCGGGTGATCAAGACTTGGGAGTTTCATTTAGTGACAACGTTTATGAAACTGGTGGGGCTTTATTGAATTTTGGATCCAAAAGGTTAAGGGCCGGAACTTTTGGTGAGTTTTGTACTTGCGTACTGTATTTATATTAGTTTTATGTGCTTTTTGATTGTTGTGTGCTGCATGCAGAAGAATTTTATCAACTACATGATGCGCATCAGTCTTCATCATTGCATCCTACTCCTCAAAAAGTTCCTCACGGAATGTTACTGGATTTTGAGGCTGGTGTTGTGCGGCCTGGTTATCAGACACAAGCATCAAGAGGTTAGATGTTATGGTTGCTCTAAAAGGTTTTGATACTACTTGCCTTCTTTGTGATTTCAATAGCAAAGAAAAAATATGGTTACACACAACTTAAAAAATGAAGTAACATATTGTACTGTAGTGTTTGTGATTTTATAAATAAAGTATCAAAATCTTAAAATCCTAAAAATAGTACTGGTGGTGAAAACCTTCTTTTCAATAATTTTAGTATTGACTTCCACTTTGTAAATACATACCCCACTTTTCCTCAACCAAATAGATATTCTTTCTACATGATTTTGTGTGGTTGCGAGATGTTTTTCGGAGGAAATCTCCCTCCCGTACCCTTCAATTGTTTCTACCCTTGCAGACATTGTGCTCACATGTGTTTGATGCTTCTAAAATGTTTATGACAACCACTAATGTACAGCAAGATGTTTTTGGCAAGAGGACATCTGGTGATACGTCCCGAGGTATATGCCGTTACTATCAAATGCCTTTTTTTCAGTGTTGTAAATATCGGTCTTGGCGGCCGATATATCGGTGATATATCGCTTATCGGCGGTCGACCGATACGATATTTCACTTATCGGTCAAATTTATCGGTTTGGTCAAATTCGGTCAAAATCGGTCTTGGCGGCCGATATATCGGTCTTGGCGGCCGATATATCGGTCAAACTCAGTTAAAAATCGGTCAAACTCGGATTTTTTTTTCTAAATTGATAAATAATTATGGATTTGTGGCTTTTATTTTTCAAGGATGTTAAACTTTTTAGTTTTTTGTGGTTATTGACTTATTTTGTTATGAACTTATGATATTGCTAATAATTATTTATTTTTAAATAAATTCCTTTATAATTTATGGTCTCCGGTATATCACTTATTTATCACCGCCAAGACCGATATGGCGCTTGGCGGGGGTCGACCGCCGAGGTACCACCGAGCGATATTTACAACCATGCTTTTTTTTTGGTTCCCGCATTCTCATGTTTTCTGATTTGTCATTGCCTATTTTATCTTACTGTCGTCACAGGTGAAGAAGGTTTGGGAAGCTTTTATCAACGAACAGATGAGGCCCTTTTAGCCACACAACTGGCCGTGCGACGACGTTAGTCACATTCTCTTTTCTATTTTGACTTCCAAATGATGATATGGAACATTTTGTTTTAACAATTTATCGAATCAATTACATAAACGTCCATCTGTAAATGGACTTATTTATTTAACAGTCTATATAGTCTATTTACATATCTGTTGTGAAAAGAACTTCTAATCAGGTTTCCATTGCGTTTTATCCATGACATTGCTCAAAATTCTTTCCAACTTTGACATGCCTATTGTTTTGTTCACCTTATGCAATCAAAAGCAAACATTGTGTCAAATTAATCTTGATCTATTTCCTTATTTGGTCGAGAATGCAGGTACATCAAATACACAGGCACGTTCCGCATCCGTGTCACTACAAATGTCTTCGTCACGTCCACCCTGTGGAAGAGGAGCAGCAACGTCGGATGTCCATAGAGGTTTGTCATACGCTTTATGTCACTAACATATGTGTTGCTGTATAGATGGTAGTACAACGTTACTTATACTTTTTTTGACAATCTATATAGGAAGTGGACCGTCGCATGAAAATGTACCTCCAACCACATCAGTGCCATCGCAGGCAGGAGGCACATGTGATGTTTCTCGACAACGTGGATGTGTCCTTATGTTTTTAAAGTTTCAGGTTACATATATCATCAGATTGGGAGGATGTGTCCTGTTGCGGATCAGACCCCTCGGTTTTTGCAACTCTATATATATATGACACTCACAACGAGGTGGCTAATCGCTTGAGCCATTTTGGACCAAATGCAACAGCTGTTCTGAGACCTGATATTGTAGAGTGGTTGATAGAGTTTCTTGACCACAACAACGAGCTGGTGCAGCTCTTCAGGACTGCGCATGATAAATTGAATGATGCAGATGTGCCGGAATTCAAGGTCAGATTATTTGGTGTCGTTGGTTCAGTGCAGCATGAGTTGCATACAGCGGATTCCATTGGTGCCATTGTTTTTTATGGCGGCCCAGATTGCGAGACGGAGTTTGATGTAGTTATTCAACAACACTCAGGGGAGCCTGAAAGAATAAACAAGCTTCATCCCACTTATATGTCGTTACAGTTTCCATTATTGTTTGTTTATGGCGAACAAGGCTATCACACTGGACTTATGCTAACTGATGCAGCAGACTCAACTTCAGAAGAGGGTAAGCGCATGTCCATTATGTGGTGTCGACTTTCTTCCTTCATATTACCTCAAGGTGAGTGCAACGTTTAGAATTCCATTATGTGGTTTCGACTTTCATTTGGAATAAATGTATAAGCAGATCAATGGTGCTTGGGTCAGCTTAAATAGTCTCTCAGATACAAAATGACTTCAATGTTTTTGATAATTTCTTTTGTATAATGAGAAGTTAAATTATCCTTTAGTTTTATACGTAATAGTCATTGTTACATCTTTTTATCCCTTATCATAATATTAATTCTTTATATTGTTGTTTGGTAGTATGTGTATGTATTTGACTTTGGTTAAACATGTTCCAGTTGTGTTGATACGGAACATTGTTTCTCCAAATGAGCAGCTTACATGAACGTATGACTTGCTTAACATGTGGAGAAAAGGTTAATTGTATTCAAAAACCCTCTAAAATCCCGTGGGGAGTAAGTTTGCTTTTAAAGTCGATATTTCTCACTATAACATTGAGAAGGAGTTGTATGTCTACAATGGTGCCAAAATGACCAATGATGAACGTGTTATATCTGGCCTTTTTAATACGATTAAGCAAATCGTACGCTCTTTTTTTAAACATACTTGCAAGTACACATTCTCCTTTTATAGTTTCCTCATAACTAATGATATTTTTCTTTCATTATTTAGGAATCCTTATACTACGACCTAGGCAGCGTAGGAAAGGACAACGATACCGGGTATCAAGAGACAATGAAAGTGAATGTTATTGACAATGAATCCGTAGACAGCAACGATAACAAGAAGCTACATTGTGATCAAAAGAAATATATATATATATATATATAGATTGAAAAACCATTTGTTACACACGTATTTACAAGCATTGTATTTTATACTTTCAGTCACTTATAACTTATTATTTCGTTACAAGAAAATTTCATAGCGTTTACGTTCGTTGTTCTTTCTTACTTTATTCACTTATTTACTTTTTTTAATCAAAAACCCTCTAAAATCCCGTGGATTCCACGGGTCTATAAGCTAGTTATACTATATTGCTGAAAGAGATACTTGCGATCTATTGTATAAGCGTAGTTAAATAGTCTCATTCATTTATTAGTCCCACCGATGTGGGATGTTTCATGATACCGTTTTCAGCAATTATGTACCAATAAAAGACTAAGGGTCCGCTTGGTTTAAATTGATGAAAGGGAAAGAGAAATGTAATGCAAATTAATGAGTGAGCTGGTAATCAATACCGTACCCTCAATTTATTTTATAATGGTTGATTACCTACTACGGGGTAATCAATACCTTTACACTCCCTAACCAAGCACCCCTAAAACAACTCGACCATATAAAAATATACAATCCCAAATTACAGCATGTTCCTACTGCGGGGTTACGAAGACGTATTCGGTTGATACTTGGCCTCTAAAATTTTATTTCTGCTCGTGGTCTCCAATTAATATACATTGGTTATAAAAAAAATCCATTTGAATTGCCATGCTACTTCAAGTCAAAGCTAGTTTATTGATACATATAATGCTATAATAGTACTCAACTACTGATCAAGATGAATTAAATATACTGAACATATACCCGTGCAAAACGACTGTGTATAACGGCAAAATCATGATTATGGTTCGACCTTTGATGCAAATCGTGTTTTTTTTATTTATTTTTATTATTATTATATTTTTTGCAAAGAGTGCGTTTTTTAAAACTAATATAGTGTTTTTGAAAAGCTGTCAAGTTTATAATTGATCATGCTTAAGGTGTATAAATAAATTATTTACGAGTAATTTAGATAAACTAAATTAATTTAAATTTTCAAAGTTTCAAAAATGAAAATTCAATTTTTATAAAGTAGTAAAGATTATGAAACAACTTGGAGGAGTGCATATAGTTATGTACAGATTTGGTTTCTTAATCTTGAAAGTGATGGAAATTTTTCGGTGGCTTCTATTCGTAAGTTGATAGATGGGATGCGATCTCAGCAGGTAGGCTTACCGACTAGATGGACTAAATCCGTGCCAATCAAGGTGAACATTATGGCTTGGAAAATTAAGACGAATGCTTTGCCTACGCGGTTTAATCTTTCACGTCGTGGAATGGATATAGAAACTATTGTGTGCCCAATTTGTAACGGAGGAGTGGAAACCACTAGCCATTTATTTTTCCAATGTGATATGGCTAAACAACTCATGCGTAAAATATCTTCGTGGTGGAATATTGATGAGTCGACAGCAAGTTCTTATGAGGAATGGTGTGATTAGATGGAGTCTATCCATATGCAGAACAAAATGAAAGGCATGTTGGAAGGTGTGTTATGGTTTATGGTGGTCTATAAGAAATTTCCGTAATAAGCACTTGTTCGACAAGAAGATCCCAAAAAAGGCGGTAATCTTTGATAATTTAGTTTCTGTTTCTTTTAGTTGGTGTAAGTATAGACTTAAAGCTTCGTTTAAATGGGTCGATTGGCTTAAGAATCCGTATCGTTTAATTATTTAATCTAGCTCCTTGCTAGTTTTAATAAATTTGCCGTTCTAAAAAAAAAAAAAATCTTAAAGCCTTTAGCTCTACATTCATAAATCAATAGCGCACCATTCTCGTGTTCTCAATCGTAGCTCGTTCTTCACTTGTCCCATACGTAAAATTGTTTCATTAAGTTATGAAGTTGTTAATTGTTATAACCAAGTTCAAGTCAAACCCCTATTACATTCGTATAACATAAAACTAAAAACAATAGGAAGCTATTCTTTTGTGTTAGTTTTGTGGACAAATATTAATGTGTGTATATCGAGAATCGAACTCGAGATTACGGAATTACACACTTTACTTATGAAAATTAATGGACAATAATTAATATATATAAAAGTTATATATTTAATTATTAAAACACAAATAACGACTAACGGGTGTTAGTAGTTAACGACAATTGACTAAAGACCGTTAAATGTTTAAGAGAAGTACTAGATTGTAAATAGGAGCTAAGAAGGATCCGGAAACCCTCCTTGGGTTGCATGGCCGGTCGATCAACGGATTGGGGTAACCCAATCCTTATCTAACTTGTCCTCAAAGTTACAATTAGTATAAATAGAAATCAAGGGTCATTATTTTGTATCTCTTGTCCACACACTTAACCCTAACGTTTTCTTTCTTCTTTTCTTGCTTGTGGCCGATCGAACATAAACCCGTAAGGGTCGATCGGATTTTGTTTTTGCTAAACAAAATCGTTTGTGTTTTATTTATTAGCATAAACATTAATTCGTTATAGTACATGTGTACAAGAACGTGATATTAAGTCACTCTAGTTAATATCTTTGATTGAATTACAAAACCGTAAAAGGTAATTCGTTAATCCACTCATAAACCCTAATTAGGGTTTTGATCTCCATTGAAAAATACTTGAAGTTGATTCTTATTTAGCTAGAATCAAAGGTATGTTTACGTTTAAATTCGGTTCATTCTTTATGTGTTAAATTGATCATACGCTTCCTCATGTGTATGATGTTTAATTTATGAACTTGTCATGTTATTGAAATTCTACGCTTTGTATAACTCAAGTTATAAGTTTTCAGGATTCACAATTTTTATTTTTTTAGGTATGGCATGCCAAGTGGATGAAAAGTGTCTATAACGGTGCATATAACCCTCCCGCACCAAGCTTTATCTAAATATTAAAGGCTTATTTTAAAGATGTATACATATTAGCCATTTGGTTCAATAGAAACCTTGACATCTTGGTCTTAGAATTAAACAAATTAATAATAGAAGAGACATTTATATAACAAAAGTTTCGTGCATATTAACTGGTCAATAATAGCATTCATTTTTCATATTAAATACTTTATCCGTCTTAAATTATATGTCTTTTTTTTTGAAAGGAGAACTTCATTCAAAAAGCACCAACGGTCCTCAAAGAAAGGACCCCCGGGCAAAAAACACACGACATTACATCAAGTCCAAAGGATAATTACACCAATCCTGCCACACTATATTTTTCCATCTAGATCTATTACGACACCAAAAAAACGACGTAGACTTGACTATCTCAACTAGCTCAAGAGGCCTGCGCTTCTTGCTTGTGAAAATCCGAGCATTACGCTCATTCCAAATGACCCACAAAGTGGTATAAACTATACCCCTTAAGATGTGACGCTTATCCTTCGAGAAGGAAGAGTTTTCTGCCAAGAGAATCAAATCCTGCACGTCAAAAAAGTATGATGGAGAGAGCCGGCACCAATTTTCCACCCTATTCCACACCTCAGAGGCGAACAAACAGCCTGAAAAAAGATGAGTGGTCGATTCTGTTGTAGAGAGACAAAACACACAATCAGATTGTTGCAAAACGACTCCTCTTTTATTGAGTTCCTCCATAGTCGGTAACCGATTTCTAGCAGCCCTCCACACCATTATCTTACATTTAAGCGGCACCCAGCACTTCCATTTGATCTTCACGCTGCTGTCTACTGGGACATGCTCAGACAATAGATTTCTAGCCGAGGACACCGAGAAAAAACCATCCGAACTAGCTTTCCACTTCCACATATCATTATCCCCTTGTCTAGTAACATCATAAATCTCACCAAGAAGATTAAAAAGTTCGTTTAACTCCTGATAAGAAGACGGCTCTCTTTTCCAGTTCCATCTCATAGTTTTAACGTTGCCATCGAATTGAACTCTTCCAGAAACTTTGACCCATTTATCTCGATCTAAATTAAAAAGGTTTGGATAACGAACCCGAAGCGTAGTATCTCCAAGCCATAAATCTCCCCAAAAATTCAAGGAGGAACCGTCACCAAGAGAAGCAACAAAATACGAGTTCAAAAGTTCACCGTTGGGGAGATTTTGTTCTCCAACTTTGACAATTTGTTTCCAACAACCACTCGCCGAGGCGCTACAAGGAAGCATCGCCCAAGGTCTACTCGAGCCATGACAACTCACAATAATGTTTTTCCACAGGCTGTTACCTTCTTTTTTGAATCTCCACGACCACTTTAAAAGAAGCGCATCATTCATATCCTTTAAACTTGTCAAACCCAAGCCGCCTTTCTTCTTTGGTTTAGAAATAATATCCCAAGCCACCCAAGGGATTTTTTTCTCATCACTAGAACCCGCTCATAAAAACCGCCTCATGGTAGATTCCATTTTCTCTAAAACAGACTTAGGAGCTTTATAAAGTGAAAGGTAATAAATCGGTAAACTAGAAAGAACCGATTTAATGAGAATTAATCGACCGCCTATCGATAGATTTCTCGCCTTCCAAGAGGCAAGACGGTTGCTGATCACGTCCACCACCGGGTTCCAATTACTAACTCGAGTCATCTTGGCGCCAACTTGAATACCAAGGTAGACAAAAGGCGTAGCATCCCTTTTGCACCCCAAAACTTCCATCATGTCATCAATTTCAGCGTCATCAACTCCAATCCCATATAAGTTCGATTTATGAAGGTTAATTCTGAGGCCCGAGCAAAGGTAGAAATCCGCAATACTCTGGCTATACTTTGGATGTTCTCCCGCGACCAATCACCCAAAATGAGAGCGTCGTCCACGTAAAAGAGATGAGATATAATAATATTGGACTCCGACATATTAATACCTTTGAAAACCCCAATGTCTTTTGCTTTCTCCAGCAGCCACGATAGCGCTTCCATAACCAAAAGGAAAAGAAAGGGCGAGATAGGATCACCTTGGCGGAGACCTTTCTCACACTTAAAATCAAACGTCGGGGAGCCATTGACAAGAACAGCGGCTCTAGACGACTCAAGGAGACCTCTAATCCAAACACACCACACCAACGGAAATCCCATTTGAGACATAATAGATAATAAGAAGTTCCAATTAACATTGTCGTATGCCTTCTCAAAATCTATTTTTAACATAAAAGCTCTTCTCTTTCTACGTTTCAACCATTCCAACACTTCACTAACCACAAGCGGGCCATCAAGGATACAACGGTCTGAGAGAAACGCCGATTGAGAATCGGAGATAACTTGGCCCATAACTTTTTTGAGCCGATTAGCAAGAACTTTAGAAATAACTTTACTAACCATCCCGATAAGAGTAATAGGCCGGTAATCCGCGAGACCCACAGGAGTTCTAACTTTGGGAATCAAGGTTATAAAAGCCGACCCACAACCACTGTGAAGGACACCCGTCCTGTGGAAATCAACCAGAATATTATAAAAGTCCTCCTCGAGCAAGTTCCAAAACCTCTTGACAAATTTAAAATTAAACCCATCGGGCCCAGGAGCTTTATTCGAACCACACCCAAACACCGCATCTTTGATCTCTAGCTTTGAAAAAGGGGAAATCAAGGATTCTCTATCGATAATATTAATCTGCTTCAAACCTTCGCACTCCAAAATGGGCCGGGACTGGAACGTTTCTTTGAAATAATTTCTAAAGAATTTCATAATCTCCCTTTTAATCAAAAATGGTTTATCAATCCAAATACCATCAACCGCAAGGCCTGGAATAAAATTCCGAGCTTTCCTCCCATTGACCATATTATGAAAAAACGACGAATTTTCATCTCCAAGCGAAGCCCATTTGACCCTGGATTTTTGTCTCAAGTCCCGAGCCTTATGAAGCTCTAACTCTTCTAAAGCATTCTTACACTCTATCCAAACCCACAAATCAGATTCATCCACATCCGAGGACTCCATTTGAGCCTCCATCTCCTCTTTTTCTTTTTGAAGACGTGATACCTCTTCCACTTCATTCGCACTACAACTTCTGTACCAATCTCTTAAAACACCACGAAGTCTTTTCAATTTGTTCAGAAGATTAATGTCATGGCGGCCACTATCGACCCAGCCTTGAAGAACCGAATGCACAACCTCAACACATCCGGGACGATCTAACCAAGAGTCAAAGAATCTAAAAGGTTTTGGACCGAAATTAGTGTCAACTACAGAAAAAACGATCGGGGAGTGATCCGATAAATTTCTATTAAGGGCTCTAACACAAGCATTAGGCCACTTGTTAAAAATGTTATCACTAACCAAAACTCTATCAATTCTACTCCACTTGCAACAGCCACTTCTATTAACCATATAAGTATATTTCATACCTTTCAGATCGTATTCTCTAAGCCCAGCTTCATCAATAAAATCGTTAAAATCTCGAGCACTCCCCGGGTCAAAAGCAGAATTTTTTCTTTCCTCCCTAACCCTGACCGAGTTAAAATCACCAAAAACAATCCACCACCCGTTGCCTGACCGAATAGACTGACTAATTCGACTCCACAGATTGCGCTTCTCGACGGCATTTTGAGGAGCATAAACGTTGATTAAATTCAGTCTTATAGAACCGTTTGAAATCAAACCCGACACATGGAGAAAACTACTGTCTTTAAACACCGAATCCTTAGAAAAAACCTTCGGATCCCAAATGCTAACCAAACCACCCGAATTACCAACAGCATCAACACTTTCAAAGTCGAAACCTAAACCTCCCCAATAATTTGAAATCGAACTAGCTTTAATATTCTGAACCATAGTTTCCTGAATCCCCAAGAAAGAAATACCCAATTCGTTTTTAAGCCTCTTAATCCAATCCGATTTACCACAACCCCCTATGCCACGAATGTTAATAGAAAGGCAATTCATCGCTTATCCCTTTGTAACCCTTCATGATTGATCGATTCCATGATGAGATTGTTACAATTAGATAAATCAGTGCCCAACTTCTCACCCAAGACAATAGTAGCAAGGACCTCCTCAGCTTGACTCTGAATCTCAGTTCCATCAATGGCCTGTGAAGCCTCAACATCTTCAATTGATTCGCCCCCTATAATGGTACCAGGCTGTATATTGAGGTCCAACGCACCACCATCCTGGGTCTCAGAACTAAGAGCGGAATACTTATTGTTAAGGCCCAATAACTTATCCAATCCAAACGGGTCATTGCTTTTGGGCTTCTTACCATTTTTTAAAATTTCCTGACTGCTCACATAACCATAACTGGGCCGGCCCACTTCCTGTTTTTTAAATTTTTTTCGTTTGTTCACTTTCGATAAGGTAAACGGCTCCTCACCATTTGGACTATCCTCAAAAGGAAAGTCAACTCCTGGCATAAAAGAGTCTTCAATATTTGCCTCATTTTCAGCCCCCTCATCATTGTGAAATGATTGTATATCATTAAGCGCCTCATTAACTCCAATATCAGTTACAAAAAACGGTTGGTCTTCCGCATCGTTGACTTCTCCTACCACCGTGCCGTTATCGCCTGGAACATTTTCCGGTGATTGATCCTCCAATGATTCATCAGAATCCGATTCCAATGAATTATCAACTTTTATATTCTCAACCTCGACAAAATCTGGAATCCATTCGCCGAATTCCTCTGTTACCCATACTCGGAATTTTTGATTATTCCAATTAAGAATAACTTCATCATCGATACGCTTTCCGTCCCCTAATAAAACACCAATGATTTCATACGATAAATCTTGATCGGATTCCATTTTATTTGCATTGTGGACCACCTTCCCAAATAACTCACCCACGTTATCAATAACATCGTTAGTGAGTAAATGTAACGGGATCCCCTTAATCTTTAACCAAGCGATTCTCTCAAAAGCAAGCGATTGTCCAGACCACAAAGTCACTGACGCGAAATCCACAGATGACTTAGCGATCTTAAGAACAGCCTCTGCTACCTCCGAATCTTCAAATGACAAGAGCACATCCAAGCCTCCCAAGTAGTGAACCTTACCAGTCCCAGGACCTAAATCTCTAAGAATAACTTTAATATTCTTAAGCCCTTGCATGTCAACCATCTTAGCAACCAATGCTTTACCATGCAATGATGAAAAAGCTAGAACTCGACTATCCACATCTATTTTCTTCCCCACCAGAGAATCTTTAAACGACCTTTCTTTAGCAAAAAACGGGTAAGACCTTGGACCCGTTTGAAAACCCTCCGCCCTACTGCAGTTAACATTAGGAGACTTGTGATTGCGCGTTGTCTCTTGACGAGTATTAATCTCCCCGTCTTCAAGAACAAACCTCGCAATGTTAAACCATAACTTGTTTTCGCCCAATCGAATATTACGTAAACTTTTGAGAAGGTCTCCTTTGTCTTCCACATCAAGCATGGAAATGAAACCAAACCTATTTCCTCCTTTGTCCCTCTTCCTCGCGATGTACAAACCGAAAATCTTACCAAACGGACGGACATGTTCAGCCAAAACAGACCCACTGCAGCCCTCTGGGAGATTCGTGACAAATAATTTCGTAATCCGACGTTGTATGCTCTCTGGAATAGGGTTCTGTTGACGCCTCTCCATGAGAGAATTTTTAAATGCTATACGCAATTTTTTCATTATATGTCTACTTTGAAGTTTAAGAAAAGTGACCCTTTTACAATATTAACCAATAAAAAATTATTCTCACTCACTAAGGAGCCTTTTGATTGGTTGAAATTGAAAAACTGGACACTAATTTTAGGAGAACAAAAAATAGTAAAGTTGATTTATATTTTGGGACGGAAGGAGTAACAAACTATCATTTTTATTCCCAGATATTAATAGCAAAGCCATCTTTGAGTGTGTGCAAGGTGGGCGGCCGCTCAGAGCTTTAAAAATTTTAAAAACCTCAAAATTTGTCCCGTTAACAATTTATTATGTGTGGACACATATTTTTCATTAAAAAAATAATATTTAGATTAGAAAATATATTAAATGAGTAATATATTGAACATTTATATAATTAATTGCATTATATCTTATAAACGGTCACACATAAATATAAAATTTATTTTTAAAATGCCTAATTATGTAACTTCATCCAGAGCCTTTAAAATTTTCAAAAATTCACGGACGGCCATGATTAATATATCTTAAATTACAATCATTAAGCGAATAAAATTACACCATAAAGACGAACATTTAATTATCTTTCAGTAGATGAACACTTTGATATACTTTCGACAATCTTTTTAACACCCTTTTCATGTTTTTTCATCTTTTTTTTTCCTTCTTTTCTTTCGTTGTTAAAAAAAGAAATTACATGTGATTCAACGCTAAATTAAATTCCCCCACTTCACTGATATTGATGTAACATTACTATTTTTCTTTGAGTTTTGAAAAATAAAAGAATATATAGGAAAATCGTTCATTTGTTTGGGTGATAAAATGGGTGGCTAGTAAGATGTTCAATTAAAAAATATTTAGAGACTGTACAAGTTATTAGCGATGTCAGATTTAATCTGTTTTAATATCCGCATTATTAGCTTTGGATTAAATCTAACAACGCGCTAGTAAACAACCAACAACATAATCTTAATTAAAAAATATTGAGACATTGTACAAGTTATTAGCTACTACAAATCGTGTTGTTAGATTTATTCTGTTTTAATATCCACATTATTATCTTCGGATTAAATCTAACAACACGCTTGCAAACCAACCAATAACATATCTTAATCTCAACTTAAACATGTCATAAACACTGAAACATATAAATGAATGAATTATTTTTACTTTAACCGATGTGGGGCTTTGATACAAGTAACTCTTTATATTGTGTAAGACTTGACCAAACAAACAAAATTGATAATCAAGTCCATTTGAATTGCCATACACTTTCAAGTCAAAGCTAGTTTATTGATACATATAACAGTACTAAAGATGAATCTCATATATATACGGTGCAACCTGGAGGAGGGCATATAATCAATGGCACAACCAGCCACTAATCTAAGGTGGTTCCTGGAATAGTGAAGGCAAAAATATTAACGGATCAACAACCAACTAGTCGTTTAAGGTCGGTTCGATACAATTTATCAAAAGCATATACTGGTAGAACATCAAACTGAACGTGCTAAATTGCCATAAATCATTAAATCTCGTTAAACCCATAAGTCAATGATTATTAAGTCGCCTACTACATATATTGCGCAAGTTTTAACATGTCACCCCATTTCTTATTGGTACCACTAACTATCGTATTTTCTTGACTGACCCTTTGCTTAACGTGCAAGATATGTGTGATAGCGCGTACGCCAAATGGCTTAGGGAGCTCGTGTATTTTGTGTATAAATATACCACAGTTTTTAGACTCCAAGTTCACAATCATTAGCCTTTCCTAAACTCATTAGAACTAGAGTGATGAACCATCCAATATCTTTGACTTTTCTCAAATTGGCTAGTTTTATCACACATATGATACATTTTTGATAAAGTGCAAATCCAGCCAAAAGTATTTTCGAAAACATAGAGATCAAATGACACTACTAAATAAGACTCTCCCTCTCCACTAATACTGATGTAACATTAATATTTTTATCCAATATCTTTGACTTTTCTTAAATTAGCTAGTTTTATCACACACATGATACATTTTTGATAAAGTGCAAATCTAGCCAAAAGTATTTTTAAAAACATAAAGGTCAAATGACACTACTAAATAAGACTCTCCCTCTCCACTAATACTGATGTAACATTAATAATTTTATCCAATATCTTTGACTTTTCTTAAATTAGCTAGTTTTATCACACACATGATACATTTTTGATAAAGTGCAAATCTAGCCAAAAGTATTTTTGAAAACATAAAGGTCAAATGACACTACTAAATAAGACTCTCCCTCTCCACTAATACTGATCTAACATTACTATTTTTATCTTGAGTATTGGAAAATGAAAGAATATATTGGAAATTCGTACAATTTGTTTAGGTGATTAAATGACTAGTTTGTCGGTTAAAAAATATTGAGAGTGTGTACAAGTTCTTGGCTAAACAACAACAAAATTGTTTAACACAGGTTATGAAGTAGTTATTTTAAAACAAGTACAAAGTAAATATGACGACTTATAATTTGAGAAGTTAGGAGTTAGAAGCAGTAGAACCAAAGAAGTAAACCACTAGTACAACACGAGCAAGTCGAATGAATTAGGTAATAGATTAAAACATACGAACTTTTAGACTTTGAAAGTACTACTAAAATTGTGATTTAGTTTCGTAACATACAAAAATTCGACAAGTAAGAACTTGTGGTAGATTGGTGGGTGGCTTTATGCAACAACAGTTAGCGTGATTTAGCTATAACTTCAAAACCCCTTTTTTTTTTTTTTTTTTTTTTTTTTAAGATATATAAATTAAGTTTTTTCTTACTTTTCTTTTTTGTTTATTTTCTTGTATTTATGATTTTTAACCTCTTTGCCAACTAACTTACAGAGTTCGAGCCCACAATTACACGGAATTGAAATATTTAAATTAAGTTTTTAAAAGAAAAGCTTGTTAATTTGTTGTATCGGCTGACGCACTAGTTAAATCTTAACTCAGTTTGATGCCAAGTTAAAACTTGACATTGAATTTCAAAAAGTGTATAAACTATCTAATACTAATGACCCATATAAATTATTGAAAATTAGCTAATCTAGATTTATATAATAACATGTAATCAAATCTGATTACAAAGCACCAAGTCAGAAAAAAGCTAAATAATAGTATCATCGTATAAGAGATGCTCAAAGGCTTGTTTAAGCCAGTTTAAGTATGACTATAAAATAGTTTAGTTTTTCTAACTATAAATACGATAAGATTTGATTTTTTAAAAGTGGTCCGGTCTCAGTCCAATCTTTCTTGTTTGTTTAGTCTTTTTAGGACCATCAGTCTAATCCTAAACAGTTTTGGACTAGTTTTAGTTTGAGTTTGTTTTTTCTCCCGTGCAACTTCAATAATTAAAAAAATAAATAAATAAATAAATAAAAGAGAAATATCCTATAAGTTATTATTATTATTATTTTTTTACTATATCCATTTTTTATAAATAAAGCATGTGCACATTTTGTGTAAGTATCTAAGTAATACGCGAAGAATATAGCGTATAAAATAGTTGAACAAATTAAGAGAATGGTTTTAGGCCATGTTCGGTCTTAAAATGGACTAAAACCGATTTTAGTTTAGCCTGTTTCGTGTCAGTTATTAAACCAGTCCTCAGTCCTAAATGGGCTAATCTTCATGAAGACCAGTTTCGGGTTAGTTAATAACCATTTTTAGCTAAAGAATGTATTTGCCTATCTTAACTAAGCGAGTTGTGTGTCAAAAAGATGCTAAAGTGTATATATTCGAAGTTCTTAGGATTAAACAAATTCATTAGTGATTACATTGTTGTCCGAGTTCTTGTTCTTAGGATTAAACAAATCAATTAAGTTTGTATTTAAAATTCGTTAGTAAAAAAAAAGAACATTAAACATACACATATACATTATACAATATATATAAAAGGCAGGCGCTAGCTGCCAAAATGCTGCTACAGTGATTATTGCTACAGTACATCGTGCTACAGTATCGCTACAGTGTTTTTTAAAACATCGCTACAGTACTCGGTACAATTTTTTTTTTTTTTTACATAAATTTCTTTATGAAAATTTGTTTTTTCAAAAAAAATAATTACAAAAAATAAAAATAAAAAAAATAATACACTTACAAAAAATTTCTTATACAAATTTGTTTCTATTAAAATACCAAATCAAAAAAAAAAAAAAAAAAATCCATAAACATAAACAAATTATGCTTCCAAGTAAACATATGCATACTTCAAATAACAAAATTATTAATTACACCGTAAAACATATAAAATACAAAACACAAAACACACCCGCCGCAACGCGCGGGTTACCTAGCTAGTTATATCTATATCTTCTAATAAACCAAAATAATTTACAAGCCTATGAAGCACAACAATTCATTAATGCGCTGATGTGTTTGCATTCTGATTGGCTACATATTTATTGCGTACAACATGGTAATGCAATACATTTTTCAATCTCATTCACGCTCCTCAACAATAACTCATTTATGGCAACTAATGAAAGAATTAAATGGCTTCCAACTAATGAAAGACACGCTCAAAAGACAATAGTCTTCCTTTATACGCTTCCAAGGGATTTGAATTTACAGTTTCAATTCACCATTTAATATCAATTCATTCAATGTATTCGGTTACAATCATCCCAAAAAAATACGCTCCCTCTCTAACTCAATCGATATTCATTGTCAATTGTACAATTAAAGTGCATTCTTCTCCGCAATGATGTCACCGATTCAAGAATTATAATTTTTCTTTTAATCTTACAGGTTTAATTCGCTGATCTTTCATCTTCTTCATGTACTATGAAACACGGAGGCAAGCATTGTTCATAAATTAGCTTTAAATATGTAAGTTTTAGTTTATGTTAGTTTGTTTAGTTTGATTTGTTTAGAACATCTTCTTGATAATACGCAGTTTTGATTCCTCATTTAATGTCAATGCATTCAAAAAATCATCCAAAAATAACCTACGATTGATATTTTTGAATCAGATGATTTCATCTTTTTATACGTTTGGAGAAGATAATTGGCTGGAAAATCAAGACCTCAAAGGTATGTGTCTTGCTTCATTGTTTATGTTTCTATCATCAATCATTTGTAGCATTCAAATGTTATGTCATGATCCCTTGAATTTTTTTAATTTAGATACGCATTTTTGTTGTTGATGTTTGGGCAGGGTCAAATGCAATTCAAGTTGAAGGTATGGAAATCTTAATCCTTTAATCTTTTTATTTAGATCAACTCTCAACAATCTGTCTAATTGCTATGTATATGATAATATATTCAAATAGTTTTTTAGCACACGCCAAGTGTTTGATGAAACGCCGCATTTATAAATTGTTTTTATTGAGTTTGCTAAGACATGTTCACTTGATTTTTAATTTTTACCAGGTTGTTAATTATTGTGACCATGGCGTCAATGTGTGTAACAACTTAGGGGGTAAGATTAACAATTACCAATAGCTTATATGTCAGTGTGTATTATGTGTGATTATGTTTATAGACTTTGTTCAATACTTTTTCTCTAAAACTGATGTTGGCGAAAAGCCACATAAGGAGCAAGAGTTGTTTAAATGTGGTTACTTAAGTCTCGGTTCAATGTTAAGTTAAGTATACGTAAGTAGGATGTTGTAATTTTGCTATTTATTTGTGAATTTGTATCCGTTAGCTTTAGGAGTTAAGATGTTGTAATTAGCAGATGTTACGTATCATGGTGTTATTCATCCCATGTACACTTTTTGATGATGGAGGGTATTGAGAATATGATTGGTGAAGTTACAATGGTTATGGATTTCAACCAATTGTTGTTGCATTTGATCCCATTCTTTCATGGTTTTGGTATTGATATTCGAAGGAATTCAATTAAAGAATATGGTATGAAAAGGATTTTGTTTTTATTTTCACTCGCATATTTATAAGATAACCTAATAAAGGGGGTCATGGGTGCATTGTGGATAATTTTGGTCAATGGTATCGGGCTGTTAACATGAATTCATTATATGTGGTTTATGCGTATTTTCACAAAAGTGATTTGGTTTTATAATTGTTATCATCCCCATGCTCTCCAAGAGTTTTGCGGGTCAGACTTTAGTGGACTTTATCAAGTGTTTAGATGTTATAGCTCCTTTTGGTGTAATCTGGTAACACTCTCTTCCATGTTATAATTTTAGCATCTATACAACCGTTTTAGGATTCAATTTTTTTTGCTGATGATCTTTTGAAATTGGTAATAATCTTAATGCTTTTATTCCATTGTATTGAAAGTTTGTTTAGTTTGATGTGTTAATTTGATACTTCTAAATTTTTGATTGATTTTTGAATATGAGTGTGGTTAGATACAGTAGATCTGAATATTGGCATTATTTTTGTATGATACATGTTTGTGCCAGAATTTGAAGATCGAAGATCAAAGGTTTTCAGGTGATCTTAAAAGGGTAAGGTGTCTGACGAAATGTTTGAATCGAATTTTAGTATCATGACAGCTCAAGTTGGTTTTGATCAAAAGGTAAACAGTTTTGTCACTTTTTAGGTGTTTTTGTTTAAGACACATTTGTGAATATGATTCTCAATATGTGTAGGACTGTAATCAGTTTTATTGTATGTCTTTGATGCAATTGTAGGTTTTGATAGATTTTATGAAGTGCCGACCATTAAAGGTTCAAAATATGTTCCAATGGATGGTTATTTGGAATAAAAGGAAAGAGGTTAGGATTAACGAAGACTTATCCCGACTTAAAAGAAAGAGGTTAGGATTAACGAGGACTTTGAGAAGCATTTTTCCAATTAAGGTAACCATTTGTAATGTCTTTCGTTCTTTAGTTTCATTATCTACTTCTGTAACATTCTTAAACTAGAATTTTTTATTTTACAAGGCAGAGCGGTGCTATTTTGATAGAAAATCTGAAAATCACCAACATCAACAGGCTTTCAACTTCATAGCAAAAGCGGCTAACAATTGTTGTTAAGTTAGTCGCAAATCCGTCTATTATTTTCATATCCGGGGCCACATCGGGACATGATTCAATAGCAGACGCTATAGTCATGTGGACGGTGAGAAACACGGTAGACACATGAAGAACAGGGGATACACCATACACCATACATCAGCCAAGTATCGACATCTTTGATGCTTTTGATGAGGTAAGTTTGTATCAGATATGCATATTACGCTGTCAGTCTCAAACATAACGAAACTAATTACCAATTCCTTTTTTCTATATACAGTTATTTCTCTTGAAAAGAGTAGGCGAACAGATATATGTTGGTCCAGCGGGACGTCATTCTTCTCACTTAATCAAGTACTTTGAGGTAAGTATAGTAAGTTCGACATGTAAAATATAAGATAAAATCACACATATAGTTGAAATATTAAATATGAACGTCCATGAAACGTCTTTGCTGTAAGAAATCGAAGGAGTGAATAAATTGAAAGATGGTTACAATCCAGCAACTTGGATGTTAGAGGTGCCATCAGCGGCACAAGAAGCAACTTTAGGCCTTAGTTTTAAAGAAGTATACAAGAACTCAGAACTATACAAGTAGGACAACACCTTAATTTTAGCATCTATACAACCGTTTTAGGATTCAATTTTTTTTGCTGATGATCTTTTGAAATTGGTAATAATCTTAATGCTTTTATTCCATTGTATTGAAAGTTTGTTTAGTTTGATGTGTTAATTTGATACTTCTAAATTTTTGATTGATTTTTGAATATGAGTGTGGTTAGATACAGTAGATCTGAATATTGGCATTATTTTTGTATGATACATGTTTGTGCCGGAATTTGAAGATCGAAGATCAAAGGTTTTCAGGTGATCTTAAAAGGGTAAGGTGTCTGACGAAATGTTTGAATCGAATTTTAGTATCATGACAGCTCAAGTTGGTTTTGATCAAAAGGTAAACAGTTTTGTCACTTTTTAGGTGTTTTTGTTTAAGACACATTTGTGAATATGATTCTCAATATGTGTAGGACTGTAATCAGTTTTATTGTATGTCTTTGATGCAATTGTAGGTTTTGATAGATTTTATGAAGTGCCGACCATTAAAGGTTCAAAATATGTTCCAATGGATGGTTATTTGGAATAAAAGGAAAGAGGTTAGGATTAACGAAGACTTATCCCGACTTAAAAGAAAGAGGTTAGGATTAACGAGGACTTTGAGAAGCATTTTTCCAATTAAGGTAACCATTTGTAATGTCTTTCGTTCTTTAGTTTCATTATCTACTTCTGTAACATTCTTAAACTAGAATTTTTTATTTTACAAGGCTGAGCGGTGCTATTTTGATAGAAAATCTGAAAATCACCAACATCAACAGGCTTTCAACTTCATAGCAAAAGCGGCTAACAATTGTTGTTAAGTTAGTCGCAAATCCGTCTATTATTTTCATATCCGGGGCCACATCGGGACATGATTCAATAGCAGACGCTATAGTCATGTGGACGGTGAGAAACACGGTAGACACATGAAGAACAGGGGATACACCATACACCATACATCAGCCAAGTATCGACATCTTTGATGCTTTTGATGAGGTAAGTTTGTATCAGATATGCATATTACGCTGTCAGTCTCAAACATAACGAAACTAATTACCAATTCCTTTTTTCTATATACAGTTATTTCTCTTGAAAAGAGTAGGCGAACAGATATATGTTGGTCCAGCGGGACGTCATTCTTCTCACTTAATCAAGTACTTTGAGGTAAGTATAGTAAGTTCGACATGTAAAATATAAGATAAAATCACACATATAGTTGAAATATTAAATATGAACGTCCATGAAACGTCTTTGCTGTAAGAAATCGAAGGAGTGAATAAATTGAAAGATGGTTACAATCCAGCAACTTGGATGTTAGAGGTGCCATCAGCGGCACAAGAAGCAACTTTAGGCCTTAGTTTTAAAGAAGTATACAAGAACTCAGAACTATACAAGTAGGACAACACCTTATGTTGCTTTAAAGTAATTGGATGTATGTGCGTTGGTTACGATTAGTTTTATGCACTTTTTTAACTTTTAAATAGATTTAAAAGGATAGATACATTTGAGTTAAATGGATAAATATATTTGACGCATGATGTTATTATGAAATGGTAGGTTGAGTTATGCTACTTTAAATTGGTTAGTCGGAAGATGAGAAAAATGGATGTCAATAAGTTTGGATTGTTAGCTGAGAGGCCGAGCTACCCAAATAATAAATGTCATTTGCTTATGTTTTCGAATCTGTTTGTTACATTTGAGGACAATTGCTATATTGATTTTTAGCTCAGGTAATCTAATCCAATAGTCACTGATCAAAGAAGAGGAACTAATTTCATATGTACAAAATATGAAGATCTTATACACTGTCCCTATTTTTTATCATTAACATTAACCCTTTTAGACTTGACTATGTTTGGCTGACTTATCTAAATCAAAAGTCATAACCTTAGGTTGCAATAGCCTAAAAAAGAAAGTTGCGACATCAATAACTCACTTTACTTAAAACTATATTTTCACTGATCTTGCTACAGAATACCGGAATAGTGTGAATTTATGAATAGTTGTATGCACCACTATGGAAAATATCTCTTATTTTGGAATTTTTCATGTGGAAAAAATTTCAAAAAACTCATAGGCCGAAAAATAAGCATAACTGCTTATCAGTCGTGTCATGTCTTTATGTTATGCTCATACGGCCGTGTCTTTATATAATTTTCAGATTATGTTCTACCTACCTCATAAGCCGAAGAAAGATGATTCAGTACTAATCAACAAGATTAGTCAATTCTTTTGTTTGT
Source organism: Artemisia argyi (assembly GCA_030686995.1). Lineage (NCBI taxonomy): Eukaryota > Viridiplantae > Streptophyta > Magnoliopsida > Asterales > Asteraceae > Artemisia > Artemisia argyi. Next base: position 147,585,031 of record CM060697.1, read on the forward strand.
CGCATTATGTTTGAGGTGTTCTTTTAAACCTGTGCATTGGAATTACTGATACGTACTTTTTTCGCTTCCTAATTACATAAAATGATATAAATAAAAATATTTTTTTTAATACAATCATACTTGATTCAAATAAATTTGGGAAAATCTACCGGTCATTTTGTGCGTCAAATAGTTCTGCTGAAGATGTGTACAAAACTACAGTTTTATGGGTGTTTGGGTCATTTTTATGTGGTTTCCTTAGGTCATCTTAACTGTGGTTGGATCGTTTTAATGATAATTTGGGGCTGCTGCAAAAGTGCAGATTTAAAGGGCCGCTTGGGATCGTTTTATGGGGTGTTTTTGTTGGCTACAAAGTTGCGGTTGTACATGGGTTTTGGGTCGTTTTAAGGGGATTTTGGGTGTTTGGGGCTACTGAAAGTTGTAGTTTTAAGGTCGACGAGAAACATGTGTTCCTAAATAGTACGATACATATATTTTGCTTGCGACAACTAATTAGCTTTAAAAAAAATGGACATCCATATAAAAACCAAAGTCGACTAAACTAAGATAATTTGACCAACTCAATTAGATATTAAAATAAAAGGTGATCAACGTTGACTAATTTTAATCAACACCTTCGGTATAGAACGTGTTTCTATTTTTAAAGCTTCAAATACATCATTTAATCAACACCTTTGGGATTTGTTAACCGTTTTTCTATAGTAGGATTTAGGCAAATTTGTTTGGCATCATTATTAGTCCATGAGACGGATTGTAACTCAAACTAATGTGTAGGGGACCGTAATGTATTTAGACAGCAGATAAGTACTCAAATAAGCAATTCCAAACACCCATTTAAACCATTGCAATATTTTACCACTGCTCACTTTACCACTGCTCACTTCAATGCTTAATTTACAGGGCAAGTAAAATGGGAACAATGTTGATGTTGGGTCATTTTACAAAAAATTGTTTCTAAGCTGATGCAAAGAATAAGAGAACTGCTCAAGCAGATGTTGGGTCATTTTCGGGTGATCAAGACTTGGGAGTTTCATTTAGTGACAACGTTTATGAAACTGGTGGGGCTTTATTGAATTTTGGATCCAAAAGGTTAAGGGCCGGAACTTTTGGTGAGTTTTGTACTTGCGTACTGTATTTATATTAGTTTTATGTGCTTTTTGATTGTTGTGTGCTGCATGCAGAAGAATTTTATCAACTACATGATGCGCATCAGTCTTCATCATTGCATCCTACTCCTCAAAAAGTTCCTCACGGAATGTTACTGGATTTTGAGGCTGGTGTTGTGCGGCCTGGTTATCAGACACAAGCATCAAGAGGTTAGATGTTATGGTTGCTCTAAAAGGTTTTGATACTACTTGCCTTCTTTGTGATTTCAATAGCAAAGAAAAAATATGGTTACACACAACTTAAAAAATGAAGTAACATATTGTACTGTAGTGTTTGTGATTTTATAAATAAAGTATCAAAATCTTAAAATCCTAAAAATAGTACTGGTGGTGAAAACCTTCTTTTCAATAATTTTAGTATTGACTTCCACTTTGTAAATACATACCCCACTTTTCCTCAACCAAATAGATATTCTTTCTACATGATTTTGTGTGGTTGCGAGATGTTTTTCGGAGGAAATCTCCCTCCCGTACCCTTCAATTGTTTCTACCCTTGCAGACATTGTGCTCACATGTGTTTGATGCTTCTAAAATGTTTATGACAACCACTAATGTACAGCAAGATGTTTTTGGCAAGAGGACATCTGGTGATACGTCCCGAGGTATATGCCGTTACTATCAAATGCCTTTTTTTCAGTGTTGTAAATATCGGTCTTGGCGGCCGATATATCGGTGATATATCGCTTATCGGCGGTCGACCGATACGATATTTCACTTATCGGTCAAATTTATCGGTTTGGTCAAATTCGGTCAAAATCGGTCTTGGCGGCCGATATATCGGTCAAACTCAGTTAAAAATCGGTCAAACTCGGATTTTTTTTTCTAAATTGATAAATAATTATGGATTTGTGGCTTTTATTTTTCAAGGATGTTAAACTTTTTAGTTTTTTGTGGTTATTGACTTATTTTGTTATGAACTTATGATATTGCTAATAATTATTTATTTTTAAATAAATTCCTTTATAATTTATGGTCTCCGGTATATCACTTATTTATCACCGCCAAGACCGATATGGCGCTTGGCGGGGGTCGACCGCCGAGGTACCACCGAGCGATATTTACAACCATGCTTTTTTTTTGGTTCCCGCATTCTCATGTTTTCTGATTTGTCATTGCCTATTTTATCTTACTGTCGTCACAGGTGAAGAAGGTTTGGGAAGCTTTTATCAACGAACAGATGAGGCCCTTTTAGCCACACAACTGGCCGTGCGACGACGTTAGTCACATTCTCTTTTCTATTTTGACTTCCAAATGATGATATGGAACATTTTGTTTTAACAATTTATCGAATCAATTACATAAACGTCCATCTGTAAATGGACTTATTTATTTAACAGTCTATATAGTCTATTTACACATCTGTTGTGAAAAGAACTTCTAATCAGGTTTCCATTGCGTTTTATCCATGACATTGCTCAAAATTCTTTCCAACTTTGACATGCCTATTGTTTTGTTCACCTTATGCAATCAAAAGCAAACATTGTGTCAAATTAATCTTGATCTATTTCCTTATTTGGTCGAGAATGCAGGTACATCAAATACACAGGCACGTTCCGCATCCGTGTCACTACAAATGTCTTCGTCACGTCCACCCTGTGGAAGAGGAGCAGCAACGTCGGATGTCCATAGAGGTTTGTCATACGCTTTATGTCACTAACATATGTGTTGCTGTATAGATGGTAGTACAACGTTACTTATACTTTTTTTGACAATCTATATAGGAAGTGGACCGTCGCATGAAAATGTACCTCCAACCACATCAGTGCCATCGCAGGCAGGAGGCACATGTGATGTTTCTCGACAACGTGGATGTGTCCTTATGTTTTTAAAGTTTCAGGTTACATATATCATCAGATTGGGAGGATGTGTCCTGTTGCGGATCAGACCCCTCGGTTTTTGCAACTCTATATATATATGACACTCACAACGAGGTGGCTAATCGCTTGAGCCATTTTGGACCAAATGCAACAGCTGTTCTGAGACCTGATATTGTAGAGTGGTTGATAGAGTTTCTTGACCACAACAACGAGCTGGTGCAGCTCTTCAGGACTGCGCATGATAAATTGAATGATGCAGATGTGCCGGAATTCAAGGTCAGATTATTTGGTGTCGTTGGTTCAGTGCAGCATGAGTTGCATACAGCGGATTCCATTGGTGCCATTGTTTTTTATGGCGGCCCAGATTGCGAGACGGAGTTTGATGTAGTTATTCAACAACACTCAGGGGAGCCTGAAAGAATAAACAAGCTTCATCCCACTTATATGTCGTTACAGTTTCCATTATTGTTTGTTTATGGCGAACAAGGCTATCACACTGGACTTATGCTAACTGATGCAGCAGACTCAACTTCAGAAGAGGGTAAGCGCATGTCCATTATGTGGTGTCGACTTTCTTCCTTCATATTACCTCAAGGTGAGTGCAACGTTTAGAATTCCATTATGTGGTTTCGACTTTCATTTGGAATAAATGTATAAGCAGATCAATGGTGCTTGGGTCAGCTTAAATAGTCTCTCAGATACAAAATGACTTCAATGTTTTTGATAATTTCTTTTGTATAATGAGAAGTTAAATTATCCTTTAGTTTTATACGTAATAGTCATTGTTACATCTTTTTATCCCTTATCATAATATTAATTCTTTATATTGTTGTTTGGTAGTATGTGTATGTATTTGACTTTGGTTAAACATGTTCCAGTTGTGTTGATACGGAACATTGTTTCTCCAAATGAGCAGCTTACATGAACGTATGACTTGCTTAACATGTGGAGAAAAGGTTAATTGTATTCAAAAACCCTCTAAAATCCCGTGGGGAGTAAGTTTGCTTTTAAAGTCGATATTTCTCACTATAACATTGAGAAGGAGTTGTATGTCTACAATGGTGCCAAAATGACCAATGATGAACGTGTTATATCTGGCCTTTTTAATACGATTAAGCAAATCGTACGCTCTTTTTTTAAACATACTTGCAAGTACACATTCTCCTTTTATAGTTTCCTCATAACTAATGATATTTTTCTTTCATTATTTAGGAATCCTTATACTACGACCTAGGCAGCGTAGGAAAGGACAACGATACCGGGTATCAAGAGACAATGAAAGTGAATGTTATTGACAATGAATCCGTAGACAGCAACGATAACAAGAAGCTACATTGTGATCAAAAGAAATATATATATATATATATATATATATAGATTGAAAAACCATTTGTTACACACGTATTTACAAGCATTGTATTTTATACTTTCAGTCACTTATAACTTATTATTTCGTTACAAGAAAATTTCATAGCGTTTACGTTCGTTGTTCTTTCTTACTTTATTCACTTATTTACTTTTTTTAATCAAAAACCCTCTAAAATCCCGTGGATTCCACGGGTCTATAAGCTAGTTATACTATATTGCTGAAAGAGATACTTGCGATCTATTGTATAAGCGTAGTTAAATAGTCTCATTCATTTATTAGTCCCACCGATGTGGGATGTTTCATGATACCGTTTTCAGCAATTATGTACCAATAAAAGACTAAGGGTCCGCTTGGTTTAAATTGATGAAAGGGAAAGAGAAATGTAATGCAAATTAATGAGTGAGCTGGTAATCAATACCGTACCCTCAATTTATTTTATAATGGTTGATTACCTACTACGGGGTAATCAATACCTTTACACTCCCTAACCAAGCACCCCTAAAACAACTCGACCATATAAAAATATACAATCCCAAATTACAGCATGTTCCTACTGCGGGGTTACGAAGACGTATTCGGTTGATACTTGGCCTCTAAAATTTTATTTCTGCTCGTGGTCTCCAATTAATATACATTGGTTATAAAAAAAATCCATTTGAATTGCCATGCTACTTCAAGTCAAAGCTAGTTTATTGATACATATAATGCTATAATAGTACTCAACTACTGATCAAGATGAATTAAATATACTGAACATATACCCGTGCAAAACGACTGTGTATAACGGCAAAATCATGATTATGGTTCGACCTTTGATGCAAATCGTGTTTTTTTTATTTATTTTTATTATTATTATATTTTTTGCAAAGAGTGCGTTTTTTAAAACTAATATAGTGTTTTTGAAAAGCTGTCAAGTTTATAATTGATCATGCTTAAGGTGTATAAATAAATTATTTACGAGTAATTTAGATAAACTAAATTAATTTAAATTTTCAAAGTTTCAAAAATGAAAATTCAATTTTTATAAAGTAGTAAAGATTATGAAACAACTTGGAGGAGTGCATATAGTTATGTACAGATTTGGTTTCTTAATCTTGAAAGTGATGGAAATTTTTCGGTGGCTTCTATTCGTAAGTTGATAGATGGGATGCGATCTCAGCAGGTAGGCTTACCGACTAGATGGACTAAATCCGTGCCAATCAAGGTGAACATTATGGCTTGGAAAATTAAGACGAATGCTTTGCCTACGCGGTTTAATCTTTCACGTCGTGGAATGGATATAGAAACTATTGTGTGCCCAATTTGTAACGGAGGAGTGGAAACCACTAGCCATTTATTTTTCCAATGTGATATGGCTAAACAACTCATGCGTAAAATATCTTCGTGGTGGAATATTGATGAGTCGACAGCAAGTTCTTATGAGGAATGGTGTGATTAGATGGAGTCTATCCATATGCAGAACAAAATGAAAGGCATGTTGGAAGGTGTGTTATGGTTTATGGTGGTCTATAAGAAATTTCCGTAATAAGCACTTGTTCGACAAGAAGATCCCAAAAAAGGCGGTAATCTTTGATAATTTAGTTTCTGTTTCTTTTAGTTGGTGTAAGTATAGACTTAAAGCTTCGTTTAAATGGGTCGATTGGCTTAAGAATCCGTATCGTTTAATTATTTAATCTAGCTCCTTGCTAGTTTTAATAAATTTGCCGTTCTAAAAAAAAAAAAAATCTTAAAGCCTTTAGCTCTACATTCATAAATCAATAGCGCACCATTCTCGTGTTCTCAATCGTAGCTCGTTCTTCACTTGTCCCATACGTAAAATTGTTTCATTAAGTTATGAAGTTGTTAATTGTTATAACCAAGTTCAAGTCAAACCCCTATTACATTCGTATAACATAAAACTAAAAACAATAGGAAGCTATTCTTTTGTGTTAGTTTTGTGGACAAATATTAATGTGTGTATATCGAGAATCGAACTCGAGATTACGGAATTACACACTTTACTTATGAAAATTAATGGACAATAATTAATATATATAAAAGTTATATATTTAATTATTAAAACACAAATAACGACTAACGGGTGTTAGTAGTTAACGACAATTGACTAAAGACCGTTAAATGTTTAAGAGAAGTACTAGATTGTAAATAGGAGCTAAGAAGGATCCGGAAACCCTCCTTGGGTTGCATGGCCGGTCGATCAACGGATTGGGGTAACCCAATCCTTATCTAACTTGTCCTCAAAGTTACAATTAGTATAAATAGAAATCAAGGGTCATTATTTTGTATCTCTTGTCCACACACTTAACCCTAACGTTTTCTTTCTTCTTTTCTTGCTTGTGGCCGATCGAACATAAACCCGTAAGGGTCGATCGGATTTTGTTTTTGCTAAACAAAATCGTTTGTGTTTTATTTATTAGCATAAACATTAATTCGTTATAGTACATGTGTACAAGAACGTGATATTAAGTCACTCTAGTTAATATCTTTGATTGAATTACAAAACCGTAAAAGGTAATTCGTTAATCCACTCATAAACCCTAATTAGGGTTTTGATCTCCATTGAAAAATACTTGAAGTTGATTCTTATTTAGCTAGAATCAAAGGTATGTTTACGTTTAAATTCGGTTCATTCTTTATGTGTTAAATTGATCATACGCTTCCTCATGTGTATGATGTTTAATTTATGAACTTGTCATGTTATTGAAATTCTACGCTTTGTATAACTCAAGTTATAAGTTTTCAGGATTCACAATTTTTATTTTTTTAGGTATGGCATGCCAAGTGGATGAAAAGTGTCTATAACGGTGCATATAACCCTCCCGCACCAAGCTTTATCTAAATATTAAAGGCTTATTTTAAAGATGTATACATATTAGCCATTTGGTTCAATAGAAACCTTGACATCTTGGTCTTAGAATTAAACAAATTAATAATAGAAGAGACATTTATATAACAAAAGTTTCGTGCATATTAACTGGTCAATAATAGCATTCATTTTTCATATTAAATACTTTATCCGTCTTAAATTATATGTCTTTTTTTTTTGAAAGGAGAACTTCATTCAAAAAGCACCAACGGTCCTCAAAGAAAGGACCCCCGGGCAAAAAACACACGACATTACATCAAGTCCAAAGGATAATTACACCAATCCTGCCACACTATATTTTTCCATCTAGATCTATTACGACACCAAAAAAACGACGTAGACTTGACTATCTCAACTAGCTCAAGAGGCCTGCGCTTCTTGCTTGTGAAAATCCGAGCATTACGCTCATTCCAAATGACCCACAAAGTGGTATAAACTATACCCCTTAAGATGTGACGCTTATCCTTCGAGAAGGAAGAGTTTTCTGCCAAGAGAATCAAATCCTGCACGTCAAAAAAGTATGATGGAGAGAGCCGGCACCAATTTTCCACCCTATTCCACACCTCAGAGGCGAACAAACAGCCTGAAAAAAGATGAGTGGTCGATTCTGTTGTAGAGAGACAAAACACACAATCAGATTGTTGCAAAACGACTCCTCTTTTATTGAGTTCCTCCATAGTCGGTAACCGATTTCTAGCAGCCCTCCACACCATTATCTTACATTTAAGCGGCACCCAGCACTTCCATTTGATCTTCACGCTGCTGTCTACTGGGACATGCTCAGACAATAGATTTCTAGCCGAGGACACCGAGAAAAAACCATCCGAACTAGCTTTCCACTTCCACATATCATTATCCCCTTGTCTAGTAACATCATAAATCTCACCAAGAAGATTAAAAAGTTCGTTTAACTCCTGATAAGAAGACGGCTCTCTTTTCCAGTTCCATCTCATAGTTTTAACGTTGCCATCGAATTGAACTCTTCCAGAAACTTTGACCCATTTATCTCGATCTAAATTAAAAAGGTTTGGATAACGAACCCGAAGCGTAGTATCTCCAAGCCATAAATCTCCCCAAAAATTCAAGGAGGAACCGTCACCAAGAGAAGCAACAAAATACGAGTTCAAAAGTTCACCGTTGGGGAGATTTTGTTCTCCAACTTTGACAATTTGTTTCCAACAACCACTCGCCGAGGCGCTACAAGGAAGCATCGCCCAAGGTCTACTCGAGCCATGACAACTCACAATAATGTTTTTCCACAGGCTGTTACCTTCTTTTTTGAATCTCCACGACCACTTTAAAAGAAGCGCATCATTCATATCCTTTAAACTTGTCAAACCCAAGCCGCCTTTCTTCTTTGGTTTAGAAATAATATCCCAAGCCACCCAAGGGATTTTTTTCTCATCACTAGAACCCGCCCATAAAAACCGCCTCATGGTAGATTCCATTTTCTCTAAAACAGACTTAGGAGCTTTATAAAGTGAAAGGTAATAAATCGGTAAACTAGAAAGAACCGATTTAATGAGAATTAATCGACCGCCTATCGATAGATTTCTCGCCTTCCAAGAGGCAAGACGGTTGCTGATCACGTCCACCACCGGGTTCCAATTACTAACTCGAGTCATCTTGGCGCCAACTTGAATACCAAGGTAGACAAAAGGCGTAGCATCCCTTTTGCACCCCAAAACTTCCATCATGTCATCAATTTCAGCGTCATCAACTCCAATCCCATATAAGTTCGATTTATGAAGGTTAATTCTGAGGCCCGAGCAAAGGTAGAAAATCCGCAATACTCTGGCTATACTTTGGATGTTCTCCCGCGACCAATCACCCAAAATGAGAGCGTCGTCCACGTAAAAGAGATGAGATATAATAATATTGGACTCCGACATATTAATACCTTTGAAAACCCCAATGTCTTTTGCTTTCTCCAGCAGCCACGATAGCGCTTCCATAACCAAAAGGAAAAGAAAGGGCGAGATAGGATCACCTTGGCGGAGACCTTTCTCACACTTAAAATCAAACGTCGGGGAGCCATTGACAAGAACAGCGGCTCTAGACGACTCAAGGAGACCTCTAATCCAAACACACCACACCAACGGAAATCCCATTTGAGACATAATAGATAATAAGAAGTTCCAATTAACATTGTCGTATGCCTTCTCAAAATCTATTTTTAACATAAAAGCTCTTCTCTTTCTACGTTTCAACCATTCCAACACTTCACTAACCACAAGCGGGCCATCAAGGATACAACGGTCTGAGAGAAACGCCGATTGAGAATCGGAGATAACTTGGCCCATAACTTTTTTGAGCCGATTAGCAAGAACTTTAGAAATAACTTTACTAACCATCCCGATAAGAGTAATAGGCCGGTAATCCGCGAGACCCACAGGAGTTCTAACTTTGGGAATCAAGGTTATAAAAGCCGACCCACAACCACTGTGAAGGACACCCGTCCTGTGGAAATCAACCAGAATATTATAAAAGTCCTCCTCGAGCAAGTTCCAAAACCTCTTGACAAATTTAAAATTAAACCCATCGGGCCCAGGAGCTTTATTCGAACCACACCCAAACACCGCATCTTTGATCTCTAGCTTTGAAAAAGGGGAAATCAAGGATTCTCTATCGATAATATTAATCTGCTTCAAACCTTCGCACTCCAAAATGGGCCGGGACTGGAACGTTTCTTTGAAATAATTTCTAAAGAATTTCATAATCTCCCTTTTAATCAAAAATGGTTTATCAATCCAAATACCATCAACCGCAAGGCCTGGAATAAAATTCCGAGCTTTCCTCCCATTGACCATATTATGAAAAAACGACGAATTTTCATCTCCAAGCGAAGCCCATTTGACCCTGGATTTTTGTCTCAAGTCCCGAGCCTTATGAAGCTCTAACTCTTCTAAAGCATTCTTACACTCTATCCAAACCCACAAATCAGATTCATCCACATCCGAGGACTCCATTTGAGCCTCCATCTCCTCTTTTTCTTTTTGAAGACGTGATACCTCTTCCACTTCATTCGCACTACAACTTCTGTACCAATCTCTTAAAACACCACAAAGTCTTTTCAATTTGTTCAGAAGATTAATGTCATGGCGGCCACTATCGACCCAGCCTTGAAGAACCGAATGCACAACCTCAACACATCCGGGACGATCTAACCAAGAGTCAAAGAATCTAAAAGGTTTTGGACCGAAATTAGTGTCAACTACAGAAAAAACGATCGGGGAGTGATCCGATAAATTTCTATTAAGGGCTCTAACACAAGCATTAGGCCACTTGTTAAAAATGTTATCACTAACCAAAACTCTATCAATTCTACTCCACTTGCAACAGCCACTTCTATTAACCATATAAGTATATTTCATACCTTTCAGATCGTATTCTCTAAGCCCAGCTTCATCAATAAAATCGTTAAAATCTCGAGCACTCCCCGGGTCAAAAGCAGAATTTTTTCTTTCCTCCCTAACCCTGACCGAGTTAAAATCACCAAAAACAATCCACCACCCGTTGCCTGACCGAATAGACTGACTAATTCGACTCCACAGATTGCGCTTCTCGACGGCATTTTGAGGAGCATAAACGTTGATTAAATTCAGTCTTATAGAACCGTTTGAAATCAAACCCGACACATGGAGAAAACTACTGTCTTTAAACACCGAATCCTTAGAAAAAACCTTCGGATCCCAAATGCTAACCAAACCACTCGAATTACCAACAGCATCAACACTTTCAAAGTCGAAACCTAAACCTCCCCAATAATTTGAAATCGAACTAGCTTTAATATTCTGAACCATAGTTTCCTGAATCCCCAAGAAAGAAATACCCAATTCGTTTTTAAGCCTCTTAATCCAATCCGATTTACCACAACCCCCTATGCCACGAATGTTAATAGAAAGGCAATTCATCGCTTATCCCTTTGTAACCCTTCATGATTGATCGATTCCATGATGAGATTGTTACAATTAGATAAATCAGTGCCCAACTTCTCACCCAAGACAATAGTAGCAAGGACCTCCTCAGCTTGACTCTGAATCTCAGTTCCATCAATGGCCTGTGAAGCCTCAACATCTTCAATTGATTCGCCCCCTATAATGGTACCAGGCTGTATATTGAGGTCCAACGCACCACCATCCTGGGTCTCAGAACTAAGAGCGGAATACTTATTGTTAAGGCCCAATAACTTATCCAATCCAAACGGGTCATTGCTTTTGGGCTTCTTACCATTTTTTAAAATTTCCTGACTGCTCACATAACCATAACTGGGCCGGCCCACTTCCTATTTTTTAAATTTTTTTCGTTTGTTCACTTTCGATAAGGTAAACGGCTCCTCACCATTTGGACTATCCTCAAAAGGAAAGTCAACTCCTGGCATAAAAGAGTCTTCAATATTTGCCTCATTTTCAGCCCCCTCATCATTGTGAAATGATTGTATATCATTAAGCGCCTCATTAACTCCAATATCAGTTACAAAAAACGGTTGGTCTTCCGCATCGTTGACTTCTCCTACCACCGTGCCGTTATCGCCTGGAACATTTTCCGGTGATTGATCCTCCAATGATTCATCAGAATCCGATTCCAATGAATTATCAACTTTTATATTCTCAACCTCGACAAAATCTGGAATCCATTCGCCGAATTCCTCTGTTACCCATACTCGGAATTTTTGATTATTCCAATTAAGAATAACTTCATCATCGATACGCTTTCCGTCCCCTAATAAAACACCAATGATTTCATACGATAAATCTTGATCGGATTCCATTTTATTTGCATTGTGGACCACCTTCCCAAATAACTCACCCACGTTATCAATAACATCGTTAGTGAGTAAATGTAACGGGATCCCCTTAATCTTTAACCAAGCGATTCTCTCAAAAGCAAGCGATTGTCCAGACCACAAAGTCACTGACGCGAAATCCACAGATGACTTAGCGATCTTAAGAACAGCCTCTGCTACCTCCGAATCTTCAAATGACAAGAGCACATCCAAGCCTCCCAAGTAGTGAACCTTACCAGTCCCAGGACCTAAATCTCTAAGAATAACTTTAATATTCTTAAGCCCTTGCATGTCAACCATCTTAGCAACCAATGCTTTACCATGCAATGATGAAAAAGCTAGAACTCGACTATCCACATCTATTTTCTTCCCCACCAGAGAATCTTTAAACGACCTTTCTTTAGCAAAAAACGGGTAAGACCTTGGACCCGTTTGAAAACCCTCCGCCCTACTGCAGTTAACATTAGGAGACTTGTGATTGCGCGTTGTCTCTTGACGAGTATTAATCTCCCCGTCTTCAAGAACAAACCTCGCAATGTTAAACCATAACTTGTTTTCGCCCAATCGAATATTACGTAAACTTTTGAGAAGGTCTCCTTTGTCTTCCACATCAAGCATGGAAATGAAACCAAACCTATTTCCTCCTTTGTCCCTCTTCCTCGCGATGTACAAACCGAAAATCTTACCAAACGGACGGACATGTTCAGCCAAAACAGACCCACTGCAGCCCTCTGGGAGATTCGTGACAAATAATTTCGTAATCCGACGTTGTATGCTCTCTGGAATAGGGTTCTGTTGACGCCTCTCCATGAGAGAATTTTTAAATGCTATACGCAATTTTTTCATTATATGTCTACTTTGAAGTTTAAGAAAAGTGACCCTTTTACAATATTAACCAATAAAAAATTATTCTCACTCACTAAGGAGCCTTTTGATTGGTTGAAATTGAAAAACTGGACACTAATTTTAGGAGAACAAAAAATAGTAAAGTTGATTTATATTTTGGGACGGAAGGAGTAACAAACTATCATTTTTATTCCCAGATATTAATAGCAAAGCCATCTTTGAGTGTGTGCAAGGTGGGCGGCCGCTCAGAGCTTTAAAAATTTTAAAAACCTCAAAATTTGTCCCGTTAACAATTTATTATGTGTGGACACATATTTTTCATTAAAAAAATAATATTTAGATTAGAAAATATATTAAATGAGTAATATATTGAACATTTATATAATTAATTGCATTATATCTTATAAACGGTCACACATAAATATAAAATTTATTTTTAAAATGCCTAATTATGTAACTTCATCCAGAGCCTTTAAAATTTTCAAAAATTCACGGACGGCCATGATTAATATATCTTAAATTACAATCATTAAGCGAATAAAATTACACCATAAAGACGAACATTTAATTATCTTTCAGTAGATGAACACTTTGATATACTTTCGACAATCTTTTTAACACCCTTTTCATGTTTTTTCATCTTTTTTTTTCCTTCTTTTCTTTCGTTGTTAAAAAAAGAAATTACATGTGATTCAACGCTAAATTAAATTCCCCCACTTCACTGATATTGATGTAACATTACTATTTTTCTTTGAGTTTTGAAAAATAAAAGAATATATAGGAAAATCGTTCATTTGTTTGGGTGATAAAATGGGTGGCTAGTAAGATGTTCAATTAAAAAATATTTAGAGACTGTACAAGTTATTAGCGATGTCAGATTTAATCTGTTTTAATATCCGCATTATTAGCTTTGGATTAAATCTAACAACGCGCTAGTAAACAACCAACAACATAATCTTAATTAAAAAATATTGAGACATTGTACAAGTTATTAGCTACTACAAATCGTGTTGTTAGATTTATTCTGTTTTAATATCCACATTATTATCTTCGGATTAAATCTAACAACACGCTTGCAAACCAACCAATAACATATCTTAATCTCAACTTAAACATGTCATAAACACTGAAACATATAAATGAATGAATTATTTTTACTTTAACCGATGTGGGGCTTTGATACAAGTAACTCTTTATATTGTGTAAGACTTGACCAAACAAACAAAATTGATAATCAAGTCCATTTGAATTGCCATACACTTTCAAGTCAAAGCTAGTTTATTGATACATATAACAGTACTAAAGATGAATCTCATATATATACGGTGCAACCTGGAGGAGGGCATATAATCAATGGCACAACCAGCCACTAATCTAAGGTGGTTCCTGGAATAGTGAAGGCAAAAATATTAACGGATCAACAACCAACTAGTCGTTTAAGGTCGGTTCGATACAATTTATCAAAAGCATATACTGGTAGAACATCAAACTGAACGTGCTAAATTGCCATAAATCATTAAATCTCGTTAAACCCATAAGTCAATGATTATTAAGTCGCCTACTACATATATTGCGCAAGTTTTAACATGTCACCCCATTTCTTATTGGTACCACTAACTATCGTATTTTCTTGACTGACCCTTTGCTTAACGTGCAAGATATGTGTGATAGCGCGTACGCCAAATGGCTTAGGGAGCTCGTGTATTTTGTGTATAAATATACCACAGTTTTTAGACTCCAAGTTCACAATCATTAGCCTTTCCTAAACTCATTAGAACTAGAGTGATGAACCATCCAATATCTTTGACTTTTCTCAAATTGGCTAGTTTTATCACACATATGATACATTTTTGATAAAGTGCAAATCCAGCCAAAAGTATTTTCGAAAACATAGAGATCAAATGACACTACTAAATAAGACTCTCCCTCTCCACTAATACTGATGTAACATTAATATTTTTATCCAATATCTTTGACTTTTCTTAAATTAGCTAGTTTTATCACACACATGATACATTTTTGATAAAGTGCAAATCTAGCCAAAAGTATTTTTAAAAACATAAAGGTCAAATGACACTACTAAATAAGACTCTCCCTCTCCACTAATACTGATGTAACATTAATAATTTTATCCAATATCTTTGACTTTTCTTAAATTAGCTAGTTTTATCACACACATGATACATTTTTGATAAAGTGCAAATCTAGCCAAAAGTATTTTTGAAAACATAAAGGTCAAATGACACTACTAAATAAGACTCTCCCTCTCCACTAATACTGATCTAACATTACTATTTTTATCTTGAGTATTGGAAAATGAAAGAATATATTGGAAATTCGTACAATTTGTTTAGGTGATTAAATGACTAGTTTGTCGGTTAAAAAATATTGAGAGTGTGTACAAGTTCTTGGCTAAACAACAACAAAATTGTTTAACACAGGTTATGAAGTAGTTATTTTAAAACAAGTACAAAGTAAATATGACGACTTATAATTTGAGAAGTTAGGAGTTAGAAGCAGTAGAACCAAAGAAGTAAACCACTAGTACAACACGAGCAAGTCGAATGAATTAGGTAATAGATTAAAACATACGAACTTTTAGACTTTGAAAGTACTACTAAAATTGTGATTTAGTTTCGTAACATACAAAAATTCGACAAGTAAGAACTTGTGGTAGATTGGTGGGTGGCTTTATGCAACAACAGTTAGCGTGATTTAGCTATAACTTCAAAACCCCTTTTTTTTTTTTTTTTTTTTTTTAAGATATATAAATTAAGTTTTTTCTTACTTTTCTTTTTTGTTTATTTTCTTGTATTTATGATTTTTAACCTCTTTGCCAACTAACTTACAGAGTTCGAGCCCACAATTACACGGAATTGAAATATTTAAATTAAGTTTTTAAAAGAAAAGCTTGTTAATTTGTTGTATCGGCTGACGCACTAGTTAAATCTTAACTCAGTTTGATGCCAAGTTAAAACTTGACATTGAATTTCAAAAAGTGTATAAACTATCTAATACTAATGACCCATATAAATTATTGAAAATTAGCTAATCTAGATTTATATAATAACATGTAATCAAATCTGATTACAAAGCACCAAGTCAGAAAAAAGCTAAATAATAGTATCATCGTATAAGAGATGCTCAAAGGCTTGTTTAAGCCAGTTTAAGTATGACTATAAAATAGTTTAGTTTTTCTAACTATAAATACGATAAGATTTGATTTTTTAAAAGTGGTCCGGTCTCAGTCCAATCTTTCTTGTTTGTTTAGTCTTTTTAGGACCATCAGTCTAATCCTAAACAGTTTTGGACTAGTTTTAGTTTGAGTTTGTTTTTTCTCCCGTGCAACTTCAATAATTAAAAAAATAAATAAATAAATAAATAAAAGAGAAATATCCTATAAGTTATTATTATTATTATTTTTTTACTATATCCATTTTTTATAAATAAAGCATGTGCACATTTTGTGTAAGTATCTAAGTAATACGCGAAGAATATAGCGTATAAAATAGTTGAACAAATTAAGAGAATGGTTTTAGGCCATGTTCGGTCTTAAAATGGACTAAAACCGATTTTAGTTTAGCCTGTTTCGTGTCAGTTATTAAACCAGTCCTCAGTCCTAAATGGGCTAATCTTCATGAAGACCAGTTTCGGGTTAGTTAATAACCATTTTTAGCTAAAGAATGTATTTGCCTATCTTAACTAAGCGAGTTGTGTGTCAAAAAGATGCTAAAGTGTATATATTCGAAGTTCTTAGGATTAAACAAATTCATTAGTGATTACATTGTTGTCCGAGTTCTTGTTCTTAGGATTAAACAAATCAATTAAGTTTGTATTTAAAATTCGTTAGTAAAAAAAAAGAACATTAAACATACACATATACATTATACAATATATATAAAAGGCAGGCGCTAGCTGCCAAAATGCTGCTACAGTGATTATTGCTACAGTACATCATGCTACAGTATCGCTACAGTGTTTTTTTAAAACATCGCTACAGTACTCGGTACAATTTTTTTTTTTTTTACATAAATTTCTTTATGAAAATTTGTTTTTTCAAAAAAAATAATTACAAAAAATAAAAATAAAAAAAATAATACACTTACAAAAAATTTCTTATACAAATTTGTTTCTTTTAAAATACCAAATCAAAAAAAAAAAAAAAAAAAATCCATAAATATAAACAAATTATGCTTCCAAGTAAACATATGCATACTTCAAATAACAAAATTATTAATTACACCGTAAAACATATAAAATACAAAACACAAAACACACCCGCCGCAACGCGCGGGTTACCTAGCTAGTTATATCTATATCTTCTAATAAACCAAAATAATTTACAAGCCTATGAAGCACAACAATTCATTAATGCGCTGATGTGTTTGCATTCTGATTGGCTACATATTTATTGCGTACAACATGGTAATGCAATACATTTTTCAATCTCATTCACGCTCCTCAACAATAACTCATTTATGGCAACTAATGAAAGAATTAAATGGCTTCCAACTAATGAAAGACACGCTCAAAAGACAATAGTCTTCCTTTATACGCTTCCAAGGGATTTGAATTTACAGTTTCAATTCACCATTTAATATCAATTCATTCAATGTATTCGGTTACAATCATCCCAAAAAAATACGCTCCCTCTCTAACTCAATCGATATTCATTGTCAATTGTACAATTAAAGTGCATTCTTCTCCGCAATGATGTCACCGATTCAAGAATTATAATTTTTCTTTTAATCTTACAGGTTTAATTCGCTGATCTTTCATCTTCTTCATGTACTATGAAACACGGAGGCAAGCATTGTTCATAAATTAGCTTTAAATATGTAAGTTTTAGTTTATGTTAGTTTGTTTAGTTTGATTTGTTTAGAACATCTTCTTGATAATACGCAGTTTTGATTCCTCATTTAATGTCAATGCATTCAAAAAATCATCCAAAAATAACCTACGATTGATATTTTTGAATCAGATGATTTCATCTTTTTATACGTTTGGAGAAGATAATTGGCTGGAAAATCAAGACCTCAAAGGTATGTGTCTTGCTTCATTGTTTATGTTTCTATCATCAATCATTTGTAGCATTCAAATGTTATGTCATGATCCCTTGAATTTTTTTAATTTAGATACGCATTTTTGTTGTTGATGTTTGGGCAGGGTCAAATGCAATTCAAGTTGAAGGTATGGAAATCTTAATCCTTTAATCTTTTTATTTAGATCAACTCTCAACAATCTGTCTAATTGCTATGTATATGATAATATATTCAAATAGTTTTTTAGCACACGCCAAGTGTTTGATGAAACGCCGCATTTATAAATTGTTTTTATTGAGTTTGCTAAGACATGTTCACTTGATTTTTAATTTTTACCAGGTTGTTAATTATTGTGACCATGGCGTCAATGTGTGTAACAACTTAGGGGGTAAGATTAACAATTACCAATAGCTTATATGTCAGTGTGTATTATGTGTGATTATGTTTATAGACTTTGTTCAATACTTTTTCTCTAAAACTGATGTTGGCGAAAAGCCACATAAGGAGCAAGAGTTGTTTAAATGTGGTTACTTAAGTCTCGGTTCAATGTTAAGTTAAGTATACGTAAGTAGGATGTTGTAATTTTGCTATTTATTTGTGAATTTGTATCCGTTAGCTTTAGGAGTTAAGATGTTGTAATTAGCAGATGTTACGTATCATGGTGTTATTCATCCCATGTACACTTTTTGATGATGGAGGGTATTGAGAATATGATTGGTGAAGTTACAATGGTTATGGATTTCAACCAATTGTTGTTGCGTTTGATCCCATTCTTTCATGGTTTTGGTATTGATATTCGAAGGAATTCAATTAAAGAATATGGTATGAAAAGGATTTTGTTTTTATTTTCACTCGCATATTTATAAGATAACCTAATAAAGGGGGTCATGGGTGCATTGTGGATAATTTTGGTCAATGGTATCGGGCTGTTAACATGAATTCATTATATGTGGTTTATGCGTATTTTCACAAAAGTGATTTGGTTTTATAATTGTTATCATCCCCATGCTCTCCAAGAGTTTTGCGGGTCAGACTTTAGTGGACTTTATCAAGTGTTTAGATGTTATAGCTCCTTTTGGTGTAATCTGGTAACACTCTCTTCCATGTTATAATTTTAGCATCTATACAACCGTTTTAGGATTCAATTTTTTTTGCTGATGATCTTTTGAAATTGGTAATAATCTTAATGCTTTTATTCCATTGTATTGAAAGTTTGTTTAGTTTGATGTGTTAATTTGATACTTCTAAATTTTTGATTGATTTTTGAATATGAGTGTGGTTAGATACAGTAGATCTGAATATTGGCATTATTTTTGTATGATACATGTTTGTGCCAGAATTTGAAGATCGAAGATCAAAGGTTTTCAGGTGATCTTAAAAGGGTAAGGTGTCTGACGAAATGTTTGAATCGAATTTTAGTATCATGACAGCTCAAGTTGGTTTTGATCAAAAGGTAAACAGTTTTGTCACTTTTTAGGTGTTTTTGTTTAAGACACATTTGTGAATATGATTCTCAATATGTGTAGGACTGTAATCAGTTTTATTGTATGTCTTTGATGCAATTGTAGGTTTTGATAGATTTTATGAAGTGCCGACCATTAAAGGTTCAAAATATGTTCCAATGGATGGTTATTTGGAATAAAAGGAAAGAGGTTAGGATTAACGAAGACTTATCCCGACTTAAAAGAAAGAGGTTAGGATTAACGAGGACTTTGAGAAGCATTTTTCCAATTAAGGTAACCATTTGTAATGTCTTTCGTTCTTTAGTTTCATTATCTACTTCTGTAACATTCTTAAACTAGAATTTTTTATTTTACAAGGCAGAGCGGTGCTATTTTGATAGAAAATCTGAAAATCACCAACATCAACAGGCTTTCAACTTCATAGCAAAAGCGGCTAACAATTGTTGTTAAGTTAGTCGCAAATCCGTCTATTATTTTCATATCCGGGGCCACATCGGGACATGATTCAATAGCAGACGCTATAGTCATGTGGACGGTGAGAAACACGGTAGACACATGAAGAACAGGGGATACACCATACACCATACATCAGCCAAGTATCGACATCTTTGATGCTTTTGATGAGGTAAGTTTGTATCAGATATGCATATTACGCTGTCAGTCTCAAACATAACGAAACTAATTACCAATTCCTTTTTTCTATATACAGTTATTTCTCTTGAAAAGAGTAGGCGAACAGATATATGTTGGTCCAGCGGGACGTCATTCTTCTCACTTAATCAAGTACTTTGAGGTAAGTATAGTAAGTTCGACATGTAAAATATAAGATAAAATCACACATATAGTTGAAATATTAAATATGAACGTCCATGAAACGTCTTTGCTGTAAGAAATCGAAGGAGTGAATAAATTGAAAGATGGTTACAATCCAGCAACTTGGATGTTAGAGGTGCCATCAGCGGCACAAGAAGCAACTTTAGGCCTTAGTTTTAAAGAAGTATACAAGAACTCAGAACTATACAAGTAGGACAACACCTTAATTTTAGCATCTATACAACCGTTTTAGGATTCAATTTTTTTTGCTGATGATCTTTTGAAATTGGTAATAATCTTAATGCTTTTATTCCATTGTATTGAAAGTTTGTTTAGTTTGATGTGTTAATTTGATACTTCTAAATTTTTGATTGATTTTTGAATATGAGTGTGGTTAGATACAGTAGATCTGAATATTGGCATTATTTTTGTATGATACATGTTTGTGCCGGAATTTGAAGATCGAAGATCAAAGGTTTTCAGGTGATCTTAAAAGGGTAAGGTGTCTGACGAAATGTTTGAATCGAATTTTAGTATCATGACAGCTCAAGTTGGTTTTGATCAAAAGGTAAACAGTTTTGTCACTTTTTAGGTGTTTTTGTTTAAGACACATTTGTGAATATGATTCTCAATATGTGTAAGACTGTAATCAGTTTTATTGTATGTCTTTGATGCAATTGTAGGTTTTGATAGATTTTATGAAGTGCCGACCATTAAAGGTTCAAAATATGTTCCAATGGATGGTTATTTGGAATAAAAGGAAAGAGGTTAGGATTAACGAAGACTTATCCCGACTTAAAAGAAAGAGGTTAGGATTAACGAGGACTTTGAGAAGCATTTTTCCAATTAAGGTAACCATTTGTAATGTCTTTCGTTCTTTAGTTTCATTATCTACTTCTGTAACATTCTTAAACTAGAATTTTTTATTTTACAAGGCAGAGCGGTGCTATTTTGATAGAAAATCTGAAAATCACCAACATCAACAGGCTTTCAACTTCATAGCAAAAGCGGCTAACAATTGTTGTTAAGTTAGTCGCAAATCCGTCTATTATTTTCATATCCGGGGCCACATCGGGACATGATTCAATAGCAGACGCTATAGTCATGTGGACGGTGAGAAACACGGTAGACACATGAAGAACAGGGGATACACCATACACCATACATCAGCCAAGTATCGACATCTTTGATGCTTTTGATGAGGTAAGTTTGTATCAGATATGCATATTACGCTGTCAGTCTCAAACATAACGAAACTAATTACCAATTCCTTTTTTCTATATACAGTTATTTCTCTTGAAAAGAGTAGGCGAACAGATATATGTTGGTCCAGCGGGACGTCATTCTTCTCACTTAATCAAGTACTTTGAGGTAAGTATAGTAAGTTCGACATGTAAAATATAAGATAAAATCACACATATAGTTGAAATATTAAATATGAACGTCCATGAAACGTCTTTGCTGTAAGAAATCGAAGGAGTGAATAAATTGAAAGATGGTTACAATCCAGCAACTTGGATGTTAGAGGTGCCATCAGCGGCACAAGAAGCAACTTTAGGCCTTAGTTTTAAAGAAGTATACAAGAACTCAGAACTATACAAGTAGGACAACACCTTATGTTGCTTTAAAGTAATTGGATGTATGTGCGTTGGTTACGATTAGTTTTATGCACTTTTTTAACTTTTAAATAGATTTAAAAGGATAGATACATTTGAGTTAAATGGATAAATATATTTGACGCATGATGTTATTATGAAATGGTAGGTTGAGTTATGCTACTTTAAATTGGTTAGTCGGAAGATGAGAAAAATGGATGTCAATAAGTTTGGATTGTTAGCTGAGAGGCCGAGCTACCCAAATAATAAATGTCATTTGCTTATGTTTTCGAATCTGTTTGTTACATTTGAGGACAATTGCTATATTGATTTTTAGCTCAGGTAATCTAATCCAATAGTCACTGATCAAAGAAGAGGAACTAATTTCATATGTACAAAATATGAAGATCTTATACACTGTCCCTATTTTTTATCATTAACATTAACCCTTTTAGACTTGACTATGTTTGGCTGACTTATCTAAATCAAAAGTCATAACCTTAGGTTGCAATAGCCTAAAAAAGAAAGTTGCGACATCAATAACTCACTTTACTTAAAACTATATTTTCACTGATCTTGCTACAGAATACCGGAATAGTGTGAATTTATGAATAGTTGTATGCACCACTATGGAAAATATCTCTTATTTTGGAATTTTTCATGTGGAAAAAATTTCAAAAAACTCATAGGCCGAAAAATAAGCATAACTGCTTATCAGTCGTGTCATGTCTTTATGTTATGCTCATACGGCCGTGTCTTTATATAATTTTCAGATTATGTTCTACCTACCTCATAAGCCGAAGAAAGATGATTCAGTACTAATCAACAAGATTAGTCAATTCTTTTGTTTGTCGCATTATGTTTGAGGTGTTCTTTTAAACCTGTGCATTGGAATTACTGATACGTACTTTTTTCGCTTCCTAATTACATAAAATGATATAAATAAAAATATTTTTTTTAATACAATCATACTTGATTCAAATAAATTTGGGAAAATCTACCGGTCATTTTGTGCGTCAAATAGTTCTGCTGAAGATGTGTACAAAACTACAGTTTTATGGGTGTTTGGGTCATTTTTATGTGGTTTCCTTAGGTCATCTTAACTGTGGTTGGATCGTTTTAATGATAATTTGGGGCTGCTGCAAAAGTGCAGATTTAAAGGGCCGCTTGGGATCGTTTTATGGGGTGTTTTTGTTGGCTACAAAGTTGCGGTTGTACATGGGTTTTGGGTCGTTTTAAGGGGATTTTGGGTGTTTGGGGCTACTGAAAGTTGTAGTTTTAAGGTCGACGAGAAACATGTGTTCCTAAATAGTACGATACATATATTTTGCTTGCGACAACTAATTAGCTTTAAAAAAAATGGACATCCATATAAAAACCAAAGTCGACTAAACTAAGATAATTTGACCAACTCAATTAGATATTAAAATAAAAGGTGATCAACGTTGACTAATTTTAATCAACACCTTCGGTATAGAACGTGTTTCTATTTTTAAAGCTTCAAATACATCATTTAATCAACACCTTTGGGATTTGTTAACCGTTTTTCTATAGTAGGATTTAGGCAAATTTGTTTGGCATCATTATTAGTCCATGAGACGGATTGTAACTCAAACTAATGTGTAGGGGACCGTAATGTATTTAGACAGCAGATAAGTACTCAAATAAGCAATTCCAAACACCCATTTAAACCATTGCAATATTTTACCACTGCTCACTTCAATGCTTAATTTACAGGGCAAGTAAAATGGGAACAATGTTGATGTTGGGTCATTTTACAAAAAATTGTTTCTAAGCTGATGCAAAGAATAAGAGAACTGCTCAAGCAGATGTTGGGTCATTTTCGGGTGATCAAGACTTGGGAGTTTCATTTAGTGACAACGTTTATGAAACTGGTGGGGCTTTATTGAATTTTGGATCCAAAAGGTTAAGGGCCGGAACTTTTGGTGAGTTTTGTACTTGCGTACTGTATTTATATTAGTTTTATGTGCTTTTTGATTGTTGTGTGCTGCATGCAGAAGAATTTTATCAACTACATGATGCGCATCAGTCTTCATCATTGCATCCTACTCCTCAAAAAGTTCCTCACGGAATGTTACTGGATTTTGAGGCTGGTGTTGTGCGGCCTGGTTATCAGACACAAGCATCAAGAGGTTAGATGTTATGGTTGCTCTAAAAGGTTTTGATACTACTTGCCTTCTTTGTGATTTCAATAGCAAAGAAAAAATATGGTTACACACAACTTAAAAAATGAAGTAACATATTGTACTGTAGTGTTTGTGATTTTATAAATAAAGTATCAAAATCTTAAAATCCTAAAAATAGTACTGGTGGTGAAAACCTTCTTTTCAATAATTTTAGTATTGACTTCCACTTTGTAAATACATACCCCACTTTTCCTCAACCAAATAGATATTCTTTCTACATGATTTTGTGTGGTTGCGAGATGTTTTTCGGAGGAAATCTCCCTCCCGTACCCTTCAATTGTTTCTACCCTTGCAGACATTGTGCTCACATGTGTTTGATGCTTCTAAAATGTTTATGACAACCACTAATGTACAGCAAGATGTTTTTGGCAAGAGGACATCTGGTGATACGTCCCGAGGTATATGCCGTTACTATCAAATGCCTTTTTTTCAGTGTTGTAAATATCGGTCTTGGCGGCCGATATATCGGTGATATATCGCTTATCGGCGGTCGACCGATACGATATTTCACTTATCGGTCAAATTTATCGGTTTGGTCAAATTCGGTCAAAATCGGTCTTGGCGGCCGATATATCGGTCAAACTCAGTTAAAAATCGGTCAAACTCGGATTTTTTTTTTCTAAATTGATAAATAATTATGGATTTGTGGCTTTTATTTTTCAAGGATGTTAAACTTTTTAGTTTTTTGTGGTTATTGACTTATTTTGTTATGAACTTATGATATTGCTAATAATTATTTATTTTTAAATAAATTCCTTTATAATTTATGGTCTCCGGTATATCACTTATTTATCACCGCCAAGACCGATATGGCGCTTGGCGGGGGTCGACCGCCGAGGTACCACCGAGCGATATTTACAACCATGCTTTTTTTTTGGTTCCCGCATTCTCATGTTTTCTGATTTGTCATTGCCTATTTTATCTTACTGTCGTCACAGGTGAAGAAGGTTTGGGAAGCTTTTATCAACGAACAGATGAGGCCCTTTTAGCCACACAACTGGCCGTGCGACGACGTTAGTCACATTCTCTTTTCTATTTTGACTTCCAAATGATGATATGGAACATTTTGTTTTAACAATTTATCGAATCAATTACATAAACGTCCATCTGTAAATGGACTTATTTATTTAACAGTCTATATAGTCTATTTACACATCTGTTGTGAAAAGAACTTCTAATCAGGTTTCCATTGCGTTTTATCCATGACATTGCTCAAAATTCTTTCCAACTTTGACATGCCTATTGTTTTGTTCACCTTATGCAATCAAAAGCAAACATTGTGTCAAATTAATCTTGATCTATTTCCTTATTTGGTCGAGAATGCAGGTACATCAAATACACAGGCACGTTCCGCATCCGTGTCACTACAAATGTCTTCGTCACGTCCACCCTGTGGAAGAGGAGCAGCAACGTCGGATGTCCATAGAGGTTTGTCATACGCTTTATGTCACTAACATATGTGTTGCTGTATAGATGGTAGTACAACGTTACTTATACTTTTTTTGACAATCTATATAGGAAGTGGACTGTCGCATGAAAATGTACCTCCAACCACATCAGTGCCATCGCAGGCAGGAGGCACATGTGATGTTTCTCGACAACGTGGATGTGTCCTTATGTTTTTAATGTTTCAGGTTACATATATCATCAGATTGGGAGGATGTGTCCTGTTGCGGATCAGACCCCTCGGTTTTTGCAACTCTATATATATATGACACTCACAACGAGGTGGCTAATCGCTTGAGCCATTTTGGACCAAATGCAACAGTTGTTCTGAGACCTGATATTGTAGAGTGGTTGATAGAGTTTCTTGACCATAACAACGAGCTGGTGCAGCTCTTCAGGACTGCGCATGATAAATTGAATGATGCAGATGTGCCGGAATTCAAGGTCAGATTATTTGGTGTCGTTGGTTCAGTGCAGCATGAGTTGCATACAGCGGATTCCATTGGTGCCATTGTTTTTTATGGCGGCCCAGATTGCGAGACGGAGTTTGATGTAGTTATTCAACAACACTCAGGGGAGCCTGAAAGAATAAACAAGCTTCATCCCACTTATATGTCGTTACAGTTTCCATTATTGTTTGTTTATGGCGAACAAGGCTATCACACTGGACTTATGCTAACTGATGCAGCAGACTCAACTTCAGAAGAGGGTAAGCGCATGTCCATTATGTGGTGTCGACTTTCTTCCTTCATATTACCTCAAGGTGAGTGCAACGTTTAGAATTCCATTATGTGGTTTCGACTTTCATTTGGAATAAATGTATAAGCAGATCAATGGTGCTTGGGTCAGCTTAAATAGTCTCTCAGATACAAAATGACTTCAATGTTTTTGATAATTTCTTTTGTATAATGAGAAGTTAAATTATCCTTTAGTTTTATACGTAATAGTCATTGTTACATCTTTTTATCCCTTATCATAATATTAATTCTTTATATTGTTGTTTGGTAGTATGTGTATGTATTTGACTTTGGTTAAACATGTTCCAGTTGTGTTGATACGGAACATTGTTTCTCCAAATGAGCAGCTTACATGAACGTATGACTTGCTTAACATGTGGAGAAAAGGTTAATTGTATTCAAAAACCCTCTAAAATCCCGTGGGGAGTAAGTTTGCTTTTAAAGTCGATATTTCTCACTATAACATTGAGAAGGAGTTGTATGTCTACAATGGTGCCAAAATGACCAATGATGAACGTGTTATATCTGGCCTTTTTAATACGATTAAGCAAATCGTACGCTCTTTTTTTAAACATACTTGCAAGTACACATTCTCCTTTTATAGTTTCCTCATAACTAATGATATTTTTCTTTCATTATTTAGGAATCCTTATACTACGACCTAGGCAGCGTAGGAAAGGACAACGATACCGGGTATCAAGAGACAATGAAAGTGAATGTTATTGACAATGAATCCGTAGACAGCAACGATAACAAGAAGCTACATTGTGATCAAAAGAAATATATATATATATATATATATATATATAGATTGAAAAACCATTTGTTACACACGTATTTACAAGCATTGTATTTTATACTTTCAGTCACTTATAACTTATTATTTCGTTACAAGAAAATTTCATAGCGTTTACGTTCGTTGTTCTTTCTTACTTTATTCACTTATTTACTTTTTTTAATCAAAAACCCTCTAAAATCCCGTGGATTCCACGGGTCTATAAGCTAGTATATATATATACTATGGAGCAACGATTCGGTAACTGATTATTGGTCCTGCATTAAATAGTAATATTTTGTCACAAAGCAATAAAAAACTGTATTTCCTAAATTAAATACTTTTATTTTGGCACGATTTGATAACTGCTTATTGGTCCTGCATTAAATAGTAATATTTTGTCACAAAGCAATAAAAAACAATATTACCTAAATTAAATACTTTTATTTTTGCACAAACGAATAAACAATTAGCAGGGTGCGAAACTCCGAATAAACAATTACTTTTTCAACGTTGGAGGATAAAAAACCAAAAGAAACCAGTGCTCTCTTATTGGCTCACGTTTAAAATATTAGTAAAAAAAAAAAAAAAAACAAAAAAAACTTACAAAACACACCCTGAACTTTTTAATATTTACGATTTTTTTATATAACAAACTTTATTTGCCAAATATTTAACAGATACTTACCGGTTTCTTGAATAAAAAAATACTGGCAAAAAGGCCTCTCGATAACGAACAAAACAAGCCCAATATTGATATACTTTTGACGTACGTACAGTTTTATAAAAAACCGTACGTATGTCAAAATACAACACAGGTTGGCAAAAAACATACAACAATCTTACAACGAGAAGCCCCGCCTAAACATTATTCGTAAAATAATTATTGTCGGCAAAAAAATATACCACGATCTTACAACGAGAAGCCTTACCTAATTTTGTATCGTTAAGCTGAACCAGTATAACGGCTTGCTGTAAACCTAACGTATTACGATACAAACTTTTGTAAATACCCCCGCCGCAACGCGGCGGGTTACTGCCACTCGTTTTAATATATATGTCCCACGTACTTGGCGTGTTAAATGTTACTCTAATTTTTAAATTCCATTTTTTTGGGACTTCCATCGATGTGGGACTTTTCAAAATGAAAAACTATGCTTTAAAAAAAAAAAAAAAAAAAAAAAAAAAAAAAAAAAAAAAGTCTGAAAACCTTGCCTGGTGCACCTTTATTAGGTGTCATCTAACCCTTCTCCAGCGGTGATGATCAGCCAGGGATGAGTAGTTTGAGCAGCACGGTCGAGTTGACTAGTGGACTACGGCTGTGGGTTGCAACGAAAACGTTTAAACGGAAACAAACGGTGATTGTCTGATGATGTCGTTGATGATTGTCGGAGTAACTACTGTGACTCGTCATCTTCGGTTGTTGATGATGTGGGTGTAATGTCACCTTCACGTACCGATTGCCGTTTGATTTGAACTTACCTCCACCTTCGAATTAGTTTGGATTTAGTACTAAAACTAATGACGATGATAAGATGTAACCTTACTAACGTATATTTATCGATTTTTCGTTGCATACAAGATCCTTTGTTTTACTGTGAGTGATACTTACATTTTTTATATGTTAAATTCCTCACTTATTTTTCTTTTGAAAATTTTCTCATTGGACTAATGAATAATGGTTAAGTTATTGATGTATTGGAACTGGGATTGCAATTTGCAAACATGTTTAGTTCAAGGGCTCGAGTTGGACCTGTAGGATGTTAGGTTAATCTTTGACCCGATTCAATAACTAGACGAGTTTCACAAACTACGCTCAATCCGAAAGACCAAATGGCTCTTAATTATGCTACGCAAGATTTGTAGACATCATTATTCTATCGAAATGAATATCATTGTACGAGAAAAGTTTAAAGTAGATCTAATATTTTCTAAAGATTCAATGAATAATTATAGTCGTTCATTTTTTTAAATCAAAATAAAAAAGATAAACTTTCACATTTTTTTTTTAAATTAAATATCTCGTAAACCGTTAATCGTTACGTAAGACGAATCATACCATCGTGACGAGAATTAAATCATTTTTCTATAGACGGGCATTTCGAAATACTTTCGGCGAACTATTTTTTTATTTTATTTTTTTTCAGCTTCGTTTGGAAAAATCACATGTGATTTGTACACAACAAATCACATGTGATTTTTCAAGATGTAACTGGAAAAAAAATCAAAAAAATAAAGTTCGTTGATATTATAACGAAGTGCCCGTCTACCGGAAGATAAAAAATACTCGTCGCGATGTGTAATTTTTTTTCACTTGACGATTTATCGTTTGCAAGATATTTTATTTTTTAAAAAGAGATGAAAGTTTTTTTTTTTTTTTTTTTTTTTTTTAATGAAGAAATGAGTGACTAGGATTGTTTCATTGGATTTTTAGATAATTTTGATTCTACATTGATCTCAAGTCATCATTGCATTTAGTGACGAATCTTGAAGCATAATCAGTTATTAGTGCTTTGTGCTTAAATATTACGGAGTAGTAGCATAGAGGCAGTAGAATCTCAAACCACATAGTGTCAAACAAGCAAGTCGAATGGATAAGTTTATAGTTGGCTTATTGTAAATCTAGCCAAAAGTATTTTTGAAAACATAAAAGTTAAAAAAAAAATGAAGGAATATGAGTAGCTTCTCGTAAAATGTCCAATTAAAAAATGTTGAGAAAGTGTACAAGTTATTAGCTGATTTTAAAGCGCACTTGTAAATTAGCCAACAACATAATCGTAATCTCAACTTGTACAAGTCATGTACACTGAAACATATAAATAACTGAAATATTTTTCCTTCAACCGATGTGGAACAGGAATTTTGATACAAGTAACTCTTTATATGGTGTAAGACTTGACCAAACAAACAGATTCGATAATCAATTCCATTTGAATTGCCAACACATTCAAGTCGATCAACTTGCGTTGATCGATTAGTACTCGACATTTAGCTTAGTGTCGGAAATTGTGATAAGCGACGTTGTATGGTTTTCTCCGCCTGAAGGGAGCTTTGTTGACATAGTGCTTAGAACTCTTAAGTTGGGTACTCGGGGAGTGGAGTAGGGCGAATAAGAGCTTCGTGACCGACCCACTATAAATCTCGTTGTCTCGGTTTGATCTTTCCATCTCAACTCTTTATATTTATTGTTTACATTAGATAGTGTGGATTAGTGTTCATATTGGTGTTGGTTGATTTCACAAAAGAATTGAATCTAAGTTTTTCAAAGAAACTTTCTTAATTAAGGAAAATAAATCGGTAAACTATTCAAACCCTCTCTTCTTGTTTTCCACAAATGGTGTGACCAGTCTTATTACAATGCTTGCAAACAAATTTTGAGTTTCTATTAAACCTATTATTTTGATTATTCTTGTTAGACACCTAGTTTTTAGGTCTAGCAACAAAAGTAGATCAACTAGAAGCATGAACATGAGCATTTGTATGTGACCTGACAAAGTTGCAAAGGTAGACATAACATCAGGTAAAGAATCATTAATCAAAATGTTAGTCCTAATATGACTATACACATCATCAAGTCCCATTAGGAACTCTACATCAATCTGATTAGCTGAGTATAATTCTTAAGTTTTTCTTCAGTGTCACAAGTACAATTAGGCAGATCAACTAAAGAATCATATTGTTTACATTGAGAATTAAACATATGATAGCACTCAGCTAAAGACATACCAGATTGAGTAAATGTATGAATCTAATAATACATATTAAAATCATACACCTGATGAGGCGAAAAATGAACCACTTTTAGGGGGTCATTTAAGCCCGGAATTGAATTTATTTGATCAAATATTGCCCTAAATCGTTTCTTTTGTGATTTTAGGTACTTTGGGAGTGAAATCTGAAAAAAGAAGCAATTCGGACGTTTTTGGAGCATAAAAGTGAAGAAAACGCCAAAGTCTTAATTTTCCTTGCTGGGAACAGTAGGTGACGGCGTCAAGAGCAACATCCTGACGGCGTCAAGAGTAATTTGCATGACGGCCCAGTACAGATTTGACGGCGTCACAAGGTAGGGCGTCAAGAGGAAAATGCATGACGGCCTGGAAGACCATAACACATGACGGCGTCAGATGAAGATTAAGGCAGTCCGAGAAGTATTTTGGAGGCGAGGTGACGGCGTCACCTATTTGGTCTTGACGCCGTCAGACCCTATTTCATATATATAGTTTTCTAATTTTCATATTAAAAAGAGAAGTTTTGGAGAAACCCTAAGTACGAACTTGGTGCGAATTCTACAGGTTTTTCAAGGGTTCTTAGCCCTTGATACCTTTCATGTGTAATTGAGATAAGTATTCTTTTAATTCAATCAATATGTCTATGTGGTTGTTGTCTATATCTTGTTCTTGTCTTAATTCCATCATGCTAAGCTAGATCTATCTTGTGTTTGCTTGGATCTAATGAAACCTAGATGTTAATTATGTGTTGATTACTTGTTTATGGTTGTATTGGATGAATGAATTCGATGTTAGGCTTAAGAAAACTGGCAGATCTCCAAATGGTAACATGCTTGAACGTCTTAGGAAACATGAACTGATGTGCACTAGGTTTTATTGGTTGTATTTAATGCATGAGCCACTGTTTATAATCTCTATGGTTGTGCCGGGCATGACATAGGAGGAGATAAGAGCTCATAGGATTGGGGAATTAAGTGCGCCACCCCATGAATGGTATTAAGGAATACAATCCGTCATCCACGCAACTATAACAAGTGATTAACGTGTAAAAGATATCTAGGGAGTAGTGAAATCTAAGTAAACACATTTTCTCCACTTATTGCTCATAACCTTAAAATAATTTAGTTTATTTTCATTTTTAGTATTTTATTTTGATTGCATCTTAGTATTGGGTTAGTTGACTAGCAACTAATTCCGCCCAAATCCTTCAAACCCGAGATTTTTACTTGCTTTCTAAAAAATATAAAAATACAAAAATAATCATCCCTCACCTTTAGAACTAGTATTTAGGTTTTCTAATCCTAGCTGAACGATCAATCCCCCGGTACTTGTCACTATACTATACTACAACGATCAGGTACACTGCCTGATGGGGGTTGTAAGCTTCTCGAGATCACTCGAGAGGTAAAGCCTGGTGTGATTCCCACGTATCAAAAACATAAACAGCAAGCATGTATTGTGTAACGAAACCATATCTAGATGTTTATTCCTCGAAATTTCTATTTCGGGTCGTGGCATCCAATATCTATGGGTCAAATATCCATTCGAGTCAACATATAATTACTGAAGATAAACCAAATATTATAACGTCGAGGAGTGATATGTTGTATACATTTTGGCTACTTGATCTTGAAAGCATTATCTTTACAATAACACATCAACGGCACACCAAAATCCCCATGTTCTAAATTACGTTTCTACATTTGTTTTAAAGTTAAGACTTTTATGATATATGTGCATATGTACCATCAAATTTGATCAGGAAATTGTTTTGTTTTGCGATCATTCACGGGCGGAGCCAAGAATTTACGTTAAGGGGGGTCGTAAGTAATTTGTATAATAACACACAATTCGTAGGTCAGTTACTCTACCGGTTGGTTCAGTGGTTCTTCAATCGCCCCAATTGACTTTAAACACATTTGAACTTATGGTTATGTCTTTAAGTTATCATATAGTATGACCTTAAATCGTTGATAAAATACTAATGTATCTTTTTATCACAACAACAAATTTTACATAAACACTCTAAATTAATTACATATCATGTTTTGCTAATTTTTTTCGCATTACGTTAAATACTGTTAACAAAATAAAACAACTAGTACCAGCCATCAGGTAATAAAGAAGGGCAAACAATGAAAATTGAGTTTCTCTTTTTCCTAGGCAATGTGACAAAAAACTTTGATGGTCATATTATTACACACACGATAATATCTTGTACAGTGATTTTGTCCAACATTTCTTCCTACCCCACCAGGGCTGTCCCGTGAATTTCGGTTGCCCTGGGCGATAACATATATAGGGCCCTTTCCTATGTAAATTTTACATATCTATAAGCAAAAAGCTTCTATTAATACTCTAAAAAAGTTTTTATAGAAGCCCATATATTACAAAGCGTAATTTGTTTATCATCCACTCATGATCAAGGTTATGCAAAGATAAAGGTCACTCAACTCAAATTTAAACAACCAATTTAAGTTCCATATGCATACCTAATAAGGTTGATAGATCAATGTCTTAACTGAAATAGTATAAAATTTTTCATAATAAAACTGCTTTATTATCTTAAATAAAACTAATGATGTCCACCAACATTAAGCAACTACATACATGATTAGTGACATATAAGATCAAAGATAAACAATAAGAATCTTAATAGAAAAATAAATAGAAAAACAAAGGCAAAGATTACCTTTTAAGATAAAAAAAGAAGCATTGAGAAAGTGTTACTAAATGTGATGATGACAACCGCTCAGGTGTATATTTTCGTTTTATTTGCCGATGTTTGCTCAATGACGCGGGTTAGGTTCTCCCTTTAATATTTAAACTTTAATTTGGAATCTGTGGCTAGTGTTTGGCTATTAAAAAGGCTTTATGTCAACTAAGTATACATTGGGCTTCTAATTATAAAAATGGTGCCCCTCAAAACTTTGGGGCCCTGTGCACTGGCCCAGCCTGCCCCTCCTCAAAACTGGGCTTGTACCCCACGTCCTCACCACACTTACATCTATATTCTTCCTCAAACATTCCTCAAATACTTATTCTTTCAAACAATTCTTCCTCAAACCTTCAAATCTTTTTTGTCGACTGTGTTGAAAATGAAACTTAGTGTTTCATAAAAACCCAATTACCTATCTAGACCAAAAATACATCTCATTTACAAATCTAGACCAATTTTTTACAACTCACCAAAATGAACCGAGAGAAAGTTTGGAAGTGACATCTTGGTCACATGTATAAAACTGATGGCATTTTGGAAGCAAAAAAGCACTTGTTAGACTAGTAAAAACGTGAGACGTGATAGTGACATATATTCGGTTTTCATATTTTCATAAGCCAAAATGTAAGTTAAAGTATAGTGATAACATAACATAATGACATACATATTTATTAAAGGAAACATCTATCTATAAGTATGTAACTTGCTTGCATTACCAGCAAACATCTATCTATAAATATGTAAATTAATATGCCACCTTTTCATGCATGTAGATGGTTGTACGTACATGCATATATACACATATTGCATGAACAATGGCTTAGCTAATAGGGTACAAGTGACTTATGTAGGTGGGAACAACAACAGCTGAGGGTTCTATCTCGTACGATGAGCATGACCAACAAAGGCACCAGCATCATCAAATGAGCCATGAGAATGGTCAGCAACAATATCCACATCATCAGCAATATCCACATCAACATCACATGGCGCTTTCCATCAGTGGTGGCGATTAGGGTGTGCAGGTGGTGCAACCGCACCGGGCCCCCCTTTTTAAAGGGCCCCCAATTTAGTATATATCTATTAATTTTGTAGAGTAAAGTTGTATTTATGCTTTAGTAACACTCAAAATATTTGTAGTTTTTTTTATTGCATAGAATTTGACTTTTGTTAATGTTTTGCGTAATGTCAAAGAACTTTTTATTTTCTATAATAATTAATTTTTCGTGATTTATGGGGGCCTTATTTGTGATTTCGCACCGGGCCACCCAAATCAATGGGACGGCCCTGCTTTCCATGTTAGCATGCCATCTCAGCAATCGTCGCTTCTTCTTCTTCCCTAACACATCTAGATGATGACTCCTTTAATGCATCTAGGATCATGGAAAATTATGAGGTAACTTAACAATTAATTCTTCACCCTCGACCTCGCCAAGAAACTTGACATCGCCCTCGACCTCGCCAACAAACTTCTCCAAGAAACTACACCTCGCCCTCGACCTCACCCTCGAAACTTCACCTCGCCCTCACTAAGAAACTACACATTGCCCTCGACCTCGCCAAAAAACTTCACCAAGAAACTACACATCGCCCTCGACCTCACCCTCGACCTCGAACAAACTTCACCTCGCTCACATCCTCGCCTAGACATGTTCACCTTGCTTGATTTTCACCTCCACCTAGCAGACTCAACTCCACCTCACGTTTAAACCTCGCCTACACATCGCCTAAACCCTCACCTCACCTAAACATCGCCTACACCTCGCCCAGCTTCTAAATGTCACGTACACCTCGCCTACACCTCGCCCTTTTACATGTCTACTAGATCTAACGGTTAGAAAGTTATTTAGTAATAGATCTAACGGATAATATCAAAAAGTTCATTCTCGATAATTTTATGTGCGAGGTTCATTCTCGATAACTAGTGATATAAAGTGTTCATTTAAGTAATTTACTCTTTCATAAATATTTGAGACTATTGAAATACTTACTTGAGAAATTGAGAAAATAAAGAAAATGGGCAAACGGGTATCTTAGATATCATATATTGGGATAGGCTAGATTAAAGAGAGATTGGAAACCAAGCTACACTTTGGGTTGTTGGGGGTGGCCGAGTACCCACTAGCCACCCCACTGGCTCCGCCTCCGCGATCATTATAGATCATAAATCTTAGCTCTGAATACTCTTGGTTCTATATGTTACATAATTAGTTTTGACTGAATAAGTAGTTACTTAAACTTAAAAGTCCAACTGAAAATTTTCACTTATCTCAAGGTTTTTGGCTAAATAGCTAGTTGATCTAAAGCCGAATTACCTCTTAACTGAATTGATTACAAGCTATATATACCTTGGCTGTTTCAGGATCATGTTGCTTGAGTGACCTGATTGTATACCAAATTTTTGCCTAATTGAATCTTCCAAACTATGTCGTCGATCTATTGGTTTATCTTTCGGTAAAAAGCTACGAGCATGTATTGGTATGCTACTTCTTCTATACATGTGTAACATAATCAATTACCACTGGCTATACAAAGTTGAACAATAACAACGAAAATGTAGTACTTAAAAATAAGGGATAATTTCAAAAGTAGTCCTAAAATCAAATTTTACTTCACACCTAAGTCAAGAATTCTGAAAATTTTAATTTTGGTCATGTGCGACTGTGCGACTCCAATAATATTGTGAGATGTGGCGTGACAAAAGGTACAAAGGGTACAAGTGGGTGGAAGAGACAAAAATTTGTCATGTCACATGTCACAATATTATTGTGTTGCACAGTCGCACAGGTCGCACATTACCAAAATTAAAATTTTCAGAATTCTTCACATAGTTGTGGAGCAAAATTCGATTTTAAGACTACTTTTGGAATTATCCCTAAAAATAATTTGATTGTTAGAAAAATATTACAAATATACTAAACAAATTTGAGCACTTATTGTCATGGATGTAAGGGTGAGCAATCGGACTGTTTAGACCGGACCGACCGACAAAACCGACCGGACCGATCGAAGGACCAACGGTCCGGTCTCAGTCCGGAGTTTTTCCTTATTTCGTTCTCGGTCCGGATTTGTCCGGTCCGGTCCGGCTTACAAACCGGATATTTAGCCTATTTTGACCGGACCAAGACCGGTCCAGTCTCTGTCTATGGTTTTTCCTAAACTCGGTCTTCGGTCCGATCAGTGGCGAAGCTTGGATTTTTCGAGTGGGGGGTCGGGATCTAAATTTTTTTTTTCCTAACACTATGGGGGGTCGAAACCGAATTAAATTGGGGGGGCGAAACCGAAAATACCGAAATTTTTCTACACGAAAACTATATACCCCTACATCGCAAAAAAAATTCGGGGGGTCGGCCGCCCCCCCCCCCCCCATGAAGCTGCGCCACTGGGTCCGATCCGGTCTTGGCCGGTCCTGTCCGGTTTTTGGACCGTGATCACATGGATGTTATGTTATTGGTAAGTTGATCTGTTAGTTGATATTCTTGGCTCAAACTTGCTCACTATTCGTATTCTTATTAGTATGTTCCGGTTCCAAAGTTTTAAAAAACTTCTAAACAATGGTAACAACAAATCACTCGAGATATGTAGGCATACCTATCATTGCATTAATGGTATATCTTTAAAACTCACAAATATGATTATAAAAATTACTGCAAATAAAGTAATTCAATTTCTTAACATACAAAAATCTTATTGGTAAGAACTTGTCGCGAAGATGTCCGACTCACTTATTAACTCATGACTCACTTATGTAACGATGTCAGATTGTATTGGATATGGAATCTAAAAGAGGCACAAAGTATTTGACAATTATTAGTGAGTCATATTAACTATACAAATGAGCTAATCCAAATTTTTATAATACCTGGAATCTGATGACAAAGTATTGCTTGTTAAAGAAAAGACTAATACGTAATAGGAGTATATGATTAGCTGAATTAGGTGTTAAAGATGGTAAAGTACACACATATTCATTGTTCAATTCCTCTAAAATTATGTTTCGGATTGTGGTCTTGAGTCTTGACCGGTACCTAAAAGGTCACAAATTCATTCAAATCGACATACAATTCTATGTTACATTTTATCAATACATATAATTGTTGCTAAAGTCAAATCCATTTATAATAACGCTTAAGAGAGTGAATACTTTGTACATGTTTGGTTGATTGATCGATCTTGAAAGCTTCAAATCTACATTCAGTCATTCTCATGCACCAATCACGACGCCCCAGATTTGATGTATTGAATCCTTGTCGTTTAGTTCACTTGTCCTAAACATTAAACCAATAAAAACAATATTTCTCATCTATGAGTTTTTAAAAATTCTTAGGAGTAATCCGTTTAATTAGAGCCCCTTACTAAAAAATTCATTAAAAAAAAAAAAAAAAAAAAAAAAAAAAAAAAAGTTCTAGAAAAAATTTATTAAATTTTTTATAAAAATTATTAGGAGTAAACAAACTAGTTAGAGAGAACTTGTAAAAGTTAATATATATATATATATATATATATATATATATATATATATATATATATATATATATATATATATATATATATATATATATATATATGAACTGCACTAGAAACACATGTACATAGGGCCGTAAACGAACTGAACGTTCAGTGAACATTTCATGAACCGTTCGGTAAAAAGTTCGTTTATTAAATGAACGAACATGAACAATATTTTACGTTCGTTTAGTTAAATGAACGAACATGAACAAAAGTCTCGTTCGTTCATTTATGTTCGTGAACGTCCATTTAGGCGTTCGTAAAAGTTCGTTTATGTTTATTTATCTATTTATGTTCATATATCATATATTTTTATTTTATAATTTTAAAAATTGGTTTGTTCAAACAAAACAACACTTATAAAACAATATATTATGAAGAATTAAATAAAGTTTAAGTTTGTTTATATATTTTCATTTATGTTCGATCGTTTATGTTCGTTTAGCGTCTTAATGAACGAACATGAATATTTCATTTTCTTAATAAACAAAGATGAACAAGAAAATTCGGTCGTTTAAGCCTCCGTGTTTGTTTATTTGTCCGGTTAAAATTAAATGAACGAACATGAACAAGGCTCCGTTCGTGTTCGTCCGATTCGTTTACAGCTCTACGATGTACATGTCTAAACTTTAAACATATATATATTTGAAAAGCTGTTATCAAGCCTATGTTAATGTACTTGTGCTTATAAAGTCCCTTTCATTTATAACTTTCTCCGATGTGGGATCCATTAAGTAAAATATAAGGGATTTTTTAAAATAAAACTATGTTAGCAATCCAATTATTATACCTATAAAACACTCGCACAACTTACCAAAACAATATAAGGTATAAGGGTAAAATCCTGGATTACACCATGTCCATATTG
Source organism: Artemisia argyi (assembly GCA_030686995.1). NCBI lineage: Eukaryota > Viridiplantae > Streptophyta > Magnoliopsida > Asterales > Asteraceae > Artemisia > Artemisia argyi. The sequence continues at coordinate 147,623,783 of CM060697.1, forward strand.
TGTAAAAAAGCCATATACAACAAATATTTGCTCATCGAATATTAATCTATTCCGTATTTCCGTGTCATTGTTTCCAGTATCCATAGGGTCATCCGGTCATACATGATAGATCCATGTGAGTCGACATACAATTACAATGGATACTTTTACATCAGAACTTATATTTCGGGTTGTGGTCTTAAACACTTACGGGCTTCACAAATCTATTTGAATTGACTTACAATTTGAAGGTCATAATTTTTTATCGATACATAACTAGTTAATATGCTGTACATGTTTGGTCGCTTGATCTTGAATGGTTTTTTGGTTTGTTATCTTAGTTGATCATAACCGAAAATCCCCGAAAGACTCTGTTCCATATGCTACTACAAGAAAAAAGGCACCGGGCCCAGATGGTATGGTGCGGGATGTGTCGAATGAGGAAATTAGAAGTGCCATGTTTGGTATTGCCAATGATTGGGATATTGTCGGGGATGATGTATGTAAGGCGGTGAAGGATTTTTTCTCTAATGGACAGCTTTTGCAAGAAATCAATCACACAATTATTGCATTACTTCCGAAGGTATCAACTCCCTCCCGTGTAAATGATTACCGTCCAATTTCATGTTGTAATGTGATTTATAAATGCATAAGTAAAATCATTACTAACAGAATCAAGGATGGATTAGATGATATTGTTAGTGATAACCAATCCGCTTTTGTGCCGGGAAGATCTATCTCAGACAATATGTTACTTGCTCAGGAAATTATGCATAATTATCATGTGAATCGTGGGCCTCCTAGATGTGCTTTCAAGATATTCAAAAGGCGTATGATACGGTTAATTGGAAGTTTTTGGAGGTATTTTGTGGGCTTTTGGTTTTCATTCAGATATGGTTAAATGGATAATGGCGTGCGTAACTAGCACCTCATTCTCCATCAATATAAATGGTGATTTACACGGGTATTTTCGCGGAAACGGGGGCTTCGTCAAGGCGATCCTATGTCACCCTACTTGTTTACCCTCGTAATGGAAATCCTCACTCTTATTCTAAAGTGTAAAGTGAGACAGGAAGGAGAGTTCACGTATCATCACAAATGCAGCAAGCTTAGAATTATTAATATTTGTTTTGCGGATGATTTACTAATTTTTTCTCGTGGTGATGTGCAATCGGCTAGCGTTTTAATGGACGCTTTGGAAGAGTTTAAAGGTGTGTCGGGTCTTGTTCCAAGTATTCCTAAGAGCACCATCTTTATGTGTAATGTTCTAGAACAGGAAAAAGCCTCTATCTTGCAACTTATGCCTTTTGAGTGTGGTTCCCTTCCTGTCAAGTACTTGAATGTTCCTCTCATTTCTTCAAGACTTTTATACAAGGACTGTAAAATCCTTGTCGAGCGGGTTCGTAAAAGAATATGTGATTGGAAGAACAAATGGTTATCTTTTGCAGGGCGGTTATAACTTGTGCAATCGGTTCTGTCTTCTATGCATCTCTATTGGGCATCCGTTTTCATCCTTCCAGCAGGTATTATCAATGATATCGAGCAACTTTTGAATGGTTTTTTATGGTGTCAAGGTGATATGAAATGTGGGAAAGCGAAGGTTGCTTGGGAGGATGTGTGTATGCCGAAATGTGAGGGTGGGCTTGGGATTAGAAAGGTTAATACGTTCAATATTGCTTTGATGTCATCTCATATCTGGAAGCTCATAACGCATCAAGAGTCCATGTGTGTAAGATGGATCCATGCTTACAAACTTAAAAATCGTAGCTTTTGGGATGCTCTTCTAGTTTCTAATGTGAGTTGGGGGTGGCGCAAGATTCTACAAATGCGAAACCTTATTAGGCCTCATGTGTGGTATAAACTTGGGAATGGACGTAAAACTTCTGTTTGGTTTGACACATGGAATGCTCATTGTCCATTGATGAACCATTTGACGCATAGAGCAATCAGTAATGCTGGTTATAATAAGTCATAAACCATAGCTGATGTTGTAGTCGATGGAGCATGGACGTGGCCTAGTTCCTGGTATACGTTGTTTCCAGCACTTTGTCAAATTAATGTTCCAGTGTTACAGCAAGACCAGGTTGACGAGCTTCATTGGAAGCTACATGATGGTTCATACACTTCTTTTGCGGTTAAGCATGTTTGGCATTCTGTTCGTGTTCACAGGAATGAAGTCGATTGGTTTCATCTTGTGTGGTCGACGTATTCTATCCCAAGGCATGCGATACACATGTGGCTTGTTATGAAGAAACGCCTTCTTACGCAAGATAGAATGAGGCAATGGAATGTTGGGGATGATATTGATCTAAGTTCGTTGCGCTGTCCTTTATGTAAAGTGCAACCTGATTCTCATGAACATCTGTTCTTCGAGTGCACTTTCTCTTCGCAAGTTTGGAATCACGTTCTGAGCATGGCTGATATGAGTTTCATCTCTACCAAGTGGAGTGACATTATGGCGTGGATACTTCCTATTGCTAAACAAAACAAGGTTACAACCATTGTTGGCCGTCTCATCATGGCTGCTTCTTATTTTGTGTGGCAGGAGCGTAACAACAGATTACATGGGAAAGGAGATAGGCACCCAAACCAAGTATCGAAGATTGTTATTGATACGGTTCGGTTAAAATTGGCTACCATTCAGTTCGAGAAGAGTGTTAAAGTGGAGCACATGAGAAGAATTTGGAAGATAACAAGTAATGACGTTGATGGTGATTAATGCGTTTTGCTTATTAGGAGGATTACGAAATGCATTGTTTTTTTCTTGTTGTGTCCTCTAGGAGTGTTTGTTATGTGGTTGTTATGTTTTAAGCATGTTCAAAGCATATAGATTTTAGGTCTAGGGTGTTGGAATTATGATATCATGACATTCATATAAAATAAACCAAACACATCAAGTGAGCATAGCGGAAGCAATTATAACAAAATCATATAACATGTAATTAATTAATCAAATATAAAAGTAAACATACCTTTGTGATTCTAGCCCGAACAAGAATCAATTAATGCAATTCTTCAAATCAAGAACCCTAATTAGGGTTTATGTGGATTATAAGAATTACCCCTTACCTTTTTGTAATTCATTCCAAGATACAATCAATAGTGTGATTGTATCACGTTCTTGTACACACGTACTAAAACAAGTTAAAGTAATGCTAGTTATTGAATCACAAAAACAACCAAACTATTTGTTTTGGAAAACCAAACCAAACGAAACCCTTATGAGGTTTGTTTGGATCGACTACAAGAAGAAGAAAAGAAAAAGAAAAGGATTAGGGATTTGTGTGTGTGCACAAGAGTACCCAAAACCTAAAACATGGACATGTTTTTATACACATAGAAAACTTGGAGCTCAAGCATGGTGTGGGTTGGGCTTCCCCATACCCCACGACCGGCCACCCTTCTAGGGAGGGATCCGGAACCTTCTTGATGTCCAATTTTTCTTTACAAGTCCTTTTCTTTTCTCGTTTAGTCAATTATCATAATTACTTAACGATCCTTGTATAATTAATAAATAACTATAACTTTATATTTATTTATTAATCTTTAACTCTCATACGTAAAGTGTGCAATCCCGTGATCTCGAGTTCGATCCTAACATACAACTACTAAAATAATGTCCATAATCTAACAGCTCCCACTTGGACATATTTTAATAGTGTAATCACATCGGTTAGCGTCTAGCAACACTTCGATGCCTCTAGTACGATCTCGAGTAAGGCTCTTGGAAAAACCTTTTAATGATTTCTCATTATTATTAACCTTTTGTTTCTAATACCACATTAATAAGGATATGGATCAAAGTCATTCCTTAATTAACCATTCTGTTTCTCGTTGTTGGCGATTGATCAAGATTACCAAATCATCTGAACATATTCAGGGGAGATCTTGGGCACGGCCATGCAAACATCTTGACAACCCTACGAGGGGCCCAGTAGTATTAAACTCCAAAACTAAATTTGAATGAACAAATTCTATCTTGACTACAAGCAAAACCCACAAACTTTGTAACACTTTCGAAAACAACCCTTATGACTACCAGTTACGTATAGCGTTAAGTTGTTCCACAAAAATGTACTACATTCATGACACTTATCTTGCATCTCAAGTCTGAGGATAACTTCTCATGATTTACTTAATAACAAAATCCATAAAGTAACATCATGTAGTTGGGATAAGTCCTATATTCGGTATCATTGAATATCATCTGAAATGGCATGACTACGCATCAATATACTTTAAGTATATTATACCAACCTTCAGATTTGTCTTGATTTAATAATATTCTCATATTATTAACTGACAACGGACAATTTAAAAAAACATTTATTCATGGATTAAACATGTAAAAACAGGATACAATATATATTATAAATTAAACATACCATGTATTTAAATTTATTATAATATATTGTTTAACATCCCTTATCCAAATACTAAATAGATCAATGCATGATAACTCTTGTTGATGAATTATATCTCAAGTAATGACATTCATACTTGTTGACAAGACATAAATCATCCAACTTTGATCTATCAAAATTTTAAGAATACTTGTTTCAAGAATTCAACTATTGAAGTTCTTGTATGTGCATACTCAACTATTTTGATAATGCCATATTATCTTTCATAAAATGTGTGACATCCTTAACCATCAATTTATGATAATCAAACTTCTAAACATTTTAAAGTTTAAAGTATTCTTGTTATCTTAATGTATAATGCAACTATGCTCTTACTAAGCATAACTAGTACATATAGCCAAAGATGAAATCTTTACCGTATTGAGTGTCATCTCAATTTCATTTAGCATCATTGTATGCAACAACAATATACTATTAAAACTTTCCGTAAACATTAATATCTATTGTGTAATGTTTGATGCCCTTCAAACTTTCAAGTTTGTTGGCTATGACAATTTTCACAACAATTGAAAATTGTTCATCTATAGAATTTGGAAGCTGTTCCAGATTTAGGATGTGATTCTATAATCAAACATATTCATTTAGAATATTACACAAGTTATCTAATAACCTTTTAATTAGATATCAATATTGCCAAATCATCTAGTAATCAAGCATGATACAACAAAACATGATGTACATGAAAAATCTTTGAGTCATACTTAGATTTTATTCATGTCATACATATCTATTTAGACTTTCTAAATAATATATCATGTTATATTAGATTTATTTACCGCACATGTTTCAACAATAAACATTGATTCCAAGGTTGTATGTCTTATTTTCTAAATCTTTCAAGTAAAGTTTCATTCCTAACTAAGACTTAACTTTTAACTTCTATGGAATGTTACCTTTTATATGTTCTACAACATATATGATTTAAGAAATTAAACATAATACTCCCACTAGCTTTTAGGAATACTTAGAAATTATCTTATTTCAATTATAAATCAAAACATGAATTTAATAATTAAACATAAGAGTAATCTTCTAGATGCATGCATTTATCCATCCATGGATTATTGCACTTTGTACACTTTCAAAGATTTATTTAAATTCATAAACTCCTTTTAATTACTTATCGTCATCGCTTAAGTAATCACTCAAAAAAGAGTTTTGATATTCTATTGTCAATTTCATAAATATGACAATCATAATCTTTATATATATATTTAATGTATTTAGAAAAGAATATTCAATCACAATTAATTGCTTAAGTGTGATTAATAATCCTGTCATAAAACATACATTAAATACGTGCACAATTTTTTCCATATGATTTCTATACAAAGATTTAAACTACAAAGGATACCTTATCTTTAAAGAAACTCATCTTTATTTTCTAGTCTAACTATTAAGATAAACCAAGTTTTAAAATTGATTATCTTTATGAACAACATCTTAATCATTCATAGCATGTGTACTTTACCCAATTTCATAATTGGTAATGTAGCATGATGATTATCAGGTTTACAATAATCCTGTAAATCATAACCCTCAGCATATTAATCAAATATCTGAGATATATTACTATTCTATGAATGATAATTCCATCATCTTGAGATTTAACATTTAAATATCAAACTTTATTATCATGTTGAGATTTAACATTCAAATGTCAAACTTCATCATGATATTTACTAGTGTATTTTAGAAGATTATGCATCTTATAATTTTATCTTTTAAAGATCAACACCCCCACTTGCTTTTAGCAATTTAAAGACTATCTTTAAATACTTAGCAAATAAAGCAACAATACAATATTCTCTTTTAGGATATTACAAATACATATTGACAGTTCCTGACTTTACTTTGTTAATAACCTCTTCAGAAGCAGTTAAACAAATTTAGAACTTCAATTTAAGACTTAATGTAATTCATCATATTTCATCATATGATGATGTCTTATTAATCTTCTAGGTTGGAGTTTTGTTAAATATGTCCAAGTCATACTGAACTTTCTAACCTTGATAACTTTTGAAAGAAAATAAGTCATAGTTATCTTTAATCAAACAATATAACAAGAGTTTGATTTTTCTAATTGAACATACTATAAACATTTGGTATTTCATTAGTATTAATATTGTAAGACAATCTAACAATATTTAAGATAACCATATTTGTTTTGACTTGTCTATTTACCAACTAATTCATTTTAATGGTATAATAATTTTCAAGCCAATTACATGCTTTATAACACAAGTACTTTTTACAAAGTCACTTCATGTTCATGTCTTTACAAGAAAAAATAAACTGTTATAACCCCACTATACGTTATAAGACATTTAACAATTTAATAACTTCATGTATATGTCTTAATTAAAAGACATAACAATATAATGTCTTACTTTATTATAAGTCTTGTAACAATTAAAAGACTTTATGTTTATATCTTTACAATGAAACATAAACATGTTTAACTAAAGTAATTATAAACACCATCTTTTGGTTTCAATAGTAATTTCAAGTTAATATATTACTTCACAATAATGTCAACAACATTATTTATTCATTTATTTATGTCATTCTAAGAACACATAAATATTCAAATTGAAGCAGCATTAGATTACTTTATTAATTTAAGTCATTCCATGAATTCATAAATTACAAATTAAAGTAGTCTTGATATCATATTAACACATGTTCCAATATGTATCTAATTTAGAAACTGCAAATTCTCATAGTTCCATTACATTAGTTGATCTGCTAGTAATGAAAATATGAAATTCACCTTGTTGTTGCAATCTAGCTAAGCTCTCACATACCATAAATTGTAACACCAAGTGTTTCTTGAATTAGATTAGTATAATTCATATTAGAACATTATTCTCTTACCTTGCAGTCAAGAGAATCCATTAAATCATATCTTTATGAGTTGTTTCTTGCATACATTAAAGATAACATTTCTCCCACTTGTGCATGGAACAACCTCATATAGTTGATAAACAACACGCCATGCATTTGTTTATGTGATCAATATGATTGTTTCATAGATTTTAGCATAACAAGTAGATGTAGAACAACAATGTCTAGTAAGGAAACGTACAAGACTATCATTAAAAGTATGAGTGTCTACACTTGCAAAGTAATTATCTTTAGCTACCAAGATGTCAAAGCTTGTAACTCCCACTGAATTAAAGATCATTACAATAATTCCTTATTCAGTAATGAGTACACAATACTCCCACTGAATTTAACAACATTTAAATTGTTTCATATCCAGTGAAGGAAAATAGTGTGCTTTTAACTTTCCTACACCTTTGAATGTTCATACGTAACAATTACTTATGCATTAAAAGTGTATTCTACTACGTAAATGATGGACTACCCACCAAATGCTATTAACTTGAAAAATTGAGCATGCAATTTCTTCCTTAACAGGTCTACCATCCTAAAATGTATGTAGCACCTTTAAAATAGTTAAAACAACTAGTTTGTCTATAAACATTTTGCGGTAATTATTATAGATTCTAATTTATAATAACTCATAAAATGTTATACATAATTTTTTGTTAACCAAATATCATATTTGTTACTACGAATTTAATTACCGAATGAGGATGATAAAATCCCTATGGAAAATATTCGCAATTTTCTTAACTATTAAAAAATTTGCTATGAGTTATATATTAGAATTTAGACATATCTAATATTCCTATTATCCTTTCTCATTCATGAAAAGGAATAGGATTGTATCTCACTCTTCTTTCATAGAAAAGAGACTTCTTTTGTCTTTTAAGTAAATTATTCTTAATCAAACATTTGTTTGAAAACAGAACAAGATCAATTTACCAAAGCCCAAAGTGCGTTTACGGTTTGAACGTTGCATTAATACATTAAAACGAATTACAAAATTCAATTTCAGTATTTTCGATAATTAGATCTTTAAGAAAATAAAATACCCATTGGTGAATATTCATATAAGCCATAGTACTTTCTTAAAGCTAGGATCCTAATTGATATAGTACCATTACATCAGTTGATCTGCTAGTAATGATAGTATTCAACAAGGTAATTGTTGAACAATAATTGCTAATTTCACATTGCAATTCCTAGATTTATGGGATTTACAATCACAAAACTTTTGTATTGTAAGCATGTTTGATCCCCATCTTAATGCCTTGAGTCCAAGATCTCACTTCCTACTCAATTTAAGTCGTCTAACTTAAAAACTACAAACTCACAAATCCATCACATCAGTTGATCTGCTAGCAATGAATTTATGAAATTTACCTTTCCATTGCAATCTCGCCAAGTTCTCACATGACGTAAATTATAACTTCAAGTGTTCTTAATTAGATGGTGTTAATACAAATATCGCCCAAAAACGTTATTTATATTTTACGATCTTCGCTAAGTTTTGTTAATGACAAATGTAAACTTTAGTTTCTAAGTAAAACATAATCTTAGTTTTAAAGGCTTCCATAAACTAGACTTTTGCTACATTTTACATTTCATAAAACACAAAACTTTTTATTTTCTAAAAATAGAATTGTCACATATCATTTATGGCAAGTTTTGTCATTATACATTTAAGGAAAGAAATGTGTTTGACTTACTTAGATGTTGCTTGCAAGTTTAGTGTTTGACTTGATATTATGTGATGTGACATTGTTTGGTTTGCAAGAGTAATGAGATGTGACTTTGTTTGGTTTGCAAGATTTATTGCAAAACCAACTGCAAGCCCGGCGGTACCCTGGAGGTACACGGGCGGAACCCTTTTGAGGGGTCCGCCTGATCCGCCAGACCTGCAGAAGGTTTGGCTATAAATATTAAGCCACAAGTTGAATTTTGGCTCATCACTTGACATCATATTTTACACACACATTCATTCTTTCATCTAACCTCTTAACATTTCATATGTGAAGTTTCTTTTTGTAGCAAAGAGATTCACGAGCTTACTAAAAGTAACAAGTATTCAACACAACGTTGCAAGACTTGTTAGCTTAGCATTGTGTAGACTTGTGTAGTTTACACTTCATTTGATTGTGTATTTTCAGTAGTGATCGATTAGTATTTTAGTCCTCAAAATACAAAGTGTATCGGGAGTAGTTGTACCCTTGTAAAAGAACTAACGGGAGTGGTTGTACCCTTGGTAAAGAACTCGACATCTAGCTTTGTGTCGGTAAAAGTATAAGCGACGTGTAAGGTTTTCTCCGCCGGTGAAAGGAGCTTGTTGACTAGTGAAAGTAACTCTCGAGTTGGATACTCGGGGCGTGGACGTAGGGCAAGGAAAAAGAGTCCTTGTAGCCGAACAACGATAAATACTCGTGTTGTGGTTTGATCGTTTCTTTCATTTACTTGCATGTTATATATTGTGTTTGTGTATATATCTTTGATCAAACGGAAAGTTTCAAAACTAACTTAACAAGTTAAAAAGATTTTAATTGGTAAACTATTCAACCCCCCCCCCTTCTAGTTTTCCACAATTGGCATCAAGAGCTACGTTACTCAAGCTTTTAAAATATATTGTGTTTTAAAATTTGAAACGATACATGGATTTTGAAAATTACAAAGAAGGGCAATCTATGCAAAGACCACCACTCTTTGAAGCAAATGGTTTTATATATTGGAAAAACCGTTTTGAAACTTACGTGAAATCTAAAGATATAGATTTGTGGTATATAATTATTGATGGTGATAACGTAGTTACTAACATCAAAGATGATGATCAAAAGAAATTAATTGGTAAAAATAATGAAGCTAAAATGATGTTTTACAACGCTTTGCCTAAGAAAGAATGTCACAACTCGTAAATTCTGGTCTTTTCCCGAACTTTCACATTTACTATTCATTATTTACTATTCATTGATCACTATTCATCATTTTTTAGGTCAGTTTGATATTCTGAGAAGCTTTTTAAAATTTTACTATTCATAAAACACTATTCACCTCCGGAGAAAAATTGTTATTTATGCGTGAGTTGCGTCATTTCTGTATACGTACGGTTATTTACCTAATAAACGTTATCCTATAAACTATTACTATGAATAATTGATCCGACAATCCCAACTATGGTCCTAACACATTTTACACTCAATATAATGATATAAAAGTTATAATATTAATTTACCTGGGGTTCTGGAAATTTATTAAATTAATATCGTACGCCTAATTTAATTACGACAGTTTTCATAGAAATTTAACGACGATTAACCAAACACTCAATATTTATACCCAACATATTTTTACAATCTTTACGACTTTATTATGTCCCGGTTAACTCCGTTAAAAATTTATTTTTAGTTAACTCGGTACCCGGTATTCCCTAAAACTACTAATATATACATAATACTATCAAATAATTACCAAATACCACCAAAACTCTTACACACCCCAACCCCCCTCCTTACCCTTTTCTTACATCCTTTGAAATTCTACTACTTCCAATTAATGCAAAATAGATCTTGTCTACAAGTCAATAATACATATATCTAGATATTTCACCACATTCTCATCCATAAGTCAAGATCAAAACCATATTCTCTTCCTCTCCCGACCAAAAATAGATTCAAGACCAAAATCCATTGATTTTTGAAGATCAAGTCATATTCAAGCTTAGTTAGTGTTCTTTGTTTGGGTTTTGTGATAAAAACTCAAGGTTTCTTAGGTTTTACTCATCCAAGCTCTATAATCTTTCTAGGAAAGTTGTCAAACTCTTGTTCATAATTTCTTCATGTTATTTTTATGATCATATAATTTCCATTCAAGATCTACATGCATATGCTAGTTATACCACTTTATTTTACAAACTTTTAACTTTGAAACCCTAGAAAGTGATTATAGTTAGATCCTTGTTAGATCTACTTGGTTTATGATGTTTAGGACCCCATGACACCCTAAGAAGGTGTATGGTAAGATTAGACTAGATTTGTGGTGATTGAAAGTGGTTTGGTTGAAGTTGGAACTAGATTGGAACACTAGAAATGATTTTTGAAATAATATATATACCTACTGTCCATATTTTTAAAACATGGGAAAATCAGTTGATGATGGGTAATTTTTGACCAAAGACTTAGAAAATAATTTCAAAAACGAAGCCGTGGGCGAAAGAACGGATTAAAACGAGTTAATAACGAAGGAGATATGATTTTACGAAGTTAACAACGAAAACTATTTTTCTGAAAATCCTTTGCTGATGAACAGTTGTCACGACTGTTTTGAGGCGTAAAACTAAATCTAGCCATCCCGAATTATCAAAAATATGTTAGTATTTTGTCCCACGATTCCGTGGATATAAAGAACGAGTAAAATAGACTTATAACGACAAAGATATTCACGTTTCTATATCGACAAAACTTTATATAAATTGACAGCTTTTAACTAGAAATAATAATAATAATAATAATAATAATAATAATAATAATAATAATAATACGTACTAAATTCTAGATTTTCTAGAAAAACTACCAAAGTGCCAAATTCATAACTAATGAAGTACTAGTGATTATAAGTTTATCTTTACGGCGATTAGACGTTATCTCAAGGTTTTCCAAAGTAAGTAATATAACGCTAACATTTTATATACGATATATTACGACAAGTTATATACTTCTATAGTTGGACTTATTTTTCCTAAGTATGGAAAATACTTTACTTTGACAATAACAATTATTCCCAAGTTATGAGTGGTATAGGTATCATGTGCATGCATATTCTCTACATCATTTCACGATCTAAGTAGATCACTATCATTCATATTAGGTTGCGGTTAGAGATCGAACCTCATTTCTTTGTATCCACTTTGTCATCGTAGCTATTCGCACCAGGTGAGTCATAGCCTCTATTCTTTTAAATTGTTTTGTTAATGTTTTGGGGGAGAATACATGCTCGTTTTTACATAAAATACTACTTGACTCTTTGAACTCATTTGACCTTATAACTTGTTTTGAACTTTTGAACTTAATGTACTGTACGTGCTATGACCTAAAGTCTCACCTTATTGGTGGAGCGTTCTTAACCCTAAAGTCTCACCTTATTGGTGGAGCGTGCTAAGTCTCCCATGTTTGGAGCGTTCTTAATCGTATATAATAGTTGTATGATGTACTGTTCGTACATTCGCATTGTTCGACACCTATTAGTAGTATGGATAGCGCTATTAGAGGTCGGCCAACCTCTCGTCCACTATGTTACGGGACGCATATTATTTAATTAGGGGCTTTGCATGGCATACATTATTATATATGTGGTGCTTATATTGTGACTTATTATTGACCTCATGTGCTTGACTACCAGACATAAACTATTTTAGCAGTGGGTTGTAAACACACAAGTTGCAAGTCTCTTATGGCGGGACTTGTAACTGAGTGGATTTACGATGCCTTTGCTGTGTGATCATTTTTCCCAATACTTTATTTGTTAAACAAACTCTATGAACTCACCAACCTCGTGTTGACACTTTAGCATGTATTTTCAGGTTTTAACCAATGGCACGCTACTGGAGGTTTTGGCAGGGCATGGCATGGTCATAGAAGACTCTGATTATTCATTTGGGGACCGTTTTAAACTATTTTAAGGGCCTACTTCCGCACTACTTTTAACAATGTAAATACAATATTTTTGACTTAACTATTTTATTCTAAATGATTGAAGTGAAAACCATTTTTGAACTTGTGTTGTAATACCAATTGAGTTACACCCCAGCTACACGTATGCTTCCGCTGGACCCGATTTTGGGGGTGTGATAGATTGGTATCATAGCTTTGGCTATAGCGAACTGAGTATTTTTAAAACCTAGACTATAGCTACTTTTACGAAAAACTTAACCCTATGACCGTCACGTGCCTGCCTGCCAAGCTGAAGCCTCACCTGTGGTTTGTTGCTGACTTAGGTGATGAGAATTGTGTCTCATTATCTGGTTTATTATATCCATTTATTCTAGTTGATTTCTATCATTGTCTTTCATATAAGCATGTTCACGTATCGTATATGTCACCCTGTTATGTATCTCCTTGCATAGTTTCATCATTTGACCTCGAGTTTGGTCACCTGCCTTAGTCTTTCTGAACGTCTTGGTATTTGTGAAGGACATAGTATTAGTATAACTGAGCTGAGTATTTCAAAATTCATGGAACCTCGGTGGAATATAGACTAGTCACCTATATTCAACCCGGGATAGTGGGACATAGGCTGACTACCTATATCCGACTCAGAAATGAATTTTGCAACACTGAGAATGGTTATAATAAAATTCTGTCTGGATTGAATCCTCTACTCAATTTCTAAATATTGCATTCTTGTGTGTGTATACCCTTGTTGTCAGAACGCTTATACTTTTCATTTCCTCGTGAACCGCCGCCTGGAAGCACGTCAACTGGTCATTTCATCTCATGAATCTTCACCTTTATAACACTTCAGAAACCAACGTTAACTGAACTTCGGGACGAAGTTCCCTTAAGGGGTAGAGACTGTCACAACTCGTAAATTCTGGTCTTTTCCCGAACTTTCACATTTACTATTCATCGATCACTATTCATCATTTTTTAGGTCAGTTTGATATTCTGAGAAGCTTTTTAAAATTTTACTATTCATAAAACACTATTCACCTCCGGAGAAAAATTGTCATTTATGCGTGAGTTGCGTCATTTCTGTATACGTACGGTTATTTACCTAATAAACGTTATCCTATAAACTATTACTATGAATAATTGATCCGACAATCCCAACTATGGTCCTAACACATTTTACACTCAATATAATGATATAAAAGTTATAATATTAATTTACCTGGGGTTTTGGAAATTTATTAAATTAATATCGTACGCCTAATTTAATTACGACAGTTTTCATAGAAATTTAACGACGATTAACCAAACACTCAATATTTATACCCAACATATTTTTACAATCTTTACGACTTTATTATGTCCCGGTTAACTCCGTTAAAAATTTATTTTTAGTTAACTCGGTACCCGGTATTCCCTAAAACTACTAATATATACATAATACTATCAAATAATTACCAAATCCCACCAAAACTCTTACACACCCCAACCCCCCTCCTTACCCTTTTCTTACATCCTTTGAAATTCTACTACTTCCAATTAATGCAAAATAGATCTTGTCTACAAGTCAATAATACATATATCTAGATATTTCACCACATTCTCATCCATAAGTCAAGATCAAAACCATATTCTCTTCCTCTCCTCTTAAACCCACGACAAAAATAGATTCAAGACCAAAATCCATTGATTTTTGAAGATCAAGTCATATTCAAGCTTAGTTAGTGTTCCTTGTTTAGGTTTTGTGATAAAAACTCAAGGTTTCTTAGGTTTTACTCATCCAAGCTCTATAATCTTTCTAGGTAAGTTGTCAAACTCTTGTTCATAATTTCTTCATGTTATTTTTATGATCATATGATTTCCATTCAAGATCTACATGCATATGCTAGTTATACCACTTTATTTTACAAACTTTTAACTTTGAAACCCTAGAAAGTGATTATAGTTAGATCCTTGTTAGATCCACTTGGTTTATGATGTTTAGGACCCCATGACACCCTAAGAAGGTGTATGGTAAGATTAGACTAGATTTGTGGTGATTGAAAGTGGTTTGGTTGAAGTTGGAACTAGATTGGAACACTAGAAATGATTTTTAGAATAATATATATACCTACTGTCCATATTTTTAAAACGTGGGAAAATCAGTTGATGATGGGTAATTTTTGACCAAAGACTTAGAAAATAATTTCAAAAACGAAGCCGTGGGCGAAAGAACGGATTAAAACGAGTTAATAACGAAGGAGATATGATTTTACGAAGTTAACAACGAAAACTATTTTTCTGAAAATCCTTTGCTGATGAACAGTTGTCACGACTGTTTCGAGGCGTAAAACTAAATCTAGCCATCCCGACTTATCAAAAATATGTTAGTATTTTGTCCCACGATTCCGTGGATATAAAGAACGAGTAAAATAGACTTATAACGACAAAGATATTCACGTTTCTATATCGACAAAACTTTATATAAATTGACAGCTTTTAACTAGAAATAATAATAATAATAATAATAATGATAATAATAATAATAATAATAATAATAATAATAATAATAATAATAATAATAATAATAATAATACGTACTAAATTCTAGATTTTCTAGAAAAACTACCAAAGTGCCAAATTCATAACTAATGAAGTACTAGTGATTATAAGTTTATGTTTACGGCGATTAGACGTTATCTCAAGGTTTTCCAAAGTAAGTAATATAACGCTAATATTTTATATACGATATATTACGACAAGTTATATACTTCTATAGTTGGACTTATTTTTCTTAAGTATGGAAAATACTTTACTTTGACAATAACAATTATTCCCAAGTTATGAGTGGTATAGGTATCATGTGCATGCATATTCTCTATATCATTTCACGATCTAAGTAGATCACTATCATTCATATTAGGTTGCGGTTAGAGATCGAACCTCATTTCTTTGTATCCACTTTGTCATCGTAGCTATTCGCACCAGGTGAGTCATAGCCCCTATTCTTTTAAATTGTTTTGTTAATGTTTTGGGGGATAATACATGCTCATTTTTACATAAAATACTACTTGACTCTTTGAACTCATTTGACCTTATAACTTGTTTTGAACTTTTGAACTTAATGTACTGTACGTGCTATGACCTAAAGTCTCACCTTATTGGCGGAGCGTTCTTAACCCTAAAGTCTCACCTTATTGGTGGAGCGTGCTAAGTCTCCCATGTTTGGAGCGTTCTTAATCGTATATAATAGTTGTATGATGTACTGTTCGTACATTCGCATTGTTCGACACCTATTAGTAGTATGGATAGCGCTATTAGAGGTCGGCCAACCTCTCGTCCACTATGTTACGGGACGCATATTATTTAATTAGGGGCTTTGCATGGCATACATTATTATATATGTGGTGCTTATATTGTGACTTATTATTGACCTCATGTGCTTGACTACCAGACATAAACTATTTTAGCAGTGGGTTGTAAACACACAAGTTGCAAGTCTCTTATGGCGGGACTTGTAACTGAGTGGATTTACGATGCCTTTGCTGTGTGATCATTTTTCCCAATACTTTATTTGTTAAACAAACTCTATGAACTCACCAACCTCGTGTTGACACTTTAGCATGTATTTTCAGGTTTTAACCAATGGCACGCTACTGGAGGTTTTGGCAGGGCATGGCATGGTCATAGAAGACTCTGATTATTCATTTGGGGACCGTTTTAAACTATTTTAAGGGCCTACTTCCGCACTACTTTTAACAATGTAAATACAATATTTTTGACTTAACTATTTTATTCTAAATGATTGAAGTGAAAACCATTTTTGAACTTGTGTTGTAATACCACTTGAGTTACACCCCAGCTACACGTATGCTTCCGCTGGACCCGATTTTGGGGGTGTGACAAAGAATATGAAAGAGTCTTTTTGTGTAAAACCGCCAAAGATATTTGGAAATCTTTAATTGTAACTCATCAAGGAAACTCACAAGTTAAAGATAAGAAAATTGAGCTTCTTGTTCAACAATATGAACAATTTGTTATTTCCGAAGATGAGATTATTGATAATGTTTTTGCTAGGTTTAATACTATTATTACTTCACTTAAAGCACTTGACGAATCTTTTTGTAGTAAGAACTTTGTCAGGAAATTTCTTAGAGCACTCCATCCGAAGTGGAGAGCAAAAGTGACGGCAATTGAAGAATCCAAAGATCTTTCAAGCATGTCACTTGATGAGCTAATTGGAAACCTCAAAGTTCATGAAATGGTAATGGAAAAAGATTCGGAACTAGTTAGAGGCAAGAAAGAAAAAGTTAAGTCCATTGCCTTGAAAGCTAGAGTCCAATCAAGTGATGATGAAGAATTTACTTCGGATAGTGATGATGAGGAATATGCTATGGCCGTTAGAGACTTCAAGAAGTTCTTTCATAGAAGAGGAAAGTTTGTAAGGCAACCTAAAGATGACAAGAAAACTTACTGAAAAGATCGTGATGATAGGAAAGGAAAGGTTGAAAGAAAATGCTATAGGTGTGGAGACACAAGTCATCTTGTAGGAGAATGTCCAAAACCACCCAAGAGCAAACCTCAACAAGCTTTTGTGGGTGGTGCTTGGAGTGACTATGAAGGAGACGACGATGAGCCAAAGAATGACGATATTGCTCTCATGGCTTACAACTCAAATGAGGTATTATTCGACTCATCTTACTCCTCTATTGATGATGACACTTTACAAAAAGAATATAACAAACTTTGTGAATTGAGCTTAAAATCATAAACAAAAATAAATTTTTGAAAACTAAAAAGGAGTTTTTAGAAAATGAAGTTTATGAGTTAAAAGAAAAAGCTAAGAGATTAGAAAAGAGTAAAGCTATTGACACACCTTGCAAATCATGTGAAGAGCTTAAACAAACCACAAAGTTTAAAAAGTTCGATAAGAGCATTTCTTGTGCGGATGAAATTATGAAACTTCAAAAGTCACCCTTTGATAAAACAGGACTAGGATTTACGAAAATAGAAACGTCAAAGGGTCAAATGAAACAAGAAAAGATTGCACAAGAAACAAATAAAATTGCTACAGCAGCCTGCGGATCAGGCGGAACCCAATTTAGGGTTCCGCCCGTTGGTCCCGAAGGTTCTGCCAGGTCTGCTGCAGCAGTAACTCCATCCACTTCGGATCGTTCAAAATTTGTTAAAGTTACATACAAAAATGGAACAAAACATGTGTTTAAAACTGGAGTAGGATTTAGTAAAAATGAATTTAGAGCTAAAACTACTCAACCAAGACCTAAGACTCTAATTCCCAAACGCCCCTTTCCAAAGAGCAACTTCAACGCTCGACCAAACTACCAACATGTTTGGAACCAAAACACTCCTAGACATTACCAAACTCCAAACCACATGCCATGGAACCCTTATGCTCTATTTTCATACTTGGAACAAATTAATGGTATGCTTAACCAAAATAGACCCATGAGAAATTGGGGACCAAATGTTTGTGTGTTTTTCATAAAATAGGTGTGCCTCAAAGTTTGTTTGGAACCGGATGAATGGATTAAAGATAGCGGTTGTTCAAGGCACATGACGGGTAACAAAAGCCTCTTCACTTCTTATCACAAATGTGATGGAGGTAATGTTACGTTTGGTAGTAATGCTAAGAGCAAAATCATCGGAAAAGGTACAATCTCTCATGACTCCCTTTTTATTGATGATGTAGCTCATGTTGATAACTTAGGCTTTAATCTCCTTAGTATTAGTCAACTTTGTCGTAATAAGTATAATGTTCTTTTTAGTGAAAACAGAAGTAAAATACTTAAAGATGGTATAACCATAGCCAAAGGTGTCCTTAAGAACAACGTATATGTCATGAAGATGGATCCAACATCTAGAGACAAACTTTGTCTTACCTCATTAGATGAATCTTCAACTTTATGGCATAGACGTTTAGGACACGCTAACATGAGACTAATCCAAAACCTCTCCTCCAAAGACTTAGTTCGAAACCTACCTAAGTTGAAATATGACCAACACTTTTGTGATGCTTGCAAAGTCGGTAAACAAGTCCATAATAGCCATAAGGCTAAAAACTTGGTTTCTACATCTAGGTGTCTAGAACTTTTACATATGGATTTATTTGGTCCATCCGCTATACAAAGTTATGGAGGTAACTTCTACACTTTGTTCATAGTTGATGATTACTCAAGATATACTTGGACAAAATTTTTGAAAAGTAAAAATGAAGCTTTTGATAAATTTGAGATTCTAAGTAAGAAAATTCAAAATCAAGTAGGGTCTAATATTGTGTCTATTAGAACGGATCACGGTCGTGAATTTGATAATGAATTTCAATTTGGAAACTTTTGTGATAATAATGGTATAACTCATAACTTTTCGGCTCCACGTACTCCTCAATCTAATGGTGTAGTAGAACGTAAAAACCGGACATTACAAGAGATGAGTAGAACAATGCTTAATGAACAAAACATTCCACAAAAGTTTTGATGTAGTGCCGTTGACACATCAACATACATTTTAAATCGAGTCTTAATTAGACCATTTTTGAATAAAACTCCTTATGAACTATATAAAGGTAAAAAGCCTACAGTAGGATACTTTAGAGTGTTTGGGAGTAAATGTTTCATTCTTAACACCAGGGATTATCTCACCAAATTTGACCCAAAGTCTTATGAAGGTGTATTTCTTGGATATTCACAAAATAGTAAAGCATACATTGTTTTGAACAAAGAAACCTTAAGAGTCGAGGAATCGTTGAACGTAACATTTGACGAGAGTCCACCTCCCTCTAAGACATCACCTTTGGTAGATGATGACTTAGTTGAAAGCCAAGCAATAGAAAATCAAGAAATTTTAAGTGATGACAAAGAAAATGAACTATTTAACAAAGAACTTGTCAATGTCAAAGAATCTAAAAGTCATCCATTAGATGGTGTCATTGGCAATATTAACGAAAGAACACTAAGGTCAAAAGTTCAAAATGAAAGCAACTACTTTTGTTTCGTGTCAACCATTGAACCTAAAAATATTAATGAAGCCATTAAAGATGAGTCTTGGGTAATTGCAATGCAAGAAGAGTTAAACCAATTTGTTAGGAATGACGTATGGACATTAGTTCCTCAACCAAAGAGTCAAACTATAATTGGAACAAAATGGGTATTTCGTAATAAAAATGGATGAAAATGGAATTGTGTCTAAAAACAAAGCTAGGCTAGTTGCACAAGGATATAACCAACAAGAAGGCATTGACTACGATGAAACTTTTGCTCCGGTTGCTAGGCTCGAGTCAATTAGAATCTTACTTGCATATGCATGTGCACACAATTTTAAACTCTTTCAAATGGACGTCAAAAGTGCATTTCTAAACGGAGTCATTAATGAAGAAGTGTATGTTGCTCAACCACCGGGCTTCATCGATTTTGAAAAACCAAATCATGTTTACAAACTTAAAAAGGCTCTTTACAGACTTAAGCAAGCTCCAAAAGCATGGTATGATCGACTCAAAACATTCCTAGTTGACCATAAGTATACCATGGGCTTAGTTAATAATACTCTCTTCACTAAGATGAAAGATTCACATATTATCATAGTCCAAATCTATGTTGATGACATTATATTCGGATCAACTTGTCAAGAATTATGTGTGGATTTTTCAAAAATCATGCATGACGAGTTTGAAATGGGTATGATGGGAGAACTCAACTTTTTCCTAGGACTCCAAATCAAACAACTAGAAGATGGTATCTTCTTTAACCAATCTAAATATATTAAGGACATGCTTAAAAAATTTGGACTAGAAGATTCGAAACCTATCAAAACTCCCATGTCCACGTAAACTAAATTCACCAAGGATGAGGAAAGTGAATCCGTAGATAGCACTAAATATAGAGGTATGATTGGTAGTCTACTTTACCTAACGGCTAGTAGACCCGACATTATGTTTAGTGTTTGTCTATGTGCTCGTTTTCAAGAAGATCCTAAAACTACCCATCTCGAAGCTGTTAAAAGGATTTTTAGGTATATTAAGGGCACTACACATTTAGGTTTATGGTATACCAAAGGAACGGGAATAGACACCATAGTGTATGCCGACTCGGATCATGCCGGTGACTATGTCGATAGAAAAAGTACAAGTGGTATTTGTACTTTTGTTGGACCTTGTCTCACCTCATGGTTCTCTAAGAAGCAAACGGCTCTTGGTATCTCAACAACGGAAGCCGAGTACGTTTCGGCCGGAAAGGCATGTCAACAAGCTCTTTGGATGAAGCAAGCTCTTGTCGACTACGGAATTCAACTCAACGACATCACAATTCTTTGTGACAACAAAGGTGCCATTGATCTTAGCAAAAACCCGGTTCAACATGCTCGTACCAAACATATTGAAATCCGTCATCATTTCCTTCGTGACAACGTTCAAAAAGGAAATATCTCAATTGAGAAAGTTTCTTCCGAAGACAACATAGCCGACATTCTCACAAAACCCCTTAAACGTGAACCTTTTAACCTTCTCAGGCTAGGCTTAGGACTCATGGAACCTACATTGTAGTTCTGGACATTAGACAAAAATCACAAAAATCAAAACAAATCCATAACTCTTTTTCTCAGCAGGGTCGGCGGAACCCTCAGACACAACAGGCGAAACCCATTTCAGGGGTCCGCCGTATCCGCCGACCTGCAGAACCAAAATCTTTGTTTATATTAAACCAAACACCCATTATCTCATACCACCACTTCCAAACTGCTACTATTCACTTTACCATCCATCCATACCTACGAATTCTTGGTCTTCCATCCATTTACATTGCAATTCAATCATCGTTGTAAGTATTCTAAACATGATTACAATCCTGATCTGAGTTTAGGAATTCTATTTCTTGCACAAAAACAAAAACTTGGGGTTATGCATTAACTTGAAAAAAAAAACTCGTGCATAAGATTAGGTGTTTAACAAAACTAATCATGTCTCCCATAGTTAGGAATTGCATCCTTAATTAGTATAAACATGTTTACTAAAACACCCCATGTCAAATCCTTCCAAAAATTTCTCACAAGTAGGACAAATATTTTTTCGTCTCACATTGAGAATACAAAATCAAAACGTTATGTTTAAAACATCACTTGCATAATGTCTCTTGAATGCTAAAGGGAATACATAACCAATATGTATTTTCGGGTACATTCAAACGAAGCTACATTGAACTAGGAGCGTTTGGGTTATCTTTTGTTTTATAAAAAAACTTGCATAAAACGATTTTGAAGCATCAAAATGAGTCAAGATAACCACACCTCCACATTGTTTTCATATAGGCACACACTAGAACATCCACATTATAATAGTGGTTTACTTAAACTAAAATGTGAAATTTTGTTGTTCTAGGAATCATCATGCCTCCTCTAACCCACTACGACCACAAGGACACCATTAAGTACCTACCAAAACACCACAAAACCAAAGGCCTTACCCCAAACCAAGTAAACGTTTTCAAAGCCCTAGAAAAACACTATGTCCATGAGGGCAGAACCATTGACCCGTCTTTCCTAGAAGGCACAAACCTTTACGCCAAATTTGCCACAATCAACTTTGAGTGTCTTTTAAATATGTCTATCAACTTTAGGGTTAGCGGTCATCAATACTCCTTCACTTTTGAGGAGTTTGCTCAAATCCTAGGTGTCCCAAACCGTGGTACTTGCCTCTATTCCGACTTGCACTCCCTCTCAACTCTTGACAACCTCCAAGACCGTATCCACCCTTATGACACACCCCTTGTCTCAAAAGACGTACTCCGTGACCACCTCTTTGTTAGGACCACCACCACTAGGAGAACCCGTTCGGGGAATGAGGTCGATAAGGACCCATATGGAATGGAAATGAACGAACTCAAACCCCAATTCAAGAAATGGGAGGAAGTCCTTAGAGCCAATGTCATTAGCACAATAGGAAACCGTGACCATATCAACATTTGCTTTTGCTACATGCTCTACTCCTTGTCCGTTAGGCAACCCTTCAACCTTGCCTACTACATGGCCAAGAGAATGGCCGACATTCCCGTGCATGGCACAACGGCTATGCCATATGGAATGCTCCTGACCCGTCTCTTTAAGTTCATCTCACCCATTCCACCAACTCCAAATGGTCTTCGTCTTGACTACACTCTCATTCCACACACCTTTGTTCTACTTAGTGATAAGAGAGTCTACAAAGCCCAAGGAAAATGTCCTCATCCTCCTACCTCATCATCATCTTCCTCAATGAGTGAAGATGACAATTTGCCAAACTCTAGGCCCCACCTCTCGAATACCTATCCCAACTTCCGGATATTCCAAATGAGTCGGCGGAGTTCAAGCAAACAAAGGGGATGTTCAAGAATCTTGGAAGATTCCATGGAAAGCTCAAGAACAAGATTGACCGTCAATGAGTGCGGGTGTATAGGAGTGTTTGGCATTAGGTAGTATTTAAACAAATTTGGTCGTTTAAACAATATTTGTGATGTATTTGTGTGTTAGTACAATGTTTGATACAATTTGGAACATGTAGTATCTAACTTTGGTGCAGGTAGACAACTCTTGGCAAGTTGTCAAATTTTCAAGTTTATGATATTTTCACTAAGTATAGTGAAATTCTCGACCTCAAGGTCAAAATCCTATGAAATGTGTGTTTACGTGTCTATTTTTTGCATTGCCCAACCAGAAATGCCTTATCTTTTGGATTTTAGGAGTTTTCGATATTTTTGAAAATCGTCTCGCGGGTCAAAAACGCGGACTGTCCTTTTCTGAAGCTCTGGCGGTACCCAAAATTGGGTTCCTCCAGTGCAATTTCTGGGAATTCCAGAAATGGCCCAACGGACCAGGCGGCACCCTCAAATGGGTTCCGCCAGTGTATTCTGAGGGTGCCGCCAACAGCCTGCAGAATTTTTGTTTTCATTTTCACCAATTCAACATCCAAACACCAAAATCCAATCCTTTTAGGTAGAAACCCATTTCTTGCAATGTGTTTAGCATAATAGGGTACTCCTTCTTCCATAAACTTAACCAAAACCAATTCCTGCCAAAATTCAAAATTTGCCATAACAACCTCAAGGACCCCTCACACATAAAGGAAGGAACCCTTTTAAGGGATCCTTGAAATCCCTGAAATCTATACTACCACAAATCCACCAAAACCACTAAGCATTTAGTGCAAAACTTGTCTTCTCACTTCACCATTTTGATTGGATTGACTTCCATGATTTGACAACCCACAATTAGTTTTTCTAATCATTAGAAACCTCCATTTTTGTATGGACTAACATCAAATCCAAACACTCCTTTCCATAATCCTTCAACACTATAAATTAAGCCATCCTAAACACTATCAAATCACACCTTCTTCACCACAATTTCTGAAACTTCTAAACCATTTTTCACCATGACTAAGTCAACAATCACCTCTCAACCATCAAGACCCATCCGGAAAACCGCCCGGATAAGTGTTAAACCACTATGGTCTAATCAACCCATCAACCTAAGCTCCTCATCTTCGGATGAATTCACATCACCTATAAAAAATGAACACTTTTTGAACCTTGCATCACCATCACCATCACCAAATGAACCCAATGAGCTCACTCCACCACCTACTAAATCACCCGTTGACCCAAGTCCACCAAGTGCTCCAACCCAACCATCCAAAACTTCATCACCATCACCATTACCCAAAATGGAACCTATGGAGTTATTTGGGTCTCCTCCCACATCACCACACCCTTTTGTCCAAGATCTTAATGATCTCCCACCAAGACCTTCTCAACCACCACCTTTTTTACCAAAGTCAATTCTTGACCAAAATGAGCAGTTTAACCACACTCAACCACCACAACAAGTGTACCATCAACCCAAACCATTGTTGTTTCACCCCATCTACCATGACATCCATGGTCCTCTTTATGGAGAACCAAACTTTGAAAACCATGATCACCCAACTCCACCACACTCTCAAGCTCAAACCTTTGAGTCTTTCTTTCCCTCATATGAAGATATGCAAAACATGGTTGAAAACCACCTCCATCAAGCAATGGAATTTCAAACCACCTTGCTTGATTCAATACCAAACCCATCATCCACCCAAGAACCAAAAACCAATCAACCCTCAAACCAAGAACCCAAAACCAACCCATTTCCACCCACTCATCCCCATGTTTGCTCAAATTGTGAGCAAATGGGTGCAAGCATCAAAACGTTGCTTCACCAACTCCAAGATGAAACCCGGTTTGCATTCCAACACGTCATAGAACGTTTGGATGCTCTTTCCCACCCAAACAAATCCTAGACAACCATTTGGAGGCCGTTTGCCCCAATTTAGGAAACTAGGCTTTTATTTTTCTTTCTTGGTTAATTTTTAAGGTTTTAGAAGTAGAAGAATATTACCCATTTCATGTCCTTTGACTTTTCTAAGTCAAAATTTTACTTGGAATGCTATTTCTTTCTACTTACTTTCGTGCATTATTGGTTGATTTTTTTTATTGTGGTTGCAATGTGTGTGGTAACTACAAACTTGGCTATATATATATCACCAACTAACCATTTTTTTTGTAGGATCCAAAATCCATGTTTCCCACCTTGGTACTCCTTTTAGGGGGAGTAACAAGCAAGGGGGAGCAAGTGCATTTTTCCGCTTCGCTACTCTACTTTTTGTTTCGACAAAAAAGGGGGGAAATATATTAAACCTTCAAAACTTAATATGATTTTCATCACTTAAGTAAAACAAGTTTAATATAATTTTTTTTTAAGTCTTAAAAACCAAGATTTTGTGAGTTACTTAAAAACAAGGTGTATGTTTTGTCATCAATAAAAAGGGGGAGATTGTTAATACAAATATCACCTAAAAACGTTATTTATATTTTATGATCTTCGCTAAGTTTTGTTAATGACAAATGTAAACTTTTGTTTCTAAGTAAAACATAATCTTAGTTTTAAAAACTTGCATAAACTAGACTTTTGCTACATTTTATATTTCATAAAACACAAAACTTTTTATTTTCTAAAAATAGAATTGTCACATCACATTTATGGCAAGTTTTGTCATTATACATTTATGGAAAGAAATGTGTTTAACTTACTTAGATGTTGCTTGCAAGTTTAGTGTTTGACTTGATATTATGTGATGTGACATTGTTTGGTTTTGCAAGAGTAATGAGATGTGACTTTGTTTGGTTTGCAAGATTTATTGCAAAACCAACTGCAAGCCCGGCGGTACCCTGGAGGTACACGGGCGGAACCCTTTTGAGGGGTCCGCCTGATCCGCCAGACCTGCAGAAGGTTTGGCTATAAATATTGAGTCACAAATTGAATTTTGGCTCATCACTTGACATCATATTTTACACACACATTCATTTTTTCATCTAACCTCTTAACATTTCATATGTGAAGTTTCTTTTTGTAGCAAAGAGATTCACGAGCTTACTAAAAGTAACAAGTATTCAACACAACGTTGCAAGACTTGTTAGCTTAGCATTGTGTAGACTTGTGTAGTTTACACTTCATTTGATTGTGTATTTTCAGTAGTGATCGGTTAGTATTTTAGTCTTCAAAATACAAAGTGCATCGGGAGTAGTTGTACCCTTGTAAAAGAACTAACGGGAGTGGTTGTACCCTTGGTAAAGAACTCGACATCTAGCTTTGTGTCGGTAAAAGTATAAGCGATGTGTAAGGTTTTCTCCGCTGGTGAAAGGAGCTTGTTGACTAGTGAAAGTAACTCTCGAGTTGGATACTCGGGGCGTGGATGTAGGGCAAGGAAAAAGAGTCCTTGTAGCCGAACCACGATAAATACTCGTGTTGTGGTTTGATCGTTTCTTTCATTTACTTGCATGTTATATATTGTGTTTGTGTATATATCTTTGATCAAACGGAAAGTTTCAAAGCTAACTTAACAAGTTAAAAAGATTTTAATCGGTAAACTATTCAACCCCCCTTCTAGTTTTCCACAGATGGCATTTGACTTAATTTTATAAGGGTATTAATTTTGACGTGATCAAAATAATGTATGAAGAAGCATGCATACAACTTCATAATATTGGTTTTACAAAACATTTTTGATGCGTAGGGATTGCACCAGGCTTTACCTCTCAAGGGATCTTGAGAAGCTTACAACCCCCACCAGGCAGTGTACCTGATCGTTGTAGTATAGTATAGTGACAAGTACCGGGGGATTGATCGTTCAGCTAGGAATAGTGTCGCTAGGATTAGAAAACCTAAATACTAGTTCTAAAGATGAGAGATGATTATTTTTATATTTTTTTATTTTTTTTAGAAAGCAAGTAAAAATCTCGGGTTTTGAAGGATATGGGCGGAATTAGTTGCTAGTCAACTAACCCAATACTAAAGATGCAATCAAAATAAAATATTAGAAATGAAAATAAACTATATTAAACTAAGGTTGTGAGCAATAAATGGAGAAATGTGTTTACTTAGATTTCACTACTCCCTAGATGTCTTTTACACGTTAATTACTTGTTATAGTTGCGTGGATGACAGATTGTATTCCTTAATACCATTCAT
Organism: Artemisia argyi; assembly: GCA_030686995.1. Lineage (NCBI taxonomy): Eukaryota > Viridiplantae > Streptophyta > Magnoliopsida > Asterales > Asteraceae > Artemisia > Artemisia argyi. The sequence goes on from CM060697.1 coordinate 147,651,252, forward strand.
GGGGTGGCGTACTTAACTCCCCAATCCTATGAGTGCCTACTTCACTCCTATGTCGAGCCGGCTAAGAAGCTCCTAACATGGGATCATTAGAATTTACTCATGCATTAAATACAACCAATAAAACCTAGTACACATCGGTTCATGTTTCCTAAGACGTTCAAGCATGTTACCAATTGGAGATCTGCCAGTTTTCTTAAGCCTAACATTGAAATCATTCATCCAATACAACCATAAACAAGTAATCAACACATAATCAACATCTAGGTTTCATTAGATCTAAGCAAACACAAGATAAATCTAGCCTAGCATGGTGGAATCAAGACAAGCACAAGATATAGACAACCAACACATAGACATATTGATTGAATTAAAAGAACACTTATCTCAATTACACATGTAAGGGTTCAAGGGCTGAAAACCCTTGAAAAACCTGTAAAATTTGTATATGGTTCGGCCTTAGGGTTTCTCCAAACTTGTTCCTCTTAATGAATGAAAATTAGAAAACTATATAAAGAAAATTGAGGCTGACGGCGTCAAGAACAACCTTGTGACGCCGTCATCTCGCCGCCAAAAGAATCCTCGGACTGCCTTAATCTACATCTGACGCCGTCATGTATTAAGTTTTTTCAGGCCGTCACGTATTTAACTCTTGACGCTCTTCCTTGTGACGCCTTCATTTCTGTACTGGGCCGTCATGAAATTTACTCTTGACGTCGTCAAATTGTTACTCTTGACGCCGTCACATACTGTTCCCAGCTTGGAAAATTAAGTCTTTGGCGTTTTCTTCACTTTTATGCTCAAAAAACGTCCGAATTGCTTCCTTTTCCAGATTTCACTCCCAAAGTACCTAAAATCACAAAAGGAACGATTTAGGGCAATATTTGATCAAATAAATTCAATTCCGAGCTTAAATGACCCCCTAAAAGTGGTTCATTTTTCGCCTCATCAATTTTTATTACCAATATGCTAAGAGTAAAACAACAAAGTTTTGATTGAGGTATCGGGTTCACCAATTAAAGAATTACCAACAGTTATCGTCCACTATATCGTACTTTTGCATAAGCCCTAAGGCTTAGTGTTTCGGATAATCATTGTGGAATTGTGGTGAATTCACCCTTAAGATGACAATGTACGTAATATAGTGATATAGGTAAGTCTAGAGTCGGCAACCAAGCAGTTGTAGAGAACCGGTAGGTGCATGAGCTTTAAAAACCCCTCTCTACAAGTACATTGGATGACAACTTTCGGTCCGCCTTTCGCACAGTATGTACAAAAACATCAATCAACAAATCCTTTGAAATTTACTCTTAAAACCAAAATAATTACGCCATTTATTTACTCCGTATTATTTTTCTATTAAAAAAAATTACCCTTTTCGTTTATAAACATGTCTAACATAATAATAAACAAAAACAAGTAATATAAAATAAAAAATAAAACAACTAAATAAACATATACATAACATAACAATTAAATATGTATAAAACATGTAGCCACATGCAAATCTTATTCAATAGTCCTATTAATAATCAAATCTAGGTGTATAACGTATTTATTCAATTAAGGCTTTCTTCTTCTAGGAAAAAGAACCACATACATCAATAAATCGATTGCGTAAGCCAAAACTAAACAAATACCACATAGCACATAATTGATTACTTAATATTGGAGTCTTCCCCAATTCGACATGTATTAATAAATTTACATGTTTCGATATAACTTAACAATTAATTTATATTTATATATCCAATTTAAACCATTTAAATAATCACACAATAAAATCCATGCAAATATGCACTTTTTCATGGATTAAGCTTAACAATTAACATATTGCACCAAGATCGTTTACTAAAACGCATAACAAATTACATGACTTCCTAGGGTTTCGAATCATATTAAAAAATCAAAACCAAAACCCTAAAACCCTTTAAGGTCTAAATCGACCCATAAAAAAAATTAGGGTTAGGAATCAAAAAACCTAAAAACATGTAACTAAACGAATCAAGATCCAATTTTTATGTGTTTCGATAATTAATTACACATTATAACGGCTCTAGATGCCACTGTTGGAATTATGATATCATGACATTCATATAAAATAAACCAAACACATCAAGTGAGCATAGCGGAAGCAATTATAACAAGATCATATAACATGTAATTAATTAATCAAATATAAAAGTAAACATACCTTTGTGATTCTAGCCCGAACAAAAATCAATTAATGCAATTCTTCAAATCAAGAACCCTAATTAGGGTTTATGTGGATTATAAGAATTACCCCTTACCTTTTTGTAATTCAATCCAAGATACAATCAATAGTGTTATTGTATCACGTTCTTGTACACACGTACTAAAACAAGTTAAAGTAATGCTAGTTATTGAATCACAAAAACAACCAAACTATTTGTTTTGGAAAACCAAACCAAACGAAACCCTTATGAGGTTTGTTTGGATCGACTACAAGAAGAAGAAAAGAAAAAGAAAAGGATTAGGGATTTGTGTGTGTGCACAAGAGTACCCAAAACCTAAAACATGGATATGTATTTATACACATAGAAAACTTGGCGCTCAAGCAAGGTGTGGGTTGGGCTTCCCCATACCCCACGACCGGCCACCCTTCTAGGGAGGGATCCGGAACCTTCTTGATGTCCAATTTTTCTTTACAAGTCATTTTCTTTTCTCGTTTAGTCAATTATCATAATTACTTAACGATCCTTGTATATTTTGTGATAATTAATAAATAACTATAACTTTATATTTATTTATTAATCTTTAACTCTCATACGTAAAGTGTGCAATCCCGTGATCTCGAGTTCGATCCTAACATACAACTACTAAAATAATGTCCGTAATCTAACATAGGGATCGCTCATTACCCCCTCTTGTGTACCTAAACATTTTTTATTTTTTAATATATTTACCGGGTATAATCCTTTTTCCAAAAAAAAAAAAAAAAAAAAAAAAAAAAAAAAAAGAAAAAAAAGCCTTTAGTGACCACACATTCGAACATAGGTGAACCTTAAAGTACCACCTTAAACATCCGAACATTTTATTTCATTACTTTTATATCTCTTGTTGTTAATAAAGCTTTAGCATGTTATATTGGGAAAGTGTTCTATGAGTTGTAAGTTGTCTGGCTGTGGTGAAACTAGAAAATTTTTAGTGGGGAGTCGAGATCTAAAATTTTTTATTGCTTAATGTAAAAAAAAAAAAAAAAAAAAAAAATCACAATTAAAATGAGGGGTCGAAACCGAATATACCGAAATTTTTTTACACGAAAACTATATACCTCTTACATCACAAAAAAAATTTCGGAGGATCGGGCCCCCCCTCCCGCCCCTATGTAGTTGCGCCATTGGTCTGGCACGTATATCGTGCAGGATTTAACATGTCAGCTCATTTCTTATTGGTACCTCTAACTATCGTATTCTCCTTACTAACCGGTTGCTTAGCGCGTGTACCCTTGTAGCTATCTTAAAGCATGTGAAATACATAAGCAAGCTGGCCACACCAAATCCACATGTTCTATGTATTAAAACGGCTTAATGAGCTCGTATGTTTTATGTATTAAAATACCACATGTTCTAGACTCCAAGGCCACACCAAATCCGGCATTAGAAGGCTCAAACTCATTAGTATTGCAAGGATAAACTATTCAATATCTTTGACCTTTTTCAAATCCACTATTTATAAAAGCTGCATTTTTCAAAAAAAAAAAAAAAAAAAAAAAAAAAAAAAAGTTTTAGTGACATTACTAAATTAGGTTCCTTCTCTTCTTTAATAGTGATGTAACATTGTTATTTTTATCTCAGAGTAAAAAATGAAAACTTATATAGGAAAATTGTACATATTTTTAGGTGATTATATAATCAGGTTTTTTAGAAAGTATATTCAATTAAAAAATATTGAGAGAGTATATAAGTTGTTGGCTTTATATAAGTTGTTGGCTTTATAAAGCGATGCTGTTATTTTTCCAAGAAAGAAAGCTACCAGCGCGCTACTAACTAGCCAACAACATAATGTTAATCTCAGATTTAACATGTCATATACACTGAAATATATAAATGAGTCAAACGTTTTCCCTTTAACCTATGTGGGACGGAATTTCGATACAAATAACTCTTTATATTGTGTAAGAGTTGAGTATCCTGGGGTAGGGGTAGTATCTGTCTACATTCTACCTCCTTATACCCTGCTCCGGCGGGATTGGGTTTGTTGTTGTTGTGGTGTATTGTGTAAGAGTTGGAAAAAAAAAAAAAAAAAAAAAAAAATGTCCATTTGAATTGCCATACAATTTCATGTCGAGAAATTGTATGTACATAAAGAATTTACAAAAAAGGTTTTACACAATGTTGTGGCAAGACCATTTGTCCAATCATTGTGGAACTACATTTTTTTTTTTTTTTTTTTTTTTTTTTAATTTATTATTTTTTTTTTAATATTTTGTAGATATAGCATTTCTCTTTTAAGCCAATACACATAATGCTACTAAAGATGAATTAAATATATTACAGAGCAACTTGGAGGAGTGCATAATGTACGCATTTGGTTTCTTGATCTTAAAGGCTTTAGCTCTACATTCATACTATACATCAATGGCACACCAGTCGATCTCCGTGTTCTGGATCGAATGCATGCTTTACGTGTATTATTCAAACTATGATGTTACACTATGAAATTGTAGGCTTTAGCTCTACATTTCACTGGTTCATTGCTTAAATAACCTAACTGTTACCCAAATTCTTGTATATATCTTCCAAACTATGTTGTCAATTTGTCAAATTCTTGTATACATATCTGATACGTAACATATTCGATTACCACCAAAACGGAGCTTAACAATTACAATGAAATCGTAATACTCAAACGCACGCACAGATACTAGATTTAAAAAAATAATATTATCCATGCTAAAAACAAACTTTAAAACAGTTTATGAGTTTGTGACATGAATGTAAATGTGCATGTAATGTTACTTGTTTGATAGTATCCCTAAGAAATGCAAAATATAATACTATCTAGGGGCGTAAACAAGCCGAATCAAGTTGAGTACGTACTGACAAGTTCGAGCTCGAGCAGTGGCGGAACTTGAGAACTTTCGTTGGGAGGGCCGCATAGGCGGAGGATATATAGGGCTAGAAGGGGTTATGGCCCCCCTACATTTTTGCTTACAATTAGTGAATTGTATGGATACAAGAATTTAGAATATATTTTACTTGGTTAAATAGAAAAAGCCAAAATTTAAAATGAAAAGAAACGTGCAAAGTTCTAGTTTCTTTTTACTTTTTTCACTTAGTCTCTATTTGGTTTATTGTTTATGTTGTTGAAATAAGTCTCCTTTATAATAATTTGACTAGACTTGAATTATAAAGCTTTCAAGATTTAAAAAAAAAAAAAAATAGTTGTCGATTGGTATTTATGTACTCATTATTGGTAGTTTACTAGTTTGTCTTTTATATAAGATTGTTACATTTTATACCCGAAAATTTTTGGCCCCCCCAATCTATACGGTCAAGCTCCGCCACTGGAGGGCTGAAACATAAGTTTTCATATGTATAAAGATATCGAACTATAAAAATTGTAAAAAAAAAAAAAAAAAAAAAAAAAAAAAAAAAAAAAAAAAAAAAAGCAATGACTAAGCTAATCACAAATAACTAGAAAAACACAACCAATCATTTAGTTTCCTAGTTTTTTGTGAGATGATAATTGATATTTCATAAATTACCCTTGAACTTTTACTTGTTTTACATTATTAACCCTGAAATTTGGTAGGGCCGGGACCCTCTCTTGCCTCCATTAAGGTCCGCCATTGAGCTTTAGCTCGACTACTAAAACTCGAGCTCGAAACTCGACTCGAGCTCAGTTGAGCTTTAGATTTGAAGCTCGAGCTCAAAACTCGACTCGAGCTCAATTATTTCGATCAACATATCTTGAAGGTACATCAATGGACAACTATGGATCAATTACAATTTGGGTGATATATATATATATATATATATATATATATATATATATATATATATATATATATATATATATATATATATATATATACTTTCTCTCATTTTCTAATGTGTGTCTTTACTTGCAAAGGGAGAAGAAGATGTACATATTTATGCTGTATAAGAATGAACAAACTAAGTGATACCATCTTGTATTGGACGTGGATTCTAAAAGAGGCACAAAGTATTTGACAATTATTAAAGAGTCATATTAGTTATACAAATGAGCTAATAATCCAAATCTTTATAATACGGATCGATGACATGCGCGTTTCAACTTCTCGGAAATCTATCTTGGAAGTTATATGCGGAGTTGTTATTTGGTCTTTGTGGAATTTCCGTAACGAGATGATCTTTAGTACTTCTCCGCCTAGGCGTAGTACTTTATTTGACAAGATTGTAGATTGTTCTTATAGGTGGTATTGTTCTAGGAACAAATTGTCTTCCATTTCATGGAACAATTGGCTTCAAAACCCTTTAGTAGTTTCTACCTTGTAATCGTTTTTCTAGCTTCTTGTTAGTTTTTTTTATATTTCCGCTGTTCTAAAAAAAACTTGGAATCTGATGACAAAAGTATGGCTCGTTAAAGAAAAAACTAAGTGATACGTAATATGATTATATATAGAGTGATCAACTGAATTACGGGTTAAAACTTAAAAGCTAGTAAAGTACACACATATTCATTGTTCAATTCCTGAGTTCTTGTTAGGTGCTAAACAAATCAGTTAATGAACTGAAGGCTAAAAATAGCATTTAGATATAATCAGATATCACCATAATTTTGTCATGTAAAGAAATATATTTATATGCACTTTTATGCTTTTATTATAACTTGCACCGATGTGGGATATTTCTAAAATAGAAATATGTTAATAAGATCATTTTTAATATTATACCCAAAAGACGGTAAGACGAGTAATTTAAAAGATGGTAATGAGGGCAGCAAAGACGTATACATCAGATGCTTATCCCTCTAAAATTCTGGTCTTGGCGGGTACCTATAAGGTCACAATTTCATTCAAATCGCCATACAATTCCATGTCACATTTGATCAATGCATATAGTTGTTACTAAATTCTTTCCATTTATATTAATGTTTAAGAGCGAATACTTTGTACATGTTTTTGATCGATCTTGAAAGCTTTAGCTCTACATTCATGTTCTCATGCATCAATAATGATGTCCCATATTCGATTTACTGAATCCTTGTCATTCGATTCACTTGTCCTAAACATAAAATCAACAAACACATTACTTCGCTTCTATGATTTTTTTAAAAATTCTTAGGACTAAACAAACTAGTAAGAGAGAACTTGTAAAAGTTTTGGAAAAAATGATAAACGGAAACATGTATACATCTATCTCTTTATATATATATTCATGTAGGCATCTATTACTTAAATATATAAAATATACTTGCATTTATAAAGTCTCTTTCTTTTATAATTTTCACTGATGTGGGATATGTTAAAATAAAAAACTATGTTAGCAATCCAATTATTATACCTATAAAACACTCACACAACTTACCTAAACCATTTAAGGCTAAAATCCCGGATTACACCATGTCAATATTGTGTAACAAAGCCATATACAGTATAATTTACCCATCCAATATTCTATTCCATGTCATGGTTTCCAATATCCATGGGATTACAGATCCATGTGAATCGACATCCAATTACTAAAGAGAAACCAAATATTATAGCGTTTAGGAGTGGCCGGATATGTGGTACACATTTGGTTGCTTGATCTTCAAAGCATTAGCTTTACAACTACACATCAATGGCACATCAATCTTCATGTTCTGAATCGAATTTTTTGCTTCACTTGTTCCTACATTACTTTTAAATTGTTTTGATTTAAAGATCTTAATTAGTTCTGGAGACTCTTGGTTGTATATGTTGTATTAAATGTTTTTGTCGCAATATATAAGAAGTTGTTTAAACTTTAAAGTTGAACTGAAAATTTTCTCATTAATAAGGTTTTCGGCTAAGTAGCTAGCTGATCTACTAGTCGAACTACGTGTTAATTGAACTACAAGCTATACCTTGCATGTTTCACGAGCATGTTGCTTGAGTGACCTGATTGTATACCAAATTGTTGCTTAAATCTTCTTAACTATGTAGTCCATCTATTGGTTTATCTTTTGGTATACTTCTATACATATGAAACACAATCCTTTACCTGAAAAGAAACCCTCCCAACAACAAAAATGAAATTGTAATACTTGAAAAGAATTAGATTGTTATAGAAATATTATCAAACTTGATGAAATTGAACAGGGTAATTAACTAGCTAGCCATGTGCTTGGTATATAATGATGCCCAACTCACCTATACGCTCTTGACTCGCTTAGGTAAACCATATTAACTTAATTTGACGTAGATTCTAAAATAAAGGTATTAATTACTTAACAATGGTGACTCGGCTAAAAGTTACATGAAATTAGCTAACCTAATACAAACTATCCTTGTTAAAAAGTTAAAATAACTGAACAAGTGAACTATACTTCGTGCATCAAAATATAACAACCTTAAAATTTTGTGCATCAAATATTTCTTTTATACATTAAAAATTTTGTTTTTTGTACATTAAAAAAGAATGTATATAAAGTCAAAACTAAAAAAACTTTCTTCAGGGGGTTGGCAACACACCACTCACCCCAAATATCTTCACTCACAAACAACCAATCCCCTTATGCCACATCACCCTCCCACTTTTCCCTTCACTCAATCATTTTTTGTTGGCATCACATCACTCACTTTTTTTTTTCTTTTTCTTTTTCTTTTTTCTTTTTTAAATTCTATTAAAATTTATTAAAAACTAAAATTCATTAAAATTAAAATAAACATTACATAATATTATTAAAAAACATAAAATACCATTACATAATACTAAAAAACTAAACTTCATCGTCCACCTCGAGGTATGGTAATTGTTGAGCGTGAACATGCTCCATAAGATCAAATCTGACACGAAAATGTGTATCCTCATCTCGTATCTCGCCTAAAGCTGCTTCGTCAAACACCGGTTCAATCGGAGGATCCCGAATATGAACTGGCGAGATTGTGTTACCGGCGTTATGTATAATCATGTTATGCAATATGACACACGTATAAACTATTTTTCTAATTCTTTCTATCGTGTGTGGCCGTAAGGGTCGATTCAGTATACTCCATTTACCCTTGAGAACACCAAATGCCCATTCAACATCCTTTCGAGCCGACTCTTGTAATTTCTTGAACTTTTTTTCCTTCGGGTCGGTTGGATATTTGAACGCTTTAACAAACGTAGACCATGCCGGATATATGCCATCACAAAGATAGTAGCCACGCTTGTACGTATGGTCGTTCACAACAAATGGGCACTTAGGTGCCGTACCATTACGCTCGGTGAGGAATAGCGGAGATTGCATCACAACGTTTATATCGTTGTTTGAACCCGGCGGTCCAAAGAACGCGTGCCATATCCACAAATCTTGAGACGCCACTGCCTCCATCATAATCGTGGGGTATTGATGGTCACCCCTTTTATATTGACCCCTCAATTCTATTGGACAATTCCTCCAAACAAAATGTGTGCAATCTAGACTACCGATCATACCCGGAATGTGATGTCGGGCTTCGTGCGCTTCGTACAAACATGCAACATCATGACTTGTTGGCCTACGTAGAAAATCTCGAGCATATAACTCAATAATAGCATCACAAAAAAATTGAAGGCATTCACTTGAAATTCTTTGCGCCATTTCCAAAAATTCGTCAAACTCATCCGGTGGTGCACCGGTTGCGAGTTGTTTAATGGCAGACGAACATTTTTGTATGGTTGTGAAACTTTTTTTCATTCTAGCATCATAACCTTCCTGAAAATATTCGAATCTAGCCTCAATAGCTCGCGTTATTTTTAAAAATAAACTTTTAGGCATACGATACCTATCTTCAAAAAATTCATCGTCGAATTTTGGATCTTCAACAAAATAATCACGATGCAATCTTTGTGCATCAGAGATCCGATTGCGTTTCACTGATTTTCGTGTCGACCCAGCCGTATCTTCTTCATCTTCGTCAATCGCGTCAGCAAAAATTTCGAAACTAGCATCGTTAGACCACTCGAACGGCTCATCTAGAAAAAAAGTCGAACCAATTTTTTTATGCGCCATATACTTGCGGTTGAATCGGATATTTTTTTTGGATCGGATGTTTTTTTTTTTTTTTTTTTTGGAATCGGCTTTTTTTTTTGAATGGATCGGTGGTGTTTGTTTGTTTGTTTTTTTTTTTTTTTTTTTTTTTTTTGTTTTTTTTTATGTTGTGTCTTTGTTATACATGTATATATACACAAAAAAATAAAAAGTAACCGTTGGTCCTTTTCAATGCACCTCAACGTTCTATTTTTTGATTTTGCAACGGCTAGTTTGGTTCGGTAAGCTTTACCGAGTTTCACACCCCCCGTGCGGTAAGGAGGCACCGGCGGCGGTGTTCCCGTGCGGTGGGGCTACCGTGCCGTGCCTCCCCTCATGTGTTGCCAAGGGCCTCACAACTTTTTATATCTATACTACCTATAAAGCAAAAATGGTCAAAGTGGAAAAGTGAAAAGTCAAAAAATGTGAAATGTTGAAAAAACTTATTAAAAGAAATTATGAAATGTAATTAATACTCTTATTAAAACACCTCATTACTTAAAAGTACAATGATTTATACACATTGTACAACCAATTAAAACAATTAATACAAATCACAAACCGGGTTGACCCGGGACGCTTCAAACCCGACGGGTTGAACCGGTTTAATTTGACCCGTTTTCGACCTAACCTAGCATGTTGACCCGGTTTAAATCGACCAAATTTTCGACCGGAACGGTTCAACCGGTTGAACCACCCGTATCGAACCGGGTTTCAAAACATTATGTTTAATTCCCAAATCTTCAAAGTTTTATTATTTTTCATTTATAACCAATTAAAACAATTAATACAAATCACAAACCGGGTTGACCCGGGACGCTTCAAACCCGCCGGGTGGAACCGGTTTAATTTGACCCATTTTCGACCCAACCTAGTAAGTTGACCCGGTTTAAATCGACCAATTTTTCGATCGGTACGGTTTAACCGGTTGAACCACCCGGGTGGAACCGGGTATCAAAACATTATGTTTAATTCTCAAAATTTCAAACTTTTATTATTTTTCATTTATAACCAATTAAAACAATTAATACAAATCACAAACCGGGTTGACCCGGGACGCTTCAAACCCGCCGGGTTGAACCGGTTTAATTTGACCCATTTTCGACCCAACCTAGCAAGTTGACCCGGTTTAAATCAACCAATTTTTCGATCGGTACGGTTTAACCGGTTGAACCACCCGGGTGGAACCGGGTTTCAAAACATTATGTTTAATTCTCAAAATTTCAAACTTTTATTATTTTTCATTTATAACCTATAAATTTTTTTTATCAATAAACTATCTGTCGTTATAAAATCCCGTTGCTATGCACGGGTACTCGTCTAGTAACTTATAATAGATATTTGCCTCACGGTTATTTAGTCTTGTTATTTGATTTTTTCCCATAACTTAAATATTGTGAGAAGTGTTAAAAAAAAAAAAAAAAAAAAAAAAAAAAAAATCATTGACGGAGCCAGAAATTTATATTAGGGGGGGCTTAAAAAAATTTCGATAGTAACATAAAATTCTTTGTTTTAAAAGCTCGGTAGTAACATATAATTACATCATGGATAGTTATCTACTTATTCACCAACCAAAAAAGGATAAATTTAAACTTAAATATACGTAGTAGTTGATAAATTAAGTAAAAACTTTTTGTTACCCATGACTAGTATTGAGTTTTGTGAGGCCTTGGACGAGACAATCGAAAATGCCCTTTACAAAGTGTCATAAACAAACAACACAATATTAAGTTAATAAAATTTGAACAATTATATAAGTTATTTTACTTGACGCATTACGTTTAATATTTTGTTAAATTTGCACACATGAACAAAATCCTTAATGTACATATATTTGACACGTTATCAGATATTTTCATTAACATTTTGTGAAAACACTAGTATTTTTATGTGGACCAATATGAGTTAAATGTTCAAGCAGTTAAATATCGGAACCAAAACTCAATGGCATGATACAAAACCGTTTTTATTCAGGTAAATTTGCCCATTCAAGAGATTGACTAATTCGACTATTCTTATATAAAAGATAAATAAATGCAGATGTGTAACCAAAAGTACAAATAATAATGGTTATTACATGGGGAACATGCACAATTTTTTGTCTACTCCCCATAAACACTTTTCTCTTCCATTAAGTCTTCTTCTTGGTCAAGAATACCTACAACAGTGTAACCTACAACCAACAACGACGTAGCACACGCCGGAAACTACTTTCGATAGCAACTACAATTTTTTACAGCAAGGAAGAGCTTCTATCATCCATAGTTTCCGACGTTCGGAAAACTGCTATTCACCATTAAAGGTGGGCTAGTTGGGTCAATTGGAGGGGGCCGAGCACCCTCCAGCCCCCCTACTGGCTCCGTCTCTGGTGAGAAGTGTAAAGAAAAAGTTAAAAAATTAAAAATTTAATCTCAAATATTCGTTTTTTTTGTTTATCTCTCTTACCATAACTTGGAATACGTATTTACAAAAGATTATTTAAGCGGAGTTGGAAATTGTCCATTAAAAATCAAAGAAGTGAGTCTATCATATCACATTTATATAAAATTCACTTTTTCATTTGATGTTTACAATTAAAGTCTCACCATTATAAACCTTTTTGATTTTACAACACCTACCAATGTGGGATTCAATTCACAATACAGATTTGCTAATAAAGCCATGTGCAACACTTATACCCTTAGAACACTAAACAAATGAGACGAATCACAATATGTCGGAATAACCACAGAGCCGTACACAGTAGACACTTTTATTTACTTTCATTTAAACAAAATGTTTATAATCATCACTTAGGCCAACTAGCTAGAATCATTCCCTTTCAGGGATTAATTCAATTATAATCTTTTATTGAAAGATGGATCAACAATCGTTCAATGACAGAATTAAGGGGTCATGCGGTATCACCGGACTTCGATGAAATTTTGATTCGTAATGCTAATTGTCAAAAAAAAATACCAAATTTTTATAAATGCATCGAGTTAAAGGAATTATGTTACAATTAGTTACTTAGTTAATCCGCCAGTAGATGAAAAATTGTATAAGTAGCGAATAACAAAAGAATTGAAATGAACTGTTAATGATTGAAGTTTGTTTACCATTATTATTATTATTATTTTATTATTTTTTTTATTATTATAACCATCACTTTATTAAAAACAAAAAGGATTTTACAAGAAATTAGTGGGGAGCCGAGAAGACTAGTAAAAGGAAGGATCAAGAATGTTATATATTTCAGGAGCTAGATCAAATATTTTGTGAAAGTCTATGAGTGCTACCAAAAGTCAATCTTTGTTTTACTCGTGTATGGGATCATAATAATAATAATAATAATAATAATTATCTTTTTATCATTAATTCAGAAAGCTCCTAAAATTCCGACATATATGCCAACTAAACATAATCCTACTAAGAATATTATGGAATCTCAACTATATCAACAGAGATTATTCTCCAGTATTCTTGGTCATGATCATCAACAAGACTCTTGTTCTTCATTAGATTCAGATATCAAGATGATTTCTATACTCCCTTAGTTCCGACATAAGTCTCAAAGACCTTATTAGGTCGATATCTCCATTGTCCCCTATTGACTCTCTCACGAAGTTTAGGAGAATCGGTAGTTGTCAAGAAATTCAAAGCAAGGATCCTTTGTTGCAACATGTTGCTTGTGTTTACCTTCAGCCCATTTCTTCTGAGCTGGATACGAATGATGGTCGATGTTGTGTTTTGGAAGTTTAAGGATTGTTGATGTGGGCTTTCTAGATGTCGTTGTCATTAAATTTGTTTGTGAAATGATGGTAGTGGTGGTAGATACACTTGTAGGCGACTTTTTGATGCTTCGAGTTGATATATATATATATATATATATATATATATATATATATATATATATATATATATATATATATATCCTTATTAATTATGTTATAAGGTTTTTTGACGTTTGCATTCATGTTTTGATGAGAAATAAAATGCTCACAACGTTCTGACGGTGTATTGTTTGATAAAACATTTATGATATTCACTTAAAATCGTTTAATTACTTTACTTGCTTCACACAAAGAATATTGCATATGTATATATAATTTGATATGCATGTGTTTTCATATAGCTAAATTATGTAATGCAATTCTAATTCTTTAGTTGTGAACCTAACATAATTACAAAACATAAAACTTCAATTATAATACCAGTAATTTCTTTTAACTAAATAATTTATACTTAAAAGTAAAACGTATATAAAAACTCTTTCATAAACTAACCCTGATTATTGTAATGACTCTATTGTCTATATCATTGAAATACTTGAAATCATTTTGACTTTATTACCCGAAAATCTTGTCTCATAATAAATATTCGCATTTTTGTTTTGAGCTGACAAAATAAGTGTTCATTTCATATATCAAACAATTAAAAGAGACTTTGATCGATATAAATAAATACGGAGTAATTGATTGGTGGGTAGTGTAGTTAGTAGTAATTTCTAAAGCCTTCTGCAGTTTCAAAGTTATTTATTTTAGGATGAAGGGAGTAATATTTAAGAGACTCGAATCTTCAAGCTCACCGTGCAGAACTTAGTCTCGACTAAGTTAGTCTTACTCGAACACTTAACGATTTAAGCAACCAAAGAAAGCTCAAGAAAGATGCCAAATGAGGGCGCCCTTATTTATACTACTCCGATATGTACATACAAGGTTCTACATAATTCTTTGATGGAGCCTTCTAGCGCCTTTTTTGAATTCGTCTACATTGGGAGGAACCGATGAAAGCCTTTTAGAAAGCTTATATCATCTTCCACCATCTTCTAATACTTTCCTAACAGGTTCTTGAAGCAGCTCCATAACTTGTGTGGAATTTTCCGAAATCCCGAGCTTGATTATCTCAAATTAGGCGGGTCGTGACAAATAATTATAAATTGTTAAATGAAATAAGTAATACTTGGCGTAAACTAAAGCTTGGGAAGATGTCATAAAGCATATCCATTCCAAAGATCTTCCCCATTCATAGTACTAGACAAAATTCGGGTCATGATTATATGATTATGAGAGCATATTTGAACCGAAACTCATAGAAAAAAGATGTTAACGAATGCAGATTCGTAATTCGAGAGATATATGTACTAATACAATGTGAATGTAAAGCTAAAATTATTTGAGTCTTTACCGATGATTTCGTGCATGAGAGTTAATTACTAGTCATCTAATTGTCGTCATGGCAATGGGGGCGATCATGTTATTCTCATTCTCAAACTCGATAACAAATACCTTCCCCTAACTTACTCTGATTACTATTGGGGATCTTATCAGGGCGATTAATTAGGTCGAGATGCTCCCTCAAGCCCGTTATGTTATATATCATGGATCTTATCGGGGTGTCATATTTGGTCGTGACGTTCCACCAAATTCTCACTATTTTTCATTATTATAATTTTCTCACCGTTAGTAATACGATTTTAAGCAATAATCTAAAGAATCAAGAACCTACTAGTAGTAATCAGACTCGATGTAGCCTTAACAAATTTTCAACAATTCTACTAAACATAAATACCGACAAGGTACCCCCATCACAAATCACAACTTCTCTAAAATTGTGACAAAACAAGCTTCTATTGTAATCTTCAAAAGATAAAAAAATAACAAAATTAGAGAATCATGTTTTTATTACTTAAATACTAATAAAATACAACATGAACATAATGTATATATATATATATTTCGGGGTGGGGCGGGGATATTGTGTCCCACTCCCTGCCCTCAACTGATAAAAATCTTTGTTAAGAACTCGAAACCCGCCCCGTAAACCAGTAAGCATGCCCCGTTTCGCCCCAAATAGTTCTAGTTTCGAGTTTTCCCATCAGGTTCATGTTTCTTTTCATCCCAAATTCTAACATATGTGCTTTTGCCTGTACCATGGCATGCTAATAGGCTAAATAAAGTAGAGGTGTTCATTGGTTCGGTTATCGGGTTGTTCGGTTTATTCGATTTGGTAGTTCAGTTAAAAAAAATTTCTACGTAAATCCGAACCGAACCAAATTCAAATTGGATTAAACCGAACCAAATTTAAACTGGTTTAAACCGAATCGAAAACCAAATTTGAATTCGCTTCAGTCTTCAGGTTGACCCGAATAACCTCAATTTCATAAGTTATATTTTTTTCCGTTTAATTATATTGATTTTTAGAACAAATTTTTTTAAGTTAAAAAAATGTTATATTTATACTAGGAAAGTGTTTTAATGGTTTTTTATATCAAAAAATATACAAAATATATATGTTTGTGTGATTTCGGTTTTCGATTCGGTTCAGTTTTCATTTTGCTAAAACTATATACAAACCGAAAAATAAATATTTAATTTGGAACGGTTCAGTTTTGAAATTCGGTTCAGTTACAAATTTGATTCGACTTTATTCGGTTAGGTTCATTTTCAGTTTCAGTTTTCGGTTCCAGTGGTATTACCCGATTTGTAAACACCCTACAAATAAATTGTGTTATATTAAAGTTTGTCATGTGCTGTTTGGTTATGCTACACTGGGCTCTTTTTACTGGGCCTTTATTTTGCACTTCTTTATTCAGATTTGTGAACTTAACTACTTAAGAGTTAAGACCGGTATTTGTATCATCTCAACTCAATAAACCCGACCACTTATTCGGTCCGACCAGATATTAGTTGAAGATTTTGTTAGCTGAAACCGAACAACCCTATAACCGTGTGAGGTAACTTATATAGACTAGCGTGTGTATCAGTTCGTGTTTGTGGAGTTAATCGGTTCGGGTTATTTGGGTTAAAATTTGTTAAGGTTTAGGTATATGGTATAATTAATGGTTGGCCAATAGTTGAGCGTGGCAAAGTTCTTACAAAAATTAGTAGTTATAAACTCGTGGTTTAAATTTTTATCGTACATGACAAAGTTCTTATTTACGTGTTGTTTGTTTATAAAATTTTCATTTATTCGTACATTCATATATCACAGCATATTCATATATATATACACGAGGTAAAATCTAACTATATATAGTATCTATTTTAGCAAGCTATCAAACGCTAAGTATGTCACATATCTTCTACAAATAAGTAAATATATGAGTAAACAATATACTTTGACTCAATATATATGCATATATTGAAAGTTTACGTTAGTTGTACGACATCATGAACTATCATCGTATGAACACATTTTTTGTACCATCGAGAGGATCATATTAGAGGTCTAAACAATCGATATGAACCGTGACAACAACGAAATTTCAAGTGCAAACACACGGTTAATGTTAAACAAGTGGTACAACCCTCGTTCTAAACTATGGTTTATTTTGTCCTCCTATCAATGTCTTTTCCTATATATATAAGATGACGATTGATCTGTGTGCTAAGCAAACAAAAGATGACTTATACTATTACCACTACAATTATCATTTTTCTTTACTTAGTCTCGATATCTAAAGCTGTGCGTACCCTAAATTCAGTCAAGGACAAATCATTTTTAGTGTCTGTTAATCAGGTTGGCATTTGTAGCTTATTGATCGAGCCGGAAGGCTATACATGTGAAGAACACGAGGTATGTTTTTGCTTAATTGGTTTATAAGTTTGCTTATCACTTTTACGCCCGGTAGCTACTCTATACCTTCGTCATAATACATTTTTGTACCGCTGGACCAAAAGCTTGTTGGCATAAACCGATAAGAAAACTAATATAAGGTCAAAATTTAGAGTTTGCGTATACTAAAGAGCTTGTACTAAAGGGCCTATGGCCTAACGGTATGTTAGTAACATGTCAACTAATAAGTTGTGTGTTTAAGTCTCAATATAGATGTGTGAATAATCTGTCTTTCTTAAAAGGAGCTTATAAACACTCATACATTTCAAAATCTTACATCCCGTCTTTTAGCTACTTTGGCTCTCATTTGATTCGTTTTAATCGAGTGATTTGTTTTAGGTTACGACGAAAGATGGGTATATACTTAGCATGCAACGGATTCCAGCAGCACGAGGAGGTACAAAGGCAGACAAACCGCCTGTTTTGTTACAACATGGGGTTCTTATGGTAACTTTGCAAGATAATCAGAATACTAGTGTTTTTATTTGAATGAAAGCTGATGTTTTGGTGTTTACAGGATGGAGGGACGTGGGTTTTGAGCTCTCCAGATGAATCTCTTGGATTTATTTTGGCAGATAATGGGTTTGATGTGTGGATAACGAACACTCGTGGAACCAACTTTAGTCGTGGTCATACCTCGCTTAGTCCTAGTGATCCGGTCTATTTTCTTTATCAGCCATGCTTTTGGTCTTTTGAGATTACTGCTTTTAGTGTCGAATGACTCTATACTTTATAATTTGCAGGCATATTGGGAGTGGTCGTGGGACGAATTAGTAGCTTTTGATCTTCCTTCTTCAATTCAATATGTGCATGGTCAAACGGGCCAAAACTTGCATTATGTTGGTCATTCTTTGGTAAATTTATGATGCTAATTAGAGTCCAGAATTATTATTTTTGTTAAGATTTAGTATTCTGACAACTAAATCATCGCTAGTGGTTATTATAAAGTGAACAATTGATGATTTATTAGGGAACCTTGATCGCATTTTCTGCATTTTCGAAAGACCAGACATTGAACATGTTGAGATCAGCTGTGTTGCTTAGCCCCATCGCTTATTTAGGACAAATGTCGTCAAAGCTTGCTAGAGCCGGTGCTGATGCCTTTTTAGGCGAAGTAAACATCTCCCATTCACTCTTTTAAAACGATATTACTGTGTTTGTATTGGGATTAAAGTGTTTCCTTTATATTCAACAGGCCTTATATTGGTTGGGTCTCCATGAATTTGCTCCAAGAGGGTAAGAAAGATGCATCTTTTCCAATTATTAGTTTCCTTGACAAACAATGTCCACCATAACAATACTAGAACATACAATTTCAGTCCATTGTATAGATGAATCTATTTACAGTATACTTATTGTTGACGGATCAAATACTACAAGTCCATAATTCAAAATGTTTAAACTTTTTCATATTTAACTGTCGATGACTGCATCAAAACCTATAATTTTGTAAAAAAAAGGGCCGAATAAGCTAAGCTTAAAAGCAGTTAAAAGTGTGCTAGAGTATATAACTTATTTCTGGTTAAACAAAATGAAATTGTTCTCACCCAATTCTATTCAGGAAAGCTGTTGTTGATCTTCTGAGTGTTATCTGCAAAATGCCAGGCAACGATTGCAGCGACTTGATGACTTCATTTACAGGTATATTTTACACGTACCCAAGTATATGCTAATTGCTGAGTACAAAAACTACTTATTTTTGTGTATTGTGGTGAGTGCAGGGCAAAACTGTTGTGTGAACTCGTCAATGACTGACAAGTTTCTTGCACACGAGCCACAGTCAACTTCTACTAAGAACATGATCCATCTCGCTCAAAGTAGGATACTCTCTCTAATAATAACGTATTTTAAGTCAATTTCCATGTTAATGAATGTACTAATCCATTTTAAGCAACATACCTTATGCAGTGATACGAACCGGGACAATAACAATGTACGATTATGGCAATGCCAATGATAATGACGCGCATTACGGGCAATCCACACCTCCAATTTATGACATGTCAAGCATCCCAAACGACTTCCCAATGTACTTGGGTTATGGAGGGGCGGATGAGCTTTCAGATGTGCAAGATGTCAAGACACTGCTTGATAGTATCAAGGATCATGATCCCGATAAGCTTGTCGTGCAGTACAAGGAGGATTATGCACATGCTGATTTTGTTTTTGCTGTGAATGCTAAAGAAGTCGTGTATGATCCTGTAATGGTATTTTTCAAACTAAATTAGTAGCCTTATATTTTAATTTGTGTGTAACAATATACAAAATTGTTAGTTACATGTACTTTGATTTTTATAACCATGTAAATAACATTAGTACCAAAGGGCTTTTGTCCTCGTGTATGAGAATGTTTCTCAACCAAATGGTTGTGGGTTCAAATCCTGTTGAGTTACCGACTATTGTTGGATCTTTAAGTAGTTCAATAGACATGGCAAGAGTGGGGGAGTGCTTGTGTTAAAGCAATACCTAAGATGTTACACTTTAGTTACAATCAAATATGTTTACATGAGACTTGAGCATACAAGCATAGTGGTACTCAACTGATGTAGGCAATGCTAGTCATAGCTCTGTTTCTACTTGAGTACTTTCTACTATGTCATTTTACATGTTCACGAACCAAGTTTCATAACATACCCAAAAGTTCTCGTCCCAGTGCAATACCAACAATATAATAGAGAACAAAAGCTAAAAGTTGAGCCACACGGCTCACATAGGAAGATTTCAATTTCATCACTTATTTCTATTTTAGGATCACATCAACCATGAGTTTTTATCCTTTTCTTTCCTTGAACATTTTGACATATGCAATAACAAGAATATATAATAGGAGTTACAACCTAAATGACTATACAATAACTAAATACATGATCTTGACTTGTCATGAACTAGGAAACATTGATAATTGGCACATGACAACAAAAACTTTATACAGAGACAGAAAGAGATGCAACTCCTTCCGATCTATTTCTAATCATATACAATATGATATCTATATGTTTTCTAATGTCATTTCCTAAGAAGTCAAAGAGCTGCCAGCCTTGCACTTCACAGAATGGTCACACGAGTCATGTGAACGGGTTTAAATTGTGCTATTACCCACTGCTGAGAAGTCTAATGCGCGTACAGTAAGAGCTTGAGGAGCCCCTCTAGTGATACTATATTGATGTAGGCGTGGGAATTCAGAGCTCAAGCTCTGGTCTATGCCATGCGTGAGTCCTTTCACACAGACATAAAGTCAACTAGTTATACATTGCAATGCTGCATATTTAAAGGCTGGTAGACTCATGCTTGTATTTACAGATAGACCACTATAGGCCCAGTCCAAAACAAAAGGGGAATGTAACATGAATGTAACTAAGCTAAAAAATACTATCAAAATTACTGCATGTGATGAAGATCTAAAATATATTTCATCATAAGCAATAAGGCAAGTATAGGGACATCCTCCATTCTTGAAAATGCATAATAGACAATTACTACAAGGAACACAAATTATCATCATCTAAAAGGCTGACTTACTATATAGCAGAAAGAAATAAATCAAGTGATTCTTTTCAGTAGCCATACTAACTTGAAAAACATAAACCCTGACGATCATCAATGTGTATGGAATATTGATGAATCCACACACTCAAATGATACCAAACATAACATAACTTGTCTGCATTAAAAGAGTTTTACAAAATATATGGTGATTTTTCCACACACGAACTAGAAACTAGGCACCTACCTCACGAGACATCATATAACTTTGTAACTCCACACCTCACAATGTGGCCATCATCTCTCGTCTCAATTGCTGTCAGGATACACACAAGAGTCTGAGTGATCCAGTAAAAGTAGCGTTTCCTTGTAAGATGCCATGAAGATTGTAGATTTGTCTCCATAAATCCCAAGATTCTTGATGCGTTCTGAGCATGGCTCGTAAACTTCAAGTGCAGAACCACGTTCACCATCCTTTTGAGTTTCCATTACAGGTTCATCATTCTTCCTAAACCCGAATACATTGCGTATTGAGTAATAAGGTGTGTTAAAGGTGAATAGGTTTGTGAAACAACCATCATCCTCCATCTTCCATACACGACAAGCTGGTATCTCAGCCCTTATATCGGGTACAAACAGAACAAGAGACTCCCTTAGCTTAGATATGAAGATATTTACAATACTGAACGAGTTTGCTACGTCTACAACTCTAAATTCTTTAGCAACCAAATCAAATGATACTATCATATGATCAATGCGAAAACTATCCATAGCATCCATAATCTCATAAGCAATCCAGTAGATACATCTATCTATAACAACCTGCGACCATTGGAGCCTGACTAATTCACGAGGCACATTACGACACTTTATCACACTCCATCTCTTAGAGCTCAATGTAAACATATCAACTTTCCAAGGACTGTGTGAAATCTTTACAATAGTAGGATCATTTGTGATGGGACAAACCGCGAAACCGAAACCAAAAACATTACTAGCAAGGACATAAGAAGGCCAAATAATACCAAGAGACTTTCTAATAGAAGGGTTCCAAAGAACAAGCATATCTTTGTTCGGATATTGGTTGTTACTAAACAAACACAACAAACCATGAGAGTAACCGACTACGACAGAATTGTAACGTTTTTTAATGAGGTTAGGAAGATTTGGAGTAAAGTCTTGTTGTTGTTGGGTGAAATTGCCATCATCTATAAAAGACAGATATTTGGTCTCACGATAATTGTGAATATTTGTGTAACTTAAAAGCAAACTATGCGGCTGAGTGTTGCGGGCGCCGTAACTTTTGATAAACTGAGGGCTGTCGATAAAAGACTTCCATGGTTTTGAAACGGATCTGAATCGAATTAATGACTTGACATCAGGAACTCTTAATAAGATTTCTGTTTGGATTTCCAAAGGGATATTTGGGAGGTATGATTTGTTTTTTCTTTTGCAGGTCTTCTTGCTATGCATGGTGATTGTAAAAAGTGCAGCAATAACTGGAGCTGTGAAGGAAAATTATAGAGAAACCCTACCGTAATAATACTCAAGAATTCAAAATAGTCCATTTGTCAAGGCCCATACCTGATCGGCCTTTTAAGTTTTAACAGCCCACTCACATGTTTAATTGAAACGAGAAGAGATTTCACGAGAAAATTATATATTCTCCCCGATTGATGAGTTAGTTTTGAATATTGTATTTCACGTATCGCACTTACATAAAACTATTTAATATTGTTGATTATCAACATTTTATAAATTACTCAAAATGTTTTCACGTATACGCTACTCCTATCAACGAATTGTCACATTAATAACTTTTTTATTGAACACAGAGGAAAAGTTATACTCGTGATATAATTTGGATAAATACAGTAAAATAACAACCTACTTTCTTGTCACACCCTGCCGAAGGCGGAAACACGAGGTGCAACGAAATCAATATACATTGCCAAAGAGAAATAGAACAATACCATAATTTACATTAAAGGAAAAGTATATCATTACAACATTGTTATAGCCGACATTGGCAACTTAAAATATAAAGTTTGGTTTCTAAAAGATAGCATTTTAGTACATAATGATCCGTAGTGACATGTGAAAACTTCATTATGCAAAGACCTTGAAGAAAAGCTTACTGACAATCACCTGAAATGCATGAGAGAAAACGGGTCAACTATGAAAATAGTTGATGAGCACACACGTTTTATATAATATGAAAAACCATTTGAAAAAGTTCGCAAGGCAAAGGCATTGTAAAGTATTATGTCTTGAAGTCAAGCACATGTGGTCATAATAGGTCACAATATAAGCACCACGTATATAATAATGTATGCCAGGCAAAGCCCCTAATTAAATAATATGCGTCCCGTAACATAGTGAACGAGAGGTTGGCCGACCTCTAATAGCGCTATCCATACTACTAATAGGTGTCGAACAATGCGAATGTACGAACAGTGCATCATACAACTATTATATACAATTAAAAATGCTCCGAACATGGGAGACTTTGCACGCTCCACCAATAAGGTGAGACTTTAGGTCAAGAACACTCCACCAATAAGGTGAGACTTTAGGTCATAGTACATACGGTACATTAAGTTCAAAAGTTCAAGTCAAGTTCAAGAGTTCAAAACAAGTTATAAGGTCAAGACAAGTCAAAAGAGTTCATAATAATCAAAGGGTTCAAAACAATGTTCAAAGAGTTCAAGTAATAATTCATGCATCCACCCCAAAGCGATTAAAATAGTTAGAAAAAGGGGTTCGCGAATACTCACCTCAAGCAATAGGTAGTACGTTACAAGTAGGTGTGCACGGAAAACGATGTGCGATGCTCTAACCACAACCTAATATGAATAGTATGATTTAGGTCGTGAAATGATGTCGTGTATGCAATTTATAAAATTTTTTATCACCCATACATGTTTGTTTGTATATTTAGTTGTGAAAATATATTTACGTCGATGTTTACTATTAGTAGTTTTAATATATATTTTCAAGTATATGTCGTAGTTTCGATATGAATATTTTGGAAAGTTTACGACTCGACTAAAATAGTTAACCAAAACACTACAACTTTCGTTTAAGTCATTTTAGCTAAAACCGCACCTAAGTTGTCTAAAATCCATTTTGAAAAATAAAAACAGGTTACTATTCCCTATTAGAAAAGCTGTCAAAATAGTACTCTTCGTCGGTATCTTTCTTAAGTCATAACTTGTTCGTTTTAACACCGTTTTCAAAGTTCTGCCTATCCCCGCGAAGGTATTTATGTATACTAGTATATTTTGAGGTCTCGGAGACTCGGTTTATCTTTTAAAGCTCAGTTTTACTAACATGAAAATCCATTCAGCAACAATATATTTTTCTGAAAAATAGTTATCGATAATATATATATATTTAGAAAACTCGTATCTTATTCGTTATGAGTCCGATTTTTATGTTCTTTATATCCACGGAAAGGTATTTAAGTAAACTAACACATTTTTAACTTTATAATATGTCAAAACCTTTTCGTGGTTACAGTTCATCCGAATTAAATTTTTAACAGCATGCATATATGTTTAATAATCCATTTTTAATCCCTTAAACACAATCAAAACTCCATTCTAGCCTACCCTTCCACCAGTTTCTTCAACAATTTATATAGTTCTAATATAGTAAAATCAATATAATAAAAATGTATAACTTGAAGAAATAATTATAAATCAATATAAACACTTTTGTAACTTTATTTTCTACAAATAAAAAAAAAATGGTACAAGACTTATGTATACTCATTTATAAAATTGACTTTGTTAAACATACTAACTTGCTGTGATCGTAAAAAAATTACAGACATGTAAAAGGGTGATATATGTGTATGAAATAAATGAAATAAGCATTAATTTAACTCAATTTTCTCGACACTACAAGTATACAATAGTGTATAAAATGAGCATGAGATGTTATGTAAGTTTAAAAATAAGTATTAAATAGGTATATGGATGCTTACAATAGAGGATGGATGTAGTGTAAGAAACAAGAACCAAGAACACAAAGAACACCTTTAAACAAATCACCCTTTGTAATAACACCTTAGGACCCTAACCAAGTGAACCAAATCCAATATTTTCTTAACCCTTTTCCCTACTGTCGTGACCTCAAGAGAGAAAGAAAAGAGTTTTATGTTTTGTTGTAGTTGAAATGAGAAGAAAAATGCTAGTGTTTACATAATAAAAGAAAGTAATTATGCAAAAATATCAAGTGGACAACATGGAGACAAGAACATTAATGGTAGAATGGGAGGTGATGGTGTTGGCGTGAAGTAGAAAAGAAAGCAAAGAAAAAATGGTACTTAACTAGATCTAGAAAGATATCTATGAATTATTTGGTAGTTTAAATAAGTATAAGATATTGTTGGGAAGTTTTGTATATATATAATAATTTAGATATTATTATTCATGTACTGAGTTAGTAAGAAATAAATTTTAACGGAACAAAATTGAGTGTAATAAAGTAATAAAAATTATGAAAGTATATTTTGTATAAGTATCGGGTATTTAAATAATTATCGTTTCATAAATACTTAAGTTATCGTTAATATATATATTTAAGAATGTTTATAATAAATGAATTTAAAACACCGGGTGAAATAATACTAAAATATTTGTAACATTGTAATGAGTATGAAAATATATTAGAACCATTGTCGGGAGTATCGGGTATATTGTTCGTGCACAAAAATCATGTAAATGCGTTTATTTAATAAATGAATATGAATGACTAAAAATGCAAACACAAGCAAGATTCAAAATGAATATGACGATACTGGCAATATGTAAGCTAACTCTCGTCTATATGTTGTGCACCAAATGATGTTTATCGGTTACGCGACTTAATTCTTAAAGTTATATGTAAGATAAAACTCGTAAAACTCAATTTTTTCGGAAAATAGTGAATAGTAAAAACTACGATAGTGAATAGTAACTTGTGAATAGTAAATTGTCGAGATTTGGAAATAAATGTAGACGTGGAAAAATTACGGGTTGTGACATTTCTCCAATTTACCAAGATGAAACACTTACTTTTTTATTCACATTTAAGCCAACGAAACTATCAAGTATTGTTCCGATATCAACAAAAAGTTGTATTATATTATAAATAATAATTGAAATGATTATATTGCCCTTGTCTTCTTAAATATAGAGCAGGTGAGTCCTCACATTTAGTACATAAATATAAAGCAGCTTGTTAGTACATGAATTTAAATCTATGATTTTGTAGTTGAAATCAAGTCAATGCCATATCCATCACTCGAAGCTGAGTCCTCACATTCAACAATTTTATTGGATCTACTCGATTTGGTGGTGGTGGTGGTGGTGGCGCGTAAGTGGTGACGGAAGGGTGTTTCGGGCGCGTGTGGTGGTTAAACAAACAAAGGGAGTCACAAGGTGAGTGTTGGTGGTGGCGGTGTGGTGTTACGGTGGGCGGTGGTGGTGTTCGTAGGTGGCCGGAGGTGGGTGAGAGGGTGGCGACGGCTAATAGGAAGGAAGAGACGACAATGAACCCTAGAATTCTATAAAGGGATTTATGTTTAAGAAGACAAGAGAAATATAGTCATTTCAATTATTATTTATAATATAATACAACTTTTTGTTGATATCGGAACAATACTTGATAGTTTCGTTGCCTTAAATGTTAATAAAAAAATAGGTGTTTCATCTCAGTAAATTGGAGAAAGTAGGTTGTTATTTTATGGTGTTTACCCATATAATTGAAAAAAAATTTGTATCGCACTTTAGTTCGATTCGACTTGTTACATTTAACTTTTTACCCCATTTGAGTTAAAAGCTATACCATGTGCTTTTTAGCCTTTTAATACCATAATAATTGACTTTGAGCTGTTTCGGCACCAACCTAATACACAAACTTAATTGTAATTAACTCAACGCTCTTTATTAAGTACACAAAACAAAGCTAACTTAAGCTTAAACATGTGATATCAATTTGGTTGAAAATTGAAACTCAATACATACCGAGTATCCAATAGTAGCTCGATCCGATAAATCTATCAAACATTCCATTTTACAAATTTTTAGTCTTGCAACAACATAAGCCATAATGAAGAAATAGTGTTTTAAACGTTTTAGACTTAGT
The DNA here is from genome assembly GCA_030686995.1 of Artemisia argyi. Classification (NCBI taxonomy): domain Eukaryota; kingdom Viridiplantae; phylum Streptophyta; class Magnoliopsida; order Asterales; family Asteraceae; genus Artemisia; species Artemisia argyi. The sequence continues at coordinate 147,678,651 of CM060697.1, forward strand.
GTAATAGCATGCCAAAGTGCCAAACCACGTGTGGGTGAGCAATACAAACTCATCGTCCTTATTATATGAGGTGATACTCACACCATCATTTTTATTCTTTCATCACAATTATGCATATCTCATCTTGTAACATATGCATTAGTAGTGTAACATTGTGGTGAAAGAATTAAAAAAAAAAAAAAAAAAAAAAATGGTGTGAGTATCAACTCTTTTATTATATCCCCCAACCTATGCGAGAAAAAAAGAAGTTGGTCTATGTAACGACCGTGGTGTTGGTTGTGTGTGTGATGTAAGTTTTTGTGCAGTATATTTGTGTTTAAGTGTAAGTATGTTTTTTTATTGATTTTGGTTGTCTTATTACACTATGTTGATGAAACAAAAACTGATATAACGTTGAGTTGATAGTAATAATGTTGCCACCGCAACTACTTTTACAAAATTACTCCACTTTATAAAATTGTGTGTCGTTCAAGAAATAAATTAATTTGGTTGACTCAATCACATGCAAACACGTTTACATGGGCAAAATCATCAAATCTCATCCGTCCACGCGTCCTTTCTTAACAAAGCTTACAAAACAAGCTGACGTGTAACACTCTGATTGGCCAAAACACGTATAATCCACATCACACCATCACACACCAAGGGTTTTTCTAGTCTACACTCGCAACCTTTATTTGATTAATCTCCATTTCTCAATTTCACAACTCTGTGTGTGTGTGTAAAAAATAAAAAATAAAAAAAATAGTAAAAATGAATAACGAGTTATCAAAAAGATTGATGTTAATAATATCATGTGTGGCATTGTTAGTGTGTTTGAATGTAGAGATCGTTGATGCGTTTTATGGATCGGGATCGAATGTTGTTCAGCTCACTCCTAATAATTTCAAGTCTAAGGTATTTATCAACTGTTTTAGATTTATTGTTTATGCGTTACAAATGTCTATTTTGTGGTTTGTTATTGCTATGCTATTGAGATCAGATTAGTCTTTATTTAGTGTTTGAGTCCGGTTATTTAGGATTAGATTAATAGGTTGAGTTTGAGTCCGGTTATATTTCGGGTTTAATATGATATATAGAATTGAAATGTGGATGTTAAGATAGACGAGATAACGAGAGTGAAACACACTGATATTAAGTGTTTGGCTTTTGTTTAGACGCTTCTACTCAAAATGCGAATAAAAGAAACGAATAGCATTTAGATTTGCCTTATGTTACACTTTATAATACAACTATGTTACCGAATGCTTTTTGGAGCGTGTAGGTTCTAGCGTTTAGAACAGCTACTAGTTTTGCCAAACATAGCCTGGGAAAATCAAAGGTAATTAGAAGGAGAGAGAAATTGACGATTTCATGTGCCTAAGCATTGATGGATCATGTCATGTCTATATTTAGGTTAATGAATTAGGTCTATATATAACACATGTCGGGGGTTTTCTGGAAGTTGTCTTTCTAACCTCGGGTAGGGGTATGAGTGTTTACATCCTACCTCCCCCATACCCCGCTCTAGCGGGATTGGGTATTGCTGTTGTTGTTGAATTAGGACTATATATTATTACTCCACTTTATGACATTGATGTTCTAAGTTATGGCAAAACTAGCTAGTTTTTGGTATATTAGTAATTTAGCAATTGATAGAAAACCGCTTATAGTATACGTAAACTGGAGAGATTTGGTAGTAATATGGTGTTTTGGAAGTTACAGTGCAATATTTAATGTTTATTTTTGTTGATATAAATTATAAAGACATTTCCAAAGTGTCATGATTGGAATTTGAGATTTTTTATTGGTTTAATTGGCGATTATTTCTGTTGTTTGTTCAGGTTGTAAATTCAAACAGTGTGGTTTTGGTTGAGTTTTACGCGCCATGGTGTGGCCATTGTAAATCTTTGACACCGACATGGGAGAGAGCGGCTACCATCTTGAAAGGTGTAGCAACTGTGGCAGCTATTGATGCCGATGCTCATCAGGCTATTGCTCAGGTTTGTATATGCATTTCTCTAAATCTTTAAAGAATCTGGTTGTTCACTTGATTTGTTTGGAGATGTCTTTAGTTGATTCCTATACACATCGTCCAAATAACGTGACATTAATAGTAAGTGTATTTCCCCTATGGAAGAATATTATGCTTGTGCACCGTTATGCCTATTGATCTTGTGTAGAGGTGTAGTGAATGTGGATATAAATGGTACGTTCACAATGAGTATTGTTTTTTGATAGAGAATATAAAAGGATGTTGTTCAACTGAATTATGGGCACCCTTCATGTTACTGGTCAATGTTCGGTACTAAAAATTGAGTTTCACCTGGTGGACCTATAGTATAGGGTAGAAGTTTTGATTTAAACAACTTTATTATGGACTTTGTGGCTATTAATATTGCATTAACTGACAAAAGGTAATACTTCAAAATCAATGGCTACTCCTGGTTAAAATAATGCTTAGGACATGTAAATGACAATTTCTAGCTAAATGAGGGGTATCAAATAAGTCATTCCTTAGTCAAGCCGGGGTTTGCAATATGATCACAGCTGTACAGTTTAAGTGATTTTGCCTTGTTCTGTTTTGCCAAAAACTTTGTACCAATAGCAAGTAGATGGTGGACATAGAACTTGTGCAAATAGTATGACTATAACTGGTTGGTATTTCATGTTTGATGGAACCCAAGGGAAGCGCAATAAGGGTGGTTATTTGATATTACTAATTTCATATTGTTGGATCTTATTACCTGCAAATGACTTGATATCTTTCCATATTTCTTTTGTTTGATTATCTATTTGAATCGTAATCCATGCATGTTTAACTCCTTGCCATGTGTTTACTTCAGGAATACGGTATTCAAGGATTTCCAACCATTAAGGTCTTTGTGCCTGGAAAACCTCCTGTTGACTACCAAGGAGCTAGGGACGCAAAACCAATAGCTGAATTTGCACTTAAACAGGTAAGCATATTAAAAGTTAAAGTTTGACATCTAGTTTAAAGGTAATATCTTCCTTGTCTCCATATGATGAAATTGGTGCATGATTTAATCTTTGAAGTATTTGTAAATGTATACGCAGGTAAAAGCACTACTCAAGGACAGGTTAAGTGGAAAGTCAACAGTAAAACCAGAAGAATCAACTGAGAAAAAGTCAGAACCCAGTGCTTCAGTTGAACTTAACTCAAATAATTTTGATGAACTTGTTGTTAAAAGCAAAGATGTTTGGATGGTGGAGTTCTTTGCGCCATGGTAATTATTCTCTGCTTTTGAATTAATCCGCTTTAGCAGTCTGTTTGCCAATACCCTTAAGGTCTCGATATCGTACACACGTCCATGTTTCCTTAGTTCCTTGATGGTTTATGACTTTATGCATCATACGGTTAAATGTTAATATGGTATAACAAGCATAAGTAGCCGATGCTGTGTTCCATATTAGGCTTCAAAAATAAATAATTTATGTTTTTTATTTCACACTGAAATATATAAGTAATTGAATCATATAAGATTATTACCATCTATAAGGGCCTTTTTCGATTTAAACACAAATTTATGGGAATGGTCCCCTTAGCTTGACGTTCTGGAATTTTGTTTCTTTGTATCTGTTCAGTTTATGTGGTTATACAAAACTATTTCCAAACTCCAACGTTTCCTGAACATGTTCCATATATGTCTTTTCTTCAGGTGTGGGCACTGTAAGAAGCTTGCTCCCGAGTGGAAGAAGGCTGCTAAGAACTTGCAAGGGAAGGTGAAGCTTGGTCATGTGAACTGTGACGATGAGAAGGTAACTATAAATTCAGATACTTATAGTTAAACTGATATAATTTTAAATCCTCGCCATTAATGTCTGTTATGGCATCAATATATTATAGCTCACACTGATGGATTGTGGTTTCCAGTCTTTAATGAGTAGGTATAAGGTGCAAGGTTTCCCCACTATTTTGGTGTTTGGCGCAGACAAAGAATCTCCACTCACCTATGAAGGAGCAAGAACCGCCTCAGCAATCGAATCATTTGGACTCGTTATGCTAGAAACAAATGTCGCTCCTCCTGAAGTGACAGAGTTGACTGGCCCGGTAAGTTGTTCAAATGTTTAGTTAGTTTTGGGTATCCCTTTTCGTCCCTGAAAAAAAAACATTAAATGATTTTATTAGAAGTATGACGCTGCTTTATAATAATATATATCCATCGTAGGATGTATTGGAAGAGAAATGTGGTTCAGCAGCCATCTGTTTTGTTGCCTTCCTCCCTGACATTTTGGACTCCAAGGCAGAGGGAAGGAACAAGTATTTAGAGACGCTACTATCAGTTGCAGAAAAGTTTAAGACGAGTCCATACAGGTATATACCTAGATTGCGTCATTTGTTTCAGCCAAAGCACAATAACCCCATGTCATCTTTTATAAATTACAGTACAATTTATGGTTAAAAATGTTGGAAGTTATTCTTGCTACATACCACACCTTATAAGTGAGAACTTTAAATGGGTCAATTTAGGTTATGTTTTATCTTCAACGGGTCACATGTAAAAATCTAAAAATGTGAAAATTTGTTAATAATGTGATCATATGGTGGTTATAATTTTACTTAACACACTAATTATTTACATATTATAAATAGATACATGGAGAAAAAGTGTTTTGGCTCAATCCAAGCCGACCTGTTTAAATGGATACAAATGACTGCCTGTTTTGACACATTATTTAACACCATTTTGAGACAACTAATTGCCAATGGGCGGACACTGGTGTTGATTTCCGTAGTCGTAAAAGAAATAGTTTGGTTTTTTTTATATAGTGGGAGATATCAATAATGAGTTAAATTTTGGTGCAGCTATGTGTGGGCTGCTGCAGGTAAACAACCAGAACTCGAGAAGCATGTTGGAGTTGGTGGTTACGGTTATCCAGCATTGATAGCATTGAACATAAAGAAGGGTGCATATTCTCCACTTAAAGGCGCTTTTGAACGAGAGCAAATCATGTAAGTATTTTTTATTTTTATTTTTATTTTATTTATTTATTTTATTTTATTCGTTATTCAAATACGCGCATATCTACTGATCTCATGACCCGTGTGCAAAATTTCAGTGACTTTGTGAAAGCGGCTGGACTCGGTGGAAAGGGTACCCTACCATTGGAAGGGACACCAACAGTCGTGAAAACCGAACCATGGGATGGCAAAGACGGAGAGATCATAGAAGAAGATGAATTTTCTCTTGAAGAACTTATGGGCGATTCAACTGCTGAGAAAGATGAACTGTGAGTTAGAGAGTGAGAGGATTATGTTGAGAAAAAGATTTTGAGTTAACATAGTTTATGGATTAATTGTTTGTAATGGTGGTTTACTGTCGTGTAAGTACTTAGAGGTATCTTTCAAAGTGATAAGTTAAAGTTTAAATGGTTGTTGATTTAAAAGAGGCGCAACATTATTAGAACTAATACTACCGATGATATTTTAACGGGACATAAAAACCGAGTAGTGAATGACAAAATGCAGGGAAATTCGTAAAAATGTGATTTTGGGTGTATGCACATGAGGAAAAGAACAAAGTAACATGTTAATAATCATTACATATTCATGTTTTGGTAGCTGATGATATATTGAATAGAGATGACATATAACCAACCGGGGCTTGCTCAAGTGGTATCTTTCTCCCTTCGCAAATGCTCACTTGACGGTCATAGAAGGGCTTTTGAGGAAAATGGCTACGGGTTTAATCCCAACTCTAGACTAATTGATGGGACAGGAGATCATTGCAGGGGGTTTGGTCTTTTGGGAAGGGTTAGGTCGGCATCTTGGTGGTGCCTAAGATCAGGGTGTCCTCGTCAATCTATACCTTTTGAAGAATAGAGATGCCATATAGCAACATAGGGGAAACTTTTTTGAACCTTTAGCGAAAGATGAAAACTGAAGGCTGTAAAATCGAACAAAATATAGATTTTAAATTTACATGACATACACATTTGGGCTAGACCAAGTCTGTTTTGATAGTAAGCTCGTAAGTGTTGAACAAGATTGTGTAAAAACTCTTTAAACGAATGACAATGTCTTGTTATAGCTTATGTGCTTTCACAGACTTTATATTTGGGTTTGGGTCACTAAATAGCAACATTTTCTCTTGAAGTACCGTACGCAAACTATAAGTTTTCCATTAAATGTTACAAACTTTTGAAAAATGTTCCAATATGCATATATGGATGACGTGTCATACCCTAAAGTGTAACACGTGTCACTACTTTTTATGTGCACGTCACACAAATATGCATATTAGAACACTTTCAAAAAAATCTGTGACATTTAATGAACACTTTATAATTCATGTACCAAGACGATACTTTGAAAAAAGTTTGTTGCTATTTAATAACTTATTGGTGTTATAAATGGTGTCACATGACTTTCAGGTATGATATGTCATATCAAATTAAAACACTAATGAAAGTTTGTTACGAGTACATTTTTATAACTTTTTTAAAATTCACATATTAGATATCAGATTAGTATATTTAGAAAACTACATTACTATTCTACTATCTGTTTACCTGATCTCTTTTCTGTTATTGCAAAGGAAAAAGAAAATGAAGGACCGAATATAACTTTCAACAAACCCAGTAATAAAACTCTATTTCCTTCCATCACGTGCACTACCGCCGCCGTTTACACCACCTCCGGCCACCGAAACTCCGCCGTCGTAGTCCGTTCAGGTGTCTTCCCTTATTTCATATTTCATACACACATTATGTATCTGATATTTTAGTTTACATTTCACAACTAGGCGCACTCTATAAGGGTGCGTTTAGTTGGAGAAAAAATTTATTAATTTGATGGGAAAGTTTTGATTTGGACGCAATCTCTATTTTCCTTGTTGTGTACAAAACATTTTGTAGATAACAAGGGTGTTGTCTTTCAACTAAACACACCGCCCTAAGCATCTCCGGAAAGGGTCATATAGTTTCCATATTATCTTGTAATATAAGTTTATCGATTTTACATTTTATAAACCTATTGTCACTATGTTTAAGCTTTTTAAATGAAAGATGTATTAAATGAGTTACATGTATTTGATTGCAATGAAAAGGTTTATAAACTTAGAGCTATTTCATTCCATGTCATTATAAACCTCTTTCCGCTCTAGTGTTTCAAACCTTTTCATAAACCTCTTATTGTTGATTCCCTAATATAGTTATTAATAGAAACTTTACCTTTACAAGGGAAATATAAAAATAATAATAATAATAATAATAATAATAATAAATAATTGGAACATTGTCGTTTAACAAGTACTACATAAGTTAAAAAAGGATGTGCATAGGGGATGGTGGGAAAGTACAAGTTTCGCATTCACTTAGAGATGTTTCAGAATTGAAAGATTTGCACCGCATCAAGGCTCTAAGCAAATGATGAATATTTTTAGTTTGTGAATTTCGTAGAGGCTTGATTACTCGATATCACAAGAAAGTAATGTAATCTGTTTCCGTTAGTTGATGATTCAATATCTCGAGGAGAAATATCAAGGCACAAAAAATTCATTAATTGCTTTTTATTGATCAACTTATAAATATTGGTAGTTTTATCAAGGAGGTACTTGGCAACAATTTGTATAGACCTTAAGGAATGAAGACTAGAATTTTAGGCTCTCCGTGGTTCTACATAAGATGCTTTAGATCTTTTAAGCCTTCTTTTGTTAGCTATGTGGGGGGGGGGGGGGGGGGGGGGGGGGGGGGGGGTCGCCTAAGTTTCTAGGTGTTCTTATACGGCAAATAAAAGCAATTAATTGAAATCTAATGTTGCTTTAATATTTTTTTAGTACTTGTTATAATGAATTCACAATCTAACTAATTGTTAGTTGTCTGCAATCCTATGGGTTGCAAGTCTTCACTCAATGTCTGAAACATCAATACTTGTACCTCACAGTTAATAGTGGAGGTCATATTTAAACGAGGACTTTATATATAAAATATCCGTGGAGATTTTTTGTCGTCTATTTAACGTATCTGGACGACGGGATACATGGATTGATGTGTCAAAAAATATAAGTGTCACTAATTCCAAGTGATTTTACTTTCATGTGACATTTTTAGTAATTTGATGTAGCATTGAGAACTTTTACTTCACTATGTAATATCTGTCGGATGCCTGAAGTTTATCCAGAATCTCGACTGATCTGAGTTCTTATGTGCAGTATACTTCATAATGTTACTTAAGATTATCCAGAATCAAAATAGAAGAACCAGCTTGTTCTTTTTGCCAAGGTTGAGAAGATATTTCGGTACCTCAAGTCAATCAACAGTTGATCTGGCTTCTAAAGATGGTGAAATGAGGATATTTTTAGTTGCTGGCGAAGTTTCTGGAGACATTATCGGTTCTCGTTTGATAGCTGCATTAAAGAAGCTTTCACCATACCCTATGCGTTTTGCTGGTGTCGGAGGGTAAGGCTCCTCTCACTGATTTTACTTTATTCTTTGCAATTTTATTATTAAAGAGTTATGGGCATTGGTTGGTTGTTTCTTTTGTTAGATCTATGATGGAACAACATGGATTAAAATCGCTTTTTCCTATAGAAGATATTGCAGTGATGGGGATTTGGGAGTTGTTACCACATTTAAGTAAGATCCAAGTAAGTGTTCACAATCATAAATTGACAAAGTGTAATGACATTTGATTATTTAAAAAAAAAAAAAAAAAAAAAAAAAAAAAAAAAAAAAGGCTATATATTGAAAATTATTGGTGTTTGGCAACAAGTAGTTATGAAATTTTGGTTTAAACATGAAAAAATCGTTGGATATTCAAACTTACTATATTATGAAATTTCAATATTCACAGGTTAGACTGAAGGAAACAGTTGAGGCTGCAATTCTGTTTCGTCCTCATGCTGTAGTGACAATTGATTCCAAGGGGTTTTCTTTTCGTCTCTTAAAACAATTAAAAGGTAATTATCTTACCAATCTTCTTACATAGAGGTGGCAATTTTAACTGTTTGATTATGAATGGGTCGATTTGGGATATGCTTTTCTAACGGGTCAAAAGGAAAAAAGGGGTGTCAAAAAGTCGCCTCAAGTGTCATTTTAATGCATACAATTTCTAAACGCTTTGTGCAAACAACTACGTACATGTATTATGGGTATTTTTTTGTATATAATATTCAATGCACACTATATAATTAGAAATTAATTTACAAATTTTGGACAAAAAGGGTTTTTGGTCGACCTGACCGTTTTGGCACCTTTATTCCTTGGGTTCGAATGTACACTTCAGATTTTTCTTATATATATTATTTATGGTGTAGGAACATCGGGAAATGATTTTTGCAGCTAGATACGGCCAACAAGGACCTAGCGCGCCTTTACACTTCCATTATGTAGCACCTTCTTTCTGGGCCTGGAAAGGGGGCGAAGCAAGACTTAATGGGCTTTCTAAATTCATCGATCATGTCTTGTGTATTCTTCCATTTGAAGAGGAAATTTGCAGATCTCATGGAGTCGCTGCAACTTTTGTGGGCCATCCTGTTCTTGAAGATATACTTGACCTGAACATGGTACTAGCTTTTTAACGTGTTTAAGTTTATTCATTTTTGTATTGCCTGTAATGCTCAAAGGTAGATTTGGCAAATGGGGCGGGCTGGGTAACAGGTCAAAACGAGCTGAAAGAGGTCTTTTCTGGTACGGTTCACTGCTCGCCAGCTCAGGTTTTGTTGACCTACACACACTTTTTGTCCAATCTTTCTGCTAATAAATAATAATAAGGCGCTAAATAGTGATTCCAAATCTTCATCACTTCATGTAATGAACTTTATGATGATGTGGACTTTTTAGCCTGTTTGGCTTGTACGGCTGTACCCCGTTTAGCTATTGTTTTATTAATTGAACCCATTTGAGATTGTAACACAACCCAAATTAGCCCCTCTGATAATTCTTGCGTAATCCACTTATGTCCAGGGAAAGGTTACAACAAAAAACGGATTCAAGGTGGATGGAAATGCTGACGCCTTCCGTAGTACACATGGAATTCCTTCAGGTGATACAACGAGGAAAACTTATTAAATATTTTCACGTAAAATAAGACTACATGCCATCAAAGTTGCCACCAAAATCGCTAAGTTATTACTTTTTGTTCAAGAGAAGTAAAAATGGGGAAACTAGGTTTTGATTTCGCTAGATTTATCCTAAAAACAGATTCATGAATCAATCTATATGTTGAAATTAATATTTCTTTCTGAAGGATCGACGGTCTTTACCTTGCTTCCTGGGAGCAGATTACAAGAAGTGAACCGTATGCTTCCCATTTACTCAAAAACCATAAATCTTCTAAAGGACTCCGTTAAAGACTTAACTACAATAATCCACGTGGCTCCTAATCTACATGTAGAAGACTACATTAAAAGAGTCGTCAACGAGTGGCATGTACCTGTAGTACTGGTTCCAGGAAGATCATCACGTACCAAGTATGATGCATTTAGTGTAAGTGATACATCATGTAATTAAATCTTCGGTATCATAATTTTTTAAACTTACGTAAGAAAAAGATAATATAATTGAAGAGTAACTGGCCATCTTTTACATTTGCCAAAATTGTTTGGGAGGTATAATTTTTTCATTTTCGGTTACGCTAAGGCCCATTTATTGTGGTATTTTATTCCTTACTACACACACATTTTGACTAGGGGTAGCAAATTAGGTGGGTTGGGTAATGGGTCAAAATTGATAATATTTGTACCAGATCGAAGAGGTCAAATGGGCTGGGCCATTAATAAATAATAAGAGGGTCAGGAATAGTCTTTTTAGGATACTATATTTTTAGTTATATTTTACAGTATGTAGTACTAAAAGCGGTAGTCAACTCTTTTCTATGTTAAAATGATAGTATTAATATAAAAATATTCACTTACACTCTTATTGTCGACGAGACGATTACATCATTACAAACTGAATGTAGTGTAAACATTATGCTGCAGGCAAGCACGGTGGCATTATGCACATCAGGGACTGTAGCCATGGAGTTGCAGCTTGCACGATTACCATGTGTTGTTGCTTATCGAGCCCATTTCCTGACAGAATGGGTGATACGTTATAAAGCTAAAATACCTTACATTTCACTTCCGAACATCCTTCTTAATTCTCCTGTGATTTCCGAAGCCCTTTTTGGTGAATGCACGCCCACGAGACTTGCATCGTTGCTCATGTAAGATCCTGTTAGGTTCATGTAGTCCTTTTTTTTTTTTTTTTTTTTGACCTAAGTTTCTAGAGGCCTTGAGTCAGTTAAGGTTATGTTATATCTTTAACGGGCTTTAAATATAAAGATACCTTTTGAGTCTTTGACAGTTCAAACGTGCAAACAAGTGAAAGAGGTTGCAACTCTCCCAATGTGTATTTTGAAAACTCGGTACATAAATTACCAATGTAGTTTTTCATTTGTCTCATTCGGCCGTGTATCTTTTTAGTGCATATGGGTCATTGAAAGATGGCTTAGATGTACAAAAAAAGTGTCATTCGCAAAAACAGAGTACAATGACTAAAACGGACATGTATTGATCTTTACCCAGCGTCTATGGCCCATCTCTTTTTCGACCATTATACAGGAGTGACTAATGATATGTGATATTTCAGGGAACTAGTTCATAATGAAGGAGTCCGGGAAGGACAGATTGTTGCAGCCGAGAAGGTTTTCAAACTACTATCTCCACCAGCACGAGTTGGTGGTCCTAACTTGGATCACAAGGAATTAAGCTTTGATAAGACTCCGAGTTCGATAGCAGCTTGGACTGTGCTATACAATCGTAAGCAAAAACTTTAACTCTTTTGGTAATGTTAGCAAAAGTTAGGTGTTGGGCAACACATTTTGGAAGTTATAGAACAATTTGTAGGAATTTGCTGCTGATGGAAGAGTGTAATGTTGCTGTCATGCTGTGTTTATGCGAAATTAGTTATTTCTGTATTTTTATTAACAATTCATACTTGATTACTTTTTAAATTTTAATATTTTTACAACGAAACATAGTTCATTACCAACAGTAATATAACATGATTTATACGGTTCATTTGTAAAAATATAGTCCCAAAATGGCTATTGCGTGTTTTTCGTTAACTATTGAATTTATAGATCATTCTCAACCATAAATTAGTCTCACAAATTCCCTATCTAATTCTTTCGCATTATTCATATTCATTTCAAGAAGGTAACATGATCATGGGCTCATGGCAACGGCACGAAAAATGGTTTTTCTTTGCCTTTTGGCCCTCCTCGTCTCTTCATTCTTGATTCAAGAAACAAAAGCCGCAGCTCATGTGTGCGATCCTATAGACCCCAATTGTGTCATTAGTCCCTCTAGAAAGAAACCGGTGGTCATAGAAGGCACCAAAGCAGACGAGGAGGCTAACAGGGCAAAGGTAGATGACACGCCTGAAATAGTCCTAAGGGGAAATGATATTAAAAGGTATTATACTTGCCACAAATTTATTGAATTGGTAGTGAACTATTTTTTTTTTTTTTTTTTTTTTTGAGGGTAATTTTCTTTCAAAATCATCATCTTTAGGGTATTTTGTAAAAAATTTGGACAATTTTGCCCCTCATAGCTAATACAAATTTTTTTTTTCCCGAAGGGCAAAATTGTCCAAATTTTTTGCAAAATACCCTAAAGATGATGAATTTGAAAGAAAATTACCCTCAAAATGAAAAAAAATAGTTCACTACCCATTCGATGAATTTGTGACAAGTATATTACCTTTTAATATCATTTGCCCTTAGTCCTAATGTTGGTCAAATAATCACGTCATAATTAATTTTTTTTTTCTCAACAGAAAAACGAGTGGTTGAAATTTATCCCTTGATAGGTTAGAAACTTTTAATATGTAAAATAACTCTCCTCATATGGTTTTAAGTAACGAACTTATTATTCTTTCGTTAACATTTGTTTGTTTATAACTTTATATTTTGCTTTGTCAGCGAGTTAAGTCAAAGTAATACCTTCTTGTTGGTCTTAGGGCATGTTTATTTTTTTTTCAGGAATTAAGAAGCTAAAAAGGTAAGTGGGTCCATTCCTGGCCTTAATTAGTCTGGCCGGGAAGGAGTATGGTTTTATATGACTTTGTATATATATATATATATATATATATATATATATATATATATATATATATATATATATATATATATATATATATATATATATATATATATATATAGTGTAAGGTTATTTTCAGAACCAAATAAATTGCGAGAACTGCGAGAACCAATCTGAGCCTTTCATTTTTTGATCAATGGTTACAAATTCTGATGGCATAATTGTAATTAAATTAAAGATCATGTAACATTTCATAAATGGCATAAGGGCAGTAATGGAATTTGACATTCTAACTTTTTAATAACTGATCACTACAAATTTAGGTCAAGAGAAAAAACTTGTCATTCTCTCACATCAAAAAACTGCCGTCTCATTTTTCTTCTCCTATCCATCTCTCTCAATCTCTAAATTGAAGATCCATTAAGAAGGAAGGCCATGTATTTCCCGATCACGTATCATTTTTTTCTCTTGTTCTCACGTAGCCGGCTCGCCCAATCCACAGCCTCACATCGACTGATCTGTTACAGCGACACACTGAACCTTCGATCTATGAAACCGATACCCCAAACCACCATTTTTTCAAGTAGTTGTTGTTTGCATATGCGTCGTTGGTGGTTGTGTTGTTTAAAACCTTGTTGTTTTAGGTATGAGATTTTTTTTATAAAGATATTCAATTATTTTCAAAGCAATTAATAGCCCTCTTGTTGATATCTCGTTCTGAATCTACACAATGATTATTTTTATTATTATTATTATTTTTTGTGACTGATCGACAATATCGGATAAGCGGTTGGATCTACGAATATGTGTGTGGGAAGTTTTAAGATCTTGGTTTTTTAACCTTTTTTATGTGTTTTTCAGTTTTGAATGGGTTTGTAGTTTTATGGTCTGATTGTACTCTTGGTTGGTTTTTCACAGCTTAATGGAGGGATGAATAGACCCAGTTCCAATCAAAGGGAAACTGGGCGTATAACAGGTGTCAAGCCGTTCATTTTATCAGAACCAAACCTTTAGTGGGTAACCATCTTTCTGGTTCTGTATATGTTGCAGGATGACCAATGTATAAATAATTGGTCTACTAAGTTGGTTTCCTAAGTAAATAATGTGGTCTAAGTAGCACTGTGTCACTATCTATGAAAATATGTGAATAGTTAAAAGAATGATATGGATGGTTGTCTACTCGTGTATAAGGTTTAATATGAGTCTTGATTGAATACTTGTCTTTTGTGATACATAAAGAAACCTTTTTTTGGTGTCGTGTATCCTAAATATGGTTATTAGTTCCTTTTGATCTTAATGGTTGATTGATTTTTTAAATTTTGATTTATTTTTGTTAGTCATATATTACATAGCTTTTTGATTTCTTTTTTTTATATGTTTAGATGGCTTTTTTTCTTTTTTTTTTTTTTTTTTTTTTTTTTTTTTTTCATGATTAATACAGTGGTAATGTATAGATTGGAGGTTTTGTGTGGTGGCCTGTAATTGTTGTTGGATACCTATGTGTTTGATGATAACGTAGACACTCGTGCACATGTACACAACTTAAGTGATGCATGTGTGTTTTATAGTTGGTATATGTGTGGATATGTGTTTTAAGTTTTATATATATAATAAATTGAAGGGTGCATATGTGTTTTAGAGTGTGTTTTATAGTTGGTATATGTGTGCATATGTGTTTTAAGTTTTGTGCATATGTGTTTTAAGCTTTAAAAAAAGTGAGAAGCTTAAAAAAATTGAATGGTGCATATGTGTTTTATAGTTGGTATATGTGTGCATATGTGTTTTAAGTTATATATATATAATCAATTGAAGGGTGCATATGTGTTTTAGAGTGTGTTTTATAGTTGGTATGTGTGTGCATATGTGTTTTAAGTTTTGTGCACATATGTTTTTATAGCTTGTATCAATAAAAAGTGTGTCCATAACTTTATTACAAGATTTGATCCATAATTTTTTCATATTATTGTTAATTAATATTGGTTGCAAATATCCAGGTTTATGCCCAAGATGAAGAATACAAATGCATTGAAAATAATAGAGACGAAGAATGTACATGTGCATTGTACATGTGAACACGACAAAAAGTTTACATGCATGTGCGTATATGCAAAAACGATCAAGATAATCAAGGATATGTGAATGCATACGTGTACACTAAAGACGATGTTGCAAAACATGGTGTTTGCACATGTGCATCTTCAATTAAATTTGTTTTTTTTCTATAAATTAAGCATTTGTATTGAAGTAGAAATTTTAGCACGTACTAGATTTTGTAAATCATTAACTTGTGCAATTTTGAGTTATTATTTATGTTGTTTATAAGTTTGTAGAGATGTTTACGTTGTAAGAGAGTTAGTTGCACATGTGCACATACGCTCATACATTAAAAGTTTGAAAGTATCCACATTTTGAAAACCATCTTGGTGTCTATATTGAAATTTTAATTTATCTACTACAAGAAACACATATGCACCTTAATAAACATACGTGCTGGAAATAAATTATTATTCTTAAAAAAAAAAAAAAAAAAAAAAAAAAAAAATCCAAAAATTTAGGCACAAAAAAACCGTTTTTTATTTGAAAAATTAAAAAAGAAAATAAAAATATAATTTTACTATTATACCCTTTTGAATTAAATAATAAAAATTAATATTCAAAAAAATCTGATTGGTTGATGCTGGTTCTCGCAGTTCTCGCAATTTATTTGGTTCTGAAAATAACCTCACCCATATATATATATATATATATATATATATATATATATCAAAGGCCCCACTCACATTAGAGGTTCAAAAAAAAAAAAAAAAAAAAAAAAAAAAAAAAAAAAAAAAAAAAACGAGTCTTAATGTATTAACGCAATTAGCATGAACTATAGTCGTCTTTTGTCTCATTGTGATTATGCTACAGTAGCATGATACTTTGGTGCTATGGGTCATACTATAAAGACGGGGGACAAGGGTGGCAGGCCCTTTGTCTCCCTCTTTGTCCCCTCTTTTTTTTTCAGCGCAGCCCAGTTTTTGTTAGTTTCTGTTTTGTATTTCTGACAGTTTTAACCGTTTGACATATTAAACTTTATATTTTCTGTTCCGCACTTTCAAGTTTATAGCTTTTTAATATAAACAAAATTATAAAAAAATAATCAAAAAAAAAAAAAAAAAATAGGGGGGGTCATTATAAAATTATAAGGGGGGTTATTATAACCCATGCCGGTGCTATATATGCCTATATGGTACAGTGTTAGATAGCTCACCTCATCGATATATCGATCTGCAGTTTATTTTAAAGCATTAATTAGTATGTCTAATTCATGTGATTAATTATATGCTTAATCTTATGTGGCATAATTTTATTGGTAACAGTAGATAGACCCACACCGTCACAAACCAATAAAATACTTCCACCTCCCTTTAGGCATAAAATTAAGTACATATTTATACCTCCCAATCATTTTCCTTTATTTTATATAACAAAAGACACTTTTTTTTTTTTTTTTTTTTTTTTAAGTATAATAAAAGACATGGTAAAGTGCAAAAATGGTCCCTAACGTTCCACAAATTTGCAAAAACGGGACCGAGACAAAAAGTAGCGCAAAAAAGCCACCCACGTTCTATATTTTCGCAAAATCGCCACTGAGAGCCATTTTCCGTTAATTTTCCCGTTAAGTGCCACGTAGTTGAGGGTAGTATCGTCATTTCACTGTTCATCGGGTACTAAGCTAGTGACACTGTAGCTTGAGGGACTAAATTTGCAAGCGATTGTTTGCCTTTTTTACAAACGGTACAATATCCACTCCCAGTTAAATATGAACGTTGCAGCACGTCAAACTTTCACACTTTCCGAAATCCGGCAAAAAATATGGTTGTGATCTGTGACTGTGGGAAACAAGCAACAATCAAAACAAGCTGGACAAACAGGAACCCAGGACGACGATTCTACTGTTGTCCTTCATGTGGGTTTATTGGATGGACGGATCCTCCAATGTGTTGCCGAGCAGTTGCTGTGATTCCTGGCCTGTTGAGGGCGAGGAACGAGCTTGAAGAAGAGTTGGAGGAGCAGGTGAGGTTGATGAGGGAGAAGGATCAGCGGATTAAGAAGCTCAACAAGTTTCTTATTTTTAGTTGGCTCTTTTTTTCATTGCCATTAAGTTGCTTTAGGTGTGTTGACATCTTTCTGGGTTGTATCATCACAGGGTATAAGGTCATCCCTTGTTTGTATTGACCTTCATGTTAATAAAAAGTGTTTTATTTTAGCAGTATAGTGGGATCATCATTGTTTTGGTTGTCCTTGTTATTATATGCAGGAAACTTGGTTTCTGGTTCCTTATCAAGTTTGACTTACAAAAAGTCAAAACTAGTTTGGGTCATTCGGTATACTTATGTAGTGGGCATGTTGGGTCATTCAATATACGTAAGTATATGATGATGGCAAACCACAAATTGTGCACAACATAATACAACAAATAAGTATATGCTGATGGCAAACCACAAATTGTGCACAACATTATGCAGCAAATAATGATGGTAAACCAAAATGAAAACAAATACCATTCCTGATTAATCAAGTCTAAAAAACAAATCACGTACAAATTATTGTCTAGAAGACAGAAACTCAGTTACACAATCCATACACTCATTGTGTTAAAACACATAAACAAATAACCAACCAAAGGTTATTGCACCATCACAATTGTGTTGACTTACTTGGCGATTTTGGCTTTTCTCTTAATCCTACTCTTCCTTTGACCTCCACCATTCCCAGTAGATTGTGATACATGACTTGCTTGTGTTCCAACTTGATGACTTGGCCCTCCTGCTACCTCACTTGCTTGTGTCCCAACTGGCTGACTTGGCCCTGCTCCCACCTCTGTTGCAGAAGATCCCACTGGTTGACTTGATCTTTCTAGTACCTCATCTGGTACTCCTTCCCTTCTTCTTGTCCCTTGGTTGCCTCTTCGTCCCGTACAAGCTCTCTTATTATGACCCTGCCTACCACATGCACCACATTTGACAGTCTTGCCCCTTTTTGATAGCTTCCCATTCTTGACCA
Source organism: Artemisia argyi (assembly GCA_030686995.1). Taxonomy (NCBI): domain Eukaryota; kingdom Viridiplantae; phylum Streptophyta; class Magnoliopsida; order Asterales; family Asteraceae; genus Artemisia; species Artemisia argyi. The sequence goes on from CM060697.1 coordinate 147,696,725, forward strand.
TTGATTTTTTCATAACCTGTTCAGCAATCTCATCCCTTGACACTCTTTTCTTCTTCCGTGGTCTCCCAATTGGAACATGGTAGTGAGGTAGCTTTAGTTCAGTAGGGATAGGGCAATTGGGCCAAAAGTGTCGACCAGCAATTCCTTCAATCTTGTGTTGATACATCGCCCTCCATGTGGTTAACCAATAGCATTGGTGCACATAATCCTCTGGGATCACAACCATGTTGTCAGTTGATTCCTTGCTGTGTTTAGCCATGTCGTTGATAGCCGCAACAGCATGCTTACATGGAATACCAGTGAGTTTGATGAGGCGAAAAATGATCCGTTTTTAGGGGGTCATTTAAGCCCGAATCCGACTTTATTTGATCAAATATTGCCCTAAATCGTTCCTTTTGTGATTTTAGGTACTTGGAGAGTGAATTCTGGAAAAGAAGCCATTTTGGACGTTTTTGGAACATAAAAGTGAAGAAAACGGCAAAGTCTCAATTTTCCATGCTGGAAACAGAAGGTGACGGCGTCAAGAGTACCACCCTGACGGCGTCAAACATCAAGAATAAAACTCCGTAGTTCATGAAGGCGTCAAGAGTGTTCCTGACGGCGTCAAAGTCCCAAGAATAAAATACCGTGGTTGATGACGGCGTCACATAGGCCGTCATAAGAAGATCAAGGCCGTCCGAGGAAGTATTTGGCGGCGGGGTGACGGCGTCACATTGTTGTCTTGACGTCGTCAGCCTTATTTTCCTATATATAGCTTTCTAGTTTTTCACATTAAAGAGAGAAGTTTTGGAGAAACCTTAAAGACGATTTTGGTGCAACTTTTACAGGTTTTTCAAGGGTTCCAAACCCTTGAGACCTTGCATTGTAATTGAGATAAGTGTTCTTCTAATTCAATCAATATGTCTATGTGTTGGTTGTCTATATCTTGTTCTTGTCTCAATTCCATTATGCTAGGCTAGATCTCTTTTGTGTTTGCTTAGATCTAATGAAACCTAGATATTGATTATGTGTTGATTACTTATTTATTCTTGTTCTTGGATGAATGATTTATATGTTAGGCTTAAGAAAACTGGCAGATCTCCAAATGGTAACATGCTTGAACGTCTTAAGAAACATGAACCGAGGCGTACTAGGTCTTTATTGGTTGTATTTAATGTATGAGCCACTGTTTACAATCCCTATAGTTGTGTTGGGCATGGTGTAGGAGGAGATAAGAGCTCATAGAATTGGGGAGTTATGTATGCCACCCCATGAATGGTATTAAGGAATACGATCCGTCATCCATGCAATTATAACAAGTAATTAACGTGTAAAAGATATCTAGGGAGTAATGAAATCTAAGTAAACACATTTTCTCCAATTACTGCTCACAACTTTAGTATAAATTAGTTTAATTTCATTTTTAGTATTTTATTTTGATTGCATCTTAGCTTTGGGTTAGTTGAATAGCAACTAATTCCGCCCACTCTTCCAAAACCCGAGATTTTAATTGCTTTCTAAAAAATATAAAAATACAAAAATAATCATCCCTCACCTTTAGAACTAGTAATTAGGCTTTCTAATCCTAGCGACACTATTCCTAAGCTGAACGATCAATCCCCCGGTACTTGTCACTATACTATACTACAACGATCAGGTACACTGCCTGGTGGGGGTTGTAAGCTTCTCGAGATCCCTCGAGAGGTAAAGCCTGGTGCAATTCCCACGCATCAGAGTTCCCATCTCCTACATGTGCATTCCATTTTCGGCATATTCACAACACATTGGTCACCCCAACCTCCCGCACACTGGTATGTATCCCCCCCCACTCCATAGAACCTTATACTCATTTGCTTCCTCCTTGATGGTTTCTAAAATTTTAGTTGCTGTTGGGGTTAAGAGACCTTCACATATGTCTATTACATGCTGCACACTAACACTTCTCTTCACAAGATACTGCCTGATGTACTCCAAACAACCAATGATTGGTTGATCTCTACCGCCCACTAACTTGCTATTGAACGATTCACATAAGTTGTTAAGAAGGATGTCACATTTAACTCTCCCTGTAACCAATATATCAATTTCAACATCACTTTTAATCTTATTAATATTACAGATGACAGTCATAATATCAACATCACTTTTAATCTTATTAACATTACAGATGACAGTCATAACATCAAAATCATTTTCAATATTATTAATAGTACAGATGAAAGTCATAATATGTGTATAGTGTACCTGAAAAATGTGACCTTGATCATGATGATGCTGGTATCTTCCTTAACCAGTCATAAGCTTTAGAGTCGATTGATTTTAGCTCTTCCATTCCTCTATTAAACTCAGGGATTGTTGATGCTCTGGCACACCTCCAAACAAGCTCCTTGATACTCTCCCCCTTAAATAACTGCTTCATGTTGTCATATATGTGTCGCACACAGAAGCGATGTTCAGCAGCAGGAAACAGTTCTGCAATGGCTGGTAATATTCCCTGTAGATTGGTACAAAACTTACTATGGTAATGAGGATTGAATTGGATTGGAAATCAAGTAACTGAATTTACACAATGTTTATACCTTTTGTCTGTCGGATATAAAGGTGAAGTTTGAATTTGGTTGCAAATCAAGGTCATCTCCAAGATTGCTAAGGAACCATAACCATGAACTCTTGGACTCAGTTTCAACCACTGCATAAGCAACTGGATAGAGGCCATTATTGCTATCGACACCAACAGCAGTTAAGACTTGACCAGTGTGATGTCCTTTGATAAACGCCCCATCCAGCCCTAGTATGTCCTTTCTGCCTGCTTTGTAACCTTTTTTCAATGCACCAATACAAACATAGATCCGTCTGAAAACCCTTGAAGAAACACTTGAATCAGGGTTTGCTTCAACTTGAATCTTCACAGTTGTATCTGGGTTTCTATTCTTCAATTCCAAAGCGTAATCCCTAAGACTGGCATATTGTTCTTCATGGTTGCCGTCAATTTGTTTCTGAGCAAATTCCCTTGCTCTTGATATCTTTGTGGTCGGGACATCAAGCTGCAATTTTTCATTTATTTCCATTGCTATTGCAGCTGTCGGCGCTGTGCGGTCCCTAACAAGAATTTTAGCAACCTCGGATGAAAGGAATCGTGCAGTCAACAATTTATTTTTTCTTGTTTTGTAGGCATTTATGTTCATCATTTAATGTTTTGACACTCCAACTCCTTTCATCACCCACTTTTGACACATGTAGGGACCATTCGCACATGGCCTTGCTTTTTTTTTTGTAGGTTTTGGTACTTGCAAATTTGCCCTTTGACTGCGAAGAAGAAGCTGATGGTTGACAACTTCCCGTATCATTTCTGCCATAACCCACAACAGTCCCTCTACACATCGCTCGAATCCTTTCTTGGTCACACTTTTCAATCCTAATATCTCTTCGGGACTCCAACGCATACATTCTGAGCTTATCTTTGATTTCCTTTAGGTGTTTAAATGTTTCTGTTACAAAAAACTCTCCCTTCTTGACATTCGCCCTACCCTCATACTCCTTCCTTATTTCTTTTAACCTTATCTTGCGCAGGTTGACAAATTTGTTATTATTGCCTTCTTCATCACTATGAAAATCATCATCAAAGTTATAGCCACTATCATGATCCGTATAATCCGCCATACACTCATCAGCTAACTTTGCTACATTCTCAAAGTGGGGATCAAAATCAAACTTAAAGTCCGTCATTTCCATTTGTGGCTCAATAGGGGCTGTCACATTATCCTCTTCATCTTCAAACTCAGACACATGTACAACATGTTCTTCCTTGTTTACCTGCTGTCTTGAGGTGCCCACATCATCCCTTTCAACATCATCGATTTCAACATCATCCCTTTCCACATCATCCCTTTCCACTACTTCTTCTAAATCAACATAGTTTTTGTTGAGCTCTAAAACCACATCCTCACTCTGGTCAAGTTCTGCAACCATGTCTGTAATCAAGTCGTCTCCCACACCAACATTATCTCCAGGAATGGCAAATTGGTACAAGTCCTCATCTGTATGTTGAGATTGTTGCTCAACTTGTTCTGGGCCATCAACGCCACTTACAGGTTGTTGCGCAGCATGAGTGTCTGTGTCACCAACAACTCGGCTTACATGTGGTTACGCAGAAGGAGTGTCTGTAATCAAATCGTCTCCCACACCAACATTATCTTCAGCTTGTTGTTCTTGACCAGCAATCATAGGCACAGGTGATTGACCATTGGTACCATCAATTGAAGTCTCAGCTTGTTCTGGATCGATGGTAGGATCATTTGAAGGCTCTACCCGTACTTCATCCGTTATTTTACATTTTCGGCCTCTTTTGGGTCTTCTGCGTTTCATCTCAACATACACCTCAATCTCTCTATGCGTTGGAATCAAATCCAACATATCCATCACATGCTCATCAGACTCCAACGGGAACAACCCAACATCCAACGTCTCGCCTGGTATCCTATAATAATAGCCTGCAACCCCACCTTTCACACCTATGTCATCTACCAAGTCTTGAAAGGCGTAAAAGTTAAACAAGTCAGAATCCACACAATCATACCACGAAATAACTGGATCAACATACATCCTTCCTGGTAGTGGCGTAAATTTTCCACCATGGGTTACTTTCAGAGTGAAGTAGGTCCGGTTTGATTCTGTATGCAAACAATAAACATCAACACATACACTAACAACATGAAAAATCAACTTAATGTATAATCCACATCCTATTCGTACTGTTCATTACAATCACATACCACTGTAGATAAAAAAAAATCGATACAATTAACAATGCCCAAAACATACCGTAAAGTTGATGAAGATTAGGGATCGGGGACGATCGTTCGCGGTTTTTCCCAAATAAACTAACCATCTTCTTCAATTTTTCGCGGAACGAAAATCGTAATTGGAAACTTTAGGGCAAAAAATGCGATTGACTTTGGGCAAGGGAGTGTTTGGATCAGGGTATTAATGTGCTTGTTCGGTGGGTCTAATAGTATTTTAGGCGGGAACCGTGAAATGACGATACTACCCTCAACTACGTGGCACTTAACGGGAAAATTAACGGAAAAGGGCTCTCAGTGGCGATTTTGCGAAAATGTGGAACGTGGGTGGCTTTTTTGCGCTACTTTTTGTCTCGGTCCCGTTTTTGCAATTTTGTGAAACGTGAAGGACCATTTTTGCAATTTACCCTAAAAGACACTTTTTAACCATGTTTAAAAGCTCAAACTTTTAAAGACACTCCTAATCATAAATGTCTTATCTTTTATTTAGAAAACAAATTTATAGAATAAACAAAAGAAAAAGACCATACAATTAAACAAGAAAACATACTCCGTATAGGATTTTGCTACATTCACATAAAATCCACAAAAAAAACTCCCACTCGTTGATATGTCAGCGAGTGATTGATTTTTTGTGGGATCCACATCCTACTAAAAACCAATCACCCGCTGACACGTCAGCGAGTGAGAGTTTTTTGTAGGGATTTTATGTGGATGTAGCATACCCCTCCGTATAATACTAATCAGATGAGACTTGGGACAGAAGAGAAAGATCGCAAGAAAGTAATAAAACCAGCAAATAATAACATGACATGTCATGTCCACGTGCAACAGAATAAATTCTCCCATAAATCCTGGACCTTGCTTTTGCACCAACTTCCCCACTTGACCAAAAATTGATGACTTGTCTATTTTTAACTCATATCGGGTGGAAAAGAATCATAGATCTATCCATTTTTAACTCATATGTAAGTATTAATAGAGTAACTTAGGTTAAAAGGAGTGGTTGGTGAGCAACTCACCGCCACCTCAGTATTATCTCGGCTTTCTTTCCTCTCTTACTTTCACTGTTCCACTCGCTCCTTCTCATCATACATTCGTTTTAGTCACTCTCTCTCACCTTTATAAAAATTTATCTCACTAAATATCTCACACACACTCACAAACTAAATATTTAATTATAAAACAATCCCACTTTTTCAGCACTCACTATGGTGAGTAACTCACCAAATTAGTGCATTTTGGCCGTGACTTGGCTTTATGGTGTTTTGGTTGATTTGGCCGTGACTTACTCACCAAAAGGTGAGTTTGTCACCACTCCAGTTAGCCTTAGTGAACACAATTTAAATTTAATATGTTGGTAGTTTGTAAGCAACGATTAGTATTCATATGGTATATCAGATATTTGGTATGTGAATAAATATGTGTGAATTGCATGTCGGTAATCATGCATGTTAGTTACTAAGGATTTATATATCAGTGTTTAACTCGGGGTCGGATTTTATGTATGGTGCCGTTTTAAAAAAATGAAATATCAGTGTTTGTATATTGTATACAGGTTACGCGACAACATATAGGTTAACGGTTTATAGAAATGATAATGGGTTTGTACAATTGTACAAATCATTATAGAAGTTCTATTAATGAGTATATAGTTTCTTTTCTGAGTTCAGATTTATTTTTCACATTGCACTAATAAAGCAACGAGAACACTTCACCTTCTTTCGTGCAAGAAGTACATATCAAGAGGCCACAAATTAAATTATAGATAAGAAACAAAATCAACTGAATGGAAATAATCTATTTTAAAAGATAATTTTCAACAAAAGAATCTTAAAAAAGGTATGAGGCATCAGAAGACCGTAGCCACATGGGGTACGTTAAAAGCGGATGAACAAAGAGTTGAGCGTCGATGTGACCAAGTCAAATGATACTCGTGTGCTCAGGTTTTCTTTACATCAAGACAACCACTGTTATTTGTTCTTTAGTTTATTATTTAAATGGAAATGAAAGAAAAGAGATGGGGTGTAAAGAGACGGATAAGAAAGTTAAGAAGGTACATAAATGTCAGTGTTTTTTTCTTGAACAACAACAAATAGATAATATATAAAACACAACTTCTAGCAAGAAACTAGAAGGAAATTACAATGGAGTTTGAAACCAATCTTGCCAACTTAACATTTTGTCTCCTCTAAATTTTAACCAAGAAAAAGAATACAATGTATGTAAATTTTGCCCCCGGTCCTCTTGCTAGTATTAAAGATGCTCCTGAGGGTAAAATAGGCGTTTACACTAGGTTTTTTGAGTTGGGTAATTTTAGGATTCCCCTTTCGACTTTTCTACTTAGGGTTTTAGAGTATTATCAGATACATCTTTCGCAGTTGTCTGTCCTAGCAGCCTGCCGGATTAGTCATTTTGAAATCTTGTGTCGTGTTCACGGGGGTGTCCCTACTCTGCCTCTGTTTAGGAAGTTTTACTGGGCCGGTGTAAACAATGGTTGGCTGACCATAGAAAAGAGGAAAGGTTCGAAGTCCCTGGTGGTCCCTGTTTGCTATACCCTGGTTCTTGATTCCGTAAAGCATTGGAAAGACCATTTTTTCTTTGTTAAGCGGATCATTTTCCCCCTTTCCGTTCCATGGTATGACAAGGTTTCCGTTGACCGTGATCCGCCGCCATCTGAAGCGGATATAGACCACGGACTTCTAGAGCTCCTTACTACTAAAAGGGCTGCTTTCAAAAAATATCCGGAGGAGTTCTTGAACGTTATAGGGCTGAGTCAAACATGGGATGATGATACTAGTCGTCCTACGTTTTTGTGGCCGGAAGAACAGGGTTGGTTTTTTTTTTTTTTTTTTTTTTTTTTTTTTTTGACGCGTTTGCGTGTGTTTCTTTTTGTAGAGATGGATTTGTTCGCTTTTATCAGTCAACCGGATCCCTTCAAGGTGAAAACTGGGGAGAGAACTTTGAAGGAGGGTGAGCCTACGCTACGTGCGGAGACGGCGAGCTGTGTGGTCGAGCCATCTGAGAACGTGGTGTCATTGGTTCAGCGCACTGTAGTTGAGGAGATAGCTGATGCCAAGGCTGGGAAGAAGGCGGGGAAGAGGAAAGTGACCATCAGTTCCCCTTCCAAGCCTAGCAAGAAGAGGCTTGTTTCTATATCCGCTAAAGAGGCCGGAGGAGGTTCAGGTATATATCTTTTCCTTTTTCGTTTCTTCGTGTTGTTTTCTCTTTTTTTTTTTTTTATTTACTCTGTTTTTTGTTCTAGGTGTTACGCCTGCGGAGACCACTCCCGCGCATCAAGAGCTTCAGGACAAGTCCGGTGATGGGTTGGAACGTTTGGGTCCACACACGGATGCTAACATAATGAAGAATGTGACCATACTTTTCTCTGACTCCACCGCGTCTCCTCATCCAAAGACTACTGAACAGCCTCCTACTCCTTCTGCTTCTGCCGCGACTCCTCAACTTCAAAGCAAGACTATTGAGGAGCCTCGTGCTACTTCTGCTGGTTCTACTCATGTTCCGTCAGGTACAGCTGAACTTCATGTGGAGAGTCCGGGATCCGCACCTCTTGAGGAAACTCCCGGGCATCTGAATGCCGTTAATGAGAATGAGGGGGACTCGAATGATTTTTATCAGTCTCTGTCTGTTGATACTGCCCAAGCTCCGTCTATCTACGTTCCTAAGTGGGCAGCTACTAACGGTTTCAAGATGGATGATCCATGGGTTTGCCGGAGTCTTGTGGATAACTTTCCCACTCCTGGCTATGTGTCCGAGCTCAGGAATATGGGAGCGAAGGAACTGTTGGATCATTATAATTTGTTATCCTCTCAACAGTTTAGCGCGGGTGGAGAAGTCAGGCTGAGGTTGGAGCATGAGTTGCAAGCCGTGGGTAAGCTGGAGCGTAAGTTGCAGAGGAAAGACAAAATAATTGCTTCTTTGAGAGAAAAAGTTAGTGGTTTTGAAGGCGAGTCTTCGCGGATGGCTGAAATTCGCGGTAAGTGTCTGAGTTAGAGGGGATAGTGGAGTCTAGGGACAAAGAGATCGCTGACTTGCGGTCGGAGAACGCCGCTCTATCTGGGAAGGTTGAGCAGCTTACTGGGCTGTCAGGGTTGGAGACTCAGAACAAGGAGTTGGAAAACGTAAACAAGGAGTTGTCTGAGAAGGTTGCTGGTCTGGAGATTGTTTGTAGCACTCTTGAGGAACAAATGAAGGGAGAGGAGTATTTGAATAAAATGTTTGAGGAGAGGGAAGAGGCTATCCGGGATTGCTTCAAAGAATAGATAGCTGAGTTGGATGCCCTGCTAAAGGTTCTCAACTCTGAGTTTGATACGGAGTTGTTTCCTCAGATGCTGATGGCCGTGGAAGGAAAAAGGTGGGTTATCGGTCATGGTTTCCGCAGAGCTTTCCAAAAGTTTAAAGAGTGTGACGAGTTGCGGACGAGGCTTGGAGGTTGTATTTCAGCCGCTATTGCTGAGGGTCTCCGTCAGGGGTTGGAAGCTGGGGTAGAACATGGTCGTAAGAACACCAAGCTTGAGGACGTGGAGGCTTATGATCCGCGGGCTAAGGAGAACTATACTGAGGCTGTGATCAGGTTGGGGAATGTACCGTTCCCATTGTTGGATTCTCTTGAAGCTTGCAAGGATTCTCCCCTAGAGTTTCTGATTTCGCAACTTGTGTTGGAGGAAGCACGCCTACCGGGGTCGACTGAAGTTACCTTCGGTCCCCCGGTCGCGGAAGAGCGTATCTTGCCTGATTCCCTGCTGAAACGATTATGCAGCCAACCGCGTGCTATTGCTTCTTACAAAGATATCAAGAATAAGAAGTATGGCAAGCAGTTTGACTTTTCCTTGACGGTTCCCCGCTTGATTCCTTTCCAGGACCCGGAGTCCGTGGCTCCTTCCGAGGGTGGGGTGAATGTTAACCCTTCCGCCCCTTTCACTGGTCCTGAGGGGGATGATGAAGCTCAGCGTGATCTGGAGTATACTGATAACGAGTTATTTGATGCCACCGTCCTTGATCAGCCTGAGAACCCCGCTGTGGAAGAGTCACAAGATGAACCCTCTTTGGAGAAGTAGTTTGATCCTTTGGCAGTATTCTGGGGGTATTTTGACTATACCGCCCTTGCCAACATTTCATGAAGCTCTTTCAGTCTTAGTTGTGGTAGTGGTTTCCCGGATGTTGACATCCGTTGGTAGTTATAGGGGCATCCGCAGATTGTGTGGTTGCCAGTAGTTTTGCTCCTTATATGTATGTGTCAGTAGTGACTGTGAATCGATATTTTTGTTTTTGTGTTTTTGTTAATATCTTGATATGGTCAATGGGCCTGCAGTTCCACTTACATGCCTTAGTTATTTTTGTTAATTCTCATGCCGAGTTTGTAACACTATTTTTAGATTTTCCGGGGAGAGTGAGTTATGGTCAATGGGTTTGCAATACCACTTATATGCCTTAGTTTTCTTTTTCTTTTATATATATGTTGGGTTTGCAATACCACTTACGCGTCTATGACTACCCGCGTGTGTTCGTTCCGGGGATAGTTACGGTCAGTGGGTTTGCAATACCACTTATATGCCTTGGATATGTTATGCACATGTATATAAATGAAATAAAGAAAATAAGGCGAAGTAACTGCTGGAAAACACTTGTGGAGTTGATCGGACTCCACGTTTTATTAATGAAAGGAAATGTGACATAAACTAAACGTTCATAATGATGGGCTCCTGCTGCCGGGTAGGACCGCGGTCAGTTTACAGAAAACACTTACATTTAACAGGTATCATATGTAGCATTTTTTCAAGTTGCTAACATTCCATGTCCGGGGAAGGTCTCGTCCTTCCTGGTCTCTAAGCTTGTCCGATCCCCTTCCTAATGCTTCTGTAACTTCGTATGGCCCTTCCCATTTTGGACCCAGTTTTCCGCCGCTTTCTGCGTGGCTCACGTCATTGCTCCGGTACACAAAGTCACCGGGTTTGAAGGATGTGCCGCGGACCTTGGCGTTGTAGTATTTTTCCATTTTGGCTTTGCTTTTTGCTTCTTCAATGGCCGCGACTTCTCTTTTTTCCTCTGCGAGGTCTAGATTGACGCGCAGAGCTTCATCGTTTGTTAATGGGTCGAAGAGGGCACACCTGAGTGACGGCATTCCTATTTCGACCGGGATTACCGCCTCCGTGCTGTATGTTAAAGAGAATGGAGTATCTCTATTGCTGGACTTTATCATGGTGCGGTGAGCCCATAACACGTGCGGTACTTCCTCTAGCCAGTCCCTTTTACCCTGATCTATCCTTGCTTTGATTCCTTATCCTAAGCTCCTGTTTGCCCGTTCCACTAATGATGCGTAGGGATTGCACCAGGCTTTACCTCTCGAGGGATCTCGAGAAGCTTACAACCCCCACCAGGCAGTGTACCTGATCGTTGTAGTATAGTATAGTGACAAGTACCGGGGGATTGATCGTTCAGCTAGGAATACTGTCGCTAGGATCAGAAAACCTAAATACTAGTTCTAGAGATGAAGGATGATTATTTTTGTATTTTTATATTTTCTATAAAGCAAGTAAAAATCTCGGGTTTGAAGGATTTGGGCGGAATTAGTTGCTAGTCAACTAACCCAATACTAAAGATGCAATCAAAATAAAATACTAGACATGAAAATAAAACTAAATTAAACTAAGGTTGTGAGCAATAAGTGGAGAAATGTGTTTACTTAGATTTCACTACTCCCTAGATATCTTTTACACGTTAATTACTTGTTATAGTTGCGTGGATGACGGATTGTATTCCTTAATACCATTCATGGGGTGGCGCACTTAACTCCCCAATCCTATGAGTGCCTACTTCACTCCTATGTCGAGCCGGCTAAGAAGCTCCTAACATGGGATCATTATAATTTACTCATGCATTAAATACAACCAATAAAACCTAGTGCACATCGGTTCATGTTTCCTAAGACGTTCAAGCATGTTACCATTTGGAGATCTGCCAGTTTTCTTAAGCCTAACATCAAAATCATTAATCCAATACAACCATAAACAAGTAATCAACACATAATCAACATCTAGGTTTCATTAGATCTAAGCAAACACAAGATAAATCTAGCCTAGCATGGTGGAATCAAGACAAGTACAAGATATAGACAACCAACACATAGACATATTGATTGAATTAGAAGAACACTTATCTCAATTACACATGTAAGGGTTCAAGGGCTGAAAACCCTTGAAAAACCTGTAAAAATCGTATATGGTTCGGCCTTAGGGTTTCTCCAAACTTGTTCCTCCTAATGAATGAAAATTAGAAAACTATATATAGAAATCTGAGGCTGACGGCGTCAAGACCAAATAGGTGACGCCGTCATCTCGCCGCCAAAAGAATTCTCGGACTGCCTTGATCTACATCTGACGCCGTCATGTATTAACTTTTTCCAGGCCGTCACGTATTTTACTCTTGACGCTCTTCCTTGTGACGCCTTCATTTCTGTACTGGGCCGTCATTAAAATTACTCTTGACGCCGTCAAATTGTTACTCTTAACGCCGTCACCTACTGTTCCCAGCTTGGAAAATTAAGTCTTTGGCGTTTTCTTCACTTTTATGCTCCAAAAACGTCCGAATTGCTTCCTTTTCCAGATTTCACTCCCAGAGTACCTAAAATCACAAAAGGAATAATTTAGGGCACTATTTGATCAAATAAATTCAATTCCGGGCTTAAGTGACCCCCTAAAAGTGGTTCATTTTTCGCCTCATCATATACCCTTACACTTGAGATTTGCTTGTCCTCAAGCAAATGCGCTTTTAGTCTACTCAAAATACAAGTTAGGGGTCATCTAAGACTAATATAAAAGTAATTACAACAAATAATCGTTCCACTAAAGACCAAAGACAAGCACGGAGGTCATATACTAGCACCTCACAAATAGTGTTAAGATACTCACATCTCTCGGGTGTAATAAAGTATAAATTACAATATGGAAACGGAAGATATCTCTCACTACCTGTCATAGCAAAATAGATTACCATATGCTTGGGAAAGGATCAAACCACCACCACATGGCGTAAGCACCTAGGATAAACTATCAAAGAGGTCTTTTAAAGGGTTGTAACGTTAGGTGTAAGGATATGAAATATATGGTTTTGTTGGATATAGGCAGTCTTTACTGGTGGCGAGTTAACAATCTTGGTTAATTACATGTACAATATGGCGTTGCTAAGCCAAGACTAGACTCGACTTAAGCTAATAAATGAAAAATAACAAAAACATAAAATGAACATAGAATGAAACGAGATGGTAGTCCGTATGTTTTTTTTCTTTTCTTTTTCTATATGTTTTTTTTTTCTTGATTTTTCCGTTTTTTTTTTTTTTTTTTTTTTTTTTTTTTTTTTTGCATACACTCTTACCCTACCATCCAAAATAATACATCATAGGGGATGGACATTCCCCTTACACTTGAATTTTTACATACTTTACAATAAACTAATCTATTGACTCGAATTAAGAAAATCAAAACACTTGGAGTACTTTTAAGATTAACGTACATATGGGGGTAATAAATGATGTTCTTCCCCATTACTCCATAAAATAAGTATTTTACCCATGAGTCCCAATCGTCTCAAAACAATATGTACAAGGATATGACTCGACTTAGCAACCGTGTAATCAATTAGATAATTAATTTAGGGTTTAACAAATAACAATAATGCACTAAAGATGAGTGCATACACGGAAGGCTAAGGCGATTTGGGTGTACATTTAAGTGGGGTGTAACAAATTCTTCCTTTAAGTAAAATGCTTAAAGTTAGAAACGAAAAGATAGGCTTGGAGGGGTGTACTAGGAGTTTCGTGTACTAAAAATGAGTACAACGCTAAGGGTATGGGAAAAATTAATTGACTTAACTAGCCAAGTAATATGACTTAAATGGTCAAGTAATTATGATACGGGTTTAACACAAGGGTGACCCTAATGCCTCTTATCATGTAGTAAATCCTACTACACGAATGTAGTCTCACTAGTGGTCTCGGGATGCATCGCTAACGCAAGTTCTAGAATCTAAATGCTACCGGTACACTCATAAGCACTAATAGTAAATGTTTTTCCTATCAAATATAAAGGCGAACCTCACATATTTGGGTGGAAATTTTTTCTGAATGGTACGGTTTTGTGCTAGTCATACAATCTCCTATCCATGAGACGCTTGCTATGGCTAAAGTTTCACTCCTAAATGTTGTAAAAAAAATTTAATTTGGCGCTAAAATTGCACTAGCAAGTATTTCTCATAGTTTTATTACACATCTACCATTAAACAAACAAACTCAAGCGAAAGTGTATATGTAGGTATCATCATTTTACCCTCCCCTTACACTTAAGATGAACATTGTCCCCAATGTTCAAGTAAAGAATGTAAAAGTGAAATAAGTAAAAAGAATGAAATCAAATACTCCCCTGATTCGCTCGGTATGGATAATAAGGTGGCCAGGTTAGATCTTCCTCCAAGAAAATGAACAATCAAAGCTTCCCTTCTAGAAAAAATAAATCATCTTCTTGTCATACATAACTTGTAAATCCTGAGAAAACAAACAAAGCAACCTCGCATAAAATCGGCGGCAATCTATATAAGTTACTAAATACTAGAAAACAAGATAAGATATAATGCTTGTGGAATGAAGTTTGCAGATTTCCTGGAGATTATAAAACTTAATAATTCAGCAAAAACTTTAAAACTCCGTTAGAAAAACAAAACTGGTATAATTTCCAGATTTTTACACGTGACGCCGTCAAGAGTAATCTCGTGACGCCGTCAGAAGTGACCTGCAGAAATTCTTATGTTAAGTTTCCGGAAAATTTCTGGAAAAACTTGGTCCTACTTCCTGGAAAATCCTGCAAAACTTTATTATGACTCAATACAGGCATTTGACTCTAACAAATACGAATATACATGTCCATTTAATATTGTGGAGAATCATGATCGGTTTGTTTCTTAAAAACATATTTGGGGTTTCCCCTTACACTTATCTTTTGCAAAAATACTTTTAGGTGGAGTTAAGACTAGGCCAAAACAACAAAGTAAAGTATTTCCACTATTTAGTTTAGAAACATGATCTACCAACAATAAAAATAAAGCATGCATACGGAAGCAAATAACAAACAAACAAAATAAAATCACACAAAGAATGGGTTGCCTCCCAAGAAGCGCTTTTCTTTATTTACGAGTCTTGTAGCTAGACTCAAGGTCATGGGTTACTACGTGATCTCATCGTTGGTTTCACTCTCCAGGTCGTCTTCTAAACCAGTTTTGTATTCCGGACCTAGTTGCAAGCATTCTTTGTAGAAACCAAGCATCCTATTCTTTACATACTCTACTCCTCTACGTCTATCCTCATCATTCCTATAATATGCCGCTTGCTTGTGTTCCTTTTCGAAATTAGAGAGAAGGCGGTATTGCTCAATTTTGTAAGGCATTTGGTAGGCAATCTCATCATTCTCTTCCTTGAATCTAACTATCCCTAAAGTCGGATCATAACTCATCCTAGTGGCCTCAACAAATGGTTTTCCGAATATTATTTGGCTTAGGCAATCATCTATCACTGGACGAGTGTCTTCCACTATCATAAAATCGATCTCATAAGTGAGATTACCTATAATCACATGCAACCCCTTCACTCTTCCTTCAAAATTACTTATCAAATTCCTATTGGGCATCATCCTAAAATTAAGTTGCTTCTTCATTACCCAATTGTAATAAGTCCTAGTCATGATGTTTACGGAAGACCTAGGATCGATTTAAGCTTTCCATATATGCATGTGCCCGATATTGCATGGTATGTTAATGTTAGAGGGGTCTCCCATTTTGATAAGGGGTGTGCCAAGGATATATGGTCTCTCGGGACTATCGAATAAATCCTTATGGTATTCCCGTTCTTCCTTGGTGGGCATCTTATCAAAGTACTTTTCTATAGTTTCTACTTCCTCTAACCCCTTTTTCTTATTAACCTCAACTTTCCTACTTTCATCCTTAGTTTCGGTTTCTACTCCAACTTCATCCTTGTCACTTTCTTCTATCTCCTTATCTATTGGCTTAATGGTGACAACATTGACAAAGTGGACATGTTTAGATGATGAGGGGTCCTTAATTTGGATTCCGTTATTGGTATCCCTAGTGTCCTTCCTTGGTGTAGTTAACGCTTGGTTGTTGAGGGCTTTCAACAAGTTGTCTATCTTGTTGGTCATCTCCGTTTGTTGTTGGTTGAATTCGGTTTCAAACCTAGCTATGCGAGCTTCCTGAGATGCCATGAATTTAGACATCAACCCTTCAAGATTGTTGGTACTACCATAGTTGTTAGAAGGGTTGTTGTTGAAAGTACGGTTCGAGGGTGGACCGTTTGGTTGGTAATGATTAGGCGGATTGGAAGAATTGGGTTGATTTTGTTTCCACCTAAGGTTTGGGTGATTTTTCCAAGAGGGGTTGTATGAATCACCGTAAGGGTTTGGCTCGGGCTTGAAAGTGTACCACTTATCTCCCGCTTCGTCGGTACGCGTGGATGCGTAGTCCGCAAAAGCTGTTCCGGGGAGTTCCACACAATCACGAGTGTCATGGGGACCACTACATAATTCGCATGAAAAAGTGATTTTGTTCACTTGTCTTGAAGGCTTAGGAGCTTCGTAATATTTCATGAGAAACTTGACTTGGTCCTCAAGTTCCATGATCATACGGTCGGGAGTGCTAGAGTTGTTCGAAGGCAAAGATATTGCCTTGACCGTTTTGTTCAAATCACGGGGATCATTCCAACTTTCGTTGTCATAGAGAGCAAGATCTTCTATGAGTTCCCATGATTGTTCCGCACTTAGATCACGTAGCTTACCACTGGCCGATTGGTCAATGGCTCGCCTCGTGGAGAGATCGATATGGTCATAAAAGATTTGGACTTGGAGCCAAAGATCTATGCCATGATGAGGGACTTTTTGAAGTAAGTCCTTGAAACGAGTCCATGCTGCATAAAGAGATTCATTTTGACGTTGTTGGAACATCAGGATGTTATTTCTAAGCTTAGTAGTTCTCCCCGGTGGGAAAAATTGAGCAAGAAAACGAGTGGTGAGATCATCCCATGTGGTGATAGATCCCGCGGGTAAACGCTCAAGCCATTGACTAGCTTGATCCGACAGAATTGGAATAGGCGTAATCGGGTTGTCTCTCTAGTTTCAACATCTAGGTATATGGAGTCTACGATTTTTAGGAAGTCCTTAAGATGTTGGTTTGGATCTTCGGAACAAAGTCCATAGAATGCACATCCGCTTTGCACCAACCGGATGGTGTCGGATCGCAAGGGGGTCACATTGGCTCCGGTGAGCTCAATGGTCTTTCGGTAGCCTTGGTGGCTAGGTCGGGAATACTCTCCTAAGGTTCGGGGCCTAAGAGGTTCTAGTGGTGGGTTTTGTTGTGGTGGGATGACGGGTTCAAAGATGTTCCCATCGTCCATGATGTCGGGTGGTGAAAAGTTACGAACAAAAACACAAAGAAATAAGATAGACTAAAGAAAACCTAAAAATAAAATCTTACTAGAACGGAATCTAGCAAGTAGACCTAATAAAAGAGATTCTAACCTAGACAATAACTATTTCCCGGGCTGCGGCGCCAAAAACTTGATGCGTAGGGATTGCACCAGGCTTTACCTCTCGAGGGATCTCGAGAAGCTTACAACCCCCACCAGGCAGTGTACCTGATCGTTGTAGTATAGTATAGTGACAAGTACCGGGGGATTGATCGTTCAGCTAGGAATAGTGTCGCTAGGATTAGAAAACCTAAATACTAGTTCTAGAGATGAAAGATGATTATTTTTGTATTTTTATATTTTCTAGAAAGCAAGTAAAAATCTCGGGTTTGAAGGATTTGGGCGGAATTAGTTGCTAGTCAAGTAACCCAATACTAAAGATGCAATCAAAATAAAATACTAGAAATGAAAATAAAACTAAATTAAACTAAGGTTGTGAGCAATAAGTGGAGAAATGTGTTTACTTAGATTTCACTACTCCCTAGATATCTTTTACACGTTAATTACTTGTTATAGTTGCATGGATGACGAATTGTATTCCTTAATACCATTCATGGGGTGGCGCACTTAACTCCCCAATCCTATGAGTGCCTACTTCACTCCTATGTCGAGCCGGCTAAGAAGCTCCTAACATGGGATCATTAGAATTTACTCATGCATTAAATACAACCAATAAAACCTAGTGCACATCGGTTCATGTTTCCTAAGACGTTCAAGCATGTTACCATTTAGAGATCTGCAAGTTTTCTTAAGCCTAACATCGAAATTATTCATCCAATACAACAATAAACAAGTAATCAACACATAATCAACATCTAGGTTTCATTAGATCTAAGCAAACACAAGATAAATCTAGCCTAGCATGGTGGAATCAAGACAAGTACAAGATATAGACAACCAACACATAGACATATTGATTGAATTAGAAGAACACTTATCTCAATTACACATGTAAGGGTTCAAGGGCTGAAAACCCTTGAAAAACCTATAAAAATCGTATATGGTTCGGCCTTAGGGTTTGTCCAAACTTGTTTCTCCTAATGAATGGAAATTAGAAAACTATATATAGAAATCTGAGGCTGACGGCGTCAAGACCAAATAGGTGACGCCGTCATCTCGCCGCCAAAAGAATTCTCGGACTGCCTTGATCTACATCTGACGCCGTCATGTATTAACTTTTTCCAGGCCGTCACGTATTTTACTCTTGACGCTCTTCCTTGTGACGCCTTCATTTCTGTACTGGGTCGTAACGAAAATTACTCTTGACGCCGTCAAATTGTTACTCTTGACGCCGTCACCTACTGTTCCCAGCTTGGAAAATTAAGTCTTTGGCGTTTTCTTCACTTTTATGCTCCAAAAACGTCCGAATTGCTTCCTTTTCCAGATTTCACTCCCAAAGTACCTAAAATCACAAAAGGAACGATTTAGGGCAATATTTGATCAAATAAATTCAATTCCGGGCTTAAATGACCCCCTAAAAGTGGTTCATTTTTCGCCTCATCAACTAACCCGTTTGCTTGCGGGTGTTTAACGGACGCAAATCGTTACTTGATGTTAAGTTTTTCACACCAATCTTTGAAGGGGTTGTCTCTGAAATGCTTTCCATTGTCCGATACTATTTCTCCTGGTAAGCCGTATCTGCACACGATGTTGTCCCAAACGAACTTTTTTACCTGGTTGCCGGTGATGGTTGCGAGGGGTTTGGCTTCAATCCATTTTGTAAAATAGTCAATTCCCACAATTAAACATTTTATTTTCCCTGGGGCTTCCGGGAAAGGACCGCTGATGTCTAGGCCCCACTTGTAGAACGGCCAGAGGGAAGTGATAAGGACTAGGTTGTGCTGCGGACTTTTGGGTACTGGCCTGTGAACTTGGCAGTCCTAGCATCGTTGGATAACTTCTCTTGCGTCTTTGTGCATGCTGGGCCAATAGTATCCGGATCACAGAGCTTTCGCTACTATGGATCGCGGCCCTAAGTGCATGCTGCACGCCCCTTCGTGGATCTCTCTTATTACGTAGTTGGCTTGCAGCGGACCAACGCAACGGAGCCATGGTTCTAGGAATGACCTTCTGAAGAGGACCCCATCGACTACGGCGTATTGCCTTGCCTTTATCTTCAGTTTCTGGGCTTTCTTGTCTTCTGCTGGCAGTGTTCCATTTTGCAAATAATCGAGGAGCGGTTTCATCCATGTGTCTCCCTCTTCTTCTACCACGGGCATGACTTCCTTCTCCTTAATGGATTTTTCCTTGAGAACCTCCACCAGCACTTGTTTGGTTAAATGAGCGAAGCTGGTGGAAGCAATTTTGCTCAACGCATCCGCTTGCTTGTTTTGGCTCCGGGGGACCTGCCGTATTGAGAACGTCCTGAAGCTTTCTATCAAAGCCCTTGTTTTTTCCAAGTATTGGATCATGGCTTCTTCCTTGGCCGTGTACGAACCGTTGATCTGGTTTGCGACCAGTCATGAGTCCACATTCGCGGCTAGGTCTTGTACCCCCATTTGCTTTGCTATCTTTAAACCTGCTATTAGCGCTTCATATTCTGCTATTAGCTCTTCATATTCTGCTTCATTGTCAATATAAACCCGGCCCCGGATCCTTCTTGACATGAGGACCCATCTGTATACAAGTTCCATGGTTCCGCATAAGGTAGTTCTTCTATGGGTGAATTTGTTACCGCGATCTCTTCTTCTGGCACTTCCGCGATGAAGTCCGCCAAGACCTGCCCCCTGATTGTTGTTCTTGGTCTGTAACTGATATCATGCTCTCCTAATTCTATTGCCCATTTCGTCATTCTGCCTGTCTTTTCTGTTTGTGCCAGCACCTGTTTGATTGGTTGGTCGGTGATGACGACGATTGGATGTGCTTGGAAATAACTTCGTAGCCTTCTGGCCGCGTGGACCAGTGCTAAAACTAGCTTCTCCATTGGGCTATAGTTTATCTCCGGATTCTGCAGGGCACGGCTGATGAAGTACACTGGCATTTGGCACGCTCCCCTTTCTGCTAGTAGCACAACACTGATAGCTTCTCTTTCCGCGGACAGGTACATTATCAGTTCTTCATTTGGGCGAGGGGCGGAGAGAGTCGGGAGGTTGGCAATATGTCTCTTCATTTCTTTGAAGGCCGCCTCCGCTTCTGGTGTCCACTGGAAGTCGCTTTTCTTGATGCACTTTTTTAATGTTCGAAAGAATGGTAGTGATTTTTCCGCGGATTTCGAAAGGAAGCGGTTGAGGCTTGCCAGCTTTCCATTGAGGGATTGAACATCTTTCAGGGTTTTTGGAGATGGTAGTTGGGTGAAAACCTGGGACTTCTCCGGGCAAGCCCGGATTTCTTGTTTACTAATCAAGTGTCCCAAGAACATACCTTCCTCGGCGCCAAAGGTGCACTTCTTTGGATTCAATTTCATGTTGATTTTTCTGAGAGTTACAAAGGTTTCTTCCACATCCCTTAGTACTTCGGTCTCTGAGTGATTTTTTATGACCAGATAATATACGTACACCTCCAAGTTTCTTCCAATCTGTTTTTGAAAAGCCATGTCGACCAATCTCTGATATGTGGCCCCTGCATTTTTTAGACCAAATGGGATTTTTTGATAGCATAATATTCCTTGGTTTGTGTGGAAAGCGGTTTTCTCTTCATCTTTTGCGGCCATCTGGATCTGGTGATACCCTTTGTATGCGTCCAGGAAACATTTGAATGTATAGCCGCAAAGTGATTCCACTTTCCAGTCGGTCTCCGGTAGAGGGTAGCAATCTTTGGGGCAGGCTTTGTTTAGGTCTTTGAAATCGACGCACATTCTCCAACTCCCATCGCTTTTTTTTTAACTAGGACCGGGTTTGATAACCAGTCGTGATAGTGGACCTCTCGCATGATACCGGCTTCAACCAACTTGGTCACGTCATCGTTAATGGCTTTGTTTCTTTCTGGGGCTTGTCCCCGTTTCTTCTGTCTTACCGGGGTGTATCCTTCCCGTACATTAAGCTTGTGTTCTGCAATGCTCCGCGGTACTCCAGTCATATCCGACGGCTTCCATGCGAAGATATCCAAATTGCTTCTGAGTAAGTCGCACAGGTCTTTTTTCCCTTGGGTAGTGAGGCTTCCGCCTATGGTGATGGTCTGATCCGAAAATTTCGGGTGTATTACCACCTTGATACCTTCTACTGCGGCTGCCTCAATGTCTTGTTTCGGCTGTGGCTCTGCTACCATGCGACACTCGACGGGTATGACTTTGTCGCTATGGAGTGTTACTATACCTCCCGCGGTAGGGAACTTTATCATGCCGTGAGTTGTTGAAGACTTGAAGGTATGATTTTTAGCAATCTTATCCCCGGTCTGCCAATGATCCTATTGTACCGGGATGGAGATCGTACCACCATGAAATTCATCCATGTGCTTGCTGAATTCTCATCGTCCCCTAAAGTTACTTCCAGCAAGATTTGACCTAGGGGCCATGATATTTCGCCGCTGAAACCAAGTAGTGGGGTTGTGGCGGGGATCATCCTCTTTCTGACCTCTAGGCTTAAACGGTTAAAACAGTGCTCGTAGAGTACTTCTGACGTGCTTCCATTGTCTACGTACATTCTATGGACGCGGTGGCCGCCTACATCTGCTTTAATTACCAACGGATGATCATCCCAATCATCTCCTTGTACTGGTGGGAAGGATATTTCTAGGTTTGGACCCGTTTGTGGTGGGACTTTTTGCTTTACATTTCTTTGCCAAGATTGGACCATAAATATGGCGGGGGCTTTGTCGTTTGTCGCGGTTTCTTTTTTACCACCTTTAACTGTCCCACCTTTCTAACTGCCATTCTTGATTTCTTTTACCAAGTGTGCCAGTTGGCCAGATCTCACTGCTTCCTTAATTTGCTTTTTTAGCTGAAAACATTCATCCGTGGTGTGCCCTATTTCTCTGTGGAAATCGCAGTACTTGTCCTTGTTCCTTGACTCTGCCGGACTTGCCATGAGAGGCGGGGCCGTGAACTTGACAGAGTCCATTGCTAAGATTTCCCTTGGTGTCTTGGTAAGAGGTGTGAACCGGTCAGCTCGCCTCCTGTCCGCCCTAGAGCGTCCTTTAAATTCTGGCTTTCGTTCAAACGTTTGGTTATTCTGGCTGACTTTGGACCCATTTTCTTGAGCTTTCCACGTGGAACGGTCTTGCTTCTTTTTTGATTGATTTGTCGCAGCTGTGGTGCCGCGGAGGAAGGCTGTTGTTGCTTTCCACATTTCATCCACCGTTCGTGGAATTTTGTCATTGAGTCTTTTGATTAGCTCTGGATTGGTGATTCCGTGCATGAAGCTGGAGATTTTCATGCATTCTGGAGCCCCTTTCAAGTGCATGCTTTCAGCTTTGAAACGTTCTACAAAAGCTCCGGTTGGTTCTCCTTCTCTTTGTTTGATGTAATGCAGCTCCACTGGGTCTTTTGCATACTTCTTTTGCTGGAGGAAGTAGGATAGAAAGCTTTTCCATAAATCTTCGAAATTGTCAATGCTTTCTACCGTTAGTTCATCGAACCATACCCGGGCATGACCCATGAGGGTGGAGTTGAACATATGGCACCAAGTAGGCATAGCCCATCGTTCCACTTTGGCCGCGGTACAGAAATTCTTCAAATGGTCCTCCGGGTCACTTATCTCGTCATAAGTTTTGACGTTGGACGGCATTCAGGTTCTTTTAGGGAACTCGAAGCTTCTGATTCGATGTGTGAATGGATCGGTATCTTCGATATCGTACGGACGATAGAGATCATCCTCGTTATCTTTGTTGCTTCTGGATTTGGATTTCCAGTGTCTTCCATCACTGTCTTCACTATCCGGAGATAACCGTTCTTTCTTTTTTCCGGGATCAGAGTATGGATCTGCCTCCAGCTCTTCGCTTCCTGGGATAGGGGGTGCTGCTGCAGGTTGGGCTGGGGCTTCTCTTTCTCCGCCCTTCTGGTCTCTCTCTGCTTTCTTCTCGCTGAAGGTATCCGGCATCTGCTTTCCGTTCTCTTCTAGTCTGGCTTTTTGAGTTTAGCCTTGAGAACACGTCTGTTTTCCGGTTTCCTAGCCGTGACCGGACGTCTTTTCGTTTTTCTCCTAGACGTGAGAAAACGGTCGACCGGGGATATCTCTGCTTCTCATGAACTTCTTTGGAAGTTTTTGTCTCTCTACTGCTGAGTCGGGAAAAGACACTCCGGGAGTACGAGTGGTCAGAGGGTCCGGATTTGACACTTGGGCTGGCTTGTCGCCTCGTTCTGACCTCTCTTCTTCCCAAGGATTTGGATCCGGAGTCTTGAGTTTGTTCTCGAGATCCTCTGTCTTTTCCTTCATTGCCATCGAAGTCAATGCGTGTTTGCACTTGCCTTAACTTCTCTTGGTGAACCTTTTTAGCCATTAGGGGCAGCAACTGGTCGTAATGCTTGTCGCAAAACTCCCGTAACGCCGCGTCTGGTAATGGTTCGTTTGCTTATTGGCTTTTCTCTTTCTCCAAAGTGTTCCGTATTGCGAATTGCTCTTGGGTAGGAGTAGAGCCACTTCTTGCCGGTTTACTCATGTTGGTTTGAGTATCTTTGGAAACGTAGTTAAGTTAACGAGTCACGATGCGGATGGCGCCACTTGTTAGTACAAAACTTGGACACAACTCAAGACTTAGCTATGACTAACCCTTGAGAGAGCGAGTTTCGGACTATGAAGGTCTTTGATAAAGCTGCTAAGAAAGAAGCACCGTTAGTCTCACCGCGGAAGAGGGACTTCCGCGGTCAGCCTCGGGTGTGAGAGTAAGTATAATGTAGAGAGATAAAATATTTAAGTAAGTGTCAGAGAGAGAGTTCTATGTTACCCAAAGGTGATAACTTTTACTCTTTATATAGGTGAGGCATGCTTGTCCTTCTCGACCGTTTATACGTATTTCTCGGAATTGTGCACCTCCCTTATTGTTCTGTTTATCCCATGAACGTGTACCATCTGTACTTTTTGTCTCTGGGCAACTATATGATAGTTGTCTGTACTGTTGGTCTAATCCGCGACCTAAGTTAGTCCGGATATAAGTCAATACCCGCGGTCTGTTATGTTCGACCTAGTGGATTGGGTTATCCTTTGTCACGGAGTGTGTTCCGCGGTCGTATCTCAGGACCGCGGGGTGTCTTGAGGAAGTATTGTGATGTGGTTCCTTTGGGTAGGTCTCATTTGGGCGGTCATGGCCTATCGCTTTTGGGTCCGGGGGTACTATACGTGATCAGTATCAGAAGACCGTAGCCACATGGGGTACGTTAAAAGCGGGTGAACAAAGAGTTGAGCGTGGATGTGACCAAGTCAAATGCTACTCGTGTGCTCATGTTTTCTTTACATCAAGACAAACACTGTTATTTGTTCTTTAGTTTATTATTTAAATGGAAATGAAAGAAAAGAGATGGGGTGTAAAGAGACGGATAAGAAAGTTAAGTAGGTACACAAATGTCAGTGTTTTTTTCTTGAACAACAACAAATAGATAATATATAAAACACAACTTCTAGCAAGAAACTAGAAGGAAATTACAATGGAGTTTGAAACCAATCTTGCCAACTTAACATTTTGTCTCCTCTAAATTTTAACCAAGAAAAAGAATACAATGTATGTAATCAAAAATATCACTTTTCCTCATAGACCGAGAGTTAAAAGTGACACTATTTCGAAACTTCCAAATATACCATGATGTAGTCGCAACTATCACGTACATCCGCTCCTTTTTAACAGGGGCTCGTGCTAAACCATTGATCGACGTTAACCATTCTGCAATGGAACTCAGATTAGAATTAGAAATATCGCACCAGACTCAAACTAACCTCCATACATTAGCAGCAAGCTCGCATGTAGAGAAAACATGGTCTTTAGTCTCGGCCGTGTTTAAACAAATTGGACATAAAATTGAATCGATATCAAAACCACGTCTTGATAAATTGAAACGGTGAGGAAGGCGGTCCAACAATAATCTCCACATAAAGACATTAATCTTCCTTGGAAGAAACTTGTTCCATCTTGTGCTTGAATCCATAATAGGAAGAATACACTTGTCAATATGTTTACGTGTTTCTCCAACAGTAAAAACACCATCTTTACCTAAAAGCCACTGCCATGTATCTGATCCAGAAGTTAGATCAATGTGTTCAATGTCGTCCATCATAGCAGCCAGCATACCACCAGTTCTGCCTCATTCAATTGGCCTACGCCAATGCCAATTCCAACCATTATTAGACCATCAATCAACCACATAACAGTCTTCATTAAAGACGTCTAACCTAAATAATCTGTTGTACAACTAATTCAAAGCATTGTCTCCAATCCAAATATCTTTCCAAAATCTAACTTGTGATCCACTAACTACTTTTAACCAAATGGTACTCTTTGGAATAATATCACTTACGTGTAAAGCATGAATCGAAGCAACCACATTAGCCCATGTACCTTGCGTAGCAGAATAAGTGGAATCTAATCCCCCGTCTTCTCCATGTATAGCTTTAACTAGAGACACCCATAAGGCATTTGGTTGAGTCAAGAATCTCCAACGCTACTTTTGAAGTAGAGCTAAATTGAACGACTTTAAACTATCCACACCTAAATCACCATGAGCCTTTGATGCCAATACGAGGTCCCATTTATCCAAGCCACATTTACACTCTGCTCCCGAATTTATTTTTTGGAGTGAAAGGGAAATGTTTGGGATGGTAATAAAAAAAATTGTGTTCTTGAGATTTTTTAAAAGAGAAGAAAGTAAAGGATGGTAAATTACACCAAAATTACTCTCCTAATCTTCTTCCCAAATTGGGATGAAATGGAATGAAGTCGATTTTAAAGCCTTTTTTTTTGCTTACATCATCCTCTTTTCTTTCCTACTCGGGAATACAAGATAAAAAAAATCATTTCTTATTCCTCCTCTCTTTACTACTCTCTTTTTTCCCTCTCTATCTCTCTTCTTTTCGATTTATACTCGGGAACAGAGTGTTAGTACAATTTGAAATAAAGTGGAGAGAAGAAATAAACATTATCTTTAAATATAGAATATTGATGAATTTATAATTTTGTCCTTGTAACTATATTCCTTTACTTAAATTGATAAGGGCATTTGGTCGGTTTATGCAAAAACATTTCTCTCCCCTACAATCATCCCAATATTGGAGGATGATATTTGAGTAAAAAAGCATTAAATCACCATCTACTTCCTTTCCTCACTCATCCCTGTCTTTTCTTTAAAAAAAAATTGAGAACACCATGATTTTTTTTTTTTTTTTTTTTTCATCTATTCTTTTTACTTTCACTCCAAAAATTATTTCGAGAACAAAATGTTAGAGTAAAAAAACATTAAATCACCATCCACTTCCTTTCCTCACTTATCCCTTTCTTTTCTTCAAAAAAATTGAGAACACCGTGATTTTTTTGTTTTTCCTCCCTTTCTTTCACTTTCACTCCAAAAATTAACTCGAGAACACAGTGTAAATGTCATACGGAGCATAAAATAAATTGCTCACTATTTAAAATATTTCCATAAAATAAATCAATAGATATTAATTTACATATGTGGATGTCGTAGTTATCGGCTGTTTGATTACTTCTTGATGAATCAGTTAAGTGCCAAATTCTGAATCGGTCAAAAGCTTGTGGTTTTGATAGAACAAAGCATTGCCTCTAGATCATTCTATGGGCTTCTAAGCAATTTTGTATAGGATATAATCCTAAATCAGTCAGCAACTAATTTTACCTTTTCTTTTTGCATTATTTTCATCTTTTTAATTAATTTATTCCCATCACAATTATAAAAAAGAAGTCTCGTTTAATTTTAAATTTCATCGTGTATAGGCCTAATAATGATGTTACGACTACATATATATATTGACTTGATCGATCATAGGACCATGACGATGTTTAAAAAAATATATATAATCCAACCACAAATTTCAATTAATATATACTCCTTCCGTCTCATAATTATAGTCCATATTTCCTTTTTGAGATGTCTCAAAATAATTGTCCACTTTCCCTTTTAAGTAAAAACTAAAGAATATAGTAGGTGAATATTCTCTTTAAGTGGTTGAAACTAAAATGTCTCCACTTTTATTAATATATGTGAATGTTGTCTCCTGACAATAATTTTGAGATAGAGGGATTATTTCTTTAGACTAGTAAATTCTTACTATTTCTTTAGACTAGTAAATTCTTAGTTCATTCATTAAGTACTTATAAATAATCAAATTTTATTATAAAGATTTATGTTGGTAAATTTTGTTATTTAATCCCCTGTTTACAACACTTGCCAAACACTTTTTTTTTCGTTCAGCACCAGTTTCATCCGGAGCTAGTGAATCACTCAGGCTTTTTGATTTGTAGATAGGTTTATGATTTGGATTGAATTTAGATTTAGATTTTATCATTTGTTTAAAGTGCATATACATAAAACAAACGTCATTCATTATTTTTCATTCATACCAACACCCTGTAAGACTATGTTTATCAGTGAAATCATCCAACCGATCGAAGCGTATAAGACAAAAAAAAACTCAATATAATATTAAAAGTACACAAAACCACAACATCAAAACCACGATCCGGTCGCTTTGTGACTTCCAAAATTTTGAGCCAACCGTGCCACATGTCACGCTCTGAATCTGCCAACAAAACCACAACATCAAAACCATTACATCTTGGTTTCGTGTCAAATGGCATGCGGTTACTACTTCCAAACTAAAACAGGATACGAAAATCAGAACAAAGAAACTACCCGAGACCTCCGATAAGAGACCTTGAAGACGTACTGTGCTTCGGTGTGGGGACCTGTTTCTGTTCTTTGGTTACTACAGAAATTTGTGTTGAGGCTGCGAAGGGTAGAGAGAAATATTAGGGCAACATTTGAGTTAAGTGAGATGGCAAGTGTTATTGGACTTGAATTGTGGTTTGGGTTGTGATCTTTTATTTAAGCTTAAATGGGGCTTTACACGAAAATTAAATGGCAAGTGTTATTGGACTTGAATTGTGGTTTGGGTTGTGATCTTTTATTTAAGCTTAAATGGGGCTTTACATGAAAATTAAATGGCAAGTGTTGTTAGGCTGATTGGGGGGCATATCACATATGAATTTCTTTTATATGAATTTGTTATAAGCTGAAATTTAGTAAATTTTAGCAAATTATGCTCAGCCATAGTTGATATGTAAAAGAAATAATTTATATATTTGGTTGGGTTGGGTTGTTAATAAATGATGAAAAAGTTGAGATTGATTGTATGTATAGATTGTATATGTGGATGAGTGAGAAAATAATATTTTAATGAAAGATTGGGTTGGATGGGGTTGTGAATAAAGATAGTCTAACAAACGCACCCTAAACAACAGAAGGGAAAAACTTTGTCCCTGGCACAAATCCTATACAAAAGGCCAAACCACCACATTTAAAGTCGTCAAACCCCACCAATCCAATGTAAGATATGCAAGTAAAAGTGGGACCTGGCATTATGGGAAAACAATAAAACATGGCTAGCCGTGACACTGATAAGAGCAGTGCAAAGGAACTAACTGACCACTGTCAATGGATGATTAATTTGGCTGTCCTGTAAAGATTGGGCTTACGAACATCCAAGCCCTGTGAAGATATGATGGTGGATAACTAGGAACTAGTAAGGTGGTACGATCTGTTTCAAGTGAAGATCTATGAGGCATGCCTTCAAAATTTGGAATGAGTGAAAATGAGTGTTCACTACTACAATCAAGGATATATGCAACGACCTTCATATCAGTTGGTCTTTGTAAGCAGTCCGGACTAACGCACCACAACCCAAGAGCCGCTAACCCTTTCAATTGAAGTACATGAAAATTATCATTTAATCTTGGATCCACGATTTCTTGAAT
This sequence comes from Artemisia argyi, assembly GCA_030686995.1. NCBI lineage: Eukaryota > Viridiplantae > Streptophyta > Magnoliopsida > Asterales > Asteraceae > Artemisia > Artemisia argyi. Next base: position 147,725,888 of record CM060697.1, read on the forward strand.
GTTTCCATTTGCATACTTGTTTCGTACCCATTCCGCTAATCTGGTCTGACCTTCTTGAACAGCATTAATAAAACCTGTACATCTTCTTCCAGTTACTATCTCCAAAACCACCATACCGTAGCTATAAACATCTGACCTCGGACTAAACCTGCCAGTTTGAAGATATTCTGGATCAATGTAACCTGGGGTACCAGCCGGACAAGACATTCCTCCCAGTGATGTATCATGATCAAGGAGCTTGGCTAACCCAAAATCACCAAGTTTGGCCTTGGAATTATAATCTAGCAAAACATTGCTCGCTTTTATATCCCTATGCAAAATGCAACATTCTCCACACTCATTGTGTAGATAGCGCACTGCCTTGGCCAATCCTTGAGCAATATTATACCTCACGTCCCAAGGTAAGGGCTCCCTCGACGAGTCGAAAAGGTGAACATCTAAGCTTAAGTTTTCCATGAGTTCATAAACAACAAGCAGTTCTGCGCCCCTCTCGTTGCACCAACCAACAACTCTTACAAGATGTTTGTGACGTGCTCCACCAACTATCTGCACCTCAGCTTCATACTGCTTTATACCATCTTGAGATGTGCGTGAAATTTTTTTGACCGCAACATTTTCACCGGTGGTCAAAGTAGCTTTGTAGACGACACCAAAACCTCCTTCCCCAAGCTTCCGATCAGTACTAAAGTTATCTGTCGATAATGACAGTTCTTCAAAAGTGAATCTCCGTGGTTCCCATGAATTAATACTTGATGCTACAGAACTACCATCTTGGTTTTGATCAATAGTTTGATCGTTTGCCCCAGTCTTCTTTCTCAAGCATATAAATTTAAAAACCCCGCCAATAATGAACATCAAAAGTAAAAATGCAAGTGAGACTATAACTATATATACTGTTTTCTTTTTCTCCTTTTTTTTCAATCTTGTGTCATCTATATGCAAGGCTGTGCTATTAAAAAACCATGACTTTACACTATTTCTATGAAACTGACCCCCAGATGAAGATGATGAACTAAATCCGAAAACAACCCATTCTGGCAACACATTCCTTAGGTTGACAGTATGATGAAGGTCGAATTGGTTCACCACGATTGTGCCTCGGTAGAAAACACTAAGATTTTGGGAACCAGAATCATACTGAATCTTCACAAAATACTGGTTCCCGTATGAGACATTACTCCCCCACTTTTCGGACTCAATGGATGAGTTCACATTTATACTCACATGATCAAGCGAAGGTCCATGATCTCTTCCATCGACCGGATCCCAGTTGGAGTTCAAGTGGGTATCAAACTCGACCGCAACAAACGGCAGCAACTGAGCATCAGTACCGTGCATAGGATGTCTCATACCCTCACTAGTGTTTACAAGAGAACCGTTATAGGCAAGAAAGAAGGAGAGTCTATCACTACCATTTCTAGAATCTATCGAAACCGAGAAGTGGGTTGTGAAATCTGCCAACTGTCCGGAAGCGGCGTCCCAGAGATGGAGTAGCTGCACGTAGGTTGCTCGGCCGGCTCTAGTCTGGTTCCAGGTGGTGAGCTCGATGCCATCTGTGGAAATGTACGTTCCGACACCATCAGTTAAGATGTCCTTTTGGTTTTCTAGGCCAATACCTACCATGTTAAACATCACGCCTAGCTTGCTAGGGACTAAAAATGTTGTGGTTATCAGAAAAAAAATAACATGATTAACGTTAACCATGTCGAAGTGACCCGACAGTGTGTGTTCTTGGTGTAGTGTGTGCGTCTTTTAGTTTGTGTGAGGGATGGCTGGGTTTGAATTTGTTTGGCATCTGAGGGCCTATTTATGGAGATAATTAAAGGAAGCCTCGGCGAAATTTCATTTCATCTTCTAACCAAACTTCATTACATTAAGATATCTTATAGTTGCAAGTCCTTAAAATTAAATATGTTTTCAAATGTACTGTAATATATTATAATCGATTCTTTCCACTTTTTCTAATTGTTTTCTGATATTGAGGATAGGAAAACAAGACCATATATTTGTAAATCGGTTTCTTTAGTTTGGAAATTCAAAGGCGGTTTACACTCAACACAAGGTACGCACGTGCATACCTTGGGATTCCTTCTTGTAGTGTTTCTTTTCTTGTGTTTGAAGCATTTTTAAATCAATTTGCATAAAGTGTATTATACCCAACAAAAAATGTAGAGATGAAGAAGAAGGTAATGGGTGAGGAATCTTCCTTTTTAGGATTTCTGTGTTCTCTCACGTTGAAGAGGAAGAAGACAAAACATCAGTATAGTATTCGGCCTTTCAAAAACAAACAAAAAAAGTACGGAGTAGTAAAGTTAATTGAATGGACTTTATCTTAGAATTTTATTTTTCTTCTATGGCAAGAGGCCCAAAGAAATGCATACCTGCAAACTCAATTTCCTAAGCTTATTTGAAAAAAAAAAAAAAAAAAAAAAAAAAAAAAAAACTTCGTTCTATTTTGAAAACAGTTTTGAAGTTACTGTCTATATTCTAAACTACCACTTTATGTACTTGTTAGTTTGTTTTAGTATTTCTTTTTCATAAAATGAGATATTAATTGATTAAATTTTGCTACCACAAATTTTTATAGTTTTTTATGTTCTTATCTAGCTTTTTAAAGTTTTTTGTGTTCTTGCGACTTTGTATCTTTTAAAATAGCTTAGATTAATTTGAGAAGGTTTTGATCGCATGTGACTGGTACCAAGACCCAAACTAAACTTAATCAAAAATCAACTCAAAAAAGTTAATTAATCAACTCGAATAATATAAAAACTTATTTACCAAAGTGGACTACTTTCTACCCCATTTTACGAGAATGAACCAAACTGAATTAGTTTACGAAAAGAGACTATAGCGCGTGTTAATATATGTGCGCCTGTGTGCGCCAGTACTCTCAAACACCTGTTACTACAAACCCATAATCCAAAACACATAATTTTATTTTACTCCAAAATCTAAGACTACAGTACTAATCTAGTATCCTCTTAAATCTTAATAAAGACAAACAACTTTTAAACAAAAAAACAAACCAAATCAACAAAATACCAAAAAGTGGGAAAACCATAGACCCTTACCTTGCTATTGCTTATTTAGGCACCAAAGACCTAAGCATATAAAGCCCATTCAAAACAGACCCATCCAAACTCACTTCATCCCAGCTTGTGCGCTTCATGTTTGGACTTTTGTGGGTTTTTATGTTCATGCGCACAAATGGGAATTCTAGTTTTGCGCTTGTGAGCTTCATGTTTGGACTTTTATGGTTTTTTATGTTCATGCACACAAAGGGATGGTTAAATGAAAGTGCGCTTGTGCGCTTCATGTTCGGACTTTTATGGTTTTTTATGTCCATGCGCACAAATGAATGCACAAATGAAAGTGCGCTTGTGCGCTTCATGATTGCGCTTGTGCGCTTTAAATAAATCAACGGTTAGTGATTTGTTAATGAGCCATGTGTATTGCATCTAACGGATGTTCAACTGAAAGTCCATTTTGGTAAAAATTTTGTGCGCGGTTCATTTTTGATAATCTAGTATGTAAATGGTCCATATAAGAAATTTATAAACATGATAAACCAAATCAATCTGATCTATATAAAAGGAAAGACTTCCATGCACAATCCGAATTTGAGAAAAAAAAATAATAATAATAAAAAAAAAAAAAAAAAAAAAAAAAAAAACTGGAACTAAAGCGTCAAGATCAACAAAAAAATTTTATCGAAAACCGCATACCCTATTTCAAAGGGTTGTGTTAGGGAAACGGGGTCTACCCCCACCCTCCCTAACACTAGCCTACTGTTACTGCACTGTTCATGCAGGTTTTTTTTTTTTTTTTTTTTTTTGTCCCACAGATATACTTTTTTTTTTGTCCTTTGTCCATGTTTTTTTTGTCCAAAGTGCTAGTATTGCACACACACAAGCAGTATTGCACACATGCAGTATTGCACACAAGCAGATTGCAGGCTCAGATTAACAATCATCATCGCCGATTTAGAACACAAGCAGATTGCTAATAGGCTCAGATTCATCATCGCCGATTTAGAAAAAAAATATATAAACAAGTACACCCTACCATATTTAGAGAGGGTTAATATAACCAAATATTAGGCTCGGATATGAAGGTTGCAAAGTGATAAAAATATCACTTTGCCATGCCGTTCGGTTTTTTAGAAAACCATTCGTCATCGCCTTTTTTGAAAAAAAATATTTTGTCCAACTGCAGCTTGCACACAAGCAGCTTGCACAAGCAGATTGCACCAAAGTGCACAGATTTGCCACCAAGTACACAGATTGCACACAAGCAGATTGCACCCAAATGTGCACAGATTGCACCCAAACCAAGTGAAACACAAAGTCTCACATTCCACACAACAGTACGATTCTCAATTCACTGCAGAGACTGCACCCATGTTACTCACAACAGTAGAAAGCAGTGTTGCAAAAATCGGCCTACAAGGTCGATTAATCGACGATTACAAGTTGAACGGCCTTGGACCTTGGAGCGAATTACAAGGTAATCGGCCGATTAAACGGCCTTGGACCTTGGAATCGGCGATTAATCGGCCAAAAATCGCTACACGGCCCTCGACCGCCTCGGGACCGATTCACGATTTTTGCAACATTGGTAGAAAGTAAAGATTCCTGCAAATACTCACGGGAAAGTAAAGAGCACTGCAATAATTCAAAAGAAAGGCTCCAATTATATACAAGGCTCACAAAGAAGCAAGTCTCACCACAATCAATATCACAAACAAGTGAAAGCAAGTCTCACCACAATCAATATCACAAACAAGTGAACGGGGTGGAGTTATAGCAACGGGGGATATTTGGTTAGATTAACCCTCGCTATTTAAATATTCTAACAAACCATTTCTTAGCAGATTGCACACAAGTGAAACACAAGCAGCAGCAAGTGAAAGCCGCAAGTGAAACACAACAAAGATCTTAGGCTGCCAATATGTCAAATTCACTATTTAACACACAAAAGGTAACATTAGGCTCAGATTATAAATTGGTGCATCATAAGCAAGTTTTATCATATTTGGCTGCAACTTCAAAGGTTGCAAAAAAAAAATTTTGCATGTCCATTCGGTAATGCCACGCCAAAATCAAAACTTTTTTTTTAAATCATCATTGCCATATCTCTTTTTTTTTAAAACAAACTGCTTATCAAGTTTCAAAAGCAAACTGATTAAACAAAGTTTCAAATCAAACTGCTTATAAGTAGTTTGATAAGCAGTTTCATCAGAAACTGCTTATCAAGCATATTAGAGAGGTTTAATCTAACCGAATAGCCCCCGTCAATATAACCCACCCCATAGGGGGGTCAGAGCACAACATAATCACATATCACATACCTGTGGACTGTGAGGTAGGCCAGAGCAGGTATTCATACCACTCATTGGTGGTAGATCAAGGTGTTAACCTACCAACAGCCACAGGTATTCATCACCACAGATCACCCAAACCAACTGAACCAAAAGTGAAACACAAGTCTCACATTCATCACCATAGAGCACAACATAATCACATATCACATACCTGTGGACTGTGGGGGTAGGCCAGAGCAGGTATTCATACCACTCATTGGTGGCAGATCAAGGTGTTAACCTACCCACAGCCACAGAACCACCAACACTTAATCACCCACCACACACAGAACCACCAACACTTAATCACCCACCAAAGAACCACCATCACAGAATCACCCACCAAAGAACCACCATCACATAATCACCCACCAAATACCCACCATCACAGAATCACCCACCAAAGAACCACCATCACAGAATCACCCACCAAATAACCAAAACACCCAAACCCTAGTTTTTAAAAATTAAGCGTTTTTAATTTTTATCACGGATCTGATGAATTAAACATCACACAAGTAAAATAATAACATTAACATCACATAATCACCCACCAAATAACCAAAACACCCAAACCCTAGTTTTAAAAAATTAGGCGTTTTTAATTTTTATCACAGATCTGATGAATTAAACATCACACAAGTATAATAATAACATTATCACATAATCACCCACCAAATAACCAAAACACCCAAACCCTAGTTTTAAAAAATTAGGCGTTTTTAATTTTTATCACAGATCTGATGAATTAAACATCACACAAGTATCATAATAACATTAACATCACATAATCACCCACCAAATAACCAAAACACCCAAACCCTAGTTTTAAAAAATTAGGCGTTTTTAATTTTTATCACAGATGTGATGAATTAAACATCACACAAGTATAATAATAACATTACCATCACATAATCACCCACCAATTAACCAAAACACCCAAACCATTCCACTGATGAACCCTAATTTTTAAAAATCATGCACATACCATCACATTCCACTAATGAACCATCACATACCACATCACCAATCTAAACACAAGAGTAATTTTAGATCTAGAATCGTTTCTAGATCTAAAATAGAGAGAGAAAATGAGAGACAGATGTGAGATATATATATAGAGAGAGAAAATAGCGTGTGTGTGTGTGGTGTGTGTGTGTGTGTGTGGGTGATATACGCGTACGCGTATTAAACTTTTTTTTATTATTATTATTATTATTATTATTATTATTATTATTATTATTATTATTATTATTATTATTATTATTATTATTATTATTATTATTTGTAAAGGGTTGTGTTTTGTAAAAAAAAAAAGTATTTTGTAAAAAAAAATGTAAATGTTGTAAAAAATTGTAATTATTATAAAAATTGTTATAAAAAAATGTAATTATTGTAGTTATTATAAAAATTGTTATAAAAATTGTTATAAAAAATTGTTATAAAAATTGTACGTATTTTCAGGTTTTCGATTCTCACGAGCAAGTAACTGAGTGGGTGCAAAATATAGCTCGGGAGCTCGGTTTTGTAATTGTAAAAAATAGAACCAAATCAGAAGATGGTCTAATGAACGAAATCAATTATAGGTGTACAAAGGGTGGAAATTATATCGTACGAGGTAGTGGAAAACGGAAAACCAAAACATATAAAACCAATTGTCCATTCAGATTACTAGCGAAATATCATCGAACAAAAAATTATTGGGTTTTGAGGGTGAAGGATGATACGCATAATCATGATATGCTAGAGTCGTTGCATGGTGTGCCATATGCAATGCGATTAAAGGATGATGAGTTGGGTTTGGTCAAAGAATTGACAGATTATAACGTACGACCACTCAATATACTTTCGACAATACAGGGCCGTAATCCGGATAACGTGTCTAGCGTTAGAACTATATATAACGCACAAAATAAGTTCCGAAGAGACATAGTAGGAGATAGAACTCCAATTCAAGTCATGTACTCGCATTTGAGGGATTCAGGGTATACATGGTACCCGAGGATAGATGAGCATACCAAAGTGCTTGAGGAGCTATTTTTTGTGCACCTCACGTCGTATGCTATATGGTGTACATTCCCTCAAATAATGCTGATGGACTCCACGTACAATACCACCGTGTTTAAATTGCCGTTGTTGGAAATTGTTGGAGTAACTTCAACAAATAAAACATTTTCAATGGCGTATAGCTTTATATCCAGTGAAAAGGGGCATAATTTTAAATGGGTAATGCAACGTGTGAAGCAAGTGATAGACGAAAGATATTACCCACGTGTTATCGTCACTGACAAAGATTTAGCGTTGGTTGGGGCAATAAGAGAAGAATTTCCTAACGCTCACAGATTACTCTGTCGATGGCATATAGAGCAAAATCTGCTTAAGTTTTGCAGAAATAAATTCGACAATGAAAAAGAGTATGAGTCCATTAAACACCGATGGGATTGGATGATTAAAGCTCCGACATTCGAATCCTTCAGGGACCATTATCAACGCCTACAACGGCGATTGGTGAACCATCCGGGTATAAAAAAAATTATTAATTCATTGTTTATAATTATTTAAATAAGTACCCGAATGACCTTTTAGTATGCTCTATTTCTTTTTCAGATATCGCTGCGTATATGGATAACTGGCTGCGAGATTACTCACCCATGTTTGTCTCGTATATTACCGACCGATATCGCTCCTACGGCCAGACAACAACGTGCAGAGTTGAGGCTCACCACGCGTTGTTGAAATTATATTTGGACGCCACACAGTCAAAATTAGACAGGTTGTTGAGGTCGATCGATAAGATTCTCATTACGCAAGAAAATGCGATAAAAGAGACTTTCAATAGAAGCATGAACGAGAAACTAAATACGTGTAATACACCACTATTTCAAGAATTGTGGTATAAAGTTTCCAAACATGCTTTCGACAAGATGGAAAAAGAACTCAACCTTAAGATCACCGCAGCAGACTGTAGCCATAAGTTGCGGGCAAATTTCGGACTACCATGCTTTCACGAGATGCAATACTTTAGAGATCATGGTAAGTATATTAAATTTACAACTATCAAGTTGTTTTCCACATTAATATCAGTAATTTATACAAGTCGCTTTAATTGAATTCAGGACGCCTCATTCCACTGGATCAAATTGATATTTTTTGGAGAACCCTATCTGTTCCGTGGCCTTCTATCATTAGGCCCCCGTCTGAAGATGGCTCTTCCAGCGAACCTGGTGATGATGATGATACTTCGTTTAACGATGGCGTGCGACAATTCAAGAATATTTTTAGCAAGTCAACGTCGTTTGTCAAGAAAAATATGTTAACGAAGTTGAGAGAAATATTCCAGCCTGAATCTGTTGACACACGTGAACCAGCTATTCAAAAAAATACCCGTAGACGTCCGAGCGCAAAGGACAAAAAGGGCAAGGCTACACAAGTCCCGGACTTTGATGAAGTCCCTGACTTTGATGAAGTACCAATCGTAGATCACCGAAGAAGTACAAATTCAAGATCTACAAAAGTGCCGAACATGCGGAAAGAACCTGCAAGACATAGCTCTTACACGGGTGATACTCTACGCCACAGATTTTATGCTGGAGATAGTGTGAGCAATGCGTTTATTAAGCATATTCCACCTATTTTCCGTCCACTCATAATAAGCATACATAATGTTGAGGGTGATGGAAATTGTGGGTTTCGGTGCGTTGCCCACTGTATTGTTCAAAACGAAAATAGGTGGGACGAAGTCAGAGGTATGTTATTGCAAGAGTTAGATTATCATAGGCAAAGATACATAGATATGTGGCAGCAACAAGACTTTGACCGACTTTGGTATACAATAAACTGGTTCAATGGACCTGCACCACACGATCACTGGATGGTGATGCCACTCACGGGGCTGGTTATCGCTTCAAGCATTCACCGACCTGTTGTATTTATATCCGATGCAGGTTGGAACACATGTTTTCCGCTTTTTACCAGGCCAAACTCATCACAAGGAACCGACCCCATTGTGATTGCCCGTGTGGGTGCTCACTACATTGTACTGACGCTCGACAGAGATTTTCGACTACCCTATATCCACCCACAATGGAGGCATTTCAGAGAGCCAGTTGCAGCCGAATGGGCAACTTTGTATCAAAATCGACTAATGGTTCATTGATTTATGTTGTAAATAATAGAGACACCGACAAAACCATTGTAAATGATTACTGATTTATGTTGTAAATAATAGAGATACCGACAAAACATAGTGAATCAAATGTAAAAGTTATTTGTATTTGTAAATAATAGAGACACCGACAAAACCATTGTAAATGATTACTATATTTGTAAAAATGCATTCTTTGTAATTTTTGTACTTGTAAAACAATGTAAATAATTATTGATTTTATGTTGTAAATAATTGTTTGTATTATATAGTAGATGATTAAATATTTATTTAAATTAGTAAATAACATTATTGATTCATTATGCAAATTCTTTTGTCAGGTGGGCCAAAAAAATCCTTTCTGGTGTCGATGTGATAGAGGATTTATTATAGAACGGACATCCTGGCAAAACGGTAGTCGTGGGCGACAGTTTTATGCATGTCCTCTTTCAGTGGTAAATAATCATACGTTTGCTTAGTTATGTAAATAATTTGTTTGTTAAAAATACATTTCTTATTATTTTCTTAACATGTAACAGCCAGGTACAAAAGACTATGGGTGTCGATACTTCGCGTGGAAAGATGAATTTGAAGCAGAGCACTTTAATCAACCATCTTCTTCAACGCATTGCTCAAACTGCGTTGCTATAAAAAATGAGAACAAGTTGTTGAAGGCAAGAATAAAGGCGCTGAAAATTGAGTTAGAAATGGCAAGGAATCCTGAGGATCACGCTTGTCAGTCAAGTGCCCGGCTCCATGATCTTTTAAATGAGATGAATAAACTTCATATGTCGTAGATATTGTTGTTTTTAAATAATATGTATAACGTTGTCGTTTAATTTAATAATAACAGTTGTTGTTGCAGTTATTTAATGTGGTAATATTTAACGTGCTATTATACAAAACATTATACATATACAAAACATTATTATACATAAATAATCCTTTTTACATACACAATCATTTTTATTTAAAAAAAAAATAATAATAAAAAATAAATTATGCAGTCACTAAACGACAAAAATAGGAAAAAGTCAAAAAAAAAATATAAAACAAGTACACCCTACATATCATTAGAGAGGGTTAATCTAACCGATAGCCCCCGTTGCTATAACTCACCCCATTTCAAATTCTTAGATCCGCCACTATTTGGAATCGAACATTGTGCCACTTTTCTTAACTAATCATCATGGTTTTTGCTCTTACAGTTCTGTCATCAAATGTAAGCAGATATTAAAAGCATGTTGTTTAGTGATAAAACTAGTTTTAGATACTCGCCCATGCATGCGGTTTTGGGATATAATTTTGTTAGATTTGTTTTCACAGATTGTACATATAAATCTTTGATGTTTTTTTGAATGTTGCGTACATGTAAAGTTAAAAGTTAAATTAAAATAAGACTTTGTTTACATGAATTTGTAAAGGTTTCTAATAAAAAAAAACGGGGCTTGTTGATGGGCCTCTTGCTGATTGGTCTTTATAAGTTTATAATAAGCATTTCTGATCAATCTTTTTGATGACAATTTGTTTCTGATGCGTCTTTCTGATAATCAAATTTGTTTTTAATGGATCTTTCTGAACACAAAAACTCATATGTATCCATTGTGTTTACTTTGACCAAATTTGTTTCATTCTCCATTCTTTCTTTGAGCAACTTTTCTCCATTCTCAATACTTTCATCTCTTCAATTTCTAATACTAATACTGTTGTATTGTTGATATTAGAAGCTTTAGCATACACAATAGATTTTGTTATGGTTTTCAAGAATTTACTTTCAAAAACATAGCAATAATATTTATAATTATTGTTTCTCCTTCGCGCATTAGACATGACTAGATGTTATAATTCGGGATATAACACAAAAGACAGATTGAGACTAACTTAAAAGTGAACAAGTTTTGAGGACACAATAGAAAATGTTTTTTTAATATCAAATCGACAAATATGAGAAAGCATGCAATTCTTATGGGCCTCAGTCTAACGTGACTAATGGCCTAATGGATTCGTCTGTTTGACTAAATTTTATTAACGAAAGCGTAATTTGTCTAATCAGTAGGAATTAGACATAATTGGAATTTCGAAGAAATTGAAATCTACAGAGTTTTGAATTTATAAGAGCTGTAATTTGAAAGGGCGATGCATGTTTAGTTAAATGAAAACAAAATACAATTTACAAAAATAACTTAATATACCAAAAAAATTTGGGAAATGTTATTTTGAGAACCAACAAAAAAGTGAGAACTGCGGGAACACATTTAAAATAATTGGGTCACACTGTTTATATGTATATATTTATTTACTTAGATAAAAAGTATATTAGTAAATTTACGTTTTCAAATTAAATCTGCATTTTTGGAAGTCGCTAGATTTAAATTTAAAATAATAATAATAACATTAATAATAATAATTAAGCTATTCTTTATTTCCAAGTCTTTTTTTTCCTTAAATACATATCAATGCATACAAAAATTTAACCGCCCTTTTTATTCAAAACGATGCTTGGATATATTTTTCCAAGATTTGGCTATTTTTGCAATAACAAAAATAAACTTTTAATGAATTATGTGGTTTAGTAAAACACGTTTAAAAAAATAATAAATAAATAAAATGTACTAGTTACAAGAAAGAAAAATAAAACATGTCCAGAACTATAAAGAAAATTGAGTTAATTTAAAAAAGAGAAAATACATGTGCAAAGGTAATTTAGAAGGTAGATGATCTGTACACCATTTATTTTAGCCATCCATCACTAAATTACATCAGTGATGCACACAGTACAACACTGCTATGCATGATTTAGTGATGGATGGATAAAATAAATGATGATTTAAATACTCTCTCCTAATTCACTATAAATATTATAGGGCATGGACTCGAAATCCGTGTCGAGTTAAAAAATTAATTTTCTAAATAAAAAACAATAAATTTTATTAGTAAAAAAAGAAAACTTACAAAACATACCTTGGACTTTTTAATATTTATGAATTTTTTTATAATAAACTTTGTTTGTCAAATAACTAACAGATATCTGGTAATTTTGTGAATAAAAAAAATACTGGCAAAAATGCCTCTCGATAACGAACAGAACAAACCCAATATTGATATGTTTTTGACGTACGTACGGTTTTATAAAAAATGTTGAAGTTTAGTATATATAGTTTTTAAGTAAAAAGAACTTTCAAAATGCGCCCTTAACTTTTCAAATAACTTTAAAAATTATCTTAAATTTTTTTAAAACTATAAGGGCCAACACCTTCACACAAAGACATCCGTTCACTCTCCTCCTGAAGGTTTGACTTTGATGCTTACGGCTCAAGTTCTTTTCCAGTGATGTCAAGAATCTGATTAATTCATATTCGATTGATCAAAAGTACCCGCCGCAACGCGGCGAGCTCGAATACCTTGTTTCTAACATACTTCGGACATAAACAACCCTAAAAAAATACTTCCCTCCTTTGACGATCTGCAAAATCCTTTATTCCTTTTTCACTTATTTAATTGATTAATTCTACCGACCTAGGAATCTAGGATTGATTCATGCTTAACCTACTACCTAGCCTAGATTCTCTATGTTGCTTAGTTTTAAATTGCATTGAGGATTTTGATTGCATGCAAATCGCAAATCGGTTTTACTTTTATTTTATTCACTGATTCCACAAGATTGGCTCTTGTAGTTTATTATCCCTTAACTCGTTTGGTGCATCCTGTAAGACGGAGCCAGGAAGAAATATGATCAAGTGCACAAATTTTTTTTAGGGTAAATTGCAAAAATGGTCCTTAACGTTTCACAAATTTGCAAAAACGGGACCGAGATAAAAAGTAGCGCAAAAAGCCACCCACGTTCCCAGTGGCGGATCCAGGATTTTAAACTGTGTGTGGCACGAATCTCGGCTCGCTTCGCTTCGCAAATACATCTTAATTTTACTACTCTATTAATTAAGAGAAAACTAGTTATTTGTGTTTTCAAAAATCCAGGTAATTGAAACAAAGTATAGGAGTTGAATCGTAGAAAAAAAATTAAAAAACCTAATTATTAAACAAATTTGAAAATGTTTATGCCTCTTAATGTTGTGAACAAAACAAAACATCTAACAGTACTAATTGCTTCTTATTTTTTAACATGTCTTAATGACATATAAAGCAAACACATATTTTGGGTCTAATAGTGACTGTTGGGCATCAAATACACAAAATGAGCTTCTTTTTAATTATTTCTTCGTAAACAGCAAAATCACATAAATATATAATGGGAGAACTATATAGAAAACGACATATAAATCACCCTATAGGCATAGCCCCTACGTTCACACATTGAGAGAGTAAACAAAAGTCAACTAAGAAGATAAATAGGACAAAACATTAATGAGCATCATTGTTCATCATCTTTCACATCCGCCATTTTCTCTTTACTTATTGTAAACACAGTTAGAAAAACATCTGCTTCTCCATACGGGTGTAGCACTTTCAAAATACCAAAAAAAATCACTAAAAATTTAAACTTCGTCGTCAACAACCGTGTGTGGCACGTGCCACAGGTAGCCAAAGCATAGCTCCGCCCCTGCACGTTCCTGATTTTCGCAAAATCGCCACTGAGAGCCCTTTTCCGTTAACTCCCGTTAGTTTTTCGGTCAGTCAAGGGTATAATCGCATGAAATGACAAATATACCCCTTTAACTTCAGATACAACCCTACATCTTGTCGCCAAATCTTTACCAGTGCAATTTCCGCTTTAATTTCCCTCCTGTTTTGTGAGTTTTGTTTTGTTTTTTTTTTTTTTTTTTCTTTTTATTTGTTAAAGGTGTATTTGTTGTTAATGTTATGGACTTACAATTGTAGGTGGTCAGATGGGAAATGTGAAAGTAGTAGAGGTAGATAATGAAACAGAGGAACAGAGTGGCGGGAGTGATTCAGAGGATTTGGACTATAATCGAAATGATGATGAAGTGTTTGATGACGATGGTCAGGTAAATGAAGATGTTCCCGTAAGTAAGTCTGATTTGCTATGCCATAAAGCTTGTGAAATTCAATCAGGTATACCTATTTTTACCAAACATTATGCACTGATTAGAGAGTATGCCAAAGAGTTGGTTAATCAAAATCCAGGCACTACTGTTAGGATTGATGTACAGCTAGAACCAAATCCAGCTAGTTCAACAAGAACTTTTAAAAGGGTGTATGTGTGTTTGGGAGCTATGAAACAAGGTTTCAAAGCTTGTGGCAGAGAATTCTTAGGATTAGATGGATTCTCCATGTCAGGTCCTTTTCCAGGTCAATTACTAACAGCAGTTGGGATTGATGCAAACAATGGGATTTATCTAGTAGCATATGATGTAGTTGATGCACTAAATAAGGCAACTTGGTGTTGGTTTTTGAAACTACTAGGAGAGGATCTTGGGATAGAAACCAACTGCAAGTTCACTTTCATATCTGATAGGCAAAAGGTGCACATTTCTATTGTATAATTAATCATGTGTTTTATGCACAATGAGAACATGTAAAGTTTTAACACCATCCATAACCTTACCTGTTCACAGAGATTGATACAAGTTGTTGCTAGTGTGTTTCCAAATGCTGCACACAGGTTTTGTGTTAAGCATATTCATGAGGAAATGAAGTCACATTTGAAAGGAGGTGTTTACAAGGACATGCTTTGGAAGGCTGCAAGAGCCACAACTGTTGTTGAATTCAACAAAGAGATGGATCATCTGAAGAATAACAATGCTGCAACTTATGATTGGTTGCTGAAGATTCCAGCTGAACAATGGAGCCGATCACATTTTTCAGGTAATTCATTAAGTGGCAGTGGAAAAAAACATACTGATAATTGATCATATATTAATACATAATGTGTGATTTGTTCAACAGGCAAAGCCCTATGTGGACTACTCTTAAACAACATATGTGAGGTGTTCTGTAGCCAGCTAAATGATGTGAGAGATAAATCCATCATCGTTTGTCTTGAATATATAAGAGAGTACTTGGTGAAGAGGATTGTGGTAGTTCGGCAAATAATAGAAAGGAGTGTTGGACAACTTACTCCTACTGTGCAAGCCATGGTTGATAGAAACAAAAAAGAAGCTACTGATTGTGTTGTTGAATGGATTGCAGCTTCGTTATATAAAGTATCTGTGCCTAACGAGGATCATTGTGTTGCTAACTTGGATAGGAAGGAGTGTGGTTGTAGGATGTGGGAGCTGACTGGAATACCATGTAAACATGTTGTGGCTGCAATAAACTATATGAATGAGGATGGAAAAGGAGTTGCTGTGCCTGAAGAGTGGGTTCATGCTGCTTACAGCCTAGAAACATGGGCGCGTACGTACTCATTCAAGATCAATGGGTGTTCAAGCCGCAGATACTGGCCAAGAATTGAGTCTACAACAGTCATAGTACCACCCAATCACAGACCTCAGGTTGACAGGCCAACTAAAAAGATGAAGTCAAATGATGAGCATGCACTTGCAACTTCTTCATGTGTTACCCACTGATCTTTGAACAATATGTTAAACGTTATTGTCTGTTGGATTCTATATTTGTAATCTTTGTTTAACTTGATTGTCTTTAGAACAATATGTTTGAACCCATTGCAGTTGGACTTTCAAAAGTCAAACTTGCGAAAAATGTTTATGTTTCTGAATGTAATGGATTCTATATTCTATGTTTGTTTGCATTATGTTTCCACCCATTGCATTTAGACTTTCAAAAGTCAAACTGCAAATGTTGAATTGCATAAACTCAACTTTGGTCCACACATGAAGACTACACAGTACTTGGCAATCTTTTATAAGCCCTTTTATAGGCAAACACATGAAGGCTACTAAATACGCATCTCTTAAAACACACACTTGCAAAACACAACTCCCTATTTCCTTAACCATGAACAACTCTGAATGTGATATTAATCTAAGGGTTGTCTGTAACTCGTATGTGCTAACTGAAGTAATGCTTGGCCCTTACCACACCGAGATTCTTCAAGACTTGCAGCAGGCACAGGATTTGGAGTACAAGTCCAAAAAAATTACTGAAAGGGTCGAACGTAGGGGGGATGTGATTGGTAGACTTCGAAACTGCTCACGTGCAAGAACTGCAAGGAGCAATACAAAGAAGCTTAGGAGGCTACAAACAATTGATAAGCGTTGGGCGAATGCACTGTTGATGATGTCCAGGCAAGTCGAGGACAAGATGTTTAAGAAGATTGAGTTTGTTGTAAAGATGAAATATCCATGAGGGGGTTGGTTGTTTTGAGATTAGTGATGGTTAATGAATGTAATGGATCTCATGATCCAGATTTTGTATGAATAATGTCTTCACATATGTCTATACTTCGTTATTGTATTTGATAGGCATCAGAAACATAAACAAGAAGCTGACATTAATGAAACATTAAAACACAGACTAAACATAATGATTCACTTTGTAGTGTTGTTTTTAATGAACTTTCTTGGCTTCTTTTTCCTCTTTTTCTTTGCTTTAGTTGATTGAGTTGCATCTGCAGCACCCCCTGCACTTATGTTTCTACGTGTAATACCCAAGCCAATGACACCACCACTTACTACCTCTGCCGTTGCACAACCTGCCTGTTCAAGTATCACAGCTCTATGCCTCCAACACTTGACATCCCCATAACAGATGAAGCATCTTTCGTCCAACACCTCTATCTTTGCACCACCCCCTCCTGTTTTGTTGCCACTTCTGATACCGAGACCAATTACACAACCACTTACTTTCTCTACCTGTGTATTATTACGACTCATTTTCTGTCTC
The DNA here is from genome assembly GCA_030686995.1 of Artemisia argyi. Taxonomy (NCBI): domain Eukaryota; kingdom Viridiplantae; phylum Streptophyta; class Magnoliopsida; order Asterales; family Asteraceae; genus Artemisia; species Artemisia argyi. The sequence continues at coordinate 147,743,158 of CM060697.1, forward strand.
TTTAATTTTTGAGTTGCAGATTCTGCCATATGTATGTTTTTGATAAAGTTGGAAAGTAGACTTTACTATACTAGTTGGTTGGATAATTTACTGCATTTTTGTGTGGTAGGTCAAGGAGTATTAACTTCTTACTAGTGCTATTCAATAAACCAAGTGAATTTCACCCGTTTGACTTTCACCTGTTTGACTATCTAATGCTTTCTGCATAAGCTGCATAGGAAGTACCCATATATTTCAAAAATGAAACAGAAACATAAAGAAATGAAAATCGAAACACAAACATATCAGTAACATAAACATAAAAACTTTCATTCATCATAGGAATTCACAACCATTACAAATTTCCAACAGATATCTAAACAAACACTTGTTTAGTAGTTTGAACCGCTGCCCTCCGCATTACCCCTTTTCTTCTTTTTCTTCAATTCTTTTTCTTCCTTGTCCTTCTTCTCCTTTAGGTACTTGAACACCTTTTCAAGATTGGAAATCTTCTGTTCCAACTCATCAAACTTGGGTAAAACGGTATCCACAGGCTCTTGCTTCTCCTCCTCCTCATCATCATCACTCAAAAGCGCTTCATAGTAGCCATCTTGTTTCCTCAGATGGGTCAGAATCTTAGTTCTTAACTCCTTAGGTATCTTCCTATAAGAACCATACTCATCAATTGGTTCTCCGCCAAATGCATCAAGAAGTAAATCGTTTAGATAATAGGTTCTTAAAACTTTATCAAATTCCTCTTCCTCGGTACCAATGTAGATACTCTTCCCTTTTCCATTGTTTGCCATCGTCGGTTGTTTTGATCGTTGGGATTGTGTGTGTTATGGTTGAATAAACGGGATAAACGTGGACTTTATAGTCCTATGCAATCGATTGGGTTGCCGAGTTACACAAAAAAGAGGGAAAGGTTAATCGCTTCGGATGCCAAGTGTGCCTCCAAAATTAAGTTTTATAACTTTGCAAATTTGGTCATTGAAATAAAGTTGGGGTAGTCAAAGGCAGGAAGCGAGTGAAATGGCGATTATACCCTTGACTGACGGGAAAACTAACGGGAGTTAACGGAAAAGGGCTCTCAGTGGCGATTTTGCGAAAATCTGGAACGTGGGTGGCTTTTTTGCGCTACTTTTTGTCTCGGTCCTGTTTTTGCAAATTTGTGGAACGTTAAGGACCATTTTTGCAATTTACCCTTTTTTTTACATTCTAATTAGTGATTCTACGATCTCCCATAGCAAAAAAAAAAAAAAAAAAAAAAAAACGCTTACGTGCATCCTCATTTTTAATATTAATAAGTTATTCTGTCTCTATAGCACAAGTTAAAGCGCCGTTAAAATAATCATCACTCATCTGATTACGCAAATCAGTCTTAATGAGCTTCATTTTAGAAAAACATCTTTCAACCGTAGCGGTAGCAATAGGCAAGACTAAAACCAACTTTATTTAAGCACTACTTTTCATATATATTGTAAATACGACAACAATAAAAATGCCCCATGACAACACAATTAGGGTACTATTCATATTCTAATATATTGCTGACTATTACTTAAACTTGTTATCCCTATTTGTCTTAATAGAAATTGCATAGTTATTCATTTATTCTTATTGCCCTAAGCTCTTATTGATGATGATAGACTATACGAAACCAACAAATTAGTCAAGATTTCATACAACCAATCAAAATATGAAAACTTTAAAAGACATAATAAACAAATGTGTGGCGTGCCCGGTAGTCGAGAACTATGTAAAGAATACATGGAGTAAGTTCGGTCTAGTTAAATCGATGATGAATTCTAAAGGTGTAATTTTCTTCAAGTTTAATTCTAAGGGCGGGATGGACGCAGTGCTTGAAAATGGACCATGGTTAATTCGCAACGTGCCATTAATTCTTAAAAAATGGTCAACGGATGCAAATATTATGAAGGAGGATGTGTGTAATGTTCCGGTTTGGATTAAGCTTCATGATATCCCTATTATCGCATTCACAAAATATGGTTTTGAGTGCTATAGCAACCAAACTGGGCACCTGATTGATGCTTGATTCTTATACGTCCACTATGTGCATGGAATCGTGGGATAGGTCGATTTATGCACGTGCCATGATTGAGTTGAGAGTTGATGCAGAGTTGAAACACTCCCTCGTGGTGGTGTTACCAAAATTCGAGGATTAGGTATATACTATGTGCAATATTCATATTGAGTACGAGTGGACACCTCCAAGATGCTCAAGTTCTAAGGTATTTAATCACGTTCTTAATGAATGTCCCAAGAAACTTGTCACCACTGTTATTAAGAACATGAAAGTGCCAAAGCAAGTTATATGTGTGGTTTAGATTAGTTCGAAGACTAAGGTCGCTTATCAACCTAAGGCACAAAGGAAACCGAAGGTAACTAATGATAAAAATGATACTAAGGTTCTTTCCACAACGAACTCGTTTGATTTATTAAGCTCTATGGTGGATGTGGAGGAAGGAGAGGGTCGTAAAGCTTTGACATTGAGTAGTCCAAGTACTACATCTCTGACTGCAAGGATTAATGAACTAGATAATCAAATGCTTGATGAGAAACTTGTGCTATTGGATGATGTGGGGAGCCGCTAAACCTTGTAGATCAAAGCTTCCTATGCAAAATGAGGCTACTGTGACATCGGTATGTGAATTTAGTACTACTATTGAAAAACAAGGGGAAGATTAAGATAGTGACGAAGTCGAGGATATTGCTAATAACGTGGCTCAATATATGGCTAACCTAAATCGTGCTGAAGGAGGAGCTAATGATAGAAGTCTCCTTGAGTATGAAGATTATGATAGTTACGAGTATGATATTAATGACTTAACCCAGGAACAACTTGCTTTATGTGACACGTGAGACATCCAAATCCGTGGCAGAGTAATGAAGTAGTTCTTGTTTTGTCGTTGGCGTTTTATTCGGGATTCACACTCATCTTATGTACTTAATTGTTTTTTAAAGTAATATATTTTACCAGAAAAATCCTTTAACCAAAAAAAAAAAAAAAAAAAAAAAAAGGAAAGAAATTGGTGACATCAATTAACACAAGTGGATTTGATTAACATTTAACATTCATACTTTGGACATAAACACTAATACGATCTATTTATGCGTGTGCCATTACTTTTTTCAGAATGATAATTAACTATATTACAATATACACATCACAATCTCATATGTCTTAATCGGGATTTGAACCATAACCATTTTAGCATATGCATGTGTTTGTCCTCTCTTCGTTTACATCTTTAGATTAGGAAGGCCTAATGCAATTTCGGAATGACACATTGTGATTAAATTATTAGTTACGGTTTCAAGTTGTGTATTAAAAAATGAAAGAAAAAACAAAGATTAGGTAGAGAGAAAAAAATTAAGTTTGACTTAATATTGACTAAATCACATGGCTGTGCTACCCTTGCGATTGTCAAAATATATTAATATTATTCTGCATAATTTGACCTTTGATTGCAGCATAAGTTGACCTTTGATTCTGATTCATCCTATGTGAGTAAACTGAAGTAGTCGGTTAACAAATGGTATTCATGCGTAATAAATAGTTTTGCAAAAAATTAGAAGAAAAAAAAAATATATGTATCGGTAGGTGCAAGGTGTCACATTAATCACAATTAAGGATCCTTTACATATGACAATTATTAATGAAAAATAGATTGCGACAAGTTGAAAAGAAAAAGAAAAATTTTAGAAGGCTTAAGTGTTAACTAGTAAGGATCAATATTGAAAATAATCAAAACATGAATGTTAGGGGTAAGTTTCTTTTCATTTTCCGTAGGTGAATTACTCCGTAATTTATTCGGTGACCAAAATATTAAATCATTTCCCTAAGACAGTAGGTGTGGATACCATTACCAACATTGGTATATTCTCCTTATTCTGACGTAGCTTAAGTTTCAAGTCAAGATAAGGATGTTCCACGTCACTCAAATCCAAGATCATTCAAAGTTTCAAACAAATACAGTCAGCAAAAGTTATCCACACCCCTTCTAAGTCAAATGTTAACGTAGTAAAAAGCATAAAATACATGACAGAAAACGGTAAAAAAAACTGTTTACTGTTTTTTTCATGTGAGTTAAGGAGTGTCACTAACCTATTAAGCAGGGGCGTAGCCAGAAATTTGTTTTTGGGAGGGCCAAATTTTTTTTATAGGACTTCAACAAGTGCTAAAAAAAACATTGTAATATATAACTATGTAAAAATATTGCAATAAATTTGTTCATTTAACGCTTTAGTTGCACACGACGCTTATTCGCATCATTAAAATCATCTAAAAGTGAATATAAACTAAAATCCTTAGCTATATATTTCTCAATGTTTGAGGAATATTTAACCAATCAATGTTATGTAAAGTATTTATATACGAATGATTAGTTCAAAAAAAATTTATATACGAATGATAACATGGGGTGATGGATCAGTTTATAAATATATGAGTTATTGGGCTTGAATATAATATACATACGGACAATTACTAAGATTTGTGGGTGGGTCATGGCCAACCTTGGCATCCACATGCCTACGCCACTGCTATTGAGGGTACCGGCTGAGCATCGGGCCAAAATTTACCCATCCCGACCCGATCCCGACAAGTCTCGAAATTGACAAGGCTGAAAATCCTAACCAAATCCCGACCTGATTCTAGTTCGGGTAATCCCGAATCCCGACCCGAGTCCTTAAACGAACCAATTTGTATGGTATTCTTTGTGTTTTCTCGGTAATCTCGACTTGAGGAGGGTACCCTTAACATAGGGCTGAGCATCGGGCCGAAATTGACCCGTCCCGACCCGATCCCGACAAGTCCGGAAATTAACAAGGCTGAAAATCCTAACCGAATCCCGACCCGATTCTAGTTCGAGTAATCCCGAATCCCAACCCGAGTCCCTAAACGAACCAATTTGTATGGTATTCTTTGTGTTTTCTTGGGTAATCCCGACTCCCGACCCGACCCGAGTCCCGAAAAGGCTGAAAACCCAAACCGAGTCCCGACCCGTAAGGTCGGTTTGTGTCGGTCGGTGTCTGTCGAAGTCGGGCGTCGGTCGATCATCGGGCATCGGTCGGGATTGCTCAACCCTACCCTAACATCACCCAATATACTTGCACCGCATAAGAGTTGCGGGTTATAAGGATTTCGGATATGGGCTTCTTGGAGTGAATTTTACAACTACAAATGATGTCTTCTTTTTTCTTTTTTTTTTTCATCTTTTTTTTTCAGCTCAAGTCAACGTACGGGTGTTCATCGATTCGTTTAATAAAAAATTATACATCAAGAACCGAACCGAATCGAAAATCAAATTTGAATTCGATTCGGTTTTCAGATTGACCCGAATAACCCAAATTTATATTTACTTTTGTTTAAACTTTAATTATATAATTTTCTAGAAAAAAAAAATAAGCTTAAAAAGTGTTTTTTGTAATAGAATAAAATTTAATTTTTATTTTTTATTTTTTATTTTTGTATATAAATATATACATTTATATTAATTAGGTTTTCGGTTGAATTGCCAAACCATATCTAAACCGAAAACTGAATATTTAATTCGGTTCAGTTCGGTTTTGACAAATTCGATCGGTTCAGTTTTTTTCGGTTGGGTTCGTTTCGATTTATGTGGGTCTTACCCAAAGTCTGAACACCCCAAAGTTAGCAGGCTCGTTTTAGGCTGCTTATACAAAGTAAAAACTTGATAAATGTAATCAACCCACTAATTGAGTTGCCGCGCGTTGTGGGGAGCATTTTAAACTGCGTATATTTGCTCCAAAAATTGTTCGCTAAATAGTTAATCCAAATCTTCGTGTAATGAACTTTATGATGATGTGTAAACTTTTAGCCTGTTTGGCCCGTACGGCTCTACCCCGTTTAGCTATTGTTTTATTACTAGACGAGTACCCGTGCATAGTAACGGGATTTTATAGTGACAGATAGTTTATTGATAAAAAAAAGTTTATATGTTATAAACAAAAAATAATAAAAGTTTGAAGATTTGGGATTAAACATAATGTTTTAAAACCAGGTTCGACCCGGGTGGTTCAACTGATTGAACCGTTCCGGTCGAAAAATGGGTCAATTTAAACCGGTTCAACTTGCTAGGTTGGTCGAAAATGGGTCAAATTAAACCGGGTCAACCCGCCAGGTTTGAAGCGTCTCAGGTCAACCCGGTTTGTGATTTGTATTAATAGTTTTCTTTTGAAATATATGTTTTCAACATTTCCTTTTTTAGTTTAACTTTTCACTTTTCAGCTTTTCTTTCGGGTACCCTATGACAATTAACCGGAGAAATAGATCTCGATTAGGCCTGATTCACCACTTTGTATCGGTTTCAACGGGTCCTCTCTGGTTCGTTTTCGGATGATTTTTATTGGTTAGCCAAACCGGTGGCGACACCAGTTCCCGGTTGAACCCGTTGGTCCCGTCCAGGTTTCAAAACTATATGTACCATCAACTTGTTAGGTTGTATGAAGCTTTGTGCGTTTTATTAATTTGTATAATGTATATAATAACATGTACTTTTTATTTTAGGGTGTTTAAAAATAACATTAATTAGTATGTTTAATTATTTTATATGGATTATGTTGTAGCTTATTTAAATTATACATTATGAAAATTTTATTGTAATTTTTAGTAAGTGGTGTTTTAATTGGTTGTATTTAATTTCGTAGATATGCTTTTAATTGATTGTACAATATGAATAAATCATTGTATTTTTAAGTAATGAGGTATTTTAATAAAAGTATTAATTACAATATAATTTAGGAAACCATTATGATTAGTACTACGTAATTTTCTCTCTCATTTGACCAAATGTTAAAAACTCAACATTTCACTTGACCATTTTTGTATTATAAGTAGTTAAGATTTAAAGAGGCTTGCTAGAACCACATAATATTTACAAAAAACATCCACACAATGATGTGTCATGTTACTTGGACCAATTATTTTTTTTTTCCCTCCACTAACTCTTTGTTTCATGACAAATCATTTTGTTACACCTCATTTTGTGAAAATTCTTTTGTAAACATTATGTGGTTTTAGCATTTCTCTTATTTAAAACCCATATGAGATTTAAACATGTCTATCGGTTAATTCATGCATAATCCATTTATGTCCAGGGAAAGGTTACAACAGAAAACGGATGCAAGGTGCTTGGAAATGCTGATGTCTTCCGTAGTACATTTGGATTCTTTCAGGTGATACAACGAGGATAACTTATTAATCTTTTCATGTAAAATAAGACTACCTGCCATCAAAGTTGCCACCAAAATCGCTAAGTAATTACTGTACTTTTTTTCAAGAGAAGTAAAAATGGGGAATATAAGTTTTGATTTCGCTAGATTTATCTTAAAAACAGACAGTCTTTACCTTGCCCTGGGAGTAGATTACAAGAAGTGAATCGTATGCTTCCCATTTACTCAAAAACCATAAATCTTCTAAAGGACTCAGTTAAAGACTTAACTGCAATAATCCACGTGGCACCTAATCTACATGTAGAAGCCTACATTAAAAGAGCAGTTAACGAGTGGCATGTACCTGTAGTACTGGTTCCATGAGGATCATCACGTACAAAGTATGATGCATTTAGTGTAACTGATACTTCATCTAGATAATTGAAGCGTAACTGACCATCTTTTACATTGCCAAAATTGTTTGGAAGGTGTAATTTTTTCATTTTCTGTTACATTGTGCTATTTTATTCCTTTTTACACACGCATTATGACTAGAGGTAGCAATTGGGCGGGTTGGGTAATGGGTCAAAATTAATAATGTTTGTAGCAGATAGATGAGGTCAAATGGGCCGGGTCATTAATAAATTGGGCGGTATTCAACTTTTTTCTGTGTTAAAATGATATTAATTATAAAATATATGCACGTACACTCTTATTGTCGATGAGACGATTACATCATTACAAACTGAATGTAGTGTAAACATTATGCTGCAGGCAAGTACGGTGGCATTATGCACATCAGGGACTGTAGCCATGGAGTTGCAGCTTGCACGATTACCATGTGTTGTTGCTTATCGAGCCCATTTCATGACAGAATGGGTGATACGTTATAAAGCTAAAATACCTTACATCTCACTTCCGAACATCCTTCTTAATTCTCCTGTGATTTCCGAAGCCCTTTTTGGTGAATGCACGCCCACGAGACTTGCTCACTTGCATCATTGCTCATGTAAGATCCTGTTAGGTTCATGTAGTCCTGATTTGTTCACTTTAATTTATTTTTGTTTGTTTGTATCTTCTTGATGACCTAAGTTTCTAGAGGCCTTGAATCAGTTAAGGTTATGTTATATCTTTAACTGGTTTTAAATATAAAGATACCTTTGACGGGGTCAAATGTACAAACAAGTGTAAGAGGTTGAAAGTCTCCCAATAATGTGTATTTTGAAAACTTGGTACCAATGTAATTTTTCATTTGTCTCATTTGGCCGTGTATCTTTTTAGTGCATATGGGTCATTGAAAGATGGCTTAGATGTACAAAAAAAGTGTCATTCGCAAAAAAAGAGTACAATGACTAAAACGGAAATGTATTGATCTTTACCCAGCGTCTATGGCCCATCTATTTTTCGACCATTATACAGGAGTGACTAATGATATGTGATATTTCAGGGAACTAGTTCATAATGAAGGAGTCCGGGAAAGACAGATTGTTGCAGCCGAGAAGGTTTTCAAACTACTATCTCCACCAGCACGAGTTGGTGGTCCTAACTTGGATTACAAGGATCCGAGCTTTGATAAGACTCCGAATTCATTAGCAGCTTGGACTGTGCTATATTATAGAAAGCAAGAACTTTAACTCTTTTGGTAATGCTAGCAAAAGTTAGGTGTTGGGCAACACATTTTGGAAGTGAGAACAATTTGTAGGAATTTGCTGCTGAAGGAAGAGTGTAATGTTGATTTGTCAAATAAAGTCCCAAAATGGCAATTGCGTGTTTTTCGTTAACCATTGAATTTATAAATCATTCTCAACCATTAATTAGTCTAACAAATTCCCTATCTAATTGTTTATCAATTACAAGAAATTCAATATCCTTTCACATTATTCATATTCAATTCAAGAAGGTAACATGATCATGACAACGTCACGAAAAATGGTTTTTCTTTGCCTTTTGGCCCTCTTCGTCTCTTCATTCTTGATTCAAGAAACCAAAGCCGCAGCTCATGCATGCGATCCTACAGACCCCAATTGTGTCATTAGTCCCTCTAGAAAGAAACCGGTCGTCGTAGAAGGCACCAGAGCTGACGAGGAGGCTGATAGGGCAAAGGTCGACGACAAGCCTGAAATAGTTATAGTTGGTCACTGATTTACGTGTTTTTTTATTTATGTTCTATATAACAAGGTGTTTTTTAATTGATTATACTTCTACTTTAATTTCTAAAAATTAATTATTCTGTTTTATTGTGTTATAATAGTACACAATTTGATATATTTATATGTTACTTGGCTTATTTGTCATACAATTTTCTATCATGTGAAAATGAAGAAAAAAGCATAAGTTTGTTAGAATACCCAAAATACATTCATGCCTATTATATTATTCAATTTCAACAAGTATATGAAACTGTACTAATTTATCACACAAACAACATTTCAATGATATAGTTTTATTGAAATAAAAACTCTAACTTGGCATATTTACCTGTACATGATAATTTAAATAGAAGATGGTGTTTTTAACCATGTTGTTCGGCTTTTTTGCCGACTAATTCAAAGGCTCGTGCAAAATCTATCGACCGGGAGATATTTGTTCTCTTAAGCGCACTAACGTCTCTGTTGGACATTCTTGTATCTTAGTGTCCAAAAAACCATCAGGACATGCCCCTATTGTGATACGGGTAACGCCCGTCGAATCAGTTTGCGTTCCCGATGTGACCGACTCAAGTCTAGTGTTACTCTACCAGATAATACTTCAAGTTGAACAACACCAAAGCTATAAACGTCATCCATTGTAGTTAGATGATATGTATGACATGATATGAAAACTTTCAAATAAAAGGTTATACAAAAGAAAATATATATGTGTGTATATGTACGAGCTTAGTATTCTCTTAATAAGAGGATAAACAAAAAGAAAAATAAAATAAAAGTGGATGTAGGTAAAGGGTTGTTTCTTTAACCCTTATTGGGTCTTATAGGGCAAATTCATTGTGGGACACTTATATACTAGTGTTTCTTTTTTATTTGGGATTCACTTAGTTTCTCTTAAATGCTTTGTATCACCAACGAAGGGAAAAGATTGTCTTCTCCAACAAGTGGCAATAACAAAAAAATACTTGCCTATTTCAAGAGGTCACTTCATTCACTAAAAAAAATAAAAAAATAAAAAATAAATAAAAAAATCCATAAGTCTTATAGAAATAACCCATGATTTTTGTCATTTATCAATATTGAAAAAGAAAACACTTTTTTGCTTTAAAAAGAATCTTTAATCAAGGAAAATGTAATAAAATGTAAATTTTCTTAATAGGTTTAATTTCTATTAGGTTAGTCAAATGTACTTACTCATGTCTACATGATAAGGACTTACATAGCCTACGGTTCCATTAGTTCCGATTGTAACATGACTACTATTCCCCGTGAGCCCATCTCTAGCAATTCCAAAATCCGCTAGCACACCATTGTAGTCCCAGTGATTATTAAAAATTACATTAGTAAAATGAGGCTCAGTAAATAATAACCTATAAGACTAAAAGCTATCAAAAGTTGGTATACCTGATCAAGTAAAATGTTTGATGGCTTAAAATCTCTATATATAACATTTAGAGTTTGGTTATGCAGGTATGCTAGGCCTTTTGTTGCTCCGAGGAGAGCTCTAAAGTGTAATTGCCAATGAAGGCGGCTATGACCTAATTTACATATAGCATGCTAATTCATAGATAACTTTTTTTTACCATTCGCATATTCACATTGCTATGGTCTATAAAAAGCAATGTACAACAACTTGTTGATAATAAGTATAAGTAATACAAATAAGACTCAACCAAATGTGCAACACACATAATCAATTTAAAAAGCATTTTTTTTGGCAAACAACCTTTAAAACTTATTCGAGTATGCTGTTAAATACAAGAGGGTTCAAAGATATATCCAAATTACGGGTATCCAAAATTTTAGATATCTAAAATTTCTGATTGATTTTGATGATCTGAATTGTGAATATTTAAGATATTTTTGTAAGATTTTTAAAATATATATTTTTTATATAATAAAAGAATTGCATTAGTTCGGAACTATTTTATTAAAACAATCTTATTGAGAAAAAAATTGGGTCAATCAGATTGTTCTATTTTGACATGTGGCAAAATAAGCATTCTTATTAGTAAATTGAAAGTTAAAACTGAAAAATCTTAGTCAAACTTTGATAAATTTGATGAAGAACAATAAAATAAAAATATATGTGTCAAATTTGTGAAGACAAAAACTTTAAAAAAAAGCGGGTAATTGATGTTGAATTTTAAATAATTTATATGAAATCAAGGATAAACTTATAAGTTATCATATTTTTTAATAACTTTACAAAATAAACAAATACCCCCTTGTATCTCGGTGTCCAAGAAATCATCAAGAAATGCGCCCGTTGTGATACTGGGTAACAGCTATATAATCAAATTGCGTTTCCGAGGTGGCCGGCTCGAGTCTAGTGTTGCTCTACCAGATAATTCTTCAAGCAGAACAACGCCAAAGCTACAAACGTCGGTTGTTGTAGTTAAATGATCTATATAACATGATATGAAAACTCTTAAATTAAAGGTTATAAAAAAGAAAAAATATATATGTGTGTGTATATGTTACGAGCTTAGTATTCTCTTGATAACAGGATAAACAAAAGAAAAAAATTAATAAAAGTGAATGTAGGTAAGTCTTACAAAAAGAACCCATGAGTTTTTTTCATTTACCAATATTGAAAAGGAAAACACTTTTTGCTTTAAAAAGAATCTTTAATCAAAGAAAATGAAATAAAGGGTAAATTTCCTTAATAATTTTAACTTCTGTTAGGCCAGTCAAATATACTTACTCGTGTCTACATAATAAGGACATACATATTCTACTGTTCCGTTAGTTTCGGTTGTAACATGATTCCTATCCCCCGTGAGCCCATTTTTAGCAATTTCAAAATCTGCTAGCACACCATTATAGTCCTAGTGATTATAAAAACTTACATTAGTAAAATGAGGCTCAGTAAATGCTAATGGATAAGACCAAAAGCTAATAAAAAATTGATGTACCTGATCAAGTAAAATGTTTGATTGTTTAAAATCTCTAAATATAACATTTGGAGTTTGGTTATGTAGGTATGTTAGGCCCTTGCTGCTCTGAGGAGAGCTCTAAAGCGTAATTGCCAGTGAAGATGGCCATGATATGTTTTATATATAGCATGTTAATTCGTACATATGTAACTTTTTTACGAGTCACATATTCACATTGCTATGGTCTATAAAAAGCAATCTACGAAAACTTGTTGATAATAAGTATAAGTAATACAAATAAGGATCAAACACATACGCAACATACATAATCAATTTAAAAAGTTTATTTTTTGACAAACAACCACTAAAACTTATTCGAGTATGCCATTAAATACTAGAGGGTTGAAAAACGGATATATCTAAATTATGGGTATCCAAAATTTCAGTGATCCAAAATTTCGGATTGATTTTGACAATCCGAATTGTGAATATTTAAGTTATTTTTGTTAGATTTTTAAAAAAATTATATTTTATATAATAAAGGAATAGCTTAAGTTAGATAAGATTATAAAATTGATGAAATTAGTTCATCTATTAATTTATACATTTAAATTTAATTATAATTAATATTAGTACATATTTTCACCGACTACGTCCGTCACTTACTACTACTGTGAAGACAACCTCATCCATACTTGGCCTATTTATGGGGAGATATTGTAGACATCGTGCTGCGAGTTTTCCTAAGTGTACTAATGTATTTGTTAGATACTCTTGCATCTCGGTGTCCAAGAAACCATCAAGAAATGCGACTGTTGTGATATTGGGTAACACCCATATAATCAAATTGTGTTCCCGAGGTGGCCAACTCGAGTCTAGTGTTGCTCTACCAGTTAATACTTCAAGTGGAACAATGCCAAAGCTATAAACGCCAGTCTTTGTAGTTAGATGATCTTTATGACATGATATGGAAACTCTTCATATAAAAGGTTATACAAAAGAAAATATATATGTATGTGTATATGTTACGATTAGTATTCTCCTAATAATCGGAAAAACAAAAGGAAAAGAAAAGATTAAAAGTGGATGTAGGTAAGTCTTATAGAAATAACCGATGAGTTTTGTCATTTACCAATATTAAAAAAGTAAACACTTTTTGCTTTAAAAAGAATCTTTAATTAAGGAAAATGTTAGATGGCTTAAATCTCTATATATAACATTTGGAGTTTGGTTATGCAGGTATGCTAGGCCCCTTGCTACTCCGAGGAGAGCTATAAAGCGTAATTGCCATTGAAGGTGGTCATTGCCAATGAAAGCGGTCATGATATGTTTTACATATAACATGTTAATTGATACATGTGTTATTTTTTTATCATTCACATTGTTATAGTATAGTCTATAAAAGCCATGTACAACATCTTGTTGATGATAAGTATAATACAAATAAGACTCAACCATATGTGCAACTTACATAATTAGTTTAAAAAGCGTGTTTTTGACAAACAACCGTTAAAACATATTCAAGTATGCCGTTAAATACTAGAGGGTTAAAAAACGGATATATCTAAATTACGGATATCCGAAATTTAAAGTATCCAAAATTTCCGATTGATTTTGACAATCCAAATCATGAAAATTTAAGTTATTTTTGTTAAATAAAAAATTTATACAATATAACTGAGTACCTTTATAAATTTTGGTATACATTTGATGAGTCGGAGAAACATTTGAAGCGACAAGAAATCACTTTGATTTTTATCTTTTTTTTTATTTATGTTGAGTAATGAATGGCCATTATGGTGTTACATTAAACATAAAAGTTTACATATAAAAATCAAGCCAAGATTAATAAGAAACATAATTACTTTGTTGAGATCTTGCACTTTTTACCCTCGTCCATTTTGTTTTTTCGGGTTCTATTTTTATTTATGTTGAGTGATGAATGGCCATTATGGTGTTACATTAAACATAAACGTTTACATATAAAAAGTAAGCCAAGCTTAATAAGAAACATAATTACTTTGTTGAGATCTTGCACTTTTTACCCTCATCCATTTCGTTTTTTGGGGTTCTATCAATGATGATGTAACAACTTTGTTTTTGACCAAGCTGCAAATTAATAATGTAGTTGAATACTTCTTGCGAAAGAAAATATTAGTTATTGGTTGTCTGCAATGCTATGTATCTTTAGTGTATGGATAACAAGGGAGAATGCTTACATTTCTCTAGTGCTCTCTAGTTTTGCTAACTTGCTTGCTCTTTGTTAAGATGATTAAAGTTTAGTTTATAGCACATTTCAAGCATTAATGACATCAAATAAGTACATATTATTGTCATTATTTATCCTATTTATTTGACTTGTTTTATTATATTATTTATGAGAATTGATACTTAATTGTTTGCTTTAGTAATTCTCAGATAAAAACAAGCAATTGGTGAAACATGGCGATTTTGGGCGAATTATGGAGCAAAACTAGCAAGATGTCAAAAGTCTACTGAAATCCAGAAGATGCGCCGTATCACTCTCAACAGATACGCTGCAATATCATACTTAGATGAATTCGAAGATCATTGCCTGACTTTGAAGAATGCGCCGCATATGAAACTTTGGTCGACGAAGAAGATCAAGCTTGTTCTACTCCAGATACGCCGCATTACACTTTTGACATACGGCGTATCATTATCCAAACCTCACCAGATACAATCCAAGATACTGAAGGACATGCGCCGCATACAAGATCAAGATACGCCGCATCTGAAGCCGGTGTACGAATATTCCAGAATATATTAAATCTTGGGGCCACGCGAAGTTAAGTCAACGCGCCGCATCTACTTACTCGATGCGCCGCATCGTTCCCTCAGACAGAAACTATAAATACCCCAAGACATATACGAATTTAATGTGCAACAAAATCCTAAGGAGACAAATTCAGTCGAAGAAGCATCACAAGACACACCCCAAACGAAGATATTAGAGTTGTAAGAAGGTCCTGCATGTATTTAATTCATTAAGTAGCTTTGTTTTATTGTATTAGTACACTTTAATTCATCAGGATTGATGGACTTGTATATGTGCATTGATAACCTCTGTGTCTAGCTGAGCCTGCGGGCTGCCATACCTGTTCCTCGCCTATTATCTAGCATCTAGAAAGTAGGATAGACATAAGTAATCATTAAGAGTTTACTCGCCTATATTTAGGATCCAACGAGACAAATTAGATTACGATACTCATCATATAAAACTAACAATAAAACAAGTGACAAGCTGCTTAACTATCAGGACAGGCCTTCTTCTGCTTCTATTATCTATCTGTGTACGTGTTGCTATTCGCTGATTCGTGCTCATTAGTTTATTTACTGTTTAATAAAACCAAATTGTGCCAGTCTCTCAGGCTGAACCCCTTTTCGTTAGATTAGACTGTAAAACTAACTTAGGATATTAAAATATTGATTAGGTTAACTAGATAATACATTCCACTCTTAGTGATCGACACTCTACTTACCATTATATTCATACTGACCGGGTACACTGCTCGTTAGGTGTGTGTGTTATTGATAAGTCGGCTAAATATAAATTTAAAACTTGAGTAAGCATTAATAATGCTAAACCGCAACGACACGCAAAACACAACCCCATCAAGCATGTTCACATGTTAAACTTCTAAAATAAGCTAAGATTTATATAGTAAACAATTTC
Organism: Artemisia argyi; assembly: GCA_030686995.1. Classification (NCBI taxonomy): domain Eukaryota; kingdom Viridiplantae; phylum Streptophyta; class Magnoliopsida; order Asterales; family Asteraceae; genus Artemisia; species Artemisia argyi. The sequence continues at coordinate 147,759,057 of CM060697.1, forward strand.
ATTTAACGAGCATACAATTATAGAAAACTGTTTTCATTTAATGCTTAATAGGAAAAGCCCTATACTTATACACTTCTCAAAAATAGTTTTCTCATAGTTATAAACTTCCCAAGAGTATTGAGATGCACAACCATGGCAATTTAAGATGATTTCTTTCATACATATGCATTCCACTTACTCTGGTTTCTAGCATTTGCAACTTTGGAGACCCACAAATCATTTGAATGATAAATGAAACCATTGCATTATTCCCAAAATCAACCCCGGATACCTCAAGAGTCTCGAGGAATACAAAGGCCACACGGACATTCATCCAGGAGGTACCTTCTGCCAACAACTACAAAAGGTCGACTTTTCGTTAGTTTAAAAGATTACATTGCATAGGTGTTACAAATTACTTTAACATTTTGTAATTTGAAGTGTAAAACTGAAATAGGTCTTACCTTGTAGTCCTGAAAATCAATGTAAGGGTCTCACCTTGCAGTCTTGAAAATCCAATGTAAGTGTCTCAAGTTTTGGAAGAGTTGACAAATGAAAGATATCAGAAGTTGTGATTGTCATAGCATGGTTCCAAACACCGAATGACAAATTTAGCTTCTTCATATTGCTAAGTTTTGCAATATCCCATAGTCTCATCTCGTTTGTAGTAGAACGATTCATTTTAAGAGACTCAAGTAAGGGACAACCAGCAACAAACTCCCAAACTGTACCGCTATGAAAATTGACAAAACACAATTCTAAGCTGAATAGATTTGGAAAACCCCTAAAACTTGTCAAAGTGAGAATAGTGCAATAATGAATTTTCAGATGTTTCAACTCCATACGAGAGTAAAGTTGGGTTGGCAATGTAACTGGTTCACCATACCAGTTTCTAATTGTGACCTCCTCAACTCCTTCTCGAGCCAAAAACAAAAGCCAATCATGAATCTCTTCATAATTCAAGTCGTCTTGTCCAAACAGCGTTTTTGGGCTCTAAGGAGAACACAAACCTTCTTATGGGACCATTAAGCTGAAGTAAAAGCCTAGTAATATGCCTCCCATCAAATTTATTTGTTAAATAGTAAAAGAAATCCTCATCGACTATGACATCTGTGAGCAAAGTGCACTTAAACCTCTAACTTCTTGCTAAACTAGCGGTCCTCACCGCATCTTTTATTGGCAAAGCGATTCATAATATTAGTGGTCACGTTTCTGGCATGTTGCTGATATAATCTGTCATATTAGTGATCATATTATCTCCAAACGACATTGTATTGTTGAAATTTGCGTTGGGTCTTTGAGTTCTGGAAATGAGGGTTTGGTTTTGGTTTTTGATTTTCAGGTGATGGTCTGGATAAGGGTTTGTATAATTATGGTGTGTTAATGGGTTAATTGGTACTCGGCGCCAAAAATAAATAGCTTATCAGGGAAGATACGCTCAAGTTGCATAGTAAAATTCACAGTTAGTCCATAACTATCACTCATGGGTAGGAATACACGTAATTAAGGTGTAGTCATAAAAGGGAATTGCCTATTATACCCTTGAATATATAACTAAAACCGTGCATTGACCAAGACCAAACGGGTCAAGGGGCGCAATCGGCCTAAAAAAACCATGTTTTGGACGCACGACGACGTTTTTCTCAAGTTTGAGGCCCTGGCGATGCTTACTGGAAAGTTTAGGGACCAACGGTGTATTTTTGTCTAACATTAATAACAAACACATAAAATTTTTTTTGTGAAAAACTATTGGTGCGGATATAATCCATACCTCAAAGTGAAATGAGTAAATACGCACCAAGGCAAGGGCATTTTAGTCATTTCATTTTAAGAATAAACTATATTCACACCAAAGATTTTTCATATGAACGACGACTGTATTTAACACGAGTTAGCCAAAACTATTTAACACGATACCCGAATTTGTTTAGCATTCGATTTATTCAGGCTTGACCCAAATAACCCGGATAAGATTATTGACCCGTGCAACCCTTTAATAGTCTTATTTGGGTTGGGGTCGGGTTATTATTCTTCTTACCACCCACAAGTATGAAAGTCTAAAAAATGAAGTGTGTCCGAAAGAAAATATTGACTTTGAACTCCCTCACAATCACATTTATTATTATCAAAAACCTTTCTTCCACATTTTCTTTCCCCAAAATTGAATAGAAACACAAATCAAAAATCAATTAGAAAAAAATAAAAGATAATAATAATAGTGGCGTTGAAATGGCGATGCAAACCGGAGTTAGCACCTCCAAAGTCCTCATCCTCGTCGGAGCAGGTATAATAATAAATTAGGGCTTGCTTATTATTGTTTATAATAACTAGTTTGTTGTTGAGATTCTAGCTGCCTAATTAGCGTAATTCGATACCATACCATGCCGTCTTTGAGCATATATTATAAAGGATGCGGATATATAGAGATAAGACTGCCTGAAGCGTAGATGAAAGCTAGTTATGAATCTAGTTATCTAAAAGCCGGGGCAAGTATGTGCATATTGGGGCTAATAACATCGCCTAGAAGCTCAACTAACTATGCCTGAACGCAGGGCGAAATATGTACATGTCATATTACTTATGGAGCCTATAAGAAAACTACCCTACAGGAAAAACTACATAGACGCGTTAATCGTTTATCATAATTCTAGTTCCCCACTTGTTCCTATAGAGGTCATGTTCTCGGACAAGAATAGCTCATCCATGTCTAGCTTTAGTCCAACCTCTCAGTCTCATATAAGTTTGTCACTCCTCAAGCCATCTATTGCCTAATCCCCAAGTTGGCGGCATTGTTTGTGGTCTAAGCCGTCTTTCCTGGATCTTGTTGATGATTGTGGCGACTTCTAGTTCCCATTATATCAGCTGGAATTCTATCTAACATGGTCTTACCACAAGTCTACCTTAGCATCTTCAATTCCACCACTTGCATAGACAATGGTTATGGACTCGTACAGTCTCTTCACTCTCTTGCCAATGGGTGGAAACTCAATCATTAAGTAGCGCACCACTAGCTATGTAACAGGAGTTAAGCAACGGTTATGTACTCGGATCTCTCTAGTCAATAGGAGGAATCTATTCTATTTGCTTGAGCTTTCGTAATTGGGTAACACTCTAATTCACACAATTTAGCTGGTCTAATTACATCTTATAGAATTTTCCTTTCAGCTATAGTAGTATTTGTAAGTCAAAATTTATGGTAGAATTTTAGTTGTTGAGTCAAATTGTTAGTAACACATAGTCAAACACCTTCACCTCGGTCGATTAGTCCCTCGCGCTATCTCGCCATTCATGCTCACGCCGGACCACTTCACCCGGGCACTTGCCTCTGCAGGCGTAGCGTTCCGGCTATGAGGTGTGATGTGGTCTGATGGTACATCTGGTATTCTGCTCAAACACAAAATTGCCCCTCATGTTAGAATTTAGATAGTCGTTGTGTTTTGGGTCCACTTTGAATATGAAGTATATACAAGCCCACTCATCTTTCCTTTATTAAGGGTGTGTTTGGAAGGAGGGAATCGGAAGGAGGGAATTATTGTGGATATGATTACAATTGTTTTGTTAAGATGTACATTTTTCAAATATGGGATTGAAAGACACATATATTCCATACTCCATACCACTCATATTTGGTGTCTACACATTTTCCACTAAACTATCAATCCCTTGCCCAAACCAAACATTGGTTTTGAAGTAATGATGACTATACACATTCCACTAAACTATCATTCTTATACCATTTTTTTTCAATATCATTCTTATACCAATTGTGATTCCCTCATGCAAACCAAACACACCCTAAGTTTTTTCAATCATTGTCACACTACATATGCACTATATGACACAATAAATTTACTCCGGCCCTCGTCTTTTGTTGCCTCTCGGCTTAGTCTCTAGGCAAGGCATACGCCTTAAGCCCGCTTTCGCCTTTAACTACCTTGTTGTAAATATATTTTTGCATATGACTCTAAAAACTGGCTCTGTGTAGAAAGGTAATGTTAAAATTAAGTTATAATATGCTAAGATTGAGAACAAGTGTATGATGAGTTTGGTGTGTTATAGTACATTCATTTTTGGGTGTCAGACGCTCTAGGTAAACATCATCATGGCTGGTGACGGTAAAATTCTGAAAAAAATGATTTGACGAGCACAAAAGAGGTGTGGGTATACAATGTTACGTTGAGGGTTTTGTAGCTCTTTTAACGTTTCGTTGTGGTTTTTATTTATCTATTTAATGATTTGCTTATGTTGTATTTTGTCTTGTGGAATAGGTCTGACTAGTTCCGTCATATTGAGGAGTGGTAAAATGTCGGAACTATTAGCAGAGCTTCAGGAGCTGATGAAAGGTGTTAATGAAACTGAACTCTTACCTGGAAAGTACGACAGTGCCACTCTTGCAGCACAGGTATTTCAAAAGTTAATACTTGTGAATGCATTCGCTATACTGTTGTCAATACTGGACTTATTAAAGTGTTATAGTAAATGAGACCATTTTGATTATAGTTATTTGAACAAACTTTAATTTGGTTGGGAGGAGGCAGTTTAGTATATGTTCTAAGGACATACGATGCATACGTAGGTTGTAAATTGTAATGTTTATGTGCTTGCTCTTTCCTCATTTAATTTTTGGCTTCAGATTCGACAATTGGCACAAGAGATTCGGGAGTTGTCACTCTCTCGGCCTGTTACTATTTTCAATGGAAGTTCGAGCTCAAGCGGTATGACATATGAACTAGTTTTATAACTTTTTGTGTTCAATACTTGTGCTTTCTTTAGGACCTTTTTGTGTGATATGTACAGTGTTTTCTTGAATATTTGATGTATGCTGAGGTATAATGATCATCATTTTGCATGCTTAGAGGAAAACATAATAGGATGAACCTGATTTTTGTTTTAGCTGTACTTTCACTTCATACTTTTATTCTTGGTATACTGCTATTTTTTTTGTTTTGTTTTTTATACATATTTTACTTCATTAAATTTAAACTTCAGGCTTATTCCATCAATGCTTTCCTATATTTCTTTAAGATATTAGTTAGATAGCCACTCCACTAAGTGTAAAAGTATTTTGTATTTTGTATTAGGTTTCTAGTACTTGTTACATTTTAGATGATTTGTCCCTTATTCTCAGGGTTTATCCGAGTGGTATTAGGTTTCTAGAATGGTTGTTTTCTAGATTATTCATCTTTATTCTCTTGGTTTATATAACAAGATCTCGAAGTGTAATATTCTACATCTATAATGACGTGTGCGCTTTAAGGAAAAGCTCTATTTCAGTCTGTGTCACAAAATATATCAGAGTGAGAACAAGATATCATCCAAAATTAAAATGAATGGAAAAAGAAGCTATAAAGTGGTAAAACACAATAAAAAACATGTTAAAGACACAATAAAAAACATGTTAAAGAGAAACCCCTTATAATTCTGCAGCATGAAAGAAGTCATATTTGTATCTTTACAAGGCAAGCTCCTTTGTTGTGTTTTACTTAATTGAATGTCTCTTCACTACTTCACTCTATCAATATTAGGCATACTTTTATATTCTTAGGCCTTAGTTGTAACGGATTCATTCAAAGGTTTAGATTCAAGACGGCAAATCATCTCAAGTAATGATACCTTAAATCTCTCTTAGCCTTACGTGGACCTTTGCCTGTATATTCATCAATATTATTGTCTTTTCTCTGTATGTGTTTGTCAGTTTCTACTCACCATGTGACAGTAATCCCAGTTAATAAAAGATAACTTTCCATAACTTTATGTTCTGAAATGCTTACCACATCTATGCATTGCTTCTGGTTGAATTGAAGATTTGGACTGAGATGTATATCTACATGCCTCCAACTATGCATGCATATTATTTCAGTCCCATCCATAAACACAATAAACCATATTTATGCTCTTTGTGAGTTTATACATAATTAAAAAGAAATTAGTACGGACCAGACGCCAGAAAGCCTTTGGATCAATGCTAGCAATTTAGCTCTACATTTTTTAGCTTGTGAGTTCAGGCCTCTTCAGAGACTTGGGTGTGGTTGATCACTGTTAAAAGGGTCAAACATTTGGCTCTATAAACGATTAAACTCTGGTTGATTTGTGATAAAAAAGGATCAAGGACCACACATTGACATATTTTATAATGTTTAAGATTTCATAGAATCTATACACAGAAGTGAAACCCTGCCCACTTCTCAAGTTGGCGTTGTTTTTGTTTGCCACTTCGCTTTTTGTGTTTTACCATTGTGTAGATAGAGACACAGAGGCACAGAGCTTAAGTAAATCAATAGAAATTACTTGATATGACCAACCATAAAACATAAAAGTGTACAAAGTTTTAGTCAAAGTAAGAATTCTTTCCAGATGCTTAGAGCTACTTAATGGTGCTGTGTTGTTCTTGTATAGCATTCATAATAGAGCTTGGGATTATCAACCTCTTGTATAATTTGGTTTTTGAGCTCATTAATAAAAGTTAGCATCTTTGCTTGAATGTGCCATGCAGGAGGTTACTCATCTTATTTAATGCCAGCCGCGGCACTAGGAGCAATGGGATATTGTTATATGTGGTGGAAGGTAACACCAATATTATTGTTAAGAGTTAACAAATTGCATGATTGGTTCTGTTGCCTTTTTAATGCATTCACTTGATGTTATTTGTTACAATTTTCTTCAGGGTATGTCTTTTTCTGATGTTATGTTTGTTACTAAGCACAACATGGCAAACGCCGTATCAACAGTATCAAAACAGTTGGAGAATGTATCCGATGCACTAGCTGTGAGTAATACCAAGTTGATAATCTGCAATCAGTTTATTAGTTAATTCTTGATTGTGATAGTTGCTGACTTTGTTTTTGTTTGTTTGTTTGTTTGTTTTGTTTTTTTTTGTTTTTTTTTTTTTTTTTCTTTTTCTTTTCTTTGTGATTGAAATCTGCAGTCTACAAAGAGGCATTTATCAAAGAGACTTGAAAACTTGGACTGGAAATTAGACGAGCAGAAGGAGATAAGTAATCTGATTGCAAATGATGTAAGAAGAAAACTCCTTCTGTTACTAGTTTTTCAGATATATATGATTTTTTCTACTTACCATCTTTTATGCAAAAGCTAAGGAGTAACATGTATAGATGAAGTTGTTATCCTAAACGGCTGTCATGTTCTGAAATCCCTTTAAAAGGGCACGCTCAAGTATTTTGATGTAGGGGTTTAAGTTTATGACATACATTAAGATATTAATTTGTAAAACCCTAAACAATAGTTACTTTATTGCCAAAAGAGGATATGGAAAGTGAAATTTCACACACATAAATATAGTTTCAAATAATGTGGAACATAGTCACTAATATAAATTACTGGTATATCAAATGTAAAAGATGTAATTATTTTTATATTCATTAGCGATAAATAATTAAGAATAATGATACTCGTTTTAAAATGTTGTTTTTCAAGAAATCCCAATACTACTTTCTCATAATTTTGGCACTTGGAATCTTTACAGTTTGAATTATATGCAGGTACATGATGTGAAGTCCAATATTAATCAGATTAGTTATGACATTGATGCAATCCATCAGATGGTGGTTGGGTTGGTAAGTTTCTCATTCTTATTTTACTGGATACGAAACTTGATTTTTTTTTTTTTTTTTTTTTTTTTTTTTTTTTTTTTTTTTTTTTTTTTTTTTTTTTAACTATTCAGCTAGCTAACTTGATTAAATAACAGGAAGGAAAAATTGACCTCATCGAAGGAAAGCAGGTAAGAATTATTTAATTGCGAACTTGTTCATATCCATTCATTAATTTTTCTAGAGATTCATCGATTGTTGACATGGTTTTTGCCTACAGGATGTGACCAATTCCGGTTTGTACTATTTATGTCAAGTAGCCGGAGGGATTAAAGATGGGATCAATGCTAAGCTCTTTCAGGTCGATATTTTAATTCCCTTTCTCATGCGCTTTTTTTTTTTTTTTTTTTTTTTTTTCCTGGATTGTCTCAGGAAAAACTTGCAAAAGTTCCTAATTTATAACCCCTAAATGTTATATCTTCTTTACTTTTGGGTTGCAATTCAAACATGATAATTATTACAATACATCATGCCCTGATGCAAAATTCAGTCAAAGCACAAGAACAAAACAAGATGCAACATTCATTTGATATTCCAAATTTGGTTACGGAAATGCTTCTTTGAGTGGATGCGCATATGGCACTTTTAATTTACATATGAGAACCTTGCTACATGTGATATATTTTTTAATCTGCAATAGGATATTGAAGCTAAGCTAGGAGAACAATCGAAAATTACATACGAGGATACTTCTTTGAAGGTTTGTCAAGATTCTTGAACCTCTATTCTATTGCTGATCTCTCTTAATTAACATTCTGCATCCATCATTCTTTCAGGGTCTTCAGTTTCTTACGGAAACCAGTGACTCCGATCTAAAAGACAAGCCTGTGCTGACCAAAACAAGCACGAAGGTAAATAAAGATATTGATAAATCTAAATCAAGATTTCACAGGCCTTACTCAATGGGATTGTCGTTTGCTAATATGATGGGTTGAAGGTCTTAGTTATCGCTATTCCTTTTGTCTTTCTGTTGAAGTTGCATTTATTTGTTGTGATGGCCTCAAGGGTAAAAGTGGTTGCTTTTTGTTCCAACAAGATGTGTTTTGTTGTTTCATGGTTTTCTACTTACGAGTCGTTAAATTGAACTTGAACATGGTTGAGTATATTGTTCAAGATGTGGGTAGTATAGAGCTCACTGAATTATTTATGGAAAATAAACATGGTGGTCTCATTGGTATATGGACAGTAAATGGTGAACCATTGAAACTGGTACATGTAATATATATAAAAGATTAAAGCATTAAAGCAAAGATTTTGTTATATGCTATTAATACCATGGTGGTATGCTTGCTGGGTGTAAAGTATTGAGTTTATGTAGCTGTGTGGATGGCTTGAGATTGTTTTTTCGCCGACTAGTTTCACTAGATCATGTAGAAACATCAAACCTGGAATCCTTGAGCAGATAACCTTCATATTTTGAGACCATTAGAAGCATCCATGATTATGAAAGGGGTTTTTTTTCTTGCGAAGAGCAAATAGAAAAGCTAGGTAGTACATAGTAACTTCATTGGTGTGAAAATCACATCCTTTTATAAAGTGGATTTAGAGTTTCCAATCGATTGTGATTATGTTCCAAAAAAGAAAAAAAGAAAAATGTGATTCATCCTTGTTAATAAATGTCTGACTTTTATCCGAACCAAATACTATATGGATCATGACCAATTCGAATCGTGTGAATTTCGATAAAAGTTTACCCTTATAAGTTTTCCATTCTTTCGCACAGTTTATTCCATGTAAAAGGCAAACGACCCTCTTCATCCGTTTCTAATTGTTGAAATTTTAATTATGGTTTGGATAACACACCTGTTTAGTTTCAAGTATGGGGCCAAATGAGCAGACTCGGAACCAGTTTATGGAAACTCAAGAATTAGCCAGTTATGGTTTTTTCAGTTTTGACAGCCCTAACCAATTTTTCTCCTCATTTGACCTTAACTCTTTGTTTCTGGAAGAGATCGGGTGAAAATAAAACCTAAAATGAGAATTTGCAGGAGCCGAGTGGCCAGTGGGGCACCAACTGGAATTTGCAGGAGCCGAGACTCGAACCATTGACTTTTTATCCACAAATATCTCTCCGGGCCTATAGGTTTTTCGGATTTTCTGAAATGCACGTGGGACCCAAGTTATTGTATTATTCTTTTTAATTTTATAAAATGCACGGGTTTAGTCCTCAGTCCGCCGCTGCTGCTAGCCATCACCAAGCAATACCAAGATGCCCATGGACATCATACAACACGACATAAACATAGCAGAGGTTACAAAAACATATAACATAATCTGAAACCATTTCTGAACGCACAGAGAATTTGTATTTCATATGTGCGAGTTTGCGTGCAACAACATACTGACCATATGGCACAAATAATGTCAACAGTAGATACCCGGATATAGAAGTTTATTCAAGTAGAGTACAAGAACCCGACTAAATATGCTTCAACACAATCAATAAAGATGCCAAATACAACAAAATGTAAAGATCCTTCAAAATTTAGAACTGGAACAACGTATCTGGGTCATATCCCAAAGCTTCGAGATAACCTGCCATGGCCTTGTTCATTGGTGGTGGACCACATCGTAGAATCTGCAGGTTGATTTGCGTCTAATTTAGTTTTTGTTTGATTATCAATGATTTTTAACATGTTTAAAATTCCGACTGACTTAGTTTTGAACGCTGGTAATTTTAATACATGAAGTTTCCAAAATCAAATTTTAAACTGTTTTACTTGATATAACTTACAAAACTCTTATAACTAATTTAAATTTTTAAACAAAATGTTTTTTGGTCAAACCAACCTGATGCGTTTCACCATATCCTACCCTTTTTAGAACTTCTAGAAACATTTTAAATTAAAGCATACCTTAATATCAAACGCTGGTTCAGGGAGATGTTCTTTGATCATTTCCTTGGTTACAAAACCGACGCCTCCTGTCCATCCTTCCGGTGGCTTCAAAGTTTAAAAACAGACATCAGAAAATATTATATCTCGAATTGGAAGTCTACATTTGATATATGAGTCAATATGTAGTTATGTACTACTTTACAGTATCGCTCTCTTTACAAGGAACTGATAACTACATTTACAGTATATAAACCATTAGAATGAAAATTTTCTAGAGAAAAGTAATGCCTTATATAAATAAACAGATCAACTCCATATTCTAAGCTTACCTGATTCAATACATAGTGAATTCTCAAGCGGTGGGGGTATTTAGAAGCAAGTTCCTCCAGTTCTTCCTGCAAGTCATCCAGTGAGTCAACTGCGGGTGTTTATGTGCGCTTTTAAAGTACCTACAAAAATTTATAATTATTACCTTAAGGAGGATGTCATCATATGTGACATTAGCATAGATGAGATCAATCGTGGTCTGACTCTGATTAGATTCTCCTTCCAGAACATATCTAGCAACCTAGGATAGAAGCACAAAAATAAATTGATTATAAACCATTTATAACATAACCACCTGACTTAAAAGCGCAAAAATATGAAACTCTTCCACAAATTAAAAACCTGAAACATTGGAGTGATGCCAGATCCCCCAGCAATCATTCCGTATGATCTCACATCGCCAAAACGATACTTGAACCGCCCCTGCAGTTAATAGAAAAGAAGTCTTTTCAGATATATTAGTTAGTTTATTTAACTACAACACCTAACGTAGTTACTGAAGTGTATATATGTCTAATTGCATTCCAGTTATACAATCAATATTTGTTTATAAATCTAACTCTAATAAGTGCGCCTTTTGACCTTTCATGGTATGGGTTTCCTCAAGAAAAATCTGATTAAAATAGCAGAATTGTGAAAGATAAAAGGGTGGCACTGATAATGCTACAGTTTTATTTATTTATAGTTCTTCATGGGACGGGTCTTCTTTGTCACTTATCTTCCTGAATATTTAGCCAAAAGAGGATCAGGTCAAACAGTTTCTAAGAAACAATTTCTTTTTAACCGACTATGTAACACACGGAGCTATAATTTAGTTTAAAATAATCAAGCACATAGGATAAGTACAAATGACACACTCTTGACAGAGTCCAAACATGACTTTTAGTAATCAAAGAATTTTATGTACCTTAGGGCCCTTCACGGACAAGTAGTCACCTTCTTTCATCTCTCGGAAGTGGTGTGACATTCTACCTTGTGGATACATCTGCATAACATGCAGCACATTATGCTGATTGATTTGAAGACTATACATGCAATTGGTAAAATTCGCCAAAGTGTGAATTTCATATCATCTACTTAAAATGGGCCAATCTGGGTTATGCATTCACCCCAACTCCTCAAATGAGGCCATTTTTGAAACAGTAGCTAAAAGTGAAACGGTTCACGCAGGTCAATTAGTTAAAATTCACCACCCAAAGTGTTATTTAGTAGTTTTCCACCAACTAAACCAACTTTTTCCGAATGAACAATATATTATGTTAAGTAATAAAGTTGTAACTAATCTACATATTACTTCAAAATATGGACAAAAGTGTTTGTGGGTCAACCCAACTCAACTTGTTTTGGCATGTCTTAAAAGACTAACAATGTATTATCGAAAGTCCGAAACACATGTAAGCAAAAACTGAGAGAAATAAGATCAGTACCTTAATAACCAACTCAAAATATCCAAGATCAGTATCCACAGTGGTTGGGGTATATGGTTTAATAACCTCTTCACCCTGACTATCCTTACCCCTAAACGTTGAAGTACAAAACAAGCAAAGTCATCAGTAAAAAGAACCATGCCTCGCTAATGCTGGTGCATGTAACAACAAATCTCACTACACCATATGGTCCTGGATCCAAACATTTTTATATTTAAGGTTGAGATTTGATCCAAACATTTTTATATTTAAGGTTGCGATTTATCAGCTTTTGTAAATAATTACAACTATAATGTCTATTGTTATACTCAACTTTTCCACAGAGTTCCAAAATTTCATGTCAAATTTACAGAAACTCTAAAATGACTTTTGACTTCACAACTATACCGAGCAATGTCGACTGTGAAGAGTGATAATCAGAAATAGTGGAGCAAGTTTGACATACCTGCAACTAATATGTTGTCCAATAGGAAGTCCGAACACTGAAGTTGGTGTAGGAAGAGCAAATCTGAACTTGGCTACATTATGGCTAAGCTGTGTGCGCTTGACAAGCTTGAAATCTCGAAACTTTTCAGGATCTAGGCATCCTAATGAAAGCACACCAATTTAGGATTCAGTTTTGCCAATAACCAGATGAAAGTCATGCCCAAAATGAAAGTTGGAATGTTAACATTAAAGAACAAGTGACCCTGAGACCACAAGGCCACACACCTTACTGAAGTGAAGCTTTTGTTATTTTTAGATTGCTACTTTTGTAAATAGAAATTCAATATTTTTATCAGATAATGTAAGTAGCTGTGTCAAAACTAAACATTGTATCTATATTTTACTCATTGCATCCTATATGCTAACCAAATAGGATTATGTAATGTGAAAATCCATACCATTACCCTTGATTATTTAATATGCTAATTAAAAAACCTAATGAAGATATGCATAGAGAATACTGATTCAAAGTGAGTTCATTATGAACCTTTGGGTTTCTTGGAGTTAAATATGTAGAATACAGCAATCGCAACAGCAAAAACCGCAATGACAATTTGGGTCTCATTTGCTTCCAAGAAATCCATAATATTTCTCACCAATTAGGAAAAAAAGGCAAACTGTGCAATATATATCTGTGATCACAGCCAAAAAAAAAAAAAAAAAGTTTTTAGTATATTATTAGTATCACTTTTAACAGCTTTAGACTATTGTAATCCTTAGAAAACCATAAACATATTGTGCATGAATGATTTTCCATAATGCAGACTTGCTTTCAAGCATGGGCTGAGCTATTAAGGGACCGGGAAGGGTCCCGGCCCCTCTAGTTTCTATCATAAGCATATGCATATGTTTACATGTTCATGATGCATAACAAATTTTGTGAACTGCATGAACTATAGCTGTCTCAAATCTCAAAGATAACTTATTGGGATATATATCAGAAAGAAACTGTCCTAAGTTTCTACTACTCATTACTGAAAGTGATTAAGTGGGCATATCGGGTCGGGTCAGGTCTCGTAACAGGTTTCGGGTCTGAATGTGTCATTTGGTAGCAGGGTCAAAACAGGTCCGGGTGAGACAGGTCTCGGGTTGCGTTGACCAATCCGTTTTCACCGAAAAAGGACTTATTTTGAGTACGTAAGGAATGAAAAAGTGAAAACGGAAGTTCTAGTTTTTCAATTACCGCCCTAGATCCGTTAGATAATTGTTATACAATTGCGTTTTACATGAAATACCTAACTGGAGACATCTTAAATCTCTAGTAACACCCAACAACCCGATCACATAATAAATATTTACCCAACATGACCCATGTTTAACCAACATAGGTCTTAAGTTGCTACGTCTACTCATTACATATAGGTGAAAATGCATAAAAATGCTTATGATTGGCATGCACGTAGATGATAAAACCAAATATTACATGAATGAAAACATGCACAAACAATAGTATATCGCAACTATAAACAAAAACAAAAACAAAAACAAAAACAAAAAGAGATAGGAGACCAATGTGATAAACATACCAGAAAGAACTTGAGTAATTAAGTGAGGGAGGGAATGAGAGAGGGTGTTGGAATGAAACGGAAATAAAAGAATTCAAATAGTCAAAGTTTGTGTGCATGATTCCTGTTTTACACCACCAACCATAATTTTGGAATGGATTGGTTAGCAACTGTCTTTGTTTTGTTTTTATGTAGTATTTTTTAGTCAGTGGATGCTTTATCATGAGGACCAAATGGTTTGTATAATTGTATTATAAGACCATGTTAATAGTAATAATCTATCAAAACCCAATATATATATATATATATATATATATATATATATATATATATATATATATATATATATATATATATATATATATATATATATATAGGGGGCCATTCATGTGAGAAACCTAATTTTTGTGAGAAGGTGAGAACTAATCTTAGCCACTAATTTTATCCTTCTTTAATTTTGAAAAAAAAAAAATTCACATGTGAAGAAAAAAAAAAATTTTCGGAAAAAAAAAATTCGAAAAAAAATTTTTCGGAAAAAAAATTTTCGATTTTCACATGTGAAATTTTTTTTTCACATGTGAAAATTGAAAATTTTCACATGTGAAAAAAAAATTTCACATGTAATTTTTTTTTTTTTTTTTTCATTTTTTTCACATGTGAAAATTGAAAATTTTCACATGTGAAAAAAAAAATTCACATGTAAATTATTTTTTTTCATTTTTTTCACATGTGAAAATTGAAAATTTTCACATGTGAAATATTTTTGACATTTCACGAAAAAAAATTTTGAAAAAAAAAAATTCGAAAAAAAAATTTCGAAAAAAAAAGTTTCGGAAAAAAATTTTCGGAATTTTTTTTTTCACATGTGAAAAATGACGGAAAAAAAATCGAAATTTTTTGAAAATTTTTTTTGAAAATTTTTGAAATTTTTTTTTGAAATTTTTTGAATTTTTTTTGAAATTTTCAGAAAAATTGGTTAACTAGTATTAGGCATTAGATCAAAATTAAAGAAAGATAAAATGAGTGGCTAGGATCCCTTCTCACCTTCTCACAAAAATATGACTTCTCATTTGAACGCTTGACTATATATATATATATATATATATATATATATATATATATATATATATATATATATATATATATATATATATATATATATATATATATATATATATATATATATAGGAGAGACCCGCGAAGGGAAACACCTAGAACTCACGGCTTCACACTAAGAGGAAAATCCGGATTTTCTTTGTCACTTGCGAAACTCGAACCAGGATAAAACACTTCCCTAAGCTCTAGAAGGAACTCAAGTGGCCAACTAAGCTAAGTCACTTAGTTTACTATTTTTTTCCCACTTATACGATAAATACTTACAACCAATCTCAACAAACCAACCTAACATAATAAAAAGAATCCATACATAAATAAACGAAAAAATGTATAGCCATCACTGAGAGACATGTGGCAGATTGAGTCAAGAATATGAAGGTCTCCAAGTAACCGGTTTGGAGCATTCAATTCCCAACTATTGTATAAAATTAATATTTTATTATGTATTTATTTGATTTGTGGTCCCAATCAGTTGATGAAGGTCACCAATAAACATAGTCTAAAGGGGTGTTTGTTTAAGCTTATATGTGGCTTATAAGCTTATTTGTGTTTCGGCTTATATTTCATAAGCCTTAATTTTTCAGCTTATTTTGAGACTTGTGAGCTTATATAAGTTTATTATGATATGATAAACTTACATAAACCCATAAATCTCAAAATAAACTGGAAAATTGAGGCTTATAAAATATAAGCTGAAATCAAATAAGCTCATAACCCTACATTTATGCTTAAACAAACACCCCTTAAGTTTTTAGATCTCGCATACGGAGTGATTTGACATTAATCGTACAAAAGAAATTCAGCATATGCCGTATTAATTAGTTTTTCATAGTTTGATCTATTTGTTTGATGTCCTCTAAATAATAACATTATGGGTAAGGTTAAAACAAAAAGACAAATATTCGTGAAAAGCATAAAAATGATTAAAAAATAAAAGTTTCGAAAAAATTTCTCAAAAATTTTTACAAGATATGATACGTTGGTGGATAATAAAGTTCTGAAGTAAGTTTTTCTAAATATAGTTTTGATGGGGAAAATCGTAAAAAAAAGTTTGCTCACTAAAATTTTGTAAATATTGACATTTAGTGCAATCAAAATTTGTTTTTGCATCTAACTTCTTTTTAGTATATGTATCAAAATTTAATTGTGCATCAATATAGCAAGTTGAAAATTTTGTGCACCAAAATTCTTTTTGTGCGTAAAAAATCATTTTTTTGTGCATTAAAAAAACGTATTAAAACTCAAAATGTAAAGGAAATTGAGATAAGTACGAATGTTATGTCGGGAATGCATTAGCAGAATGATTTATAATCTCCTTATTTGAATGGATTGTGACGCATTTTCATTTAAATAAAGAAGTCGTAAATCGTTAAATCATAAATTTATAAGGTAGATGCCTAGAATGGAGGCTATTATGTAAAGTTGAAAAACAGTGTTATAATTTAAAATTGGAATTATGAAATATCTTATGACATAGAGAAAGAAATACTAGAATGACCATGGTTGACGCTAAACTATTTTAACGCATCGATGGATTTTGAGGAAATGGTAATCAAAGTTTGACTTATGTATGGTTAAAGTAATGATTTCCAAGTGACACATCGTCCTGGTTGAAAATTTTAGAAAAGAAATGAAAGGTAGTGATGTGATGTGCTATGTCTTTGTAGAATATCATTACTCAAGTTTTAAATTTATAATAGCCGACTTATCATATAATACACACTAACGAGCAGTGTACCCGATCAATGTAGCCTAGTTGGTAAGTAAAGTGTCGATCACTAAAAGTGGAATGTTAATACCTAGAATGTTTATCAGTATTTTAATATCTAAGTTAGTTTTACAATCTAATCTAACGCAGTGGGTTTTCAGTCTGAGAGACTGGCACGAATTGGTTTTGTTAATACAAATATCGCCTAAAAACGTTATTTATATTTTACGATCTTTGCTAAATTTTGTTAACGACAACATGTAAACTTAAGTTTCTAAGCAAAACTTAATTTTAGTTTAAAGACTTGCATAATTAGACATTTGCTACATTTTACATTTCACATAAAACACAACACTTTTTATATCTCTTAAAATAGAAATGTCACATCACATTTATGGTAAGTTTGTCAATATACATTTAAAGAAAGATTGTGTGTTTGACTAACCAATAGTCTTCTTGCACAAGTTTGTATTTGACTAGTTTTTATTTGATGTGACTTTGGTTGGTTTGAATGATTTATTGCAAAACCAACTGCAAGCCTGGCGGAACCCATCTGAGGGTTCCGCCGTATCCGCCAGACCTGCAGAAGGTCTTGCTATAACTACCAAGCCATATGTTTGAATTTTGACTTTATCACTCTACATTAGATTTTCACACACACATACATTCATTCTTTCATCTAACCCTTTAACATTTCATTTCTATGTGAAGTTTCTTTTGTAGCAAAGAAGTTCACAAGTTCATATAAAGTTACAAGTATTCAACACAACGTTGCAAGACTTGTTAGCTTAGCATCGTGTAGACTTTGTGTAGTTTAGACTTCATTTGGTTGTGTATTTTCAGTAGTGATCGGTTAGTATTTTAGTCCTCAAAATACAAAGAGTGACGGAAGTTCTTGTAAAAGAACTAACGGGAGTGGTTGTACCCTTGTAAAAGAACTCAACATCTAGCTTAGTATCGGTAAACGCGTATAAGCGACGTGTAAGGTTTTCTCCGCCGGTGAAAGGAGCTTGTTGACTAGTGAAAGAAACTCTCGAGTTGGATACTCGGGGCGTGGACGTAGGGCAAGGAAAAAGAATCCTTGTAGCCGAACCACGATAAATACTCGTGTTGTGGTTTGATCGTTTCTTTCTTTATACTTGCATGTTAATATATTGTGTGTGTGTGTGTTCATATCTTTGATTAAACGGAAAGTTTCAAAAGATAATCAAACAAATTTTAAAGTTTTTAAACGGTAAACTATTCAACCCCCCTTCTAGTTTTCCACAATTAGCATCAGGAGCTACATTACTCAAGCTTTTAAAATATATTGTGTTTTAAAACTTGAAACGATCCATGGATTTTGAAATTACAAAGAAGGGCAATCTATGCAAAGACCACCACTTTTTGAAGCAAATGGTTTTATATATTGAAAAAACAGATATAGATTTATGGTATATAATCATTGATGGTGATAATATAGCTACTAATAGTAAAGATGATGATCAAAAGTAATTGATTGCTAAAAATAATGAAGCTAAAATGATGCTTTACAATGCTTTGCCTAAGAAAGAATATAAAAGAGTCTTTATGTGTAAAACCGCCAAAGATATTTGGCAATCTTTAATAGTCACTCATCAAGGAAACTCACAAGTTAAGGATAACAAAATTGATCTTCTTGTTCAACAATATGAACAATTTGTTATTCCCGAAGATGAGATAATTGATAGTGCATTTGCTAGGTTTAACACTATTATTACTTCACTTAAAGCACTTGATGAATCTTTTTGTAGCAAGAATTTTGTCAGGAAATTCCTTAAAGCACTCCATCCGAAGTGGAGAGCAAAAGTGTCGGCAATTGAAGAATCCAAGGATCTTTCAAACATGTCACTTGACGAGCTAATTGGAAACCTCAAAGTTCATGAAATGGTAATGGAAAAAGGTTCGGAAATAGTTAAAGGTAAGAAAGAAAAGGTTAAGTCCATTTCCTTGAAAGCTAGAGTCCAATCAAATGATGATGAAGAATCTACTTCGGATAGTGATGATGAAGAATATTCTATGGCCGTTAGAGACTTCAAGAAGTTCTTTCGTAAACGAGGGAAGTTTGTAAGGCAACCTAAAGATGACAAGAAAACCTTCCAAAAAGATCGTGATGATAGGAAAGGAAAGGTTGAAAGGAAATGCTATAGGTGTGGAGACACAAGTCATCTCGTAGGAGAATGTCCAAAACCACCCAAAAGCAAGTCTCAACAAGCCTTTGTGGGTGGTGCTTGGAGTAACTATGAAGGAGATGACGATGAGCCAAAGAATGATGATATTGCTCTCATGGCTCACGACTCAAATGAGGTACTCTCCGACTCATCTTATTCTTCTATTGATGATGACACCTTACAAAAAGAATATAACAAACTTTGTGAATTGAGCTTAAAAATCAAAAACAAAAATAAGTTTTTGAAAACTAAAAAGGAGTTTTTAAAAAATGAAGTTTATGAGTTAAAAGAAAAAGCTAAGAGATTAGAAAAGAGTAAAGGTATTGACACATCGTGCAAATCATGTGAAGAGCTTAAACTCGAAGTTGAGAGAATTAAAATTACTCAAGATGATCTAATAAAACAAACCACAAAGTTTAAGAAGTTCGATAAGAGCATTTCTTGTGCGGATGAAATTATGAAACTTCAAAAGTCACCATTTGATAAAACAGGACTAGGTTTCATGAAATTAGAAACTTCAAAGAGTCAAACAAAACAAGAAATGAAAGCACAAGAAACTAACAAAACTGCTACAGCAGCCCGCGGAACAGACGGAACCCAAATTAGGGTTTCGCCCGTTGAACCCATAGGTTTCGCCAGGTCTGCTGCAGCAGTAACATCCTCCACATCGGATCGTTCAAAATTTGTTAAAGTCACATATAAAATTGGATCAAAATCTGCCTTTAAAACTGGAGTAGGACTTAGTAAAAACGAATTTAGAGCTAGAACTACTCAATCAAGACCTAAGACTCCAATTCCCAAATGCCCCTTTCCAAAGAGTAACTACAACACACGACCAAACTACCAACATATTTGGAATCAAAACACTCCGGGACATTACCAAACTCCAAATTACATGTCATGGAACCCTTATGTTCTATTTTCATACTTGGATCAAGTTAATGGTATGCTTAACCAAAATGGACCCATGAGAAATTGGGGACCAAATGTTTGAGTGTTTTTCGTAAAATAGGTGTGCCTCAAAGTATGTTTGGAACCGGATGAATGGATTAAAGATAGCGGTTGTTCAAGGCACATGACAGGTAACAAAAGCCTCTTCTCAACTTATCACAAATGTGATGGAGGTAATGTTACTTTTGGTAGTAAAGCTAAGAGCAAAATCATCGAAAAAGGTACAATCTCTCATGACTCCCTTTTTATAGATGATGTAGCTCATGTTGATAACTTAGGTTTTAATCTCCTTAGTATTAGTCAACTTTGCCGTAATAAGTATAATGTCCTTTTTAGTGAAAATGGAAGTAAAATACTTAAGGATAGTATAACCATAGTCAAAGGTGTTCTTAAGAACAACGTATACGTTATGAAGATGGATCAAACATCTAGAGACAAACTTTGTCTTACTTCATTAGATGTATCTTCATCTTTATGGCATAGACGTTTAGGACACGCTAACATGAGACTAATTTTGTTAATACAAATATCGCCTAAAAACGTTATTTTACGATATTTGCTAAGTTTTGTTAACGACAAAATGTAAACTTTAGTTTCTAAGTAAAACATAATCTTAGTTTTAAAGACTTGCATAAACTAGACATTTGCTACATTTTACATTTCATAAAACACAACACTTTTTATTTCTTAAAATAGAAATGTCACATCACATTTATGGCAAGTTTTGTCAATATACATTTATGGAAAGAAAGTGTGTTTGACTAACTTTGTGTTTGCTTGCAAGTTATGTGTTTGACTAGGGGTAATGAGATGTGACATTGTTTGGTTTACAAGGTGTAATGAGATGTGACATTGTTTGGTTTGCAAGATTTATTGCAAAACCAACTGCAAGCCCGGCGGAACCCTGGGGGTACACGGGCGGAACCCATCTGAGGGTTCCGCCGTATCCGCCAGGCCTGAAAAAGGCTTTGCTATAAATACTAAGCCAAAAGTTGATTTTTGGCTTATCACTCTATATCATATTTACATACATTCATTCATTCTTTCATCTAATCCTTTAACATTTCATATGTGAAGTTTCTTTTTGTAGCAAAGAGATTCACAAGCTCATTAAAAGTAACAAGTATTCAACACAACGTTGCAAGATTTGTTAGCTTAGCATTGTGTAGACTTGTGTAGTTTACACTTCATTTGATTGTGTATTTTCAGTAGTGATCGGTTAGTATTTTAGTCCTCAAAATACAAAGTGTATCGGGAGTAGTTGTACCCTTGTAAAAGAACTAACGGGAGTGGTTGTACCCTTGGTAAAGAACTCGACATCTAGCTTAGTGTCGGTAAAAGTATAAGCGACGTGTAAGGTTTTCTCCGCCGGTGAAAGGAGCTTGTTGACTAGTGAAAGAAACTCTCGAGTTGGATACTCGGGGCGTGGACGTAGGGCAAGGAAAAAGAGTCCTTGTAGCCGAACCACGATAAATATTCGTGTTGTGGTTTGTTCGTTTCTTTCATTTACTTGCATGTTATATATTGTGTTTGTGTATATATCTTTGATCAAACGGAAAGTTTCAAAGCTAACTAAACAAGTTAAAAAGTTTTAAACGGTAAACTATTCAACCCCCTTCTAGTTTTCCACAATTGGCATCAAGAGCTACGTTACTCAAGCTTTTAAAATATATTGTGTTTTAAAACTTGAAACGATCCATGGATTTTGAAAATTACAAAGAAGGGCAATCTATGCAAAGACCACCACTCTTTGAAGCAAATGGTTTTATATATTGGAAAAACCGTTTTGAAACTTACGTGAAATCTAAAGATATAGATTTATGGTATATAATCATTGATGGTGATAACGTAGTTACTAACATTAAAGATGATGATCAAAAGAAATTGATTGGTAAAAATAATGAAGCTAAAATGATGCTTTACAATGCTTTGCCTAAGAAAGAATATGAAAGAGTCTTTATGTGTAAAACCGCCAAAGATATTTGGCAATCTTTAATTGTCACTCATCAAGGAAACTCACAAGTTAAAGATAACAAAATTGATCTTCTTGTTCAACAATATGAACAATTTGTTATTTCCGAAGATGAGATTATTGATAATGCTTTTGTTAGGTTTAACACTATTATTACTTCACTTAAAGCACTTGATAAATCTTTTTGTAGCAAGAATTTTGTCAGGAAATTCCTTTGAGCACTCCATCCGAAGTGGAGAGCAAAAGTGTCAGCAATTGAAGAATCCAAGGATCTTTCAAGCATGTCACTTGACGAGCTAATTGGAAACCTCAAAGTTCATGAAATGGTAATGGAAAAAGGTTCGGAAATAGTTAAAGGTAAGAAAGAAAAGGTTAAGTCCATTTCCTTGAAAGCTAGAGTCCAATCAAATGATGATGAAGAATCTACTTCGGATAGTGATAATGAGGATGATACGTGGGAAACGCACCAGGCTTTACCTCTCAAGGGATCTTGAGAAGCTTACAACCCCCACCAGCAGTGTACCTGATCGTTGTAGTATAGTATAGTGACAAGTACCGGGGGATTGATCGTTCAGCTTAGGAATAGTGTCGCTAGGATTAGAAAACCTAAATACTAGTTCTAAAGGTGAGGGATGATTATTTTTGTATTTTATATTGTTTTGGAAAGCAAGTAAAAATCTCGGATTTGAAGGATTTGGGCGGAATTAGTTGCTAATCAACTAACCCAATACTAAAGATGCAATCAAAATAAAATACTATAAATGAAAATAAACAAAATTATACTAAAGTTGTGAGCAATAAGTGGAGAAAATGTGTTTACTTAGATTTCACTACTCCCTAGACATCTTTTACACGTTAATTACTTGTTATAATTGCATGGATGACGGATCGTATTCCTTAATACCATTCATGGGGTAGCGCACTTAACTCCCCAATTCTATGAGCTCTTATCTCCTCCTATACCATGCCCAGCACAACCATAGGGATTATAAACAGTGGCTCATGCATTAAATACAACCAATAAAGACCTAGTGCACATCGGTTCATGTTTCTTAAGACGTTCAAGCATGTTACCAATTGGAGATCTGCCAGTTTTCTTAAGCCTAACATATAAATTATTCATCTAAGACAAGTATAAACAAGTAATCAACACATAATTAACATCTAGGTTTCATTAGATCCAAGCAAACACAAGATAGATCTAGCCTAGCATGATGGAATTAAGACAAGAACAAGATATAGACAACCAACACATAGACATATTGATTGAATTAAAAGAACACTTATCTCAATTACACATGAAAGGTATCAAGGGCTTGGAACCCTTGAAAAACCTGTAAATTTCGCACCAAGTTCGTACTTAGGGTTTCTCCAAAACTTCTCTCTCTTTTAATGTGAAAATTAGAAAACTATATATAGGAAAAGGGGTCTGACGGCGTCAAGAATAAACTTGTGACGCCGTCACCTCGCCGCCAAAACTCTTCTCGGACTGCCTTGATCTACATTTGACGCTGTCATGTGATAATCATTTCCAGGCCGTCATGACTTTTACTCTTGATGCCCTACTTCGTCGTTGGTTGATCATTTTTGTGTTGTCATTGTGGTTGCAATGTGTGTGGTAACTACAAGCTTGACTATATATATCACCAACTAACCATTTTTTTTGTAGGATCAAAATCCATGTTTCCCATCTTGGCACTCATTTTAGGAGGAGTAACAACCAAGGGGGAGTAAGTGCATTATTCCGCTTCGCTACTCTACTTTGTGTTTCGACAAAAAGGGGGAGAAATATATTAAATCTTTAAAACTTAATATGATTTTCATCACTTAAGTAAAACAAGTTTGATATAATTTTTTTTAAGTCTTAAACACCAAGATTTTGTGAGTTACTTAAAAACAAAGTTTATGTTTTGTCATCAACAAAAAGGGGGAGATTGTTAATACAAATATCGCCTAAAAACGTTATTTTACGATCTTTGCTAAGTTTTGTTAACGACAAAATGTAAACTTTAGTTTCTAAGTAAAACATAATCTTAGTTTTAAAGACTTGCATAAACTAGACTTTTGCTACATTTTACATTTCATAAAACACAACACTTTTTATTTCTTAAAATAGAAATGTCACATCACATTTATGGCAAGTTTTGTCAATATACATTTATGGAAAGAAAGTGTGTTTGACTAACTTTATGTTTGCTTGCAAGTTATGTGTTTGACTAGGGGTAATGAGATGTGACATTATTTGGTTTACAAGGTGTAATGAGATGTGACATTGTTTGGTTTGCAAGATTTATTGCAAAACCAACTGCAAGCCCAACGGAACCCTGGGGGTACACAGGCAGAACCCATCTGAGGGTTCCGCCGTATCCGCCAGGCCTGCAGAAGGCTTTGCTATAAATACTAAGCAACAAGTTGATTTTTGGCTTATCACTCTATATCATATTTACACACATTCATTCATTCTTTCATCTAATCCTTTAACATTTCATATGTGAAGTTTCTTTTTGTAGCAAAGAGATTCACGAGCTCATTAAAAGTAACAAGTATTCAACACAACGTTGCAAGACTTGTTAGCTTAGCATTGTGTAGACTTGTATAGTTTACACTTCATTTGATTGTGTATTTTCAGTAGTGATCGGTTAGTATTTTAGTCCTCAAAATACAAAGTGTATCGGGAGTAGTTGTACCCTTGTAAAAGAACTAACGGGAGTGGTTGTACCCTTGGTAAAGAACTCGACATCTAGCTTAGTGTCGGTAAAAGTATAAGCGACGTGTAAGGTTTTCTCAGCCGGTGAAAGGAGCTTGTTGACTAGTGAAAGAAACTCTCGAGTTGGATACTCGGGGCGTGGACGTAGGGCAAGAAAAAAGATTCCTTGTAGCCGAACCACGATAAATACTCGTGTTGTGGTTTGATCGTTTCTTTCATTTACTTGCATGTTATATATTGTGTTTGTGTATATATCTTTGATCAAACGGAAAGTTTCAAAGCTAACTAAACAAGTTAAAAAGTTTTAAACGGTAAACTATTCAACCCCCCTTCTAGTTTTCCACATAATTCAAAACCTCTCCTCCAAAGACTTAGTTCGAAACCTACCTAAGTTGAAATATAACCAACACTTTTGTGACGCTTGTAAAGTCGGTAAACAAGTCTATAGTAGCCATAAGGCTAAAAAACTTGGTTTCTACGACTAGGTGTCTAGAACTTTTGCATATGGATTTATTTGGTCCATCCGCTATACAAAGTTATGGAGGTAACTTCTATACTTTGGTCATAGTAGATGATTACTCAAGATATACTTGGACAAAATTTTTGAAAAGTAAAAATGAAGCTTTTGATAAATTTGAGATTCTAAGTAAGAAAATTCAAAATCAAGTAGGGTCTAGTATTGTGTCTATTAAAACGGATCACGGTCGTGGATTTGATAATGAATTCCAATTTGGAAACTTTTGTGATAAAAATGGAATTACTCATAACTTTTCGGCTCCACGCACTCCTCAATCTAATGGTGTAGTAGAACGTAAAAACCGGACTTTGCAAGAGATGTGTAGAACAATGCTTAATGAACAAAACATTCCACAAAAGTTTTGGTGTAACGCCATTGACACATCAACTTACATTTTAAAGCGAGTCTTAATTAGACCATTTTTGAATAAAACTCTCTATGAACTATATAAAGGTAAAAAGCCTACATTAGGATACTTTAGAGTGTTTAGGAGTAAATGCCTTATTCTTAACACCAAGGATCATCTCACCAAATTTGACCTAAAGTCTTATGAAGGTGTATTTCTTGGATATTCACAAAATAGTAAAGCCTACATTGTTTTGGACAAAGAAACCTTAAGAGTCGAGGAATCGTTGAACGTAACATTTGACGAAAGTCCATCTCCCTCTAAAACATCACCTTTGGTAGATGATGACTTAGTTGAAAGCCAATCAATAGAAAGTCAATAGATCTTAGTTAATGACAAGGAAGATGAACTATTAAATAAAGAATTTGTCAATGTCAAAGAATCTAAAAGTCATCCATTAGATGGTGTCATAGGAAACATTAACGAAAGAACACTAAGATCAAAAGTTCAAAATGAAAGCAACTTCTTTTGTTTTGTGTCAACCATTGAATCGAAAAACATTAATGAAGCCATTAAAGTTGAGTCTTGGGTAATAGCCATGCAAGAAGAGTTAAACCAATTTGTTAGGAATTATGTGCAGACATTAGTTTCTCAACCAAAGAGTCAAACAATAATTGGAACAAAATGGGTCTTTCGCAATAAAATGGATGAAAATGGAATTGTGTCTAGAAACAAAGCTAGGCTTGTAGCACAAGTATATAATCAACAAGAAGGCATTGACTACGATGAAACTTTTGCTCCGATTGCTAGGCTCGAATCAATTAGAATCTTACTTGCATATGCATGTGCACACAACTTTAAACTCTTTCAAATGGACGTCAAAAGTGCATTCTTAAACGGGGTCATAAATGAAGAAGTGTATGTTGCTAAACCACCAGGCTTCATCGATTTTGAAAAACCTAATCATGTTTACAAACTTAAAAAGGCTCTTTACTGACTTAAGCAAGCTCCAAAAGCATGGTATGATCGACTTAAAACCTTCCTAGTTGACCATAAGTATACCATGAGCTTAGTTGATAATACTCTCTTCACTAAGAAGAACGATTCACATATTACCATAGTCCAAATCTATGTTGATGACATTATAATCGGATCAACTTGTCAAGAATTATGCGTGGATTTCTCAAAAATCATGCATGACGAGTTTGAAATGAGTATGATGGGAGAACTCAACTTTTTCCTAGGACTCCAAATTAAACAACTAGAAGATGGTATCTTCTTTAACCAATCTAAATATATTAAGGACATGCTTAAGAAATTTGGATTAGAAGATTCGAAACCAATCAAAACACCCATGTTCACGGAAACAAAACTCACCAAGGATGATGAAAGTGAATCCGTAGATAGCACTAAATATAGGGGTATGATTGGAAGTCTACTTTACCTAACGGCTAGTAGACCCGACATTATGTTTAGTGTTTGTCTATGTGCTCATTTTCAAGAAGATCCTAAGACAACTCATCTCAAAGCCGTTAAAAGGATTTTTAGATACATTAAGGGCACAACACATTTAGGCTTATGGTATCCCAAAGGAACGGGAATAGACACCATAACGTATGCCAACTCGGATCATGCCGGTGACTATGTTGATAGAAAAATCACAAGTGGTATTTGTACTTTTGTTGGACATTGTCTCACCTCATGGTTCTCTAAGAAGCAAACGGCTCTTGCTATCTCAACAACGAAAGCCGAGTATGTTTCGGCCGGAAAGGCGTGTCAACAAGCTCTTTGGATGAAGCAAGCTCTTGTCGACTACGGAATTCAACTTAACAACATCACCATTCTTTGTGATAACAAAGGAGCCATTGATCTTAGCAAAAATCCAGTTCAACATGCTCGTACCAAACATATTGAAATCCGTCATCATTTCCTTCGTGATAACGTTCAAAAAGGAAATATCTCAATTGAGAAAGTTTCTTCCGAAGACAACATAGCCGATATTCTCACAAAACCTCTTAAACGAGAACCTTTTAACCTTCTTAGGCTAGGATTAGGACTCATGGAACCTACATTGTAGTTCTAGACATTAGACAAAAATCACAAAAATCAAAACAAATCAATAACTCTTTTCTCAGCAGGGTCGGTGGAACCCTCAGCCACAATGGACGGAACCCACTTTTAGGTTCTGCCGTATCCGCCGACCTGCAGAACCATCTTCTTTGTTTATATTAAACCAAACACCCATTATCTCATACCACCAATTCCAAACTGCTACTATTCACTTTACTATTCATCCACACCTACGAATTTTTGGTCCTCCTTTCATTCACAGTGCTCATCAATCATCATTGTAAGTATTCTAAACATGATTACACTCCTGATCTGAGTCTAGGAATTCTATTTTTGCACAAAAACAAAAACTTGGGGTTATGCATTAACTTGTTAAACCCATGCATGAAATTAGGTGTTTAACAAAACAAATCATGTTCCCCATAGTTAGGAATTGCATTCTTACTAATTGTAAACATATTTGCTAAAACACCACATGTCAAATTTTTACAAAAATTTCTCACAAATAGGACAAACATTTTTTCGTCTCACATTGTGAATACAAAATCAAAACGTTATGTTTAAAACATCACTTGCATAATGTGTCTTGAATGCTAAAGGGAATACATAACCAATATGTATTTTCGGGTACGTTCAAACGAAGCTACATTGAACTAGGAGCGCTTGGGTTATCTTTTGTTTTATAACAAAACTTGCATTATAAAACGTTTTTGAGCATCAAAATGAGTCAAGATAACCGCACCTCCACATTGTTTTCATATAGGCACACACTAGAACATCCACATTACAATAGTCATTCACTTAGACTAAAATGTGAAATTTTATTTTTCTAGGAATCATCATGCCTCCTCTAACCCACTACGACCACAAGGACACCATTAAGTACCTACCCAAACACCACAAAACCAAAGGTCTTACTCAAACTCAAATCGACGTTTTCAAAGCCTTAGAAAAACGATATGTCCATGAGGGTAGAACCATTGATCCATCTTTCATAGAAGGTACAAACCTACCTAATAAACTAGCAACCATCAACTTTGATTGTCTCCTAGAAATCGACGAGCCTATTTGTCCTAGGTTTATTTTAGAATTCTATGCATCCGTCACCCTCTCCACGGATGAGTATGGTCGCATGTATATTAACTTTAGGGCTAGTAGTCATCAATACTCCTTCACTCTCGAGGAATTTGCTCAAATCCTAGGTGTCCCAAACTGTGGTACTTGCATCTACTCCGACTTGCACTCCCTCTCAACTCTTGACACACTCTTTGACCGCATCCATCCCTATGACACCCCTTTTGTGTCCAAAGATGAACTTCGTAACCACCTCTTCATTAGGACAACCAACACTAGGAGAACCCGTTAGGGAAATGAGGTCGATAAGGACCCATATGGAATGGAACTAAATGAACTCAAGCCCCAATTCAAGAAAGGGAGGAACTCCTTAGAGCCAATGTCACTAGCACCATAGGAAACCGGGATCATATCAATCTTTGCCTTTGCTACATGCTCTACTCCTTGTCCGTTAGGCAACCCTTCAACCTTGCCTACTACATGGCCAAGAGAATGGCCGACATTCCCGTGCATGGCACAACGGCTATGCCGTATGGAATGCTCTTGACCCGTCTCTTTAGGTTCATCTCTCCCATTCCACCAACTCCAAATGGTCTTCGTCTTGACTACTCTCTCATTCCACACACCTTTGTCCCACTAAGTGATAAGAGAGTTTACAAAGCCCAAGGAAAACGTCCTCATCCTCCTGCCTCCTCATCATCATCCTCAATGAGTGAAGATGAGACTTTGCCGAACTCTAGGCTCTCACCTCTAGAATAACTTTCCCAACTTCCGGATATTCCAAATGAGTTGGCGGAGTTCAAGCAAACAAAGGGGATGTTCAAGAATCTTGGGAGATTCCTTGGAAAGCTCAAGAAGAAGATCGACCGTCAATGAGAGCGGGTGTGTAGGAGTGTTTGGCACAAGGTACTATTTGAACAATTTGGTCGTTTCAAACAATATGTGTTAACTATTTGTGTGTTGGTAGGATATGTGATACAATTTGGAACATGTTTGAACTAACTATGATGCAGGATGACAACATTTGGCAGGTTGTCAAATTTTCAAGTTTATGAAAATTTCACTAAGTATAGTGAAATTCGCTAGCCCCCGGTCAAAGTCCAATGGTATGCGTGTTTACATGTCCATTTTTTGCATTTCCTAACCAGATATGAATTATATTTTTGTTTTTAAGAGTGTTCGAAAAATTTGAAAATCGTCTCGCGGGTCAAAAACGCGGACTGCCTACTTTTTCATGCCTGGCGGATCTGGTGGCACCCAAAAATGGGTTCCGCCAGTGTATTTTCTGGGAAACCCAGAAATGGCCCAACGAATCAGACGGAACCCTCACATGGGTTCCGCCTATGTAGTCTGAGGGTTCCGCCAGTGTACCTGCAATTTTTTTTTCGACATTTCAACTTCCACTCAACAACAAACCATCCTTTTTAGATAGAAACCCATTCCCTACTATTTGCTAAGCACATTAGGGTCTTTCTCATCCTCTAGAACTCATACAAACCTACTTCTCACCAAATTTCAAACTTAGCCATAACCACCTCAAGGAACCTTCACCTATAAAGGAAGGAACCCTTCCAAAGGTTCCTTGCAATCCGTGGAACATATACCTTCAACAAATTTTTCAAAACCACTAAGCATTTAGTGCAAATCTTTGTCTTCTTCCTTCACCATTTTCATTGGATTGACTTCCATGATTTGACAACCCTCATTAGTCTTCCAAATCATTAGGAACCTCCATTTTTGTATGGCTAAACATCAAATCATTAGGATCCTGCTGCTACTATTTGTTTATCTGGTTATTATGGATCGTTGTTGATGTGGGTGAACTGATTCATACTTGGTGGCTACATGATCATGCGTTGTTAGTTAGGATTTGAATCACCCTATTGTTCGTCTATGGCAGATTGTGTTTGCTTTATGGTTTACAGATTGTGTCATAGTGGAGGTGATTGGATGTTCTACGATGATCCAGCTTTGGCGATTTACTACCATGGTTGCATCGTGGTACTGTAAGTGTCCTTTGGGACTGAGGTGAGGGATTTCACCCTCATCCTATGTACTTCAATGGTTCGTGATGTGGGATGGATGTGGGATGTTCGCATCTCAAGCTTGTCTTGTTCTTATACCTAGTTTGATACTTTGTAATTAGCTAGGTTTTGTTTGTGTTTATGGCATGTCATAAACACTTGTTTATCAAGCGCCTGTGCTTGAGGTTAATGTGGTACTTCAGCCACATTCCATTTGTACTTAAACATTTTTTGGATAATATATTTACCGGGTCGTTGACCTTTTACCAAAAAAAAAAATCCAAACACTCCTTCCCATAATTCTTCACCTCTATAAATTAAACCATCTTAGAACACTCTCAAATCACACCATCACCATCACAATCTCTGATTCTAAACCTCTAATAAACCATTTTGACAATGACAAAGGCAACAATAACCTCTCAACCATCACGACCCGTTCGGAGAACCGCACGCATAAGTATCAAACCACTTTGGTCAAACAACACAATCAACTTAACCTCTTCATCCTCGAATGAATTCTCCTCACCCATAAAAAATGAACATTTTCTAAACCTTGCATCTCCATCTCCATCACCCAATGAACCTAATGAGCTCACAACTCCATCAAGTGCTCCAACCCAACCATCCAAAACTCCATCACCATCACCATTACCTAAACTTGAACCAATAGAGTTATTTGGGTCTCCTCCAACATCACCACATCCGTTTGTACAAGGTCTCAATGATCTTCCACTAAGACCAACAAAACCACCACCTTTCACAAATGAAACACCAAGGTCATTGCTTGACCAAAATGAGTATTTTGTCCACAACCAATCACCACAACAAGAGTACCACCACCCAAAAACCATTGTTGTTTTACCCTCTCTACAATGACATCCATGGTCCTCTATATGGAGAACCAAACTTTGAAAATCATGATCACCCAACTCCACCACATTCCCAATCCCAAACCTTTGAGTCTTTCTTTCCTTCGTATGAGGAAATTCAAAGCATGGTTGAAATCATCTCCATCAAGCAATGGAATTTCAAACCACCTTGCTTGACTCCATACCAAACCCATCCTCCAACCAAGAAACCAACACCAACCCACCAACATCATCAAACGACCCATTTCCACCTACTCATCATCATGTTTGCTCACATTGTGAGCAAATGTTGAAAATGGGTGAAAGCTTCAAGTTGTTGCTTCACCAATTTCAAGATGAAACCCGCTTTGCAATCCAACATGTCATAGTACGTTTGGATGCTCTTACTGATTGAGCCCGAACCGTCTTATTATTATTGACCAAGGTCAACAAGTCAAAGACAGCCTAGAATCAATACTCCGGTGATAGTATAGTGTATTCCCGGGTCGTTAAAGTCCCGACGAGATTGAAATGGTGCTTTTGGAATCGTTTATGAGAAAGTGGCACTGAGGACAGTAGCCAGATGATGTGGGAATGATATTGCTACTGTTATTTTGGTATTGACAAACAGATATAATATTCACAATAATCAGATACCAGATATATGCACAAATTGACAATTAAGAACACGTATCGGACTGGAAAAGTGGGTTTTTGGTAATTATGAAACTACAAGGGGTGCTTTTGACACTTTTCAAAACTTGAAATTAAAAATGAAAAAGAAATGATAAAAGTGATTAAAATAATATTAAACTATTACTTAATTAATTAAACTTAATTAAAATCTAAATTAAAATCTAATTTAAATAAACTAAAAATGACAAATGATTTAAATTATACTAAAAATTAACAAAAATATTTTCTAAACCTAAATTAGAACTTAAAGAAAATATAAAAAATTAGAAATAATATTTTTGTCTTTTTGTGGTTTTGTAATTAATTAAAAACTATTTAACTTAATTAAACTATTTAAACTACTTTTAATTTATATTAATACTAAATTAACTTGGAAAATTAAGATAAAATTTATAAAATTACTTAACCATTATAGGAATCCTAAAAAATTATGAAAACTCTAAAAATTATATTTTAAGATTAATCTACTAATTAATTACCTTTTAATTATCTTAAGTCTATTTTAAACAAATAAAATAAGAAAAACTAGAAAATGAACAGTAGAATCTTAAAATTTATTTTCTAAAAACTTATTACACTATATTAGAACTAGAAAAATTATAAAAACTAGATTTAACCTTATAAAAACTAATTAAGCTATTTAATATTTGATATTAATTAATAATAAAGAAAATTAAAATTAAATCTAATTAACACTAAATGACAAAATAAAAATCTGAAAAATTTATTATAACTACTTTAATATATGAGGTATTTAATAAAAATATAAAAATACTAGTTACTTAATTAAAATCTAAAAATGAAAATTAAACTTAACTTGAATTAAATAGAAACTATCACTTATTTTAAAACTAATTTTTTTGGATTTTTCTTTTACAGAACTACTAAACACATTAAAATAACAAACTTTTGTAAAAATACTTGTTGAAATAGCTTATAAATAAGCTGTGACACCCCCTTTGGCTAGGCAGTTGACTTTGTTTGACTGTTTGGTCAAATGAGGTCAAAACAGTGAAGGTGGGGTCCACAATGTCAAAGCTTGATACAAATAAGCTAACTAAACTTCAATAAGCCAGAAACAACAATTATACAACACAAATAAGCTAAATAAAACCTAATAAGCACTTAAGGAAATTGAGTTCCAACACAGAAAGGGGACAGACTTTTGGCCTGAATTCAAGTGGGGTCCACTGGGTTTGGGGTCAAACTAAAAGTCAAGGGTTGAAGCCCACCAGGGAGGGGGGTTGAAAGAACCAACTATGGGAGTTGTGGGACCACCATGGTGACCAGAGAACCACCACCAAGTGGTGGTGGTGGACTGCTCATCTGTGCAGCAGGGGAGATCAGTGAGCCTGCAGCCCTCTTTGGAGGGTTGTGGGGCCCACTAGGAAATTCCTAAAAATATAAAAAAAGTGGGATAATGGAGATGAGGTGGGGTGCTACTAATCCTAAAAAGATCAATCCCTAAAACCTAATCCTAAATTCTAAACAAATCCTCTAAGTTTTACAAAAATCTGAGCATTTGGAATTTTGACTTTTGGTGAAATCAGTTGAAGTTGACTAATTTGAGTTTCCACTAATCCTAACTGACTAATTAAGTTGTAATAAGCTGTATTGAACCTAATTTAAGCTAAACCTACTTTTAATAAGCTAGAATGAAGGTTTATGAAGTCTAAATCCCTCACAGTTAACTGTGAGGGTACTTAAGATGAAATTTTGACTTTTAAGGCTGAAAGGTGAAATTTTATGACTCAAATCACTTCAATGTAACCTGGAGAGTTTGTTTGTGCAGAAATTTCTCAATCAAAACCATTCAGTCACTTGAGATCATATAAATCCAAACACCCCTTTATTTGCACAATTACACTAGAATACATGGAATCAAGCCTCATTTATTCAAACTATCAATCAATCTGAATTTAAGAGCCATATCAGAAGCCAGATACACAACAATCAAACATATAACACCAAGAACACAGAATCATGGATCAATCTAAAATAGACAATGCAAATGTAAACCTAAGCAACTATGCCATCAAATGAAGAACCACTGTTTCATTCATCATAGATTAGCTTTAGAACAGTAAACAAATACAGAACACTTATGATTAAACAAATTATCCAATGCTACAGTAAACACAACAAAAAAAAAGAATTTTGCTTACAAAGAGTCCAAGTTTGGCAAATGGTGTCAAATGCTCAGAACATACCCCTATCACTCCCCATGGAGTACTAAACCATTGCATCCATCTTTTCTTCTCTGCTTCTTGATTTTATTTTATTTTTTTTATAACTTAAAAATTAACATGAAATCTTGACTATATTTTGACAAATTCTGGAAATCCAAAAGAGACTTTAAATCACACTTAAATAAAGTTTATTTATCACTAGAAATACTGAATACAAGGCTTTGAAACTAAAAATTACACTTGAAAAAGAAAACACACTACCTACGATTAAACTAAATTAAAACTACACTACTTCATCTTCTCCTCTGCTCCTCTTGCTCTTTATAGAATCCCAGGGTCTTGTGTGGGTCCCACTTGTCAAATCCCACCAATAATATAGCCAATTGGATCACCTTAGCTCTACTTGCAATTTTGGCGGGAAAGGGACTTTTTAAGCAATTGGGACTGAGAAGCTAGACTAGGGGGGGGTGGCATTTATTGGTGTTGGGAAGTGGAAGGGATAAGGTGGGTGGTGGTAGCAGAGCAAGTTGGGTGGTTTTGCAGGTGAAAATACCACCTGGTATTGTGGGTGTGAGTGAGGTAGCAGGGGAAGAGTGAGGGAGAGGGAAAAGAAAAAGGTGAGTGGTTTTGTGGGTGTTGACCGGGGTCAAACCAGGGGGTGGACTGGGCCATTTGGTAATTGGGCTTGGGTGGGTTTACTGGATCAGACAATGGGTAGTTTTGGTGGGTTTAGTTTTAGGTTTTATTTAAAATTTGGTCGGTTTGGTTTTATGGAAATTACAAGGACTACATTTGTAAATTGGTGAAAGTTTGGGGGCTGATATGGTATTTTCCAAAAAGTTATCATAAGGGTTGAATTGGTCAAAGATGAATAGTGTACGGGTATGTTTTGATAAATTTCATTTTTGAAATTCCCGGGGACTATTTTTGCCAATTCGCCAAACTTCAGGGACTGATTATGTAATTTCACCAAAGTACTTAAAATGGACCATATTTGTCATGTGTAAATAGTACAAGGGGTATTTTGGATATTTTTCATTTTTTAAACACCCGGGGACTATTTCTGTAAATTCCTTAAACTCCAGGGACCTTTATTGTAATTTTCTGATTCGTGAAGGGTCAAACCTGTAAATTCTCAAAAGTTATCATAAGGACCAATTTTGTCATTTTAGAATAGTATAAGGTTTATTTTGATTATTTTCTTATTTTTAAAACCTTAGGGACTAATTTTGACACTTTTCCAAAGTTGAGGGACCAAAGTTGTAAATATGTGATTTTAAACTTTAAAGGACTATTTCTTACAACTTATGAATCCCAAGGACCTTTTATGACATTTGTACAAGTTTTGATTCACCAGGGACTAGTTTTGCAAATTTATGAAATTTGAGGGACTGAAACTGCCAATTATGCAAACTTTGTACGTTTTTCATTTGTTTTTGCATATTTTGTGTTTGAAACATATAAAACACACCTCTAAGATATTTTAAGTATTTTGATACATATTTGGGTGTTTTTGTATGTTTTGGCAGTTCATATAAGACAAAAATGATGAGTATTTACACACTCATCAATCCCCCACACTAAACTATTGCTAGTCCCTAGCAATCTTTTGAGAAAAATTAATGGATTTTAAACTCTTTACCAAAAGCCATCACTTCTGGAGTAGCCAGGTGTAAGAACTGTGGCACACCTGATAACCGTGTGATTTTGAGCAAACCACCAGCTGTCAACGGATTTGATTAGTCTTTACCAAAAGCCGTTTGCTTCTGGACTAGCCAACTCTTGATGGAATAGTCAACATCTTGGTGAGCTGATTACCAATTATGGATTTTCCACGGCCTTTACCACAAGCCATAATCTTGCGGGCTAGCCAACTCATTTGCTTATGAGGATACGGGGGAGTTGAGGAACCATGCAATTTTGGGCAAATTGCAAGCCGTCAACGGATTTGAGATGTCTTTACCAAGAGCCGTTTGCTCTTGGACTAGCCAATCCCTTTTGTCGTTTAGACAAGGCGGATTGATTACCACAAAAAATTTTGAGCTCAAGTGAAAAATTTTTGAAAATTTTTGGTCAAAAACGGGGGTATAAGATAGTAAAATATGATAAAATTCGCTAAAATAGCGAATACCCCCCCCCCCCCCCCCCCCACACTAATCATGAATATTGTCCTCAATATCCAAAGTCCCGGCTATTATGCCGACATTTTGAACGGAAAAGGGCAACATTACAAGCTAAGCGTGGAAAACATCATTTTGTATTTTCACTTCTGTAATCATAGCATGAGGGACTCCCCCACACTTAGGGTGAAAACCCTATAAGAATGCTCTGTTTTTGTTTACCGAGTCGCTAGCGTGACTCGACCCCGAATTTATTAGTCCTTGGGGAAGCTCGATGTGGAAGAACTTTCATTCAAGATGTTTGGATAAACATTTGAAGCACGTGAAAGTTCCACACCGATGAGACATAGTCCCGGCTCAAGATAATGGTAAATGAAAATGCCGGGATCAAAGATGGTATCCTCATTCCCAAAGGAGTGAAGAAGAGAAGAAATCACCTGGTAGGTGAAGGAAAGAAGAGAGATCTGAATAGCAATTAAGATAAGAACTTCCTCCTCAAGAAATGTATATTCAAGTGGAGGAGGCAAGTCCTTGAGCTTGATCTCAGGAAATTTATCAGTTTCCTCAACTGATTTGATTTCCTCATTATGAAGTTGTTTGGGTGGGAGGGGGGGAAATGGATCTTCGTTTAACAAACTTTCTAGAAAAAGAATGTCCCCCTCAGGATCAAGATAATTATCATCAACTTCATATGAAATTGAACTATCTTCAGTAAGAAAAGCCTCGAATTCGTCCAGATCATTTCCACTTTCCGGAGGAAGTGGATTGATCTGAGTAGGATCAATCGAAGGATCATGAGTAAGTAAGAATTCTAACTTTCTCAAATCAGCATTAAAGTCAAAGACTTCATTTTCATCCCTTGGTGGGATGGGATCCATATGAGAGAGTTCATCAGCGAACTCTTCAAGAAGAAAGTCAACATTAGAGTGGAGAAGTGATGCATCAACAAATTCAATGTCTCCATAAGATAAACAATCATCACTGGAATCAGAGACAGTCTCAATTTGATCATTTGGATTATTAGGGGTGGAAAGAATATCACACATATGATCAGAAGTTTCCTGTGACTCTCTTGGGATTGGGATAAGGATCTCAACACTAGACTTTATGAATTCGTCCGATTCCTTTGAAGGAACAGTGTCAAGATGCTCATCCCCCATGTTCGGAGAGTGAGTGGAAACCTCGGGTGTGACAGCAGTTGTTTGAGATGAAATCTCAACTGCTGGGATATCAACTGATGAACTTGATGAATCTTTTTGAATAATAACAACGTTATCTTCATCATCACTGTCATCATAGTCATCAAATAGAGCAGTATTTCGAATGTTAGCACGAAATTTAGCTGCTCGTTGCTCAGCCAATAACTCTTCCATGCTTTTTCCAGATTCTCGTTCTTCAGCAAGTAATTCTGCCATAGTTTTCCCACGAGAATTTGGAATGAAAGGAAATTGTGGGGATGTGGATGTGTCAAAACCGTAAGGTTGACATTTAAAATCATCGTGAGGACCCCCACAATATGCACAAGAGCTTGGAGTATGGCGAAGTGAAATATTAGCTAACTCCTCCTTAAGTTCTTTACATTTCTCAAGAACCTCTAAAAAGTCTTGCTGGATTGGAGGAGTTGCTTGGATAGTTTGATACTGTGGAGGTTGGTCTTGGTACGAAGAGTCATAATTGTTACAAGGAAATGGATTCCTCGTTTGACAATCAGAGCTGAAGTGTGAACCTCCACAGTACTCACAACAGTTGAACTGATGTGGCTGTGGGTTGTATGTGCTAGAGTCATAATTGTTATCAGGAAACTGCTCACAGACAAGCGTGTTTCCTGATTGACAATCAGAACTGTAATGTGAACCACCACAGTACTCACAACAGTAAAACTGATGAGACTGCGGGTGTGGTAGCTGGTGGAATGAATCAGTGGTGTCATGATAGGAATATGGATCTTGGTTATAGACAGACCCGTTTCCTGACTCTATCATGCCACAACTGGGGCAATTGCCACCATTATAAGAACTACCACACCACTGGCAAACCAGAAGGTATGGATGAGACATAAAAAGAATCAAAAGGTTTTGGAGGGTAAGAAATGGAGAATCAAAAATGTGAGAGGGTAAAGGTGATTATTTTTGGTATTTTCGGGAAACATGATTAGTGCACATGCACCAAAATCAATTTTTCAAAACAAATTTGAGGCAAAACCACAGTGAACTTAAACCAGCAATCACAAGTGAATGGCTTCTTTAAAAAAAGGTACACCACTCACAGGGATATAAAGGCAAGTTTTAATCTTAAGTTTGGGAACTTATTATGGGTTTATTAATTAATTTGAAAAACTGTTTTAGGCTTATGGGTGTGTGTGCAGAAAACTTGGGAAATATTTTTGGAACTGATTCGTTAACCGAAATCGTCCCTTTAAGATTACTCGCAGGCTGGCGGGAGGAAGTAAATAGGTTTCCTCTTCAGTTCGCAATTTAATGTCAGAACTTACCTTAAACCAACTGTTTCAGGTTGTAATCTTAAAGAACACGAAGTAATTTAACTTCACAGTTTGTTTTTGATTGTTTTTAATTTTTTTGGTGTTTCTCAACACTTCAGGAGAAGTGTTAATGAACGTTTTTGATATGATTATGTTTAAAAAACTTTTTACAGGGAGGGTTTTGAAAACCACTAAACTTAAAAACGATTTTAAAACACGCAACAACCTCCCCGGCAGCGGCGCCAAATTTTGATTGAGCCCGAACCGTCTTATTATTATTGACCAAGGTCAACAAGTCAAAGACAGCCTAGAATCAATACTCCGGTGATAGTATAGTGTATTCCCGGGTCGTTAAAGTCCCGACGAGATTGAAATGGTGCTTTTGGAATCGTTTATGAGAAAGTGGCACTGAGGACAGTAGCCAGATGATGTGGGAATGATATTGCTACTGTTATTTTGGTATTGACAAACAGATATAATATTCACAATAATCAGATACCAGATATATGCACAAATTGACAATTAAGAACACGTATCGGACTGGAAAAGTGGGTTTTTGGTAATTATGAAACTACAAGGGGTGCTTTTGACACTTTTCAAAACTTGAAATTAAAAATGAAAAAGAAATGATAAAAGTGATTAAAATAATATTAAACTATTACTTAATTAATTAAACTTAATTAAAATCTAAATTAAAATCTAATTTAAATAAACTAAAAATGACAAATGATTTAAATTATACTAAAAATTAACAAAAATATTTTCTAAACCTAAATTAGAACTTAAAGAAAATATAAAAAATTAGAAATAATATTTTTGTCTTTTTGTGGTTTTGTAATTAATTAAAAACTATTTAACTTAATTAAACTATTTAAACTACTTTTAATTTATATTAATACTAAATTAACTTGGAAAATTAAGATAAAATTTATAAAATTACTTAACCATTACAGGAATCCTAAAAAATTATGAAAACTCTAAAAATTATATTTTAAGATTAATCTACTAATTAATTACCTTTTAATTATCTTAAGTCTATTTTAAACAAATAAAATAAGAAAAACTAGAAAATGAACAGTAGAATCTTAAAATTTATTTTCTAAAAACTTATTACACTATATTAGAACTAGAAAAATTATAAAAACTAGATTTAACCTTATAAAAACTAATTAAGCTATTTAATATTTGATATTAATTAATAATAAAGAAAATTAAAATTAAATCTAATTAACACTAAATGACAAAATAAAAATCTGAAAAATTTATTATAACTACTTTAATATATGAGGTATTTAATAAAAATATAAAAATACTAGTTACTTAATTAAAATCTAAAAATGAAAATTAAACTTAACTTGAATTAAATAGAAACTATCACTTATTTTAAAACTAATTTTTTTGGATTTTTCTTTTACAGAACTACTAAACACATTAAAATAACAAACTTTTGTAAAAATACTTGTTGAAATAGCTTATAAATAAGCTGTGACACCCCCTTTGGCTAGGCAGTTGACTTTGTTTGACTGTTTGGTCAAATGAGGTCAAAACAGTGAAGGTGGGGTCCACAATGTCAAAGCTTGATACAAATAAGCTAACTAAACTTCAATAAGCCAGAAACAACAATTATACAACACAAATAAGCTAAATAAAACCTAATAAGCACTTAAGGAAATTGAGTTCCAACACAGAAAGGGGACAGACTTTTGGCCTGAATTCAAGTGGGGTCCACTGGGTTTGGGGTCAAACTAAAAGTCAAGGGTTGAAGCCCACCAGGGGGGGGTTGAAAGAACCAACTATGGGAGTTGTGGGACCACCATGGTGACCAGAGAACCACCACCAAGTGGTGGTGGTGGACTGCTCATCTGTGCAGCAGGGGAGATCAGTGAGCCTGCAGCCCTCTTTGGAGGGTTGTGGGGCCCACTAGGAAATTCCTAAAAATATAAAAAAAGTGGGATAATGGAGATGAGGTGGGGTGCTACTAATCCTAAAAAGATCAATCCCTAAAACCTAATCCTAAATTCTAAACAAATCCTCTAAGTTTTACAAAAATCTGAGCATTTGGAATTTTGACTTTTGGTGAAATCAGTTGAAGTTGACTAATTTGAGTTTCCACTAATCCTAACTGACTAATTAAGTTGTAATAAGCTGTATTGAACCTAATTTAAGCTAAACCTACTTTTAATAAGCTAGAATGAAGGTTTATGAAGTCTAAATCCCTCACAGTTAACTGTGAGGGTACTTAAGATGAAATTTTGACTTTTAAGGCTGAAAGGTGAAATTTTATGACTCAAATCACTTCAATGTAACCTGGAGAGTTTGTTTGTGCAGAAATTTCTCAATCAAAACCATTCAGTCACTTGAGATCATATAAATCCAAACACCCCTTTATTTGCACAATTACACTAGAATACATGGAATCAAGCCTCATTTATTCAAACTATCAATCAATCTGAATTTAAGAGCCATATCAGAAGCCAGATACACAACAATCAAACATATAACACCAAGAACACAGAATCATGGATCAATCTAAAATAGACAATGCAAATGTAAACCTAAGCAACTATGCCATCAAATGAAGAACCACTGTTTCATTCATCATAGATTAGCTTTAGAACAGTAAACAAATACAGAACACTTATGATTAAACAAATTATCCAATGCTACAGTAAACACAACAAAAAAAAAGAATTTTGCTTACAAAGAGTCCAAGTTTGGCAAATGGTGTCAAATGCTCAGAACATACCCCTATCACTCCCCATGGAGTACTAAACCATTGCATCCATCTTTTCTTCTCTGCTTCTTGATTTTATTTTATTTTTTTTATAACTTAAAAATTAACATGAAATCTTGACTATATTTTGACAAATTCTGGAAATCCAAAAGAGACTTTAAATCACACTTAAATAAAGTTTATTTATCACTAGAAATACTGAATACAAGGCTTTGAAACTAAAAATTACACTTGAAAAAGAAAACACACTACCTACGATTAAACTAAATTAAAACTACACTACTTCATCTTCTCCTCTGCTCCTCTTGCTCTTTATAGAATCCCAGGGTCTTGTGTGGGTCCCACTTGTCAAATCCCACCAATAATATAGCCAATTGGATCACCTTAGCTCTACTTGCAATTTTGGCGGGAAAGGGACTTTTTAAGCAATTGGGACTGAGAAGCTAGACTAGGGGGGGGGGGTGGCATTTATTGGTGTTGGGAAGTGGAAGGGATAAGGTGGGTGGTGGTAGCAGAGCAAGTTGGGTGGTTTTGCAGGTGAAAATACCACCTGGTATTGTGGGTGTGAGTGAGGTAGCAGGGGAAGAGTGAGGGAGAGGGAAAAGAAAAAGGTGAGTGGTTTTGTGGGTGTTGACCGGGGTCAAACCAGGGGGTGGACTGGGCCATTTGGTAATTGGGCTTGGGTGGGTTTACTGGATCAGACAATGGGTAGTTTTGGTGGGTTTAGTTTTAGGTTTTATTTAAAATTTGGTCGGTTTGGTTTTATGGAAATTACAAGGACTACATTTGTAAATTGGTGAAAGTTTGGGGGCTGATATGGTATTTTCCAAAAAGTTATCATAAGGGTTGAATTGGTCAAAGATGAATAGTGTACGGGTATGTTTTGATAAATTTCATTTTTGAAATTCCCGGGGACTATTTTTGCCAATTCGCCAAACTTCAGGGACTGATTATGTAATTTCACCAAAGTACTTAAAATGGACCATATTTGTCATGTGTAAATAGTACAAGGGGTATTTTGGATATTTTTCATTTTTTAAACACCCGGGGACTATTTCTGTAAATTCCTTAAACTCCAGGGACCT
Organism: Artemisia argyi; assembly: GCA_030686995.1. Taxonomy (NCBI): domain Eukaryota; kingdom Viridiplantae; phylum Streptophyta; class Magnoliopsida; order Asterales; family Asteraceae; genus Artemisia; species Artemisia argyi. Next base: position 147,802,053 of record CM060697.1, read on the forward strand.
TTATTGTAATTTTCTGATTCGTGAAGGGTCAAACCTGTAAATTCTCAAAAGTTATCATAAGGACCAATTTTGTCATTTTAGAATAGTATAAGGTTTATTTTGATTATTTTCTTATTTTTAAAACCTTAGGGACTAATTTTGACACTTTTCCAAAGTTGAGGGACCAAAGTTGTAAATATGTGATTTTAAACTTTAAAGGACTATTTCTTACAACTTATGAATCCCAAGGACCTTTTATGACATTTGTACAAGTTTTGATTCACCAGGGACTAGTTTTGCAAATTTATGAAATTTGAGGGACTGAAACTGCCAATTATGCAAACTTTGTACGTTTTTCATTTGTTTTTGCATATTTTGTGTTTGAAACATATAAAACACACCTCTAAGATATTTTAAGTATTTTGATACATATTTGGGTGTTTTTGTATGTTTTGGCAGTTCATATAAGACAAAAATGATGAGTATTTACACACTCATCACTTACCCACCCAAACAAATCCTAGACCACATTTGGAGGCCTTTTGCCCCACTTAGGAAATCTGTCGAATGACTTCCACTTATAGAAGTAGGATTTGATTTTTCTTTTATTTCTTGGTTATTTTTTATCTTTTATTTTATTTTTAGAAGTAGGAGGATAGTTTTCATTTCTTGTCTTTGACTTTTGCAAAGTCAAATTTTACTTGAAATGACATCTTTTACTAACTTCTTACTTGCATTGTGTGGTGACTATAAGCTTGATTATATGTTATTATCACCAACTAACCATTTTTTTGTGGGTTCAAAATCCATGTTTCCCATCTTGGCACTCCTTTTAGGGGGAGTATCGACCAAGGGGGAGCACGTGCATAGTTCCGCTTCGCTACTCTACTTTTTGTTTCGACAAAAAAGGGGAGAAACATATATTAACCTTTAAACTTAAAATGATTTTTATCACTTAAGTAAAACAAGTTTAATATAACCTTTTTTTTTTTAAGTCTTAAACACTAAAATTTTGTGAGTTACTTAAAAAACAAAGTTTATGTTTTGTCATCAACAAAAAGGTGGAGATTGTTAATACAAATATCGCCTAAAAACGTTATTTATATTTTACAATCTTTGCTAAGTTTTGTTAACGATAAAATGTAAACTTTAGTTTCTAAGCAAAACTTAATTTTAGTTTAAAGACTTGCATAATTAGACATTTGCTACATTTTACATTTCACATAAAACACAACACTTTTTATATCTCTTAAAATAGAAATGTCACATCATATTTATGGTAAGTTTGTCAATATACATTTAAGGAAAGATTGTGTGTTTGACTAACCATAAGTCTTCTTGCACAAGTTTGTGTTTGACTAGTTTTTATTTGATGTGACTTTGGTTGGTTTGAATGATTTATTGCAAAACCAACTGCAAGCCTGGCGGAACCCTGGGGGTACACGGGTGGAACCCATCTGAGGGTTCCGCCGTATCCGCCAGACCTGCAGAAGGTCTTGCTATAAATACCAAGCCATATGTTTGAATTTTGGCTTTATCACTCTACATTAGATTTTCACACACACATACATTCATTCTTTCATCTAACCCTTTAACATTTCATTTCTATGTGAAGTTTCTTTTGTTGCAAAGAAGTTCACAAGTTCATATAAAGTTACAAGTATTCAACACAACATTGCAAGACTTGTTAGCTTAGCATCGTGTAGACTTTGTGTAGTTTACACTTCATTTAGTTGTGTATTTTCAGTAGTGATCGGTTAGTATTTTAGTCCTCAAAATACAAAGTGTGACGGGAATTGTTGTACCCTTGTAAAAGAACTAACGGGAGTGGTTGTACCCTTGTAAAAGAACTTGACATCTAGCTTAGTGTCGGTAAACGTGTATAAGTGACGTGTAAGGTTTTCTCCGCCGGTGAAAGGAGCTTGTTGACTAGTGAAAGAAACTCTCGAGTTGGATACTCGGGGCGTGGACGTAGGGCAAGGAAAAAGAGTCCTTGTAGCCGAACCACGATAAATACTCGTGTTGTGGTTTGATCGTTTCTTTCTTTATACTTGCATGTTAATATATTGTGTGTGTGTTCATATCTTTGATTAAACGGAAAGTTTCAAAAGATAATCAAACAAGTTTTAAAGTTTTTAAACGGTAAACTATTCAACCCCCCTTCTAGTGTTCCACAGGTTTGATTAATTAAACTAAAACTAAGGAACAAGAATACAACGAATGGCGAACACGTACACAGATAGATAACATATACAGATAGAAGACCTGAATAATGATTAAGTAGCTTGTCACTTGTTTTATTGCTAGTTTTATATGATGAGTATCGTAAACTATTCTATCTCGTTGGTATCTTGACTATAGGCGAATAAACCCTTAATGATCACTTATGTCTAAGAATTATTTATCGTTTTTACAGGCTTACACTAACTTATAATGATAGTGAAGTAATCGTAGGAGGGGTATGGCGGCCCAAGCTTGTTACTGCTAGACACAGAGATTATCAAAACACATATAACAAGAACAAAAAAAAACATCATCTTAACTTTAATAGATGAGAAAGCAATTTTAAGGGGAGCAATATGGCGGTCACAAGCCCATCAATCCTAATGGATTAAAGTGTACTATTACAATAAAACAAAACTACTTAATTGAGCTAAAACACATTCTTGACCTTCTTATTGCTATGAAATCTTCAATTTGGTGTGTCTTGTGTTGCCTTTTTGTCTATATTCTTCTCCTTAGGGTTTCTTCTTTTCGTTCTAGGGTTTTTGGTATACAAAATTCGGTTGTATCTTGGGGTATTTATAGTTTCTGTCTGAGGGATCGATGCGGCGCATCTAACAAGTAGATGCCGCGTATTGACTTAATTTCGCGTTGGGTCCAAGATTAATATATTCTGGAATATTCGTACACCGTCTTTAGATGTGGTGTATCTTCAATGCAATGCGGCGTATGTCCTTCAGCATCTTGGATTGTATTTGGTGAAGTTTGGAAAGTGATGCGCCGTATGTCAGAACTGTGATGCAGCGTATCTGAGCTAAACAAGTTGGTTCTTCTTCGTTGACCAAAGTTTCATATGCGGCACATCAGTTAAATTAGATGCGGCGCATTCTTCAAAGTCAGGCAATGGTCTTTGAATCATCTTTCAGTAGAATTTTATAATCTTGATCATTTAGCTTCATATTTCGTCCAAAATCACTAACTTTCACCAATTGCTTGTTTTTATATGAGAATTAGTAAAGTAAATAATTACGTATCGATTCTCATAGATAATAATATAAAACAAGTCAAATAAATAGGATAAATGATGAAAATAATATGTATTTATTTGATGTCATCAGGTAGCATGATGTTTTATTGGGAAATTTTGTAGATGATAAATTTGATTAAGATTTTTTTATATTGAGAGACTAAATATGATTGATTAGTCAAAAATAAAAACTCAAACATTAGTTACTTGTTAGTCAAATACATGTAATATGGTTTAAAGAAATATCACGTGGCCTAATAAGAGAAAAAAGGGACTTGGGAGACCTAAGTTTTCAAAGGGCCAACTTGTACCAATTATTAGTTAGTCAAGATTTGTGTTTGACTTTCATAACTTTCCAGAGACTTATGTATGTGTGTATGGTGGTTCGGTTGGGATAAGAGAAAAGAGGAGGGAAAACCATGAAGTCTTGGTGATCAATTGATGATGAGTATAGTGCAAGATTATGTTCCTAGCTTCAATTCCCACAAAGTATAATGTTAATTCTTGATAAATTAGAGTTAAGGTTCATAAGGCCAAATTAGGGGGTTTTTGGTAAATTGGTTTTAAAGCAAAGTGATCATGTTATAGTAACTGAGATTAATCCTTTAATGAGTTTTGACTAAATTAGTAATGATTTTAGGGGTTTTATTATATTATCTTGGTAATGATCATATGGACATTAGAAATAAGATGGGTATGTTATGGGTAATATTAGAAACCCTTTATTAGCTATGGTTTAAGATGTATCAAGTGTTATGATTATAATTATTGACTAGGAATCAAGTAAGGATCATGATGTTGATAATGGTTTTTTGGGTAAAGGGCTTCCATCCGGCAAAATATATTGCTTCAAAAAACAGTTAAGTACAATAAAATGTGGTTGAAATAACGCATTAAACTCAAGCAACATCTTGAACAACCACTAAATTATTCATGACATGCCATAAATGATCCGACTAGCTACACATAACTAGAAAACCAGAACAAACCAAGCATAAACTAAGACACATCAACCTTTATGCTAACCAAAGGAAAAACAACATATCCAAGTCTAATGTCATGGATGACATCAGCCTTAATTAATTAGGCCGCAGATAGACCATAATCATCAAAGTAATCATCATCATAATCATTGTAGTCACATGTACCATCTTTCCATTGTTCCAAAAGACTCCTATCATTCCCTCCACTACCGAAATAATTAGTCTCGTTAGGATATTCCAGAACTTCATCATCGTCGCTATCAGAAACATCCACATTACCCACCTTAGAGAATGGGTTACCCACCTTGGTCGAAGAAGTACACGTAGATACTAGGCTTAGTAGCCGCATCCTGCTCCTTCTCTTTCAAATCAATCTTTTTTAGAGGTTTATCATCATCATCCACATGAGTAACTTTCCCTTCAACAATTAACTTTTTGAGCTTTCCCAATTTTTTCAACAATAGTAGTACTAGTGCTACCAAAGGGTTCGTCACCATAACTCTCCATCCGACGTTCTAATAAACTCTTCTTCCCCCACCTCCATTTCCACCCTAAAAAGAACTAGCAACAGCAGGTAGAACCAAGGTAAGTAATTATGATTATGACATGTGTTGTATTAATATTATCATATTACGTAATTTTGAATGAAGGTGTTAAGCTAGGGTATAACTTGGCCTAAAGAGTGCGTAGTTAAAGTCGGTGTTAGTCTAATCGTTATATATAGTCTAAGGTATGTGGTGAAAGTGTTATGTGATTGTGTTTAGTTAAAATATGAAATGATTTGTGTTGTTTTAATATAATAATTGTGGTTATAGTGCATAGTGATGCAAGTAATGATTGATAATTGTCTTTAGAATAAATGTAGATGTTTCATGATGCACATATAATTATTTGATGTACGATATGTGTTATAATTCAGTTACTTACTAAGTGAAAGTTTACGTGTTATAGTTGTCATGTTTTAGTAGGTTGTGCAGATGGCTAAAGGCCTTTGGATAAAGTAGTAAGATATGAAAGTGTTTGTTGTATACTAAATTAGTAGTTTAGTCAACTGTACTTGATCAAGTTAAACCCCCCAGTGTGTCATAGTCTTATAGTTATTTGGCAAGTAAAGTTTTTTGAGTCCTTTTATGATGTTAAAGTTGTAATTGCAAAAATGATAGTATGGTAAAGAGTTTTGTATAAGTTATACTTTGAAATGTATAAAAGAGTGTTTGACATTAGCTGATATATACATCTCTGCTTGTGCATATGTCTTACCGAAATGCAGGAATGATATTTAGTATAATGATTACGCAAAGTTTGTGTATTATCGAGTCTTGGAAGTTAGGTTTTCAATAAAATAAGCATGTTAGAGAAACTGGGCGGGTCTAAAGCAAAACAGCCACCGGCTACACTATTTTGGCCGCCAACTAATGGCCATAGATAAAAAAAATGAAAAGAAAAAAATTGTCAAATTTGGTTTGGGGTGTTTCATTGATACACTTAGGTTTTGAACAACATATGATATTGGTTAAATAGCCATTTATGATGTCAGCAAACAAGAGCACTCAATACAAAAATTGATTGAATCAACCGTGGGAAATACCAAAATCGATCAACAAATCAACAAATTTTCCAATTTGAACGGACAAAATTCAGTAGAAACAAATCAAGTACAACATGGATCGGTTCAATTTTTGAATTTAATGTAAAATTAGAGAAAATTGGGATTTATTGAATGAAAATTAAGGTTTGACGTAGAGCCATATTTCTGATACCATATGAAATGCGAAAATATTTGTATCTGATTATCAAAGTTATTACAATACAAATGAAGATTGGAAAGATTAAATACAAATGTATGCTAACTAACTTTCTAACAAACGATTAAAATATTTGCAACATTAACCTCCGAACTTTGTAAATATAGCAAACTGATCCTTATACTTTAATATCCATTGCACCTAAACTAAAGTACTGAAATAACTGTATGACTAATTCCATCGTAAAAAATTAGACACGTGATCAATTTATGGTTGTATGACACTTAATAGTTTTATTATTTATCGAGAATAGAAGAGAATGATCATTCAAATTATAATGCGCATACATAATTCACAACGGCGACATTTTCATCTTTTAAGCAGATCGAATGGTTTAGTTTCGACGCTAAAATATATAAGGATAAAATTGTCATAAATTTGATAAAAGACAAGATCATATGAGAATAAGTTATGTGTTTTCAGGGAGATACATGAGATTTTTCCCTAATATTTTAGCTTTTCGCTTTCTTTTTGGCGCATATCGAGCTTTAAGGTTAAGTACACATAACATATAAGGAAACGTACAATGTACGTGTTATTCTCGATCGGTTTCAATATCTCCATCACATGGGCAATGTACCGTGTGTTGCTATAGAAGATTAGCTTATAGCATTTGCCACACTCCCTAGAAAATTGTCTACTTTAGGAATGAGCTTGTTGCATCTTGTTTGTGAGAACGATGGATGAGACCTTTTTAAGGCCTTAAGTGTGAATCTTCCGTAATATTAAATACTCTTGATTTACATCTTGTGCTGCAATCTGAATATATAAACTTACTCAAACTATTTCAGTGCCTAATATTAATTTTATTTATAAACGGCCAGTAAACTAACATACATATATACAGTTCCCTTCGTTACAAATCCTGACTTGTAACTAGAAACACTTATAATAAGAGAATTTAGAGTATATATTTTAGTTTGCATCGAAACTAATAAAAGAATCAAGCAATTATCCCTCTTAAGCACAGATGAGTTTTCCGAATAAAAGAATCAAACAAGTTACCACCATGATCTAGAAAGACACGTGGCGTAATGGGTATAACCTTACTTGTCACTACATGGATGCATGCATGACATTTGTGACAACACAGAACACTCCGTCACAAAGTCAAAACCCTAATTCATAAACCCTACCAAACTTTCTGAACTTTCCATTAATGGCGTCTTTAATGCTCCTTCAATGCATTTTTGGCTTTTGTTAGACTCAAAATGGATATAAATCCATGACTCTAGACATGAAGAGTCACCATCTTGGATAACAATGGCGTCTACCAAAAGCATTTTGGTGTTTTTAACTCTTTTGTTTGCACTTGTTGCCCATGTTTCTTCTGATGATAAACAAGAAATTCTTGATCCAAGTAGGAGTAAGTGTTTCTTTTAATATTTTTGTTATTAAAAAGACAAAGGGTGCAGTGTTTGGAACACTACTAGTATATATTAGTGTTTCTATATATCATAAGGAAAAAATAATTAAATATTTGAGATTTTGGTCGTTTTATATAAGACTTACAAACATGATTCATACCATAAACAACATCTTATGTTCATAACTTATTTCATAGCTTGACATGCTCATCCATAGACATAAGAGTCTAGTACGTCTTCGTATTCTACGGGATTATTATTCACTATTGAACAAATAAGCTCTTAAAAGTCAAATGATGTTTGGATTTATTTATGTTCCGATAGATACAGTTAAAACTTGATTAAAATTATGAACTACATAATATTGTGCGACTTACAAAACTTGATTCATACCATACGCTACATGTTATGATATAAGTATCAAAGCTTGACATATATCATGGCCCTCCAACAAATTTCGAAGGCCATGTGCGGTAATGATAAGGAGGCTTCCATATATTGACAAATTTTAATGTAAAAATCAAAGAATGACCCATTTTTTTATTCTTAAACATGTGATCTTCACTTGATTTTTTTTTTAATCTTGTATTTTGGTTGTAATCATATAATATTGTTCTTTAAAACTTAACCAAGACTTAAATTCATACATATGTAACTTAATAATATATAAAAAGAGGCTCATAGGATTGGTGACCTGTGCAGCCGCTCCATTTATACAGGGTGTTCGCCGCCTCTGACATATATGTAAGGAAACTGTAACATTTTTATTAATTAAATCAGATTACAACAAATAAATAACAGAAAATTAAATACAGATAAAAATGAGTAGAAGTAGAAGACATACAATATAAAACGATAAGTAAAAGAAAGTTGTAAAGGTCGAGGCTCTTATTTAACACAATTTTTTAAAACAGATTCGTCTGTCTGTTTTCATGTAGAATGGACAAACTTGCCTGAAAGACCACGAAAAGCTTGTGTCTTTGATCGAACAATCGTAGCAAGGAAAAACGTGAAGCGAGTTTCGGTTGTGTCAAAACCGAATGAGACTTGGCCTTTACTTATATTGAACACTTGTCTTGTTTTCAAAGATAAATATATATAACATATACGTATATTAAATAATGTTTAAAGTTTGTGAAAAATCATTTTTCCACAAACATTTTCCAACAATATATGTATGATAATGTTCGTGCGAGTCATATATTTGTATTTGTATTTTATACGTATGAGAACAAATTAGCTCCCTTTAGTTAAACAATCTAACAGTTAAGTATCTTTAAGCTTATCATCCATTTGTAGAAAACAAATTACTAAAGGAATAAACAATTTTACTAAGATGTGTTTGTTATTATTTTGTTATAGAAAGTGGAAGTGGAAAACCAGAAGAAGTAAATGTTGCTGGCTTTGGTGGAGGATGGGGTGTGGGTAGGGGTGGTCCTGGTGGATTGGGTGGAATCATAGGTGGTGGAGGAAATACGGGTAATGGTGCTGGTGGTGGGTATGGTGGTGGTCTTGGTGGTGGTGGTGGTGAAGGTGGTGGATGGGGTGGTGTTGGTCCCGGTGGGCAAGGTACTAGTGGTGGTGCATGGGGTGGTGGTGGTAGTCCTGGATGGCTTGGTGGGCGTGGTGGTATGGGTGGTATCCCTGGCTTGGGTGGTGGTGGAATGGGTGGTGGCAACCCGTTCCGCGGTATGCCTGGATTTGGTTGTGGCAATATTGGGAAGAAGCAAGAAGAGGGTATGAAGAAGCAAGAAAATAAGCAAGAAGAGGTTGTGAAGAAGCAAGAAAAAGATGGTAAACATAATTAGGATTTAGAGTTTGTATGCATGTGAAATAAAAATGGAAGTGAAGTTTAAAAGTAGTACATATGGAATGTTTTGTACGTACTATGATATTATGTATGTTTTTCACTATATATATGTATTATCATAATACTAGTTCTTTATAATGTGCTTTCATCTTTGTTGTTTTTTATTTGATTGGTGATGATCGATCTTATGTTCGTGAACGTGACCTAGCATTTGTGCACCAAAACTCTCCTACAGATGAAAAAATTGATTTGGAACCTTTTTGTTAAGGCGAAGTTTCATTAAGGTCTTTTAAGTTTTAACAATAAGTTAAATTAGAGACATAACATGGCTACAAAGTTGAAGTAAACAGCAACGAATTAAGTCATTGATCTAATGGAGATGATCCAATCTGAACATGAGAGATGTAATTTCATCTTTTATTTACTATAAAAACATTTAATTTTATTTAATCAAACGGGCATTAAACTGACACACATACAGTTCCGTTCCTCACAAATCCCGACTTACACCTATAAGCACTCATAATAAGAGATTTTAGACACACTTAAAAATTCTATATGCGTTAGTCTCTATTATATACTATGTTTTAGTTTGCATTGGAAGTATATATAAGAATCAAGCAATTATCCCCCTTAAGCACAGATGAGTTTTCCGAATATAGGTTTTGAAGGGAACAAGTTACCACCATGATCTAGAAAGACACATGGCATAATGGGTGTAACCCTACTTGTCACTACATAGATGCATGCATGACATTTGTGACAACATAGAACACTCCGTCACAAAGTCAAAACCCTAATTCATAAACTTTCTGAACCTTCCATTAATGGCGTCTTCAATGCTCCTTCAATGCGTTTTTGGCTTTTGTTACACTCAAAATGGATATAAATCCATGACTCTAGGCATGAAGAGTCACCATCTTGGATAACAATGGCGTCTACCAAAAGCATTTTGGTGTTTTTAACTCTTTTGTTTGCACTTGTTGCTCATGTTTCTTCTGATGATACTAAGAAACAAGAAATTCTCGATCCAAGTAAGAGTAAGTGTTTCTTTGAGTTTATTAAAAGTCAAAGGGTGTTTGGAACTATTTGTGTTTCTATGATAAGAAATAAATAATTAACTATCTGAGATTTTGTCTGTTTATAAGATTGCAAAACATGATTCATACCATAAAGTATAAACAACATGTTATGGTAACTTGTGTCATAGCTTGAGATTTATCATAGATGTACGTGTGAGAGTCATGTTTTAGTATTTTTATACGTCTAAATTAACTTTTTCTAGCTGAACAAATAATTAGTCCCTTTTAGTTAAACGTACAATGTATAAATTTTGTTTATACTCGTAGTTTATTATCTATTGTATATATCAGAAAACACTTAGGAATAAACTTATTTACTAAGAACATGCTCATTTGAAGACATATAGTATATGTCTAATTTTATGTATAAACTTAATATTTGGTTGGCCGGTTGTATCAGATAGATCGACCTACCTCTTCACAGACCATTAAAACACTAATACACAAATTTAGTCATAAAATTAGTACGGACTTTTAGGCATCTCAATAATTTCTCCACTAAGAAATCCCAAGCAATTCTTAAAAAAATATATATGATGATTTTTTTTTTTTATCATTTTTTTTAATCTTTTTTTAGTAAATACCCAGTGAATGTATATATGATAATTTGACTAAAAGTTGTGTTTGTTGTTGTGTTATGATTCTTTGTAGAAAGTGGAACTGGGAAACCAGAAGAAGTAAATGTTGCTGGATTTGGTGCAGGATGGGGTATGGGTAGGGGTGGTCCTGGTGGATTGGGTGGAAGTGGTGGAAATACGGGTAGAGGTATTGGTAGTGGATATGGTGGTGGTCCTGGTGGTGGTGGTGGTGAAGGTGGTGGATGGGGTGGTGTTGGTCCTGGTGGACAAGGTACCAGTGGTGGTGGGTGGGGTGGTGGTGGTAGTCCTGGATGGCTTGGTAGTATCCCTGGCTTTGGCCGTGGCCCTGGAATGGGTGGTGGCCCTGGAATGGGTGGCGGTGGCAACCCGTTCCGAGGTATGCCCGGATTTGGTGGTGGCATTGGGAAGAAGCAAGAAGAGGGTATGAAGAAACAAGAAAATAAGCAAGAAGAGGTTGTGAAGAAGCAAGAAAAAGATGGTAAACATAATTAAGGGATTAGGGTTTGCATGCATGTGAAATAAAAAAGGAAATGAAGTTTAAGAGAGTAATACGTATGTAATGATTTGTACGTGGTATGATATTATTATGTATGTTTTTCACTATGTATTATCATAATATTAGTTCTCTGATTAGTTTATAATGTGATTTCTTCTTTGTTAGTGAGCGTGACCTAGCATTTGTTGCACCAAAACTCTCCTATAGAATAGTGCTTTGCTTTTCATTCGAAACTTCTAACAAAAAGTTGATTTTGGAACCTTTTTTGTTAAGGCGAAGTTTCAACAAGGTCTTTTAATAATAAGTTAAAGAGACATAACATGGCTAGAAAGTTGAAGTAAAAGCAACGAATCATTGATCCGATGGCGATGTATAGTTAAAATGCCTAACAGCTCCTAAAGTTCTGAGGGATAACAAGTTAACCTTCACTACACCAAAACAAGCGCTTGGGGACGGAAAAAAAAGGGATGACATATGTCGTCCCATATTATCGTCAGAAAAAAAGGAACGACATATGTCGTCCCATATTGTCGATTGGGACGACAATTCTATAAAACATTTATTTTTTTGATATTCAAAAATGTTATAAATCAATTTTATTTTAGAAAACAATTTTGGAACTTTAAAAATAACATATGGGATGACAATGTCGTCCCATATTTTTAATAATATTGAAAATAACATTTTTAATCTTATAATCTATATAAAAATACTTATATAAATTAATTTTAAAAAATTATTTAATTTAAATACTTTTATTTAATGAAAAATATTTAAAATTATTTAATTTAATTTAAAATTAAATCCAATAATCTATTTAAAAATATTATATATAAATTAATTTTAAAAAATTATTTAATTTAAATACTTGATAAAGGTCGTGTGAGTTATAGATATGCATAACATTTTAAACGGTCGAGTTGTTATGGATATCCATAAAATGTTAAACGGATGAGTCCAGTTGTTATGGATATGCATAACATGTTTAACGGATGAATCGAGTTGTTATGGATATCCATAACATGTTTAAAGGATGAGTCGAGTTGTTATGGATATGCATAACATATTTAACGGATGAGTCGAGTTGTTATGGATATGAATAACATGTTTAACGGATGAGTCGAGTTGTTATGGATATCCATAACATGTTAAACGGATGATTCGAGTTGTTATGGATATCCATAACATGTTAAACGGATGAGTCCAGTTGTTATTGATATGCATAACATGTTTAACGGATGAGTCCAGTTGTTATGGATATGCATAACATGTTAAATGGATGAGTCGAGTTGTTATGGATATGCATAACATGTTAAACGGATGAGTCGAGTTGTTATGGATATCCATAAGTTTAACGGATGAGTCGAGTTGTTATAGATATCCATAACATGTTTAACGGATGAGTCGAGTTGTCATGGATATCCATAACATGTTTAACGGATGAGTCGAGTTGTTATGGATATACATAACATTTCCTGCCAAAACACAATTCCCACCAAAATTTCCCACTAAAATATTGGCTCCAAAACTTCCCACCAAAAGCTAGCAGATCTGCTCTTATATACACTCTTATCCTAACAACCACAACATCTTATCCTCAAAACCACTCAACCTCACAACCTCTTATCCTCAAAACCACTCAACCTCAACCTGAGATGCAGCGATAAAATCCTTTTATGTGTAATTGTAGAGCAGGAAAAAAAAAAAAAAAAAAAAAAAAAAAAAAATCACATAAACCAGAAACATTTGGACTAGAATATTATGCATGTCCTCTTTCGAAGGTGATGTACAATTATACATTTCTTATTTATGTAAATATACAAACAATCATATAATTTCATTATTTATTTAACAGCCAAGAGAAAAAGATCATGGATGTGGATATTTTATGTGGATCTCTTCTGCTTCAACATCTCACGGTTCTGGATCTGCACCAACAGGGTGCTCAAACTGTCATGAAAAAGATCTTAGGATAAACATGCTGGAGGCACAAAAATAGGTGCTAGAGACAAGAGTAAGGATGCTGGAGGCATGACTTGAAATGGCAACAAATGCTGACAACCATACATGTCAGTCGGATGCAATACTCCGTGACCTGTTAGGTGACATGGAAACCTTCGTATGTAGTATTGTTGTTGTTGTTGTTGTTGTTGTGTTAGGGTTGTTGTTTAATAAAATGTTGTTGTGAAAACTAATGTCGAATGTGCTTTATATTTTTAATTCGTATGCTTTAATGTTGGGGTAATACGTATGTTTTAAATATACAATTTTTCACCACTAAATTACATATGCACAAAGAATGGAACTGAAGTAACAATATCACAATTAACAAACATGAAGGCAAACTGTTTATTTAAAACACGACAAGCAAACGAAACAGATCAAACGAAACAAGTTGACAACCAAACGAAACAACTCAAACTAAACAACTCAACAACCAAACAAAACAGATCAAACGAAACAACCCATTTATTTTATTTTTTTTGCGGCTACTCCCGCTTTGCATGAACTCGCACCATCTTTTCCCTTCCTTGCTCTCATTTCCTTGAGATGTGCAAACGTAGCTTCCAGATCTGTTACTCTATTTTCCAGATTATCAATTTTAGTGTCGACGTCCAACGTGCTTTCAGCTTCATCGTCACCTCTAACAGCAATAGCTTGAGCTTCAGCAGCACGTTGAGCTTTAGCAGCATCTAGCTCTTCCAAATACTCTCTATAATACGGCTTTTTCCTCAACCAATCTAGAATCCGGTCTCTCTGGCACGGTGCACTGTTCGTATAAGAACCATATTCATCAAAAATTTCTCAGCCCCAATAAAGTATAATTTCATTATACAAGAGCTCGTGTGATAAAGTCTTCGACCACTCCTGTTCCGGCGTTAAACATCCATTGTTACGTGTGTTATGTGAGAATTGACAAACAGGTTTTTGTGAGAATTTATGTGTGTTTTTCCGAGTTAAGGATTATTCGGTGTATATAAAGTAAAAATTTGGCGGGACAAAGGGAAGTTTTTAGGGGGAAATATTGGCGGGAAACATAGAATATTAATTAAATTATTTAAATTATTTATATACTTTACTAATTTAAATCATTTTTAATTTATTTAATATTAATTAAATTATTTAAATCATTTTTATAGACATAATTAAAAAATAATAATAATAAAAAAATGGGACGATGTTGTCGTCCCTTATTTTTACCACCAAATTTTTGACCAAAAGTTTCACCAAAATCAAAAACCCCACCAAGATTAAATAAAAAGTACAAGAAACAAATTGGGACAACAATCTCGTCCCAAATCATTAAAGAAAATGTCATCCCAAATTGCATTTAATTATTGTAGATCTGGATCTTGTTTCATTTTTCTCTAAGTGTTTATAACTTTACCCTCCAAAAGAAAAGAAAAAAAAAAACCCAAGCAACAGCATCTCAACCACAACGAAACCACCATTCGACATCACCATCGACACCACCACAGCCACATTCGACACCACCCGAAACCACCACTTACACATGCACCACTGTGCACAATTTGTTGAATTTTTGTTAATTTGTTTTGTATAAAGGTATTTTTTCTTAATTATGTTTGTTAATTTGTTTTCTTCATATATGGTTTGTTTAAGTATGGTTTGTATGTTGTGTTTGTGTTGGTTAGATGGCCCACCGCAGCAGCCTACCACCGTGAACCACTGTCGGCAGCAGCTCCGATCCACCACAGTAGCAGCCCATAAAGGTTGGTTTGTTTGTTTGTGTCAGTTTACACGTGTTTTTTTTTTTTATTATGTTAATGTGTTTTGGGACAACAATTTCGTCGTTAAAAGTTGTTATTAATTAATTTGGACAACCGGAACAAATTAGGATTAAGTTTTTATGTATATACTTGTTTTATGTATATCCTTGGAACATGCTTGAACCGAGCTTTGATGGCTAACTGATCAGTTGGTATGGTTTTAGGGGTTGGTATGGTTTTAGGGGTTGATGATTTTCTTGAAATACCATATTTGAAATTAAAGAAACTTTTGCTAGACATTGTAATAAAGTTTACAAGTATTGATGTGCTAAAATGAAGTTGGTATTAATTTAGGTTGTTTTTTTATGTGTATGTTTTTGGTTAGCCGGGAGAGCTGGGACAACACCTCTTTTCCTCTTTTTATCTCTTCTTCTATTTTAGCCGCGAACTAGGTATATAATTTAATTACTTTTATGATATTGTAATTTAGTTAGTATGATTGTTAAACTTATGTGAATTGTAATTTGGTTTATGAAAATGTATGTTTGTGTAGGACCATCGCAAAAGCACCACCTCTCTATCTCTATTCCTCTTTTCTTCTCTTTCAACCGTGAACTAGCCGTGACATCTAGTATGTTTTCTTTATTTCCATATTTTGTTTTTGTTTATTTGTATATAATTTAATTAGTAATATATTTGTCTTTGGAATGATATTGTATTGTTAAACTTATGTGACTTTTTTAGGATTATAGTGATTGATTTCGGACAACCCCATCTGAAATTAATCATCCTATAGAAAACCGGTCTGAAATTAATTTCGGAAAGTCTCCTGTTTGGGACTACTTTTTGAATGTTTTGTCTCATTTAGGATATGGATGTGTATAACTGTTTTACTATTTGAAAGAAATTCGATAGTATTTCCCTTTCACTCCTACGAATATGTCTTTAATGCACATATTTGGGGAGTTGAGGGGAAATGCTGTCGAATTTTTTTCAAATAGTAAATTAGTTATACGCATTCATATATGAGACGAGACATTCAAAGAGTGGGTTAGGATTTTCTTCCATAGTTGCACTAGGTAAACAAAACAGTTCATAATTACGCCTTTTCATGTTTGAATGTGTTTATTTGCATATGTTTTTTTGAACGTGTTTTTTTGCCTTTTCATGTTTGAATGTGATTTTTTGCAACGCAGTCATGACAATTGATAAGAGTTGGACCACTATATCTAACCGTAATTCCTACGAATTTTTAAATGGTCTTTTTGCATTCATCGCGCATTGTGAGCCATTGTTATACCCCATCTCAAAAAAGATTCCTTGCCCATGTGTTCGTTGTGGTAACGCTCCAAATAAAATGGCTACGCTCATAACTCTTGAGAATCACATATCTAGATACGGGTTTGACAAAAGTTATACCACTTGGAAATATCATGGTGAACTGCTTCCTCCACCCGTAGTTATACCACAACCACCCTCACATGCGTAGCTCCGAGATCACACGGCGGCGATGCTGGTGGTGATCCACCTAGACGGCCCTATTTTACTTTGCCCGGAAATTGCGCAGGTAAGGAAATGTGGTTTACTTTTTATTGATGAAATTCAATATTTTTACTTGTATTTTCACGACTCAATAACTTATATTTGTAGGTAATATGGTCATTGGTGAGACATCAAATCGGGTCTTAAAGAGGGCGCTCAGAGAGAATAATGGTAAACCTTTGACTATCGGCTTTGATTACGATGATCAAGGTACATTCTCGCCTATAGGCACGTATGCATCGCATCTCAGTTTTCTTATCGGGTAACAAGTTAGGCCACTTCCCCTCGACTGCGATTGGGAAGAAATCCCAAAGACTTGTAAGGCGCATACACTCGAGGTATTAATTGTTTATTTTATTTTTATTCTTATTGTTATCGACCGTTTAGATATGGGCGTTATATTTAAATTGTGTGTTTATTTAAATTTGTATATTTATTTGTAGACCTATTTTGACCTCACGCCTTGGTTAAATGACGAGCGCAAATTGAGTGATGGGCATGTTGTGGGGGAAAGGGTTGATACTAGGCTCAAATTGTCGATGCGGTCACTATATCGCAAAACTAAACACAGGATCAAGTCGACTTACTTTGATTGCCATAAGACTCCCGCGGCGGCAAGGGAACATCCGCCGCCGCCGAAAGTGTGTGGTAACAGAACCTGAAAAGAATGGGAGATGTTGGTTGATTGGTTCTTCGAACCGGATCGAATGGAAAGATCCAAGAAAAAAGCCAAAAAAATCGAGCCAAAAATAAGATACTAAATCACCAGGGCAGAGAATTCTTTGTACAAGGAGAGAACAATTACGTAAGACTCATTATGAAATGCCGCCAAGCTCCCTTTCCCTTTCCCGGCCCTGCTGCTCTCCAAGCTCCCTTTCCCGACCCTAATAATGTTTTTAACAATTGTTATCGTCCCTCCTTTCCCGGCTCTACTACATGCCTAGGTTCTAGTTCAAATTATGAAATGCCGCCACCCGACGTCCTTAACAAATACTTATTACCAAATAATCCTCATTTGAGCCGCATTCGCGAGAATATTCATGTTAGTAGTAGTGAGGAGGAGGAGGAGGAGGCGGAGGTGGAGTCGGACGAGGAGTTGGCGTAGGGATGTAAGATTTTACTATTTTTGTTAACTTTATGACTTAGTAACTTTGAACATGTTAATTAGTAACTTTGTGACTTGTAGTTTAATTTGTATCGTATTTGTCGAATGGTATCGTGGATTTGTGGAATAGAATAGTATTGTATCATTTAGTAATTTGGTATTGTATTATATTGTCGAATTGGTATTGCGGATTGTGGTTGATTACAGATTATAAATATGCAGGTTTTGGTAGATTTTTTCAGGAAAAAAATCTGAAAAATATACAGCTGCGCTGCATTTTTTTTGCACCCAGGAACGAATGGGACGACAAAGTCGTCCCTTTTTTTATAAGATGTCATCCCATTTTTGTCACACCCCCAAAATACCTGAATGGCAGCGGAATGGAATACCTGAGGGTGTAACGGATCATAGCACACAACCAGGATATATTGAACGACCTAAAGTGTCGTTTATAAAATACATCGTTTGATTCATTCAAAATATCAAAGTTATAAAACATAGGTCCCAAAAGTTAGAAAAGGTTTAAGGAAACAAGTTTAGTACAATCAAACGATAGTTCAAAGTGCATGAAATCCAAAAGAGACGCGTCATCCTTGATACACAAAGTGACTCCATGCAATGCCATGAGAAATGCCTTAGTTACCTGAGAAATACATTGCGAAAAACGGTCAACATAAAGTTGGTGAATAATCATAGGTTTATAAGTAAAATCTAGTGTACAAAATGCCATAAGTAATGCCATGAAATAGGATGTCCGGAAAGTATATACATTGGCTCTTAAGCTCATGACCCCGAAGCTAGACGTTACTTGGCCCCAATGAGTGTTTACCAGGCACTCTAATAATAAAGACATGAAATGCATTCGTCCCATTTGGAGCAACCCAAACACGAATGGAGGCGTCACCCTCGATAGATCTATCCACTCACTCTCGCTTAGTACTAGAAATTAACGGTCCATGATATAATAAGGGGACTTGTCGAGACGTGGTAATTAGGCAACTTAAGCAATGTATGAATTTTATACTTAGGCATGTACACAAAAATAAGTAATGCAATGTATTCTCCCCCGTGGGATTTGAAATCAAAATATAGAATTAAAACGGGGCTATGAGAACTCACCTCGAAGTAATGGTACAAAGATGGTGCAATGAGGTGAAAGTAGTCGGGACAATGAGGCGCGAGTACTAGCCGCAACCTAAATGAATAACCATGATCTAACTTAGATCAAGCCGTAATGAAATGAATGCACATGCACATGATACTCATACCACTCGTAATTTGAAAATACTAGTTATCGTCGTAGAAAAATAGATTCCATACTTAGGAAAATAAGTCCTTATATAGGAGTATATAACTTGTCGTACTATCTCGTTAAAAAGTGTTAGCGTTAAATTCCTTGTATTGAAAACCTTGAAATACGTCGTTAAGTCGTATAAGTATTCTCTCGGGTCATACGTATTCGTTTAATAAGAAAATAGTCCTTAGTAATATTTTCTAGAAAATATACCGTTTAGTACGTACGTTATTATTTTTATTTGTCTCCATATATATATATATATAGTTTGACGATGTTAGAATGGGTATAACTTTGTCGTTTTAGGCTCGTTTTCCTTGTTCTTTATGTCCACGGATTCGTCTTTGTGTATACTAGTATATTTTTGACAACTCGGCTCCTCTAGTTTACGTTTAATGCCTCAAAATACCCGTCGTATTCTGCCAAACAGCAAGCAGTTTTCTGGAAAAGTAGTTTTCGTCGTTAATTTTGCAAAAATCATATCTCCTTTGTTATAAACTCGTTTTAATCCGTTCTTTCGCCTAAAGTTTCATTTTTGAATGTATTTTCTAAATCTTTGGTCAAAACTTAGTCACCATCCACTGATTTTCCCACGAATTTAAAATAGGGACAGTAGGTATATCAAAAGTTTCAAAAACCATTTTCAAGTCTCTAAACTAGTTCCATCCTCCATCAAACCACTTTCAAACACCACAAAGCTAATCTAATCCTACCATACACCTTCTTAGGGTGTCATGGGTCCTTAAACATCATCAATCCACTAGGTCTAACAAGAGTTTCATATGTTTCCATTTCTAGGGCTTCAAAGTTAATATATACAAAAATGGAGTGGCACAAGTTGATGCATGTATAAGATCTTGTAAGAAAATTATATAAACATAATAATAACTTGTAAAAATCATAAAAATGAGTTTGTTTACTTACTTGATGGTTTAGAGAGTTTAGATGATAAAAAGCCTACTAATCCTTGAGTTTTTATTTCAAAACTCTAACAAGGACTACTAAATGAACAAGTTTACAATATGATCTTGTAAAATTTATGATTTTTGCTTCCTTCCTTGCCTAGGTCGATCCATACTCAAGAGAAAAGAGAGAAAAAAACTTTGCTTGAACTTGTAAAAAGTGATTTTAGTGATAAAAGAGTGAAAAAGTTTAATTTATATCTTAGGGACAAAAGTTTGGTGGCATTTAATTTGTTTGGTGAAGTTTGAATGCATGAAGACTTTAGGGGGGGGGGGGGGGGTTGGCCGGTTCTAAGGGAGGGAAAAGGGGGGAAATGTTTTGTGATTAATTTGGAAAATTAGTATTAGTAGTTAAGTGTAGTTAGGTTAGGTTTAGGTTTAAGGTTTAATCGGGTACCAGGTTTGTTAAAAATAAGTTTTATTGAAGTTATTCGGGTCATAATAAAGTTATAAAAATTGTAAAAATAAGTCGGGTACAAGTACGGAGAGTTAGGGTGATTATCGTTTAATTTTGGTGAAAACCGGCGTTATTAAGTTAAACGTACGATACGTAATAGTTAAATTTCCAAAATACCGGGTAAATTAATATTATAGTTTTTATATTGTAAAAATGAGTATAAAAACGTATTGGGATCATAGTCGGGAGTGTCGGACATGTTAGACACTTTTATAGTTCGCGTATTAGTGTTTATTTAAAATAAACGTACGTAAATCGTTAATTGTACCAAAAGTATAAATTTAATTATCCTACGAGTGGAATAGTATGCAAGTGCCCTAATGATGATATGCAGACTATTTCTAGTCCGTATGAAGTGTCCCTGATAATAATGCATGAATTCGCTCCTGAACCAATACGGTTACGCGAATTTGAACACTCGTAAACTAAATTTACGATGACATGAGTAATGCACATGAATAGTGGTTTTCTCTCGGAAATGAATAGTGTCAAGTGAATAGTAAAATTTCTGAATATGTCTCGGAATGTCAAATTGACCTCAAAAACGATGAATAGTAAAACGATGAATAGTGATCGATGAATAGTAATTTGTGAATAGTAGAATATCGAAGTTTGGAAAAATGACCTGAAATTGTGGGTTGTGACAGTCGCCCATCCAAAAAGGAATTCAGTCCCTGAATTCAGTTAGTGTTGGTCTCGGTACTAGGCTCGGTGAAAAGTTGTGGATACTTGTGTCGCATTTGGTCTTCTCGTTCCCAAGTAAACTCGGGTCCTTTTCGAGAATTCCAGCGAACTTTCACGATCGGAATTCGACTTTGTTTCAATTGTTTGATCTCGCGATCCATTATTTCAACTGGTTCTTCCACAAAGTTAAGCTTGTCATCGAGTTGTATTTCTTCTAATGGTATAATGGTAGACTCGTCCGAAAGACATTTCTTGAGGTTCGAAACATGAAACGTGTTGTGTACGTTGCTAAGTTCTGATGGAAGTTCAAGCTTGTAAGCAACCGGACCAATCCTTTCCAGGATCTTGAATGGTCCAATGTATCTCGGGTTCAATTTCCCACGTTTTCCAAATCGTATTACGCCTTTCCAAGGCGAGACTTTCAACATAACTTTGTCTCCGACCTGAAATTCCAATGGTTTGCGTCGAACATCTGCGTAGCTTTTCTGTCGACTTCTAGCAGTTTCGAGTCTCTCTCGAATTTGAATTATCTTTTCTGTTGTTTCTTGTACCATTTCTGGGCCAGTACATTGTACTTCACCGACTTCGGCCCAACAAACTGGAGATCGACACTTACGACCATAAAGTGCCTCAAATGGTGCAGCCTTAATGCTTGAATGGTAACTGTTGTTGTAGGAAAACTCGATTAACGGCAAATGGTTAGCCCAACCATTTCCAAAGTCAATCACACATGCTCTAAGCATGTCCTCAAGTGTTTGTATAGTTCTTTCACTCTGACCATCGGTCTGAGGATGGTAAGCAGTGCTCATGTCTAATTTGGATCCAAAAGAATCTTGTAATGACCGCCAAAAGTTTGAAGTAAAACGACTATCTCTGTCGGAAATGATGGAAACTGGTGCACCGTGTCTTGAGACTATTTCCTTGACATAAAGTCTAGCAAGTTGTTCCATTGAATAAGTCTCTCTAATGGGTATGAAATGAGCTGATTTGGTAAGTCGATCAATGATTACCCAAATAGCATCGAAACCTCCTGACGTCTTTGGAAGTTTAGTGACAAAATCCATAGCAATACGTTCCCACTTCCATTGTGGAATTTCTGGTTGTTGAAGTAACCCTGACGGTTTCTGGTATTCGGCTTTCACTTTAGCACAAGTAAGACATTTGCTGACGTTCGTAGCAATTTCTGCTTTCATGTTCGGCCACCAATAAAGCTTCTTGAGATCCTGATACATCTTATCAGAACTTGGATGAATAGAGTACTTCGACTTGTGTGATTCATGCATAATCAATTCTCGCTCTCCACCATAGAGTGGTATCCAACTTCGGTCCTTGAAGCATAACACTCCATCTGATCTCTTTATAAAGCCATTTTCGCTTTCTGGCATACCATAAAGCTTCTCATGCAGTCGGTTTTCTTCCTTGAGAGCCTCAATCTGAGCTTCTAAAATTTTCGATGGTAATGGCGAAATGATAGTCATTCCCAATGACTTGACTCTCAAAGGTTTGAGTCGTTCTTTTCGGCTAAGTGCATCTGCTACAACATTCGCTTTCCCTGGGTGATATCGGATTTCACAATCGTAATCACTCAACAACTCTAGCCAACGACGTTGTCTCATATTAAGTTCCTTCTGATCGAGTATATGTTGTAAGCTCTTGTGGTCGGTAAAAATTACACACTTAGTACCATAAAGGTAGTGTCTCCAAATCTTGAGTGCAAAAACTACCGCACCCAATTCCAAGTCGTGAGTAGTGTAATTCTTCTCGTGTATCTTAAGCTGTCTAGATGCATAAGCTATCACCTTCTCGTGTTGCATTAGCACAGCTCCAAGTCCTTGATGCGAAGCATCGCAATATACCACAAAGTTCTCAATACCTTCAGGTAGTGACAAAATCGGTGCGCTACACAGCTTTTGTTTCAATAGTTGAAACGCGGACTCTTGTTTTTCTCCCCACTCGTACTTTTCATTCTTTTGTGTCAGTTTCGTCAACGACTTCGCTATCTTAGAAAACCCTTCAATAAACCTTCTGTAATATCCGGCAAGTCCTAGGAATTGACGAATTTCCGTAGGAGACTTGGGCGTAGCCCAATCCTTAACTGCCTCGATCTTTGCCGGGTCGACTTGTAAACCTTGGCTATCAATAACATGGCCAAGAAATTGAACTCTTCGTATCCAAAAATCACACTTAGAAAATTTGGCATACAATTGCTCATTCTTGAGTAGTTCCAGGATTGTTCTGAGGTGTTCTTCGTGATCTTCCTTACTCTTGGAATAAATCAAGATATCGTCAATGAATACGATCACAAACTTATCAAGATACGGTTTGCACACCCTATTCATGAGATCCATAAATACCGCAGGTGCGTTAGTTAATCCAAAAGGCATCACTTGAAATTCATAATGACCATAGCGTGTTCTAAATGCCGTCTTCGGGATATCCTCTTCCCGAACTTTAAGTTGATGGTAACCGGATCTTAAATCAATCTTGGAATAAAAACTAGAACCTTGTAACTGGTCGAACAAGTCGTCAATTCTGGGGAGTGGATAACGGTTCTTAACCGTTAACTTGTTCAGCTCACGATAGTCGATGCACATTCTGAAAGTTCCGTCCTTCTTCTTCACAAACAAAACCGGCGCTCCCCAAGGCGAGGAACTCGGTCTAATGAATCCTTTGTCCAAAAGTTCTTGTAATTGATTCGACAATTCTTGCATTTCCGAAGGTGCAAGTCTATACGGTGCTCGTGCAATCGGTGCAGCTCCTGGCACTAATTCAATTTGAAACTCAACTTGGCGTGTAGGCGGAAGTCCTGGCAATTCTTCCGGAAAAACCTCTTGAAATTCCTTAACAATTGGCACATCTTCAAGTCGTTTCTCATCCGACTTCTTCTCCGTGATGTGAGCCAAGAATGCATAACAACCCTTCTTTATGTACTTCTCGGTCTTAATGCACGATATAATACTGAGTCTAGTTCCACTTCGCTCTCCACGAACAACCAAAGTTTCACCGTTATAAGGAAGGTGAACAACTTTCTCATCACAAATAATTCTCGCTCGATGCCGAGATAACCAATCCATACCGATCACAACGTCGAAACTTCCAAGTTCTACGGGCATAAGGTCTATATTGAATGGATGGTTTAGGAAATTTATAGTGCAACCACGGATAATGGTGTTGGTGTTAACTAAAGACCCATCGGCTAATTCAACGATATAGGAAATGTCTAATGGGGTTGGTTCTATGTTAAGCAAAGGTGCAAATGGAATAGAAACAAAACTTCTATCCGCTCCTGAATCAAATAAAATGGATGCATAACGATTATTAACGAGGAACGTACCCGCAACAACATTCGGGTCTTCTTTGACATCGTCTCCTCCCATGACATAAGCTCTTCCTCGAGCCATTCCATTTTGATTTCCTGTTCCTTGATTCTTCTTCTTCGGGCACTCATTCCTAAAGTGTCCAAGTTCTCCACAGCCAAAACACGTTACTGGTGGTTTCTGATTGTCACCCACGATTGGAAGTCTACAATCTTTGATGTGGTGACCAACCTTCTTGCAATTGCCACAAATATCTGGACAACGACCTGGGTTATGATGCTTCTGACACCTTTCGCATTTAGGTAGGTTACCAGTGTAACCTTTCCTGTCATTTGGTCCTGCAGCATAAGCCTTTGCTACTTCCTGTCTCTTAGGTGGCGGCTGAACAGCGTTTCCACCTTGGTTGTAATCAAACCTCCTCTTGTTGTTGTTATTGTTGTTTGGATTGTTGTTTCGGTTATTGGGATAGTTGCGGTTCCGATTGTTGTTATAGTTGTTGTTGTTTCGAGTGTTGGTGTAGTTGGTGTTGTTTGAACGGTTATTGTTGTTGACAGCAGCTTTCCCTTTGACCACTTGGACCATGAGTTTCTGAGTTATACGAATAGCCTCTTCCATTGATTGAGGATCAAAAGAAATCACATCTCCTCGAACACTTTCGGGCAATCCACCAACAAAGTTTTCCATCTTTTTCTCATCATCGGGAACCATAGTTGGACATAGTGCAGCCAACTCCTGAAACCTTCTGAAATAAGTCTCAATGTCATCACCTTTAGTCACAAGCTCATAAAATTCCGTTTCCATCTTTTGCACCTCGGTACGAGGGCAAAACTTCTTTGTCATCAATTTCTTGAATTCCTCCCAAGTAAGCTTGTGAGCATTTTCCATACCAATGGGCTGAGCATAAGAATTCCACCAAGACATAGCTTCATCAAGAAGCATACCTGTAGCAAATTTTACCTTGCTAACGTCCGGGCATTCACACATGAGAAATACATTCTCAGTCTTTTCAAACCAGCGGATTAGAGCAACCGCTCCTTCAGTGCCCTTAAATTTGACAGGATCACTAATCTTGAAATCTTTCCATGTACATCCACGCCTAGCAGTGGGTGGTTCAACGACCTCTGTATTAGAAGCAGCCTCAGCAGCCCTTGCAGCAACCTCAGCTCTCTCAATCTCTAGAGCTTCTGCAATACTATCCCTGACCAACTTGCAGATAGCGGCTTGAGTCATAGCGGACGTTTCTGGTGCAGTCTTACTCTTCCTTGGTGCCATACTTCTGATAAATTACAATGGAAATAACCATGAGAAAAATCATAATAGAAATAGTCATCGAACCAAGGATATACACCCACAACACGTATATAAATATACAACCACAACAAATATAAATTCAACCACGACATGTACGAGTACAACCACAATCTGTCTAGATATCACCACGACAAGTATATATATACAACCACAACAACCACGTCACGTATATATACATCCACAACCTGTGTCGATACAACCACAACATGTACGAATACAACCACGACATGTATAAATGCGATAATAATAAAGAGCAACCACGAAACATCATAAATATAATCACAACACATGAATATAATACATGAAAATTTCGGCCTACATGGACCGATATAATATATAGCACAACATTTCCACATAGTAGAGTCGCACTTGATAATATTTGTTTGTACAAAAACCAAAAGACTACAAGTTCTTGAACTATGTCCCACATCCCGGGACTAGGAAATAATACAAGCTAATATAATACCAGTCTACGTCTAGGCTCCTCTCGGTGCTCTAGATGGTCCAGGCTCTCCCTTCAAGCGGCGAATCTCACGATCCATCGCCACCACGATCTCCTCAAGATGCTCAAGTTGTAACTGAGAAGAAGCATCCCTACGCTCCAAAACAACTACCCTCTCTCGAAGCAATGTCAACTGGTCTACCTGCTCCCACTGGGTCTCCTGTGTCGCCTGAGCTCTATCTCGAATCTCAGGTAACTCATCCCTAAGTAGCTCAATCTCCTCCTGGTGCCTCAACTGTCGTGCCTCTAGTCCATGGTAAGACACATCAATATTAACTCTACCCTGAACCAAATCCTCAACCTGCTCCTCAACAGTCTCAAGTCGAGTGGTGATAATCTCATCAACTCTATACCCCAACCTATCTACTTGCTCCTGCTGAGCACCCATCTGATCCTCTAATGTGACGGCTGTAGGGCTCCTAGCCGCAGCCGCTCTAGAACTCTCACCTATGTGGTACTCTGGTGGTGGTGAAAAGTCATCAGTCTCAGTGGTAGGTGAATCTGGAGTGGTAAGCCTTGCACGCTTCCTGAGCGGCAAGAGTGAGGTAGGCATAGGAGTAGTAGTGGGTAAGGCTGGTGGTGGTGGTGTAGGCACAGTAGGACTAGGGAGACTCCTATAAGTAGATGTAGCAATACGAACTCTCTTCCTAGCAACCTGGTAAGTCTTCTCCCTAGGAAACATAAGTCTCGGCTCTGAATGGATAGTAGTAGTAGGAGATGATGGTATGTCAGTAGGTATAGTAGGATGGACATGGGGAGTAGGAGCCGTCTCCTCCTCCTCGAAAGGTTCGGTATCATCATCTGACGCCAAAAGTGGCAACTCAGGTGTAGGAGAAACAAGTGGTGAAACAGCAGTGGAGGACACAGAGTCCTCATCATCAGAATCTGATATGGTGTAAAGTATGACAGTGTCGGGATACGAAGACATGACTCTGTGATAATCAAGGTGAAATAAATAAATAACTCGTAATATGGCATCACCTAAAAATAAGTAAATATGCACTTATGATGAAATGATGATATGCTATGATGGTGTGGTTATAGTCTAGGGTCTATGATGCAACCTAGTTCGCTATAACCTTAGCTCTGGTACCAATCTGTCACACCCCCAAAATACCTGAATGGCAGCGGAATGGAATACCTGAGGGTGTAACGGATCATAGCACACAACCAGGATATATTGAACGACCTAAAGTGTCGTTTATAAAATACATCGTTTGATTCATTCAAAATATCAAAGTTATAAAACATAGGTCCCAAAAGTTAGAAAAGGTTTAAGGAAACAAGTTTAGTACAATCAAACGATAGTTCAAAGTGCATGAAATCCAAAAGAGACGCGTCATCCTTGATACACAAAGTGACTCCATGCAATGCCATGAGAAATGCCTTAGTTACCTGAGAAATACATTGCGAAAAACGGTCAACATAAAGTTGGTGAATAATCATAGGTTTATAAGTAAAATCTAGTGTACAAAATGCCATAAGTAATGCCATGAAATAGGATGTCCGGAAAGTATATACATTGGCTCTTAAGCTCATGACCCCGAAGCTAGACGTTACTTGGCCCCAATGAGTGTTTACCAGGCACTCTAATAATAAAGACATGAAATGCATTCGTCCCATTTGGAGCAACCCAAACACGAATGGAGGCGTCACCCTCGATAGATCTATCCACTCACTCTCGCTTAGTACTAGAAATTAACGGTCCATGATATAATAAGGGGACTTGTCGAGACGTGGTAATTAGGCAACTTAAGCAATGTATGAATTTTATACTTAGGCATGTACACAAAAATAAGTAATGCAATGTATTCTCCCCCGTGGGATTTGAAATCAAAATATAGAATTAAAACGGGGCTATGAGAACTCACCTCGAAGTAATGGTACAAAGATGGTGCAATGAGGTGAAAGTAGTCGGGACAATGAGGCGCGAGTACTAGCCGCAACCTAAATGAATAACCATGATCTAACTTAGATCAAGCCGTAATGAAATGAATGCACATGCACATGATACTCATACCACTCGTAATTTGAAAATACTAGTTATCGTCGTAGAAAAATAGATTCCATACTTAGGAAAATAAGTCCTTATATAGGAGTATATAACTTGTCGTACTATCTCGTTAAAAAGTGTTAGCGTTAAATTCCTTGTATTGAAAACCTTGAAATACGTCGTTAAGTCGTATAAGTATTCTCTCGGGTCATACGTATTCGTTTAATAAGAAAATAGTCCTTAGTAATATTTTCTAGAAAATATACCGTTTAGTACGTACGTTATTATTTTTATTTGTCTCCATATATATATATATATATATATATATATATATATATATAGTTTGACGATGTTAGAATGGGTATAACTTTGTCGTTTTAGGCTCGTTTTCCTTGTTCTTTATGTCCACGGATTCGTCTTTGTGTATACTAGTATATTTTTGACAACTCGGCTCCTCTAGTTTACGTTTAATGCCTCAAAATACCCGTCGTATTCTGCCAAACAGCAAGCAGTTTTCTGGAAAAGTAGTTTTCGTCGTTAATTTTGCAAAAATCATATCTCCTTTGTTATAAACTCGTTTTAATCCGTTCTTTCGCCTAAAGTTTCATTTTTGAATGTATTTTCTAAATCTTTGGTCAAAACTTAGTCACCATCCACTGATTTTCCCACGAATTTAAAATAGGGACAGTAGGTATATCAAAAGTTTCAAAAACCATTTTCAAGTCTCTAAACTAGTTCCATCCTCCATCAAACCACTTTCAAACACCACAAAGCTAATCTAATCCTACCATACACCTTCTTAGGGTGTCATGGGTCCTTAAACATCATCAATCCACTAGGTCTAACAAGAGTTTCATATGTTTCCATTTCTAGGGCTTCAAAGTTAATATATACAAAAATGGAGTGGTACAAGTTGATGCATGTATAAGATCTTGTAAGAAAATTATATAAACATAATAATAACTTGTAAAAATCATAAAAATGAGTTTGTTTACTTACTTGATGGTTTAGAGAGTTTAGATGATAAAAAGCCTACTAATCCTTGAGTTTTTATTTCAAAACTCTAACAAGGACTACTAAATGAACAAGTTTACAATATGATCTTGTAAAATTTATGATTTTTGCTTCCTTCCTTGCCTAGGTCGATCCATACTCAAGAGAAAAGAGAGAAAAAAACTTTGCTTGAACTTGTAAAAAGTGATTTTAGTGATAAAAGAGTGAAAAAGTTTAATTTATATCTTAGGGACAAAAGTTTGGTGGCATTTAATTTGTTTGGTGAAGTTTGAATGCATGAAGACTTTAGGGGGGGGGGGGGGGGGGGGTTGGCCGGTTCTAAGGGAGGGAAAAGGGGGGAAATGTTTTGTGATTAATTTGGAAAATTAGTATTAGTAGTTAAGTGTAGTTAGGTTAGGTTTAGGTTTAAGGTTTAATCGGGTACCAGGTTTGTTAAAAATAAGTTTTATTGAAGTTATTCGGGTCATAATAAAGTTATAAAAATTGTAAAAATAAGTCGGGTACAAGTACGGAGAGTTAGGGTGATTATCGTTTAATTTTGGTGAAAACCGGCGTTATTAAGTTAAACGTACGATACGTAATAGTTAAATTTCCAAAATACCGGGTAAATTAATATTATAGTTTTTATATTGTAAAAATGAGTATAAAAACGTATTGGGATCATAGTCAGGAGTGTCGGACATGTTAGACACTTTTATAGTTCGCGTATTAGTGTTTATTTAAAATAAACGTACGTAAATCGTTAATTGTACCAAAAGTATAAATTTAATTATCCTACGAGTGGAATAGTATGCAAGTGCCCTAATGATGATATGCAGACTATTTCTAGTCCGTATGAAGTGTCCCTGATAATAATGCATGAATTCGCTCCTGAACCAATACGGTTACGCGAATTTGAACACTCGTAAACTAAATTTACGATGACATGAGTAATGCACGTGAATAGTGGTTTTCACTCGGAAATGAATAGTGTCAAGTGAATAGTAAAATTTCTGAATATGTCTCGGAATGTCAAATTGACCTCAAAAACGATGAATAGTAAAACGATGAATAGTGATCGATGAATAGTAATTTGTGAATAGTAAAACCTGAAATTGTGGGTTGTGACAATTTTGCTTTGGTGCCACGTAGCCTCGTCCCAAACGAATTAATACGTAAATAAGAAAAAACAATTTGGGACGACAACATCGTCCCTTTGTGTTTTGAAAATGTTGTCCCATTTGTAATTTTAAAAGCATTTTCTTCTTTTATCAAAGGTATTATTATTTTTTTTTTTATATTAAATTCATGAGACGGCCCTGCTGAGAACACAACTACCACATTAACTTTCTCTCAACTTAAATTTAATATAATAAGAAGATTGATGACACCAAAAAAAACTTGTTTCACTTAAAACAAATATACTTCAGAAAAATCATTTAATAGAAACACTACACACGTAAAACGTCACACGACTCGGTCTTATTTTCGTGCGAGTTCTTCCTTTATGGACTAAAGGACGCGTCAGGTGAGGAGAAGCGTAAGGGGAAGAACACATCTTTGTTGGGATCGTCCATACTATTACGGCCGGTCTAAGCTAATACGAGTATACTTTATATTTGCACAAATAGCCCCTCAAATTTATTAAAATAGAATATTAACCCCTTAACTCATATAAAATCTATATTTAAAGTATTTTTCTTTAATTTTTACATTATTCGTAACTTACTTAAATTTGATTAAAAAACACTTATTCCTTTAATGGACAATATTCCTAACAAGTTTATCTTCTTACTATGGAGTCAGCCACAAACGGAGTTGCTATAATATAGTAGCATTTTTTTTTTTTTTTTGTTAATTAAGGTGACAATCATTTAATTTTACTTACTTAAATATAACTTAAGACATGCTTAGTAGGGGGTTATGAGGCTGAGAAATAAGAAAGATAATAAATTGAAGTGAATACTGCAATAATTAAGGTGACAATCATTTAATCTTACTTACTTAAAAATATGTTTGATAGAGTATAATTCAATGATCCATTTTTAATGAGACATTACTCAATAAATTGAAGTGAATACTTTTCTTTCTCTTTCCTTTTTTTTCACCATTATCATTGACTTTTCCGAGTTTAAACCAAGCACACCGCCTATACTTAAATTAGGTTTGGTTGGTGTGTTAAAAGTACACAAAATTTTGTGGAATTCAAATTTCATAAGTATTGTATCCCTTTATATCCATGATTGTATCCCTTTATATCCATTAAGCTAGGATGTGACGGGATGCTAGTTGTTACAATGCAACATGTAACTTGTATAACCTTCTTTGTACTTTAGGTGGTGACTTGATTAATTACCACAAATAGTGTTTGGAGGGATAGATGTGGTGACTTGATTAATTACCACAATGCAACATGTAACTTGTATAACCTTCTTTGTACTTTAGGTGGTGACTTGATTAATTACCACAAATAGTGTTTGGAGGGATAGATGTGTGCTTGTTTCTTTCCTTCATCGATGATCTAGTAATTATGTTTTCCGCACTAAAATTTCAGGTTTGTTGAATGTTATATTTAGCATTGCCTTAATTACATTTAATAGTCATATAGAATTGAAAGGACATTGTCATATTGAAGATTTCAAGGAGCGATACACTTCTCTTGTTTAGTTACACAAATTTTTGAAATGGGAAAAAAGCAGTGGTATGTAAATTTGGAAAGGTAACTCATAACTTTTCGAATTGTCTGACTTACAAATGTGAGAAACAATAAGCGATTTTGATAAGCAAACCCAAATCAATAACTACTTAGTATATGATATATCTTCATGATTTATAGAAATGCCTTGCAATATATGTTATAACAGACTTTCAATATAATGGATAAGAACTAAGTTGTGATGTAAAACGTAAGCTAGCATATACTAATACTAATACTAACATGTTAGAAAGCATTAGGAAGCACCGTGCTTACACGATGATTAATTGCACATGGTAACGTTTTACTAACCATAGCTGTCTAGAGTCAACATGCACCTTGAACCATGGTTAAAAAGTACATCAGCTCACGAACCATGGTTAAACCGTACTTCAAGTCAACTCGTTTATTCCATCCATTACTTCAAAATTACAATTTACAACTACCACTATTTTAGAAGTTACCATGAACACAAATCTCAATTCGATAGCGGATACTACCTCTGTCTTAAAATTATTGTAGATCAACAAAAATCAGGTAGTTTAAGCAAAACGCATTTATTACAATTTTACCTTTCGACAATTAATTTATGTTTTCAGTTAACTTTGTAAATAATAATTTTGATTAAAAATAGTAATATGATAAACTTAAAAATTTTAATTTTAATTTTTAGTAGTGGACATTATTTTTTAAACAACCCAAAAAGTAAATGTGTAAAATAATATTGACATATAAAGAATAAAAAATAATAATAATAATAATACCCCAAGCAATCGAATTTCCTTAATTAATACTTATAATAGCCTTTAGAACAAGGTTTAAGATCATTTGAGTACCAAACTTTGTTTACATACAAAGGGATCAATCTTCACCTTCTATCTTATTTGATCTAATGGTTGAAATTAAATACATATTTTACACTAGAAGGGCATTTTTGTCCATATATAAGCTATATTTTTTATAACCACTCATTCAAATTCATCATTTTTTCACACATACAAACGGTGTGTTTTTTTACCTCCCATCTTTTCTCTCCTTTATAGTGTTGTTTCCTTCATCACGCATCATCACGTAACCCTAATTTTTTTTGTCAATTCATTAATCGATCATCTACTTTATGATTACCTGAACATCAGGTTGATCTTCATCACGTATTTCCTTCAGATCTGGTTTCCGATCCATTAATTTAGGTGATTGATCACAATAAGCTTATTAGTTATCACCAATTGAAGTTATTGTTCTGAATTATAATCTAATTGATTCATATTATTGTCAAATAATCAGGTGTTATGGATTCGATTGAAAGAAGTGAGCAAAATTTGTTTCGTCTGATGAGATCGTTGCTCTTACAACTAAGTACACTGAAGAGATCGTTGCTTATGAACAGTGATGAATTGCAAGCTATTGATAGTAAGCTTTAGAATTATAGCTGTCTGAATAAGCTATATCATTAAGTAGTTTTAAGTTCTGAATAAGTTATCATTTAGCATTTGATTGAATCAAGGTGTTAATATAAGCTGAATTAAGCTGGTTTTACCTTATCGTTAGTAATAAGTAGTTTTTAGTTGATTTCAAAATAATCACATGTGATATTTTACTTTGATTAATATGATTTTAATTGAGTTTATTTGTTAAATATATCACATGTGTTGCAATAGGCTTTGTAACGGGGATCCTAGAAACTAATGGTAGAAGTGAAATGGGTCATCGACATCTTATAAACACACAGTAGAGGTGCATAATTTGGTCTAAAATACATGCTTAACACCTTCTTTTAAGCATTAATTTAATTGAACAATCAGGTTCTGTGATTTAATTTCGGTTATGTGATTTAATTCAAGTTTTGAGCATGATGTGAAGAAACGAAAGTGCTATATATACATAAGCATCATTAGCATTACATCACTAGGTAGGACGACATAAAAAATTACATGGATCATTTTGGACACTTTTTTGTAGGTAATCACAATGAAAATGCAACTGATACAAAGGTAGCATTATCGCAAGGATATGGTTATATGTGAAACAGGTGAGTGCGTTATCTCCCGACAATCATAATTTATCTCTTGCATTAGCGAAGTAGTCATCTATGTTATAGGACTTGGTGAATTTAGGATGTGTTGCTTTACGGGGTTGGTTCAGGGAGTTGGTTTAGAGAGTTGGTTCAGAGGGTGCAAAAGCATAGGTTGGTTTAGTGGTAATCACCCTCCTTTTTATAGATGTGGTCACAAGTTCGAATCTTGTAATAGAGAATACTTTTGCATCTTTTTTATCTATGAACCCATTTTAAATAGCTAGAAATAGATATCTGCTGACAAAACTAATTTGGCTTACTGGTAGGATTTGCCACTTTAATTGTTGAGGTTACATGTTTGAGACTTGCTATAGGAAAAAGAAAAAAAATATATATTCAATTTTTTGGATAGAATTTTGCTGGTACAATCAAGGGTCTAACAAATTTGAAATAGCTCACATGCTTCCTTTTTTTTCTTATGAAAATTTGTATCATTTCAGTAACCTAAAAATAAATAAGATTTACATAGGTTGTTTATTTGTTTTCTCAAATTTTGTTTCGTCTTCTTTTCACATGTAACATAAATGATAACTATCATCTGATTTTTACACACATATGCCCCCTTTCCTGATCTTCAGGTGTTATTTGTTTTATAATGTGAATGTGATGCAACCTATATAACTACTAAAGGTGAATTAATAGAAGAGTGGAAGATAGATATGTAAGAAGGAAGAAGAGAAGATTTAAGAGGGAAATAGTTTTGATAAAAATGGGCACAAGTCCCTACAAGTCCATTAGATAACATATTTAAACATAAAGCAATAACTGAATACATAACTACTAACACGCGACATTGCAAAATATTAGCCACTAGTGAAAACTGCTATGTACTATTCCCTTAATTTTGTTGGTACACGTGTCTCCCTAGTGCTCTTTCTCTTCACCTAGTTCATCAGTTTGGGCTCTTTGCTTATTTAGCTTGCATCAGAATGTGATAGATTGGAGGATATTTTGTTCGCTATAAAGGAGTGGTATTGACCACAGTAAGAGGTTCAGGCCATGAAGTACCAATCTATCAACCGGAAAGTGCTTTAGTAATGATCTCACCATTTCTTCAAGGGCTACTTCCTCCAACCATTGATGAGCAACCATTGATGAGCAGAATCAAATAAATTATAGCCTGGTAAACAACACTTCACCTAACAGGATGATGGAGTCCAAGCTTCTTTATATTGATGCCAACGAGACAATTAAGGATGCCTCACTTAAAAGGCATACCAATGAACCCAAGAGGCTACATCTCTTTCAGGAAAACGAGCTTTGCAAATATTAGGGGACTAAATCATCAAAGGAAACATGTACATATTCAATTGTTAATATGGATTCTCGATAGATCTCTTTAATGTTTATGGAAAAAATGGTTTTCACATGGCCAACTAATGTTATTCTATAGTTTCAAACTGCTCGGTTGTATCATGTTTTAGTTATGGTATGGTTGTTATTGTTCATATCCCATGTTACTGATACGTGGGAATCGCACCAGGCTTTACCTCTCGAGGGATCTCGAGAAGCTTACAACCCCCACCAGGCAGTGTACCTGATCGTTGTAGTATAGTATAGTGACAAGTACCGGGGGATTGATCGTTCAGCTAGGAATAGTGTCGTTAGGATTGAAATTAATCTAACTAGGTCTAAAGGTGAAGGATGATTCTTTTTATGTTTTTATATTTTATGAAAAGCAAGTAAAAATCTCGGGTATTGGGAGAGTGGGCGGAATTAGTTGCTAATCAACTAACCCAAAAGCTACTAATTAAACTAATAAACAAGAAAATAAACTAAGGTTCTACAAGATAAGTGAAGCATGTCTACCCATGATATGTTACTCCTTGCTAGCTATCCAATCCTACCTATTGAATTATAACCTTGTTTTAATTGACGGGTTGTATTCCTTAATACCATTCATGGGGTATCGCACATAACTCCCCAATTCTATGAGCTCTTATCTCCTCCTATACCATGCCCAGCACAACCATAGGGATTGTAAACAGTGGCTCATGCATTAAATACAACCAATAAAGACCTTAGTGCAATAGGTTCATGTTTCCTAAGACGTTCAAGCATGTTACCATTTGGAGATCTGCCAGTTTTCTTAAGCCTAACATATAAATCATTCAATCAAAACAAGAATCAATAGAAAACAAGGATTATAAACTAAACCAACTAGATCTATTGAAGTTGTCACGCCTTAATTGATGGAGATAGACACAACATCAACAAGAAATCAATGAGATCTAATCAATTATATACAAGTTTCACATAATCATAAGTAAACACAAGGTGAATTAGCAAATCATCATCAAAGAAGAATAAACAACAATGATAATGGAAAACATAATTAAGATAGAATCATCAAACCAATACATGATGTTTATGGAGTGATTGAAACCCTCTAAGTTGTTGGAAAAACACCCACCTAAACCCAGGAATCGACCTTAGGGTTTAGAGCTTACAAAAAGTGAAGTTATGATGTTATATTTATAGGCATGTTTTCTGTCGGCAAGGCTTGACGGCGTCAGCTCGCTCTCTTGACGCCGTCAAGACCATTTTTTCACCAAATTACAGATCTCTTCGTCCTCTTCGCGTGGGCTTTTGAATCACCTAAATCCGAGTTCGTATGCAAAAGTTATGACCAAAACAATATCAGCTACTCCGCGCGCAAGTTTTGGCAAGTTAACACGTGACGGCCTTGGGTGACGCCTTCATGTTCTCTCTGGGTCGTCACCACTTTTACTCTTGACGCCGTCACCAAAATGCTCTTGACGCCGTCAGGTACTGTTCTCAGCATGGAAAATTAAGTCTTTGGCGTTTTCTTCACTTTTATGCTCCAAAAACGTCCAAAATGCTTCCTTTTCCAGAATTCACTCCCAAAGGACCTAAAATCACAAAAGGAACGATTTAGGGCAATATTTGATCAAATAAATTCAAATTCGGGCTTAAATAACCCCTTAAAAACGGATCATTTTTCGCTCATCATATACCCTTACACTTGAGATTTGCTTGTCCTCAAGCAAATGCGCTTTTATTCTACTCAAAATACAAGTTAGGGGTCATTTAACACTAATATAAAAGTAATTACAACAAATAATCGTTCCACTAAAGACCAATAGACAAGCACGGAGGTCATACACAAGCACCTCACAAATAGTGTTTAGATACTCACATCTCTCGGGTGTAATAAAGTGTAAATTACAATATGGAAACGGAAGATATCTCTCACTACCTGTTATAGCAAAATAGATTACCATAGGCTTGGGAAAGGATCAAACCTCCACCACATGGCGTAAGCACCTAGGATAAACTATCAAAGAGGTCTTTTAAAGGGTTGTAACGTTAGATGTAGGGATATGAAATACACGGTTTTGTTGGATAAAGGAAGTTTTACTGGTGGCGAGTTAACAATCTTAGTCAATTACATGTACAATATGGCGTTGCTAAGCCAAGATTAGACTCGATTTAAGCTAATAAATGAAAAATAACAAAAACATAAAATGAACATAGAATAAAAAGGGATGGTAGTCCGTATGTTTTTTCTCTTTTTCCTTTTTCTATATTTTTTTTTTCTTTTTCTTGATTTTTTTTTTCGATTTTTTTTCCATACACTATTACCCTACCATCCAAAACAATACATCATAGGGGATGAACATTCCCCTTACACTTGAATCTTTACATACTTTACAATTAACTAATCTAATGACTCGAATTAAGAAAATCAAAACACTTGGAGCACTTTTAAGATTAACGCACATATGAGGGTAATATATGATGTTCTTCCCCATTACTCCATAAAATAAGTACTTACCCATGAGTCCCATTCGTCCCAAAACAATATGTACAAGGATATGACTCGACTTAGCAACCATGTAATCAATTAGATAGTTAACTTAGGGTTCAACAAATAACAATAATGCACTAAAAATGAGCGCATACACGGAAGGCTAAGGCGATTTGGTTGTACATTTAAGTGGGGTGTAACAAATTCTTCCTTTAAGTAAAATGCTTAAAGTTAGAAACGAAAAGATAGGCTCGGAGGGGTGTACTAGGGGTTTCGTGTACTAAAAATGAGTACAACGCTAAGGGTGTGGGAAAAATTAGTTGACTTAACTAGCCAAGTAATATGACTTAAATGGTCAAGTAATTATGATACGGGTTTAACACAAGGGTGATCCTAATGCCTCTTATCATGTAGTAAATCCTACTACACGAATGTAGTCTCACTAGCGGTCTCGGGATGCATCACTAACGTAAGTTCTAGATTCTAAATACTACCGGTACACTCATAAGCACTAATAATGAATGTTTTTCCTATCAAATCTAAAGGCGAACCTCACATATTTGGGTGGAAAATTTTTTTGAAAGTATGGTTATGTGCTAGTCATACAATCTCCTATCCATGAGACACTTGCTATAGCTAAAGTTTCACTCCTAAATGTTGTAAAAAATTTTAAATTTGGCACTAAAATTGCACTAACAAGTATTTCTCATAATTTTATTACACATCTACCATTAAACAAAACAAACTCATGCGAAAGTGTACATGTAAGGTATCATCATTTTACCCTCCCCTTACACTTAAGATGAACATTGTCCCCAATGTTCAAGTAAAGAATGTAAAAGTGAAAAAGTAAAAAGAATGAAATCAAATACTCCCCTGATTCGCTCGGTATGGATAATAAGGTGGCCAGGTTAAATCTTTCTCCAAGAAAATGAACAATCAAAGCTTCCATTCCAGAAAAATAAATCATCTTCTTGTCATACATAACCTGTAAATCATGAGAAAACAAACACAAAAACCCAAAGCATCAATCCGAACAAAAAAAACTCACAACTAGATGTAATTCCAGACTTAGGAATAGAAACAAAACAATTAAAGATATAATGCTTGTGGAATGAATGTTTGCAGATTTCCTGGAGATTATAAAACTTAATAATTCACAAAAACTTTAAGACTCCGTTAGAAAAACAAAACCGGTAAAATTTCCAGGTTTTTACACGTGACGCCGTCAGAAGTGACCTGCAGAAATTCTTATGTTAAGTTTCCGGAAAATTTCTGGAAAAACTTGGTCCTACTTCCTGGAAAATCCTGCAAAACTTCATTATGACTCAATACAAGCATTTGACTCTAACAAATACTAATATACATGTCCATTTAATATTGTTGTGGTTCATGCTCAATTTCGTTCTTATAAACAGATTTGGATCTCTCTTACACTTATCTTTTGCAAAATACCTTTATATGCAATTAAGACGAAGTTAAAAACAAAATAAAGCATTTTCACAATTTACTTTGAAACATGAGCCACAAACAATAAAAATAAAACATGCATACGGAGACAAATAAAATCAAACAAACAAACAAACAAATAAATAAAAACACACAAAACATGGGTTGCCTCCCAAGAAGCGCTTGTTTTTGTTCGAGTCACGAGCCTGACTCTACCCTTATTTAACGGAAATAGGGGAGGTTCTCCCTACACTTAGGATTAAGTGTGGGTGAAAGTACCGATACACACCCTTAGGGTGTGAATATGCCACGTGAGGTGAAGGGGGTGAGTGAATGGCTTCCTTCATCCTAAAACTACCCGGATAATATTGGTTGATGGGTGGGTCGGTTCCTCTTTTGTCTCCTAGAAATATATCTAAGGATGGAAAGGTGTGTAAAGATTGAGGTTTCGGTTCATCAACACTAGGAATTTCCCTAGAACTAGGAGTAAGGTTATCACTACAAGTGTTCAAACCTATATCCTCAAGTGGTGCCTGGTCCAAGGGTTCTACCTCCATTGGAATTCCTAAAGTTTCTTCTACTTCTTCCGGGTAAGTCACGGGCGGTGCATGTGCCTTAAATGATGGTTGAGTATTTTGTGGGCTTATGTTGTTCACCTCATCATTCCATGTGTCAGGATCTAGCCCTAACATTCTCCCAAGTATCTCACGTGCTTCTCTAGGCATCTCAACTTCTGTGTCCGAATCATAAGGGTCATCCTAAATATTCTGATTGCTATATACAAATTGCCCAAGAGATTCATCATCTGTTTCTTGAGATTCATCATCATCGATCATAAAACCTAGGTCTTTTTTATCAATGTGATCATGCTCGGCTAAATTCTCCTCAATTGTTTTCTTAGGTAGTGATAATAGCAAACCTAGTGCTTCATCCAACTTATGATTTGTTGCAATGGCTCTCTCCATAATTCCTTGGAAAACTAGGTCGCATTTCCTATTGGCCTCACTAAAACTAGATCTTAAACATGGAGGTTGTTCATAAGAATCTATCCTAGGTGAAGGCTCATATGATTCATAGGTGTCTCTAAATGAGGTATTTTGAACTCTTTGGTGTGTTAGCCGCTCAACACTATCTTGCAATCTTAGAAGTCTAAGTGTAGAGTCCATTTGAAGCAAATTACAAACAAAATCACAAAGAAAAGATAGACTACGAGAAAGATACAAAAGAAAAAATCTCACTTGATAGGAATCTAATGAGTAGACCTAATAAAAATCAAATTCAACCGAAACAATAACTATTCCCCGGGCTGCGGCGCCAAAAACTTGATACGTGGGAATCGCACCAGGCTTTACCTCTCGAGGGATCTCGAGAAGCTTACAACCCCCACCAGGCAGTGTACCTGATCGTTGTAGTATAGTATAGTGACAAGTACCAGGGGATTGATCGTTCAGCTAGGAATAGTGTCGTTAGGATTGAAATTAATCTAACTAGGTCTAAAGGTGAAGGATGATTCTTTTTATGTTTTTATATTTTATGAAAAGCAAGTAAAAATCTCGGGTATTGGGAGAGTGGGCGGAATTAGTTGCTAATCAACTAACCCAAAAGCTACTAATTAAACTAATAAACAAGAAAATAAACTAAGGTTCTACAAGATAAGTGAAGCATGTCTACCCATGATATGTTACTCCTTGCTAGCTATCCAATCCTACCTATTGAATTGTAACCTTGTTTTAATTGACGGGTTGTATTCCTTAATACCATTCATGGGGTATCGCACATAACTCCCCAATTCTATGAGCTCTTATCTCCTCCTATACCATGCCCAGCACAACTATAGGGATTGTAAACAGTGGCTCATGCATTAAATACAACCAATAAAGACCTTAGTGCAATAGGTTCATGTTTCCTAAGACGTTCAAGCATGTTACCATTTGGAGATCTGCCAGTTTTCTTAAGCCTAACATATAAATCATTCAATCAAAACAAGAATCAATAGGAAACAAGGATTATAAACTAAACCAACTAGATCTATTGAAGTTATCACGCCTTAATTGATGGAGATAGACACAACATCAACAAGAAATCAATGAGATCTAATCAATTATATACAAGTTTCACATAATCATAAGTAAACACAAGGTGAATTAGCAAATCATCATCAAAGAAGAGTAAACAACAATGATAATGGAAAACATAATTAAGATAGAATCATCAAACCAATACATGATGTTTATGGAGTGATTGAAACCCTCTAAGTTGCTGGAAAAACACCCACCTAAACCCAGGAATCGACCTTAGGGTTTAGGGCTTACAAAAAGTGAAGTTATGATGTTATATTTATAGGCATGTTTTCTGTCGGCAAGGCTTGACGGCGTCAGCTCGCTCTCTTGACACCGTCAAGACCATTTTTTCACTAAATTGCAGATCTCTTCGTCCTCTTCGCGTGGGCTTTTGAATCACCTAAATCCGAGTTCGTATGCAAAAGTTATGACCAAAACAATATCAGCTACTCCGCACGCAAGTTTTGGCAAGTTAACACATGACGGCCTTGGGTGACGCCTTCATGTTCTCTCTGGGTCGTCACCACTTTTACTCTTGACGCCGTCAGGTACTGTTCTCAGCATGAAAAATTAAGTCTTTGGCGTTTTCTTCACTTTTATGCTCCAAAAACGTCCAAAATGCTTCCTTTTCCAGAATTCACTCCCAAAGGACCTAAAATCACAAAAGGAACGATTTAGGGCAATATTTGATCAAATAAATTCGAATTCGGGCTTAAATGACCCCCTAAAAATTGATCATTTTTCGCCTCATCAGTTACGCTGTGTTTGGTACTGTTCATACTTTATCTTTTTCAAATCACATGTGATTTTTTTGTAAATCACATGTGATATAACATGTGTATGGTAAAAAAAATTATATCACATGTGATTATGCAGTCATTATTTCTTATTTCAAATACTAGTAAACAATCACATGTGATTAATCTGAAATCACATGTGATTAATCTAAAAATCACATGTGATATAACATGTGTTATGATTTCAAACTTATCTTCTATTCTTTCATAGAACTCCTGTAAAGTTAATAATATGTATTAGTTTTTTTAATCTATATTTAAAATCATATGTGATATTTTTTTATTTTACAAAAACATTTGAAGTATCATATATGATAATTCACATGTTTTTTCAAATCATTTGTTATATCATATATGATACTTGATTTTCTTTTGTATTTTTTATAGGTTTATCATATATGATAATTCACATGTTTTTTCAAATCATTTGTTATATCATATATGATACTTGATTTTCTTTTGTATTTTTTATAGGTTTATCATATATGATAATTCACATGTTTTTTCAAATCATTTGTTAAATCACATGTGATACTTTTTTTTCCATATATGTGATAGTGAAAACATATCAGATCAGAAGCATTTATTCAAGCCGTCTTTAGCCAAAGGCATTAACTGTGGCTAAGCCGCAGGCATAACCTTCGGCTACAGCTGAAGGCTATGCTGCTATTTATAACACAATCAATTTATATAGCAATCAAAATAGAAGGTAAATTTAACCTCTATGGTTTCTGGTCTCTTTGGTGGCAATGGTTCATCGTACACATCATTTCCCTTGTATAAATTGAGACCTGTTCGCTCTTCGTCTGGATCAAATTCTTCATGATGATCAAGCTTCCCCAGGCATTCTTCCTTCTCCATCCCAATCCTCTTCCTCATTGCTTGCGTGTTCCAACTTCTCAGTGCTGGACGATGACGCATAACTTGAAATGCTGGGAAGTTTGTTGAGTCCAAGTACAACAACTTTTTCATACAAAAAATATATTTGTGTTAGATTGTAATATTTGTATAGTATTGAATCACATTTGATAAATGTATAGAAACATGTAGAACAACTTACGCATAGGAAGGTTGCTGGCCCATAAAAGTAGTCACCTATCTTCACCTTTTCCCAATTCTGCTTACTTGTTTGTAAGCAATCCATTATTATGATTTCAAACTTCTCTTCTATTCTTTCATAGAACTCCTGTAAAATTAGTAATATGTATTAGTTTTTTTAATCTATATTTAAAATCATATGTGATATTTTTTATTTTACAAAAACATTTGAAGTATCATATATGATAATTCACATGTTTTTTCAAATCATTTGTTATATCATATATGATACTTGATTTTGTTTTGTATTTTTTATAGGTTTATCATATATGATAATTCACATGTTTTTTCAAATCATTTGTTATATCATATATGATACTTGATTTTCTTTTGTATTTTTTATAGGTTTATCATATATGATAATTCACATGTTTTTTTTATCACATGTGATATAACTGTGTTTGGTAATATTTTTTATATCACATGTGATTTTTCTGAAAATCATATGTGATTTTTTTGAAAATCACATGTGATATAACATGCGTCATGTTAAAAAATTTTATATCACATGTGATCATGCGTTGATTAAACAAAACACAAACACCTCTTAACTAGTAAAAATATCTTCAACGTTTCGCCATGTGATATAACAGGTGATTAATTTGAAATCACATGTGATTAATCTGAAAATCACATGTGATATAACATATGTTTGGTAATATTTTTTTATATTACA
This sequence comes from Artemisia argyi, assembly GCA_030686995.1. Lineage (NCBI taxonomy): Eukaryota > Viridiplantae > Streptophyta > Magnoliopsida > Asterales > Asteraceae > Artemisia > Artemisia argyi. The sequence continues at coordinate 147,845,936 of CM060697.1, forward strand.
TGTGATCATACATTGATTATTTCTTATTACAAATACTAGTAAAAAATCATATGTGATTAATTTGAAAATCACATGTGATATAACATGTGTTTGATAATATTTTTTATATCACATGTGATAATCATGCATTGCTTATTTCTTATTACAAATACTAGTAAAAAATCACATGTGATATAACATGCGTCATAGTAATCATTTTTATATCACATGTGATCATGCGTTGATTAAACGAAACACAAACATGTCTTAACTAGTAAAAACATCTTCTAACGTTTCGCCATTTGATTCCAGGTTTTGGTTAACAAAAAGAAATACATAATATCATTTCCATATCTTACAAAGTAACACCAACTATAAGCCCTTCCACAAAAAAAAAAAAAAAAAAAAAAAAAAAAAAAAAAAAAAAAAAAAAAGTACCACGAACTATACAATATGCTAATATGCACAAACCCTTGACAATTTAACAAGTTTGAAAGATTACTAAATCTTGCATCAAGCATAATATGTCGTCTATGTTTTTCGTGAGTGTATTTTTTTATCCTCTAAGCCATATGCGTTCATATTGTCTTTGCGATGCTTGATTTTGTGCACTATGCGCGAGTAGTATCACATTCATAGATATGCAACTCAACTTATATACTTGGTTTTCATCGACACTTGTTGCAGCTAATTACGCCCAAAATTCTGCACCCATAGGTCTTTTAGCTGTCCCATTTCTTGCAGCCCATCCTCGATCCCCTGCAAATCTTATGAACAAACAAAAGATCAAAGAATTTTTCAGGACCACAAATGTTCATGTTCAGCATTTGAGCTTACAACAGTTTCTAACTTGCCTTGGACTTGAATGCTATCTCGATTGTCTACGAAGGAGAGTTTTAGAAGACCTAGTGACATTATCATTTGAAGATATGTCAGAACGTAGTATCCGACTGGATCATAGAGTGCAGATGAAAAATGGAATTAAATATCTGATGGACTTGCATAACAATCCTTTGTCTTTGCTCTGGCACCCAATGCTGCGCTATAATTTATAAACCGTTAAATGTCATGAAAAATCTAAGTTTCTTGTTAAGTTGTCATGCTTCCTTGGACATTGAAGCACATGACTAACTGTAATTGTCTAAACGGCATATCAACACAAGTTAAATATTATATATTATATCTTTTATAAAAAAACAAAAAAAGTTCAAAATAATAGTAGGCAACAAAGTCCATTGGGTTTGCAAAGAAAAAGAAAATACGAGTTTACGAATGTACCACAACTTCATGAGTAGGCAAAATCCTCATGGTAGCCACTGTATACATACATATAGAATGTGATCTATTAAACTTGTGCATTTAAACTCTTTGCCACAATACGATTTTCTTTTTATCACAGTACCACCACTCCATCATTTCTCCATGCAAAACCTTAATTGTGCTTTTAAAGTATTATAGAGAAAAACTATATAATGCAAAACCTGATAACCCAACAAAACTAATACATGTTTTATATATCCACCATTTTATTGTTGTACTTCATCACCGCCAGTTTATTATTGTTGCTCAGTCAATCTTTTATATATTACATCAGTCATCAGATAAAGTTAACGCTTGGCTGCATTAAAATGTTTATATCATATTAACAGATATCACAATAGTTTTGTATGTTTTATCACATGTGATATACTATAACAAAAAGCGCATCTCTACTTGATTACCTTCTAAGCCGTTAAAAATGAGATTATAATCTTATCAGTATTATTTTAATAAGCACTTTGGATAAGCTAAGACAAACACCCCCTACGGGGGTGTTTGTTTTACCTTATTTCATGGCTTATAACCTAAAATAAACTCGCTCTAGCTTCAATTACGCTAACCGAATCTAGAACACATGACAGAATCTCTTATCGATCTAAATAAACACCGAACTCGTCATCTTGTCTACGATCTCAGTTCAATCTCAGTTTACATATAACACAAGCATCTCAAACAATTAAACCACATAATAAGCTAAGTTTTAAGCACATTTCTGTACTCTAAGATCACACAGTTCAAAATAACCTAAAATTACACAAATCAAAACCTCTATTTCAATAAGCAGGTAACTCGTCCTCTCGACTATTCAAAAATGAGCTTCCTACATCTTCTTCAATCAGAATCTCAAATACATCAAATCACAACATCTTATATAACCTAACCTACACAATTCAAATCAATGAAGATGTATCATTATACCTTTAACCACTTTTTTCGCCGGTTGTTTAAGCAATTTTTTGATCGGAAGTTCATCGGAACCGTCGTTTGTGCCATATTTTTTAGTATATCATCATTATTATTTACAGTTGTTGTGATTTTACGGTTGAATTAGTAGATTTAGTGTTTGTTTTGCGTTGATATGATAGATTTTGATCGGTTTTTGCTATGTGAGTACTGTGTGTTTTTAGTGTGTGTTTGGTGAGAGAGTGATAATGAATGGAAATGAGAGGGACGGGCTTTGTGTGAGATTGTTAGTTTACGAAATTGCCCTTCCGTTTATTATTTGATTTAATCTTGAGCGTTGATTATTTTGAGATGAAGGGTGGGGATGTGTCCCTTGGTATGTGAGCATTGTTTGGTTTGCAAAATAACTCCACTCTTAGAACAATTGTTAATAAGAAAAAAAACACATAACCACCAATGAATGATCATCGTTATATGACAATTCTTAGTTAAAAAACACGGACGTAATCTTGGAAAATAAAATTAGATACACAATTTTCTACAATCAGCTATAATAAAATTTAATTGTTTAACCATAACCTATAAAACTGTTGTATACATAATTATATCATGCTCTTGTAATAACTCGTCTAGTGTATAGTGTATAGTTGTATACCACTACCTCATTATAAGGCATAATGATCCACAGAATGAAAATCAAACGTGCAATGAAATTTTGTTGACTTCAAAAAGTAAGATATATAGTTTATCCAAACAAATAGAAATATCTTTACTTTTCCGTTAATTAAGGTTTTTTTCTTTTACATGTGAGGTCACATTTTTTTTAGTGTGGTGCACGACCTTGGACAGAAACACCACTAACTGATACTTGTAATAGGAGGAGAAAATAAACAATATTCATGTCTAGAAGAAGAACAATGTATATTGTATATTAAAGGCGATGTTGATGAGTTTTCTACTTGAATATAATGGAAAAAGCTTGTCGAGATCTCATATAATCATAGATTACTGATTTAAAGTTTATTGATAAAATACATACGTAAAAGGCAAGTTTAGCAACTAAATACAAGACGTATAATAAAAGGCAAATAACATAAAATGTACTCTACTTTATTCAAAAGATTTGTTTCTTCTTTTAAGGTATTGAGATATTAAAAAAATAATAATAATAAAAAAAAAAATCTCGTAATTTATATGGATCACAACTTTTAATTTAAATACGCAACTAAGAAAAAAAAAAAAAAAAAAAAAAAAAAAAAAAAAAAAAAAAAAGATCAGCTAGTGATTATTAAAATATCTTGTTTACATAAATCTAACTTAACCTTCAATTAATAAAAAGCTAGTTACTTGTATATTTTACAATTAAATATGACTAAAAGAAAGAAAACTTTTTGTATAGGTGACATGCACTAAGATTCTCTAATGTTTAAAATGAACATAGGTCATGTTAAGTAAGATGAGTGAAAAAGAAAAAGTAAAATATTATTGTAGAACCTTTGCATTATTTTAAATCAAATATTTTACTCACAACAAACATAACATGACCTATCATGTTCATTTTGAACATTAAATGATCTTAGTCCGATTGATACGCACTCTACAACCAGTGATGTGCACATCACAAAATTACATTTGTAATCTGCATGGTACAACACCATATATACATGTTTATAGTATGCACATCAACTATTGTGATGCGCATATTACTTCCCTTTCTTGAATTGCATTTGCCTTACAATATACGATACTTAATGTGTTTGATCACTTAAAAGTTGTAAACTCATATCTAGTGTATCATTTTTTTTTATTGCCATGTAAGACCATTAGCGGGTTTTCAAATCATTTATCCGGATACCAAATTTTCTGATGACTTTTTTCAGCGTCTAGTTTTTTCGATGACCCACTGCCACCTTCATCTATCACCGCCGTCACCTTAACCCACCACCACCTTCATGTATGACCAACTACAGCTGGCTGTGGTGTTGTGGTGGTGGTGTTGGTGGCTGTGGTGATAAATGAAGATGGTGGCGGTAGATTATAGTGGTTGTGGTGATAAATGAATGTGGTGTTGAGTCACTGAAAAAGGCTGCTAGAAATTTTGCTAACCGGCTAGATGACTTGAAAATTTGCTAGTAGTCTTATATTGTGGTAAAAAAAAAAAAAAAAGTTTGGTATACTAAATTTAAAAATAGAAAAAAAACTTCAGTGTCTTAAATTAAAATTAAGATACGTTTGATACACTTTTATGCGATCTGTCCTTATAAATATTCATATTATGCATCGAGTCGTTAAACACAACATTTGTCTATATCTAAAAAAGATTAATTAGGATTTTAGTGTATGTTTGAAACGGCTAATAGACCCAACGGCCAACTGTCTCCGTCCTAATCGGAACGGCTTTTAATCACATATAAAGATAACTTTTTATTATGTTTTTTCTAACAATTAAAGATAAATAGATAAGTAAAGCTAATTTTGCCGCTCTATGACGGACTGAACATTTCAAAATCCAAGTGTCGTATTTGTAAATCCCATTATTATTTTAATATATGGTTACAACTTACAAAGTGGTTCACTTAACTTATAGATGGAAATATTATATCTTAGTTCACCTTTATCTACTGATTCAAAAGTAGCTAGCACGTTTACTATATCCAATGTAACCGTTGCACGCATACACCAAATTGAATTTTTCATTAGAAACTAGTGACGTGATATATGAGAAATTTTATGTCTATAAACCTGCTACTAAAGAACTTTTCAATAGACGATTAGTGAATTTTATAGCGTGGTATTATAATCGAGTGTAAAAAACTAAGATAAAGAGGAGGTCGTTCGTTCGTTCGAGTCGACTCTTTTATAATTGAGCGTAAAAAACTAAGAAGTTACAAGTAAAAAGTTCAGAACAAAGAGGAGGTCATTGGTTCGAGTTTTTTATAGATGAAAATAGTTTTCTTTTTTTATACTACTCCCTCCGTCTTAAATTTATTGTCCACTATTGACTTTTTTAGTCTTTTTTCTTCAACTTTAACTTTAAATATTTTTGTGGTGTTATATTATATTTAATGCAAAATATATAAATAGATTGAGTTTTAAGTGTACTTTTCAATGGTATGATTTTTCATCAAGTATTACATAATAAAAATATATATATATATTTATGGTCAAATTTGCACCAGTTTGACTTTGAAAATTCAAACTGAACAATAATTTTGGGACGGAGGGAGTAATACATATAAAGTAGAGAATATTTTTTTCTTTCAAATTAAAAAATTAAAAATGAGTAACGTATTTTTTATCCTCAAACTTTATCATTTTTCGTTTCTAACTTATACATTTTTTTTTTCAATGACTACAAATTGAATCCGTAAGTATTACATCGACAGTCACTTCAGAACCACAATTTCATAGCAATAATTATTTAACGCTATACACCATCGCTTTACGCAAATATTCGTCTAATTTGATAATTAATTTTACATAAAAATTCATATCTTAAGCTTGTAAATTATTTTCCTTTCAAGGTTTGATTATTTCCCATTTAAATTGGAAAATGTTGGTGGACATTTCGTGGAGCGTTTTTTTCCTTTTAAATTTATTAGTAATTAATTAATCTAAGATTTCCGTTGTCTTTTGTTTATGTTTGCCACTATATGACATTTTATATATTTTTCTGTTTTAAATTCAACTTTCCTCAAACACCCATTTGGAGAAACGTTCAAATATTTCGAATTTAATCCTACCCATTTCACCTAGTCACCCAATTCGATATTTCTTCACAATTTCTTTCTATAGTATATAACCAACCAACCATAATGTTCTTGTTTCCTTTTTTTCTTGAAGGAACCCACATATTCAAAGTCATTTTCTTGATTCTTCAAGATTGATCAAAACCTCATGGTTTCTTCCACATTTTAGAAAAAAGTTTTGTACAACACCCGTCAATCGATCCACCTTAGAAAAAAAGATGTATACTCAACGAAAGACGAGTTTACCATTCGAAATACAAGCCGAATTAGCACTTATAAGGCCAAGTATTCATGCTAGACGTGCAAATATTGTCGTAAAGTTTCAAGATCTTTACGGGTTTACGGTAGAAGGTAACGTTGATGATGTGAATATATTGAATGATGTTAGGGAAAAGATGAGGGAACAAGGTAAGGTATGGTGGGCAATGGAAGCTAGCAAAGGCGCAAATTGGTATTTACAAACTTATGCATGTTCTGTTGCTTTAACATCATCCTTAAGGTTTTCTGTATTAGTCAATGCTATGACCTTAAAAAAGCTTATTAGAAAAGGTATTCCACCAGTTTTAAGGCCAAAAGTATGGTTTTCATTATCTGGTGCTGCGAAAAAGAAATCAACTGTGCCTGATAGTTATTATGATGATCTAACATCCGCTGTTCAAGATAGGGTCACCCCGGCCACGAAACAGATTGATCATGTGAGTTTTGACATTTTCTATTTCTGTCTTGCGTCGTTTAGATATTGATTTTGTCTTGGTCTTGTGTATATGTGTAGGACCTACCAAGAACGTTTCCTGGTCATCCGTGGTTAGACACCCCAGAGGGTCATGCTGCGGTTAGACGTGTTCTTGTAGGCTACTCTTTTCGTGATTCTGAAGTGGGGTATTGTCAGGTTGGTTTCTTATTACTCTAATACAAATCAAATTACATAAACTTGAAAATATAGACAAAATTTTGTGATTGGGTTTGTGATTAGGGGTTGAATGTCTATAATGTCGAGACAAATAGACTTATAATTGAGATAATCTGTATGCTGTGTATGCAGGGATTAAATTATGTGGCAGCATTGTTGTTACTTGTGATGAAAACCGAAGAAGAAGCTTTCTGGATGTTAGCAGTTCTTTTGGAAGATGTATTGGTTAACGATTGTTACACAGATAATTTATCAGGCTGCCATGTCGAACAAAGGGTGTTTCAAGATTTGTTGACCAAAAAATGTCCACGGTATCCTTCTTTCTCGCATGGTCATACGATATATTGCGATTTTTCTATGTTTTAATGGTTAATAGTTTCATAATTTATCAGGCTATCTGCTCATTTAGAGGCTTTGGGGTTCGATGTCTCACTTGTCGCTACAGAATGGTTTCTTTGCCTGTTTTCTAAGAGCTTACCTTCAGAGGTTAATATTTTGTTTTGTACCCATAAGCTACACCTGAGTGATAATTTCTAACTTGTACGTACTTTTTTAACGTATGCAGACGACCATGAGAGTGTGGGATGTTCTTTTTTACGAAGGAGCGAAAAGCTTGTTTAACGTAGCCTTGGCTATTTTCAAGGTGGATATTAATTGGTTGTTTTGATACATTTTCGAGAGATTTATGTGTCTTAAAGTTGTAACATGGTTATCAATTATGATGATGTTACAGCTGAAGGAAGAAGAGCTGTTGATGACACATCATGTTGGGGATGCAATCAAGATTATACAGAATACCACTCATCATCTATTTGACCCTGATGACTTGTTAACTGTAAGTCTCCATCATATACATATAGTTAGTAGGTGTCTCGTCGGATGTGTGAGTCCTAAATTCCTGACCCGTATAGAGTATTTCAAACATGACCCATGTAACCCTGAAACATAAATCAAACACAACCCATATGTGTACATCTGAACCCTAACTCGTATACACATAGAAGTAGCGCCTCTTTTTATGAGTTCAGCTATTAACATTTTAAATTTAACTTTTAAATAAGAGACTTAAACGTGTTAGCAAGTAAATTGTTTAACGTAACTCTAACCCTTTATCCCGAACACTTGTTCATACAGGGACGGAACTAGGGGGTGTCCCGGGACGGCGGGACCCTTGTCTCATAGTGTTAATTTTGTTATAAAACCTCTATTTTTCTATAAATGCACCCGGTCCTAAAAAGTTGTCCATGTAGTCTTGTTTGATTTCTTATAAATGCACCCGGTGACTTTGTCTTCTGGTTCCGTCCCTGTGTTTATAAAGGTTCTATGTATCTTGGTTTATCTTATCCTTAATAACGTTCATCTATGACTACAGGTAGCCTTCGATAAAATCAGCTTTATGACAACCAATTTATCAAAGCAAAGGAAAAAGCAAGAAACGGCAGTAATGGCAGAACTTGATCAAAGGCTAAGGCGGCTAAATACAAGTAAACTAAGCGTCATTAGTTGAAGTATATGATGTAAGTTCAAAATTGTAGTATATGTGAAAAATGAAAATGTTGTCTTATTTTTTGTGTTACTGGGATAAAAATGGGTGCTGCACTGTAGATAAAACATTGTTCCAGAAGTTGCAAGTGTGAAATACAAATAAGTTTTCAAGTTTTAAAACATCAGAAGCAGTCATAAAAATTTACATTCAGCCCATGTGTTAGTCCTATTACATTCGCTAATGATTGGATGTAAGTAGACTATTTTAATTGTACCTATGATCAGGAGGTGCGGTACCTGGTGGCCAAATGTTTGGCACGTTGGTAAAATCTGGTTGACTGTAGATAGTAGTTTCTGCTGGTCCAACAGATGGATACGTAGGGTGGCCATAGTTAGTATAAGAAGGGTCCATCCCATAATCACCTAGAGTAGTGCTACCGAAGTGGCCAGGAAAATGATTCTGACCCGAATAACCGTACCCATATCCAGTATCTGGTCCATATGGAACACTTGTATCCATGTACTGTGGCGGACTGAAACCCAAATGGTGTTCATAATGGCTTGGCTGGACAAGTGGAGGTTTATCAAACCTTGGTTCATATCTGGAGTTTGCTGAAGAGTATACAGGGCTTGAAAGGTCCATGTCAACCATGTCACCACCAGTTTCTTGGATATTTGTTTTAGTTTTCGCAAACTGTTTTGAAAGTAAAGATGGATTCGGACGGACACAGAGAGGTTTGACATTTCTGAGGTCAAATATGGAGTCTGTTGATGAAATTACTGGACTTGACAAATCCATGTCCGCCACATCATCATTAGTTACTGGGATATGTGTTCCACTACCTGATGATGTCATATTTGTGTGTTCACCAGTGGATGGATTAGATCTACTATCAGGTTCAAGTTCTTCAGGGACATCATCTAATATGGTGGTGATATCCCGATATTTGGGTATGACATTGAAATCTTTGTAACAGTCATGTTTTTCTTCCATTAGATAATTGGAAACTACTGTTTCTCGTTTTTGTTGCACGTGACCACGTTCTTTGGCTATTGCTTTGTGTTTGGTAGTCCAGTCGGGTCGACTCCAGAGTGAGAGTGGTGGTGGTTTGTTATTCCAATCTTCTATTGGTTGGTCTCGAATATCCACTGATCCAGGTAGGTAAAATGACTGAAACGAACAAGAGATGACAATTATAATCAATTTACTTGGGAATGGGTTGATTCGGGTTGTGTTTTTTCAGGAATTCGTCAAATTGGTGAAGTCCATAAAATTAGCTAAAACTGTAATGGGTCCAAGAACTACTACGGATCGAAAATGATCCATAGCATACATATTATTGCGTGCATGTCTCCTGAATTGTTTTTTTAAAACATATGACTTTGTAATATATTACATTCTGAGTAAATTGCAAAATTTTCCTTGCGGTTTGCTCAAAAATCACAGATTTGGTTCCTTACTAATACCAATTACAGAAATGGTCCTAGAAATAGTGTTTGCTTTCACATTTATTATCTCAAGTATGTAACAAATTTTGCAAAATATGAAAGCAAGCGATGTTTCTATCATATATCCATAATCAGTATGAGCGAGGAACCAACTCTATAACTTTGAGCAAAACCTCACAGACCATTTATCATTTATGTAAGATACTCTAGTATTTTCAATCACATTTGGCATGCTAATTACATAAAAAACGATGTAAAAAGTTTGGATGAGTGTTTAGGGGGTCAACCCACTCCAGTGTCAAGTCATATAGAATTACCCGTTTTGCCCTTCTACCCAATCAACCCATATTACCAAATCTAGTTGACATTAATTTTAACTAGAGTAATAATACAACCTTGCCAGAGAGCAGGCTCTTTTCCTGCCAGATTAAATCATATGGAGACCTTTTCCGGTCAAGCCTGTCATCCCAAACATAATTGAGTTGACATGTTAATTAGCAGTTAATTAACTGAAATTCAAGCTCGCAAAGATTCATGTTATACCTTTCGGTTACTGGTGGAACGATAAGGATAAGGAGCTTTGGTTTAAACCTGAGAGCATGTTCGATAAATTTGTTCGCTAGTGATGCGTTGACTCCAAATGGAGGATTTAGTCCCATTACCTTTTTAGGATGTACATATTAATGATATTTCTGAGAAAATGTAACAAAAGCATATGAGCCAAAAGAATCGAGTATTGTACCAGACGAGAACCTTCAGGTAGTGCGTTCACAGGGACACTAAACCAGTCTCTTTTTTCAAATTGAAATGCGTTCTGAGCAAAAAGGTGAACGGACTTGAGATGTTAACAGCAGTTGCAAATTATGCAATAAGAGTACTTACCATATAGCAAACAAATTACTTTCTTACAAAGTCTCACATGGTAAAGTAGTCATAAATTATAAATATCTTAATATAGGGTTAATGTAAAATCTACTTAACTTGCTTAATTTTTTCTTGTCATGTTTTAGTCCCTATATTCTTTTTTGCAATAACAGAAAGAAGTTAAACCACATACATGGTGAAAGTTTAGACGTTTTACCATTATTAACTCTTTATTATACTGTAAACGTAAAATTGTTATAGATTTCCTTAAAGTTAACCAAGAAGTTTCCTTAATCTGTTATTTCGCAATACCTTTGGTGTAATCAGATCGTAGTTTCTGAATAAGCACTTCTTTCCGGTGATGTCGAGTTTTTCTTTCATGAAGACACTGAAGTCGTTTGAACCACAGCAGAAGTCTACTATCTAATAACAGATTATTTAACGTTCATAAGTACAGCAAAGAGAAAAATGCAAACACCTCCACAATATACAGTACAATAACATCGGAGGTTCACTAAATATGATCCAATTTAATGAAAAAATTTGTGAGCGATATAAAGAAAATGAAAATTTCAAAAATTTGTGAGTGATATAAAGAAAATAAAATTTTCTTACCGTATCACCGTCTTGAACATACCAATGGAGTCTATCAACTATCTGCACATTAAAAGCAATGTCATAAGCTTCACGGTAAGCATAGCTGATAGCAGCTTACAAATCTAGCATCAGATGTGCTTTTTTAGATAATATACAAATGATATAGTTTTAGTAACACAAATAAGATCTATCTTGTCTCCTCAGAACATTTGGTCATTTGGTGTCACATCCATCAAAGTAAATTTTTATAAAAACTATATGGTGTAACATCCATTTATGTTCCCAAATATGACAACTAATCATCAATAATATGATAAAAGGGAACACAGAGATCGTACCTCTCTTAGCTTGTCTACCTTCGTGAAATGACGTCCAAAGGAGGTATAGCGTGCTCCATGGAGAAAAGGGGCTAGAAAGACACTTAGCTTACTCTGCATATCAGCAGCAACCAAATCACAAACAAACCCTTATAAATATAAAAACATTATCAAGGACAGGGTAAGTGAAACTTAAACCTAAACCATTGTACATGTAAGAGATGGAACTTTCTGACAAGAACGTTGCATGCCATTTTACAAGTAGCTCATTATACAAACAGATTACACTAGCATATCAACTAGACATAGATATTTATACCGACAGATAGAAAATTAGATAGAGTAATTTGCAAAGAATAAGATCCTACATGTCAAAAAACAGAACCTGTGTCAACATAAATGTGAAAACTCTCTTGTGATGTCCCTCTTTGGCAAAGTTGAATCCAACATTGCCTCCTTGCCCACAAGTAGACTTACCAAATATCGACAATGTTGTTTCGGATCAACTAGATTCTTCTATTTGATGAATATTGTCATATCAAGGGGTATTTAGATGTGACTAAAAGTCAAACGTTTCCATTTAATAATTTGTCTAGACTAGTTTTGCATTCATTTTGGGCCAAGAGTAAAATATATGATTTGCAAGTAGGACTAAATGCTTTCTTTGAGAATTCTTAAACACTTCAACGTAATATGCCATTCACAAAAGAAATTAAAAAAATATGTATATATTAAGTGAGTGAGTAAGTGAGTGAGTGAGAGAAACAGATCCAATATACTAGTATACCAAATCAGAGGGAAGTTCCTTTCATGATAAGTTACTTTAATATAGAGGAATTAGATCTCAAGAAATGGAAAAAAAAAATGTATATGCGAAATTGTATACTATACCTTCCATCTGTTAAGCTGATTAAGAACGTTTGGTTCACAAACAGCTTTTGCATCCTCAATGCTACCCCCATTCTCCAATATCTGCAAGGCTCTTCTTACTGCCTGTAAAGGTAAAAAATACACAAAAAAATCCACCCTTTGAGTTTAATCATATTTAACTTTTGGGTACTTATCCTTTTGTTATGTAGATTGGTCGGTTTACCACCTTCACAGAAGCTTCCACCTTGCCCATGGTAATGCTCTTATCCAATCCAGTCTGTAGGGTGCCTGCTTGATGAGTACATCTCCTTTTCTTGTCCCTTATGAATTCTTCGAAATCAAATGAAGATGTGGAATCTTTCATTAATTTTAAAATCCTATATACCAAGATAGTATGATTTTATAAGGTGTATGTGTAAAGATAGAATGTTGTATAAACTGGTGAATACACTCAAATGAGGAAGCGTATAAGACATCACAGCAAAAGATACCTTGTTTTCATGTCAGCATCTACTCTAGGAGGTGAAGATACAACTCTCTTCTTCACTGGCTTAGAAATTAAAGGTTGATCTCTCTGCATATCTTTGACTGGCAGCTTAATTCGAACTATGTTAGAAGGCTGCACTGGTTTTCTGACATTGGATATGTTTTCTTCAAAGGAAGATATCTTTTTGTGCATGTTGGAAGATTTGTCTCTCTCTGGTATCATATCACCATAAGTGACGGTGCTTTGCGGTCTCTGAATCACCTTTGGCATCTTTACTGTGTCTTTAACTTCAAGATTACCATAAGTTTTACTCCGTCTTTCAGAAATAATCTCTGTTTTACTTCCATCTTGATTCCTCTTCAGTCTGATACAAGGAAATAAAAGATGATCTCTTCCTGGTGTTCCAATGCTTGGAATAATCGTGTGCTTCCTGGCAATGTATCAATTAACAAGTCAAAGCATATGTACATAATAAATTATGCCTTATCAGAATAAACCAGGAATGAATACTTACAAGCAATATATCAAGATGCGTTTTGGCAAGAGATCATCCCATGCTCTTTGGACGATAGTTCCATCATCACTGTTCGCAAAAGCAATTTCCCTGTAATATATCATAAACCCCCCCAAGAATAGGGATGCCCGATTAATATAAGATTATTTATTAAAGATATAAACTTTATAGAAGAAATGGTGACTACTTAGGTAAGCATTTCCGGTGATATGACTTTGGGCAGCGCCTGCAGACCGCAAATTGCATATCACGGACATCTTTATCTTCTCCTTGTTCACAGCAATGGCATTTATGAGCAGGACAAGTGAATGATTCTCCTGCAGCTATTTGACTTTTAAGTTTCATGGCCAGGGTTTCATCAGATGGATAGAGCAACTTTGAAACACATTCTGGATGATAAAAATGCCCGCAAGTTGCAGAAACACAAGGGAAGACCTAAGATGAGAATTCAAGGCCGCTATTTCAGTCAACATCAACACGTGCAAATATTAAATAGTATATAAAATCTTTAACATCACAAAGTCATAAGAGTGGATGACAGAGCCAAGACTGGACAAGAATCTGTAGACCAAGTTGAAACCTGACGGATAAGAAAGTTTTTAAGAATGCTATATTGGCTTCTAAAGCCGACAATGCTGTCGACGAGACAGATAGTGTACTTTACTTTATAAGGAATTCAAGCAGAAAATCTACCACTAATGCGTCCCAGTTAAATCATTAACAGAGCCAAGGGAGTCATTGGTAAGTCTTTATATATTTGGTAGTACTTGAAAACCGTAAGTATATTTTCCAAGTTATAAATATTCCTCAAAGATCATCAAAGTAACCAAATAAGATGAAATTGAATTTTAATGTCTTAAACACAATCAGTAACAGATTGCAGATTATTGATGTTCAGGTGGGCAGTTTCATAAAAAATAACAATCTTGCACCATATTATAGGAGTTGCAAACATAAAAACAAACCTAAAACTATAAAAAAATGATATTCCATTTGTTTAGGTTAGTTATAATAGAACCTCAGCACCAGAAGATTTATCAGAAGAGCCCAACATTCCACAAGCAAAACACTGATGTTTCTGGAATTTACAGTTATCACATAGAAAATTTGGAATTGCCTGCATACATAATTAATAGATGAGTAACAGATTAAGTTAAAAATAAAAGTGAACCTGATACCGAATGAAAACATAATTACATTACAGATGGGCTACCTCGTATTGAGCTGCATTCTCAAAGCCAAGAGACTCGCATCCTGCATCTGTGGTTGGGTGAAAAGATCGTATACATTGTCCTTCACAACTGCAATATATGGAGAAGGGGTGCAAATTTGAGTAACAAATTCATTACACAAATATTAATGCATGGAGTTTATGCAGGTGCGGAAGGTACACCCATCCTAATTACCAATTCAATGACATCCTTTTAAATAAATCTACCCAAAGAACATATAAATAAATTATATGCTTACGGCAGAACATCGCCGCCATTGTCACAGTATGCACAAACAGAATCAAATAGAGCTTCATCTTCCTCGCCATCGTATTCCTCTTCTTCGTCAGATACTATAAATTTATTCTCCTTTGTTGTTTGATTCTCCTTTGATGTGTAAGAAAACGATTAACAAACATCAAAAGAGGTGAACCGTAAACTTCAATGCAACATAATAGATGAGCTATTACAACATGAAAGATAAATATGGAAATAAATATTTACCTCATGAAAAATTTCTATTCCTCCAGCATTGTCGATCTCCATAAGAAACGTTTTAAGATACTGTCAATAAATCAGGTGTCAATACGTTTCAATATCATTTATCACATTCTTCTATATATATCACCTATTGCAAGTAACCATAATGGTAACTTAGTAATACTCGATCAAACACTAAATCCAATAAAATTGTAACACATCTATATAAGGTGTTTGAGACTGCGTTTGCAGTACAGATTATGCATTTACAAAATGGCGTTTCCAAAAGCAGGACTCAACAAGCTTTTCCGAAACAGCTTTTTCTCTTTAAGAAAACGCCAATAATGCATTAATCATATAATCTACCTCAAAATGCAATCCCATACACCTTCTAAATATCACATCCACTAAGTTAACTCACAATTCACAAAGATCTAAAACCAAACCCTGGCATATAAACAAACCTTAGAATTCGCCAAATCCTTATCATTCTCCATCGCACTCCGAATCAACGGCACATAATCCGCCAAACAACTCTCCAAACTCTCAATCACATCACTCGAACTGCAAACAAAATCCACAATTAAATACATCTTCAACTCAAACTTACATACAAACAACTAACTAAAGGATTGCTTATTTTTTTAAGCAAAACAGTTGTGTCATATATGTCATCCATACTGCTTATGCTTTATCTATTATTTCAAAGCAAAATCATACTTACTTATTTAACATCATTCAATGTTAAACACATTACAAAAGGTAAATTATATTTTTCTCAATACTTTTTTAAAAAATAACCAAATTTAAACACCATTTCCTGTAACGCGTATTTTTAAGCGGTTTATAAATCGTTATTCACACAATCCCGAACAACTTCTAACACACATCAAAATCACTAAAACATATACAAAATCTCATCAAACAACTTTTCAACTATTTTAAAACACGTTATAAAATGTAAAAAATATTTTTCTCGGAATACTTTTTCACAAAAGACGCAAATCCAAACACTAGTATTTCCTATTTGCGCATATTTTTAAGCAACATATAAATACTTACATGTATACCGTTATATTATAACTCACACAACTTTCATCAAATGACTAACTATCTCATCTCTACTTCAGGAGAGTGTAGCTTTTTCAATTAAGTCATTGATATTTCCGTGATTATTATGATTGAGACACATATCCGGCATACAAAACAAACAACAATTATTAATCAACTACACACACAACATAGCTGGACAGAACTTAATAAAAATTCAAACAAAAAAGCCGTTATTATACCTCACACATGTTTTCATCAAATAAGTATCAATCTCCTCTCCTCATCACTAGTATTTCCTAAACGCGCCCATTTTAAGAAAAATAGGCAAATCCAAACACTATTTCCTAACGAGCGCATATTTTTAAGCGGCTTATATCTTATAAACACACTCACATTTATATACCTCACACAAGTTTTTCATCAAATAAGTAATACTATTTCCAAAAGCGCGCAATTTAAGCAAATCCAACACTATTTCCTAAACACGCGCATTTTTAGGCAAAATAAACACATCTAAACACAAATATTTTTACGCAGCTTATAGCTTATAACTACATTACTACATTTATATACCTCACAATTTTTCATCAAATAAGTAACAATCTCCTAAACACAATTTCCTAAATGCTCGCATTTTCAAGCACAATAAGCAAATCCAAACACTAGTTCCTAAACACAAGCATTTTATGGCAAAATAAGCACATCCAAACACTATTTCCTAAACGCGCATACTTTAAGCAGCCTATAACTTATAAGAAACAATCACCGTTTTTAAGCACATCCAAACTCTATTTCCTATAACGCACATATTTTAATCCGCTTATAACTATAAATACAGTATACTACATTTATACACCTCGCGCAACTTTTCATCAAAAAACTAACAATCTCCTAAACGCGCACATTTCTATAACAAAATAAGCACATCCAAACACTATCTCCTAAACACGCACATTATTAAGCACCTTATATAACTTATAATCACAGTACACTACATTTATATACCTCGCACAGCTCTTCGCCAAAAAACTAACAACCTCATCTCTACTCGCCTCACAACACCTCTTCAAATAATGCAACAACTTAACCACAGCCAAATCAGTCCTCACCACAACTTCATAGCTATTCCTCGCCTTCACAAGCCTAATCCACCTATTTTTCGCCTTTTTCGACTTTTTCGCAACGTAAACCTCAGGCGAACCGAACGACAAGTCGTATTTCCAACCGATTACTTCGATGTAAACCGACTGTAAGCCGTTGTCAGTACTGCCGTGGAGGTAAGCTGATGACGTGTCACCGGTGACGGTAGTTGTGGTTGAGGTGAGGTGGAGTGGGAGGTCGGTGAATGTGATAGGGACGTTGTGGTGGTTTAGGAAGTGGTAGTTTGTTACGGAGTTTGTTACGATTTCTCCGTCTTCTTCGGAAGATGAGGAGGTTGACATATTGGGGGAATTGTGGAGTGTTTTTTTGGGAGGGGGAGGGGGAGGGGGAGGGTGGTGGGAAATGTTTTTACTGGAAATGGAAGTGAGAATGTTTTTATAGGGAGTGGTAGTGGGGACGTGTGGGACGTGGCACGGGGGTTTGTTTTTCTATTGTTTTTTGAAATGGTGTGGAATTGTGAAAGAATTTTATGTAACGTTTCTTTTTAGGCTTTTCCCACAATTTTTTTTTTATTGATGGGGAATACTTAAAAATAGCACTGTAGTAACACTTTATCAGGTGTCCCGGGGTCCTAGGACATTCCTAGTATTAATTTTGTTATAAAACCTCTATTTTTTTTTATAAATGCACTATGTTCTAAAAAGTTATACATGCAGTCTTGTTTGATTTCTCATAAATGCACCCGGTGACTTTGTCTTTTGATTCCGTCCCTGTTTATCCCACAACTTAGATAAAAATGTTAAGTATGTTGTGTGACGTTTTGAAATTGAGTATTTTGGTTACGTTAACATTTTACGAAATTGGGAGGGTTTTTTTTTTCTTTTCTTTTTTTTTTTTTTTTTTTTTTTGGAGATTAAAAGTATCAAATGAAATAATTGTACGAAAACAAAATGTTAATATTTCTTTTGTTAGTGTTTAATAAAATCTTAAAAATTAAACGTTAATTGTCAAACAAAAATTATACTCTTTGTTGAAACGACAAAAAATAGTGATATTTGGTTTTTGTTTTGGGTTGGGGTTTTGCTAGAGGTTTTTTTTAGAAGTAATCTCACTACTTTCAAGTTTATCATAGGATAGGGGTTGGATCCGCCAACATTCTACTGCTTGTGCGAGATGTGAATGTTGTTGTCAACTTGTCATCATTGGATGATGGGTTCCTTTCTATATTTGTTGTATCTTTTCTAGAGTGGT
The DNA here is from genome assembly GCA_030686995.1 of Artemisia argyi. NCBI lineage: Eukaryota > Viridiplantae > Streptophyta > Magnoliopsida > Asterales > Asteraceae > Artemisia > Artemisia argyi. The sequence continues at coordinate 147,864,476 of CM060697.1, forward strand.
TGTAGTGTTAGGATTGTTATAGTTTTGATCAAACTTAGGTTTTTGGGTCATTCTAGTCGATTGATCGCGACAATTAGTTTATAAAAAGTTTCATTTATTTGGTGCTTTCATGTAACTTTATTTATTTTATTTTATTTTTAAAGAAAAATTGGCATTGATATCGAGCATTGATAAAGGGAAATACAAGATACAGAAATTACAAATCAAGTGACTTTCTTTTGAAAATCTACATAATATCTTGAATTGACTGAATAAGAAGTGGAATCTAACTATTTGAAAGCATGAATCATTAACTATCCCAACATGAACTTGAACGAAGAGACATACTTTGAAGCCGTCAACAACTGAAATGAGACTAACCACCATTGATATTGCTCTTTTGAATATATGAAAACTTGTTACTTCAAGGGTCACGATATATAGTTTACGAGATGTACTAGCATCTATGATTGTGGTCATCATCTTCATGAGACTAGATACAATGGAGGGTCTTCTCTCCATTCACGCGCTACCACCATTAAAACCTCCCCTCACGTGTGACGCAAGGAAAAAAGAAGAGGAAGTGTTGACCACCCTCACCATTCAATTTATTGTGTTTGTGTGTGGGTATTTTGTAAAATATGTTTGTATAAAATATGATATTTTTTGAGGTGAGAAGAGTGGTGATATGCTAAATGAAGATGTGGTATTGATGTAGAAGTGAGGGGAGTAATGATGATTGTATCACGAGAGGGTGAAATAAAAAGCTACTGTAATTGTCTTTGTGCTCTTTCAACAATAACGTGGGTTGACGAGACAACACACTGCACATCGAGTAAAAACGGGTGGCAAGTCCAAGAAACTTGATTCCATTGGACAAGGGAGTTCAGAAAAGACAGATGTTTCACCCATTTGCTAATTTTTATTGGTTTCCAAATTCGTGAAAGTAGATGTTAACTGTTAAGTGAAAATTGAGATGATGCACGCATTTAATTTTCAGTATTATGAATAAAATTTTTTTTTGTTACACTGACAAATTCAATTCCTATTCTCATATTCAAATTTTATTATTAAAATTCGTTACTGACATAGGGCAAAGTTAAACCATGGTGACAAGTCATAAGCTTTAACTCTTGGTTCTGAAAATATGGTTCCAGTGGGTTATAA